>OX463227.1:98430157-99630157 GCA_949820135.1 Sylvilagus floridanus | reverse complement strand
CTAGAGTAAATTCATGGAATAAATTAAAGATAATTTACTATACACTTAAAAAAGGGGGGAGTTATTACATAACGTAAATTTTCTAATTTTTCCTTCCTTGGGCATTTTAATACCACCATATGGACATTACATTTTAAATAAACTTGGCCAAAATTTTGATATTTTATTTACTATGCATTTATTTTTAAAAATATTTATTTATCTGAAAGGCAAAATTGTAGAGAGACAAAAGAACACACAAAGAAACACACAGTGAGACCTTCCATCTACTGGCCACTCCCTAAATGGCCACAATGGCCAAGGCAGGCCAAAGCCAGGGGCCTGAAACTCCATCTGGGTCTCCCATGTACATGGCAGGGGCCCAAGTACTTGAGCAAGCTTCTGTTGCTTTCCCAAGTACATTAGCAGGGAGCTGGAGGAGAAATGAAGCAGCCCAGACTTGAATAGACACTCATAGAATCCCGCATCACAAGTCGCAGCTTAACCTGCTGTGACACAGCCTGGGCTCAAGTATTTGTCAAGACATTCTAACATATTTTGAGCATTAAAATGGGCAAGTGGGGCTGGCATTGTGGCACAGCAGGTAAAGCTGCCACCTTGATGCCCACATCCCATATGGGTGCTGGTTCATGTCCCTGTTGCTGTACTTCCAGTCTAGCTCCCTGCTAATGGCCTTGGAAAGCAGTGGAAGATGGTCCAAGTGTTTGGGCTCCTGCCAAGCTCCTGAGACAGCCCCCGATATTGTGGTCATCTGGAGAGTGTACCAGCAATTTCTTTAAATAAAGAAAATAAATAAAATGTGCCAAGCATAATGCAAATGAAGATGTATCAATGATATGAACAAATTGTGCCCTCATTGACTTTATAAATTTAGGTTATAATTTTAGGAAGGAGGCATGTATAGAATTGATAAATTGCTATAGAGATGGGAGTATGTTACTGTGTTGTAGTACAAGATGAGGGATATTCACATAAATGAGATGAGCATATCTAAATTTAAGTGCACAAATAAGTGGTCACATATTCCTTCCCAAATAGTTTTTAAATATTTTACAACATGGAACCAATGTTGGGGGCATTGTGGCACACAGAAAAACTGCCACCTGTGTCACTGGCAGATCATATGGGTGCCAGTTGGAGTCCTGGCTGCTCCACTTCCTATCCAACAGCCTGCTAATGTACCTGGGAAAGCCGTGGAGGATGATCCAAGTACTTGATGGCCATGTACCCATGTAGGAGACCCAGAATAAGCTACTATATCCTTGTTCCTTGTTCCTGACTCATGACCAGCCCAACTCCAGCTGTTATGGTCATTTGGGTAGTGAAGCAGCAGATGGAAGCTTGCTCTCTCTATCTCTTTCTCTCTGCAACTCTGCCTTTCAAATAAATAAATATTTTTTAAAATGTGGCAACACACATTTGCACACACCTATACACAATGCAAAAGCCATAAAACAGACTCCTTCCTTTAGGGATCTTTTCCACAAGCCCAATAAAGTACAATATACACTCATAGGGCTATTTGTCTTAGCTACTTCCTTTCTCATAGTCCAGTCTGCAGAGAACAAAATCCCTACATTCTCACACCCACAGAGAACTTCACACATACCTTTTTAAAATTTGATTTGTTTATTTGAAAGGGAGAAAAAGAGAGAACCCATCTGCTGATTCACTTCCTATAACAACCCTGAGGAAAATCAATCCAGGACTCTCATGTGGGTGGCAGAAACCCAATCACTTGAACCATCACTGCTGACTCCCAGAGTCCAAATTAGCAGCAGGGTAGAGGCAGGAGTAGAACCTAGATCTGGGATTTCATCATCCCAACCTGCATCTTAACCAATCCCATTAATGTCTTAACAAAATCTCAAATTCCAATACAAGAATACCTACATCTGTATTTCCCAATAATTTATCCAGCTGTAACTTAAAAAATACAAATACACATGTGCTATAAAAATTAACAAACATGAATTAAAAATAGCAACCATTGGATTTTCTTTGTAGCACAGAAATTGAGTTATAAATAGTTCCAAAGCAAAGAAGCAGATGGAATTTGGGGGATGCATCATATTTTTGTGTTGTCAAGTAACCAAACCAAAATCCAGACATACTCGGGCTGATCTGGGGGGAAAAAAAGGAAATTGTATTTATGCATTCAGGACCAATTGTTAACTGAGACAAACTGCCTTAATTTTTCTGATGGTGACAGGCAGACATTCCTTCAACTCCCAACTATATACCTTGCTTTCTCTGGGAGGCCTGTCAGCTCTGCTAATATAATCAATCACCCAGGATCACCTCCCAACTTTATTAATTCCCTCTATTCCCACCTGGTCCCCTGATTGCTTACATTCACAGAAGATAATTTGACATACGGAAATTGATATTTAGAACTTAGTTTTTTATATCCTTCCCAATTCAGCTTACCTTCAATCGACTCATTTAGTAGCAAATGAATCAAAGGACAAATAACCAGCTCACTCTGTTTTTAGTCATCATCTTTTCTCTAAGGAAAAAAATAATTTATGTTTTGATGTTTTGTATAAATTACTATTAGGCTGAATAACTTCCTGAGTGTTTTGCAGTTTGCTATTTGACATGACTAAATACATGATAAATGGGTTTAAAATGTTGTCATCCTCGAAATGTTCTTATAGTCCTTTGCTACTAAATTTAGTAAATCCCCACAACCATGGAGTAGCTCAGCCTTCCTTTCAGCTGAAAGCTCTTGCAAAATATCATCCAATTAGAGAAAGTATTATCAACAAAAACCGTGAGGCTCAACATTGTTCCACCATTTCAGAATAATATGACTTCTTCAGTGGTACAGCCACTGTAGAAAATAGTTAGGCAAAAGCTTGTAAAAATAAACATGATTTTACCACATGATCAAGCAATTCCATTCTAAGGTATTTACCTCAGAAATATGAGGTAAATATGTCCATGCAGAAAAAATGCATAGCAATTATTTGTAATAACCAAATTTGATTAGCTCTTGTTCAGAAAAACTAAAGACTAGAAGAATCTCAAAGGGTGCTTACTTAATTAGTGAATGAATCAATGTTGTTATATGTGCATTCCATGGAATATTACTTAGCTATACAAGAATACAAAAGAAATGTATCTCAGAAACATTATACTAAGTGAATTATGTCAAATAGAAAAATTAGTGTACCCTGTGGTTTTATTTAAAAGATATTCTGAAACAGGCAAAATCATACTGACAGCAATTCTTTGGTCACCTGGGACTATGGTGGGGATGCATGGGAACTATTTAGGATGAGAGTTCATTTGTCTGTCTTGATTGTAGTGGTGCTTCCATGGTAGTGAACAATTACCATAGCATTGCACTGTACACTCATAATTGGTGGATTTTATTTTCTGTTAATAAATTCTTTAAAAACAAAAAAAAAAGGATGAAAAAATAAACTTTTTCTTTGATACCTAATAGGAATTCACCAGAATAATATATGCTCTATGGAAAGGCGGCGGTTTATTTTAAAAGAAGGAATGAATATATAAGTTTCTTTAAACACATAAAAATAAAATCAGATCTATAAATCTCCAAATAACAGATGTTCTGCAACATTTTAACTTTTTTGGATGAAAACCTCCATTTGAAAAAAGTCCATTTAGTATTATATGTTTATAATTTTTGTAGCTAGTAAATATAGTTATACTTTAAAATCAATTAAACTTCTTTGCGAACAAACTATACTTGGTAAGACATTGCAAAGGGAAAATATGTTTCTTAAATTGAGAATACTGAGATATATGTAAATATATTTGACATGTAAATATTGCTGACAAAAAAAGGTGGTCAATAATTAGCAATAGCATTTATTTATCTTTAAACTCTACCAGTGTTTATGTTATTCTACATTCTAATTATTCATCTCAATGCAGTTTGCTATTTTACAAAAAATGCCAAGATAGTGCTTGGCAAGGAGAGTATTTGGTCTTGTGAAAAGCAAAACTGTTAAGTCCTCTTTGAGATATACGGACTGCATTCATCCAGAGAGGGCCCTAGAGTTTGAATTCACAATCTGTCACTCTTGTAGGTGATTTAGGTTTAAATCAACAAAAGTGTGCCAGTGATGGCGCTTTTTCACTTTTTCTGCATCCAAGTTAGTAAAATGATTTTCTCTGCCAATCCTCTCTCCCAAGATTTTCTAATTCAAAATAGGCTTTGTTTATCAAAGTAAATTGCTTGTGATCATTCAAGAATAACACCATGATGTATATGTTTTGCTTAGGATACCTTTATTTAATGTCATCCTAATTTGTAGTGAGCTACTATAGAAATTAGTTTTCATCAATGCTTTCTCCTGATAATCGTAATTATTTTGTTTCAGAAATTATACTGTCGTTAATTCCAAAATCATTGTGGTCACAATACGGCCTGAACCCAAAGCAACTGATTCGTTTCTGGAGATAGAACTAGCTCATTTGGCGAATGTAAGTACCATCTCAATGGCATTGAATTGCTTCTAGAAGTACTCTTTAAAGAATGTAAACAGTCATTCCTTTGACCAAAGAACCAGACCATTTTTTTGGACCTTTCATAGTTGAAAATAGATTAATTTATTGTTAGCATTTGTATTACATGTAAACAGAGTGACATAATATTCTATGCTTTTGTTCATGAAAAGACTGTTTTCAGCTTGTCCAAGATAATAGTTAATAAATTATTTATCAGTATACACATTTTTACTGAGCTCTGTGTCAGGTACGGAAGAAGATCAAGTGACTAACAGCTTATCTATTTGGTGGAGAAAACTAGGTTTAAAATAATGTAACATTAGAAATTATAAACACAGTTACAAAGGGGAGTATTTAACTCAGAGGAAGTGGTAGCTAGTGAGGCAGCATGTGAAAGTACTAAGTTATGGAACAAAGAAGAGATTTTATAACTATCTATGTGATCCTTCTGTCAGAGGTGAGGAAGATGATTCCTATAAGAGCTATCTTATACTTTGATACTTTCTTATTAAAATAAGCCAATCTCATGTTTTACAAGTAAATATTTTCATTTTATACCTTCCAAAGTTTCTATAAAATCGATCTTTACATAAAAAATAAACTGAAACAAAAACAATTAAGTCATTTTTCCAAGTTCATATATTTCCAAGTGAATGACAGAATTTATAAACACATCCTTTGGGCTACAAAACTTGCATATTTCTTGGTATTGTATAATTTCCGATTTCCCTCAAGAAATCTGACTCAGTTTTATAAAAAAATGGTAATCATCTGCCTTGTGAACGAACTACTTTTTACTAGGCGCCTCAGGCTTCCTAGATTGTTTAATGAAAGCTGCAAATCTTTCTGCAATAACTTTCAAACATCATGATTAATATTTAAACTGTTAGGTCTTTGTCTACTTTTACCAAATTGTTACCGTACTGGTTCTGTCCAACCTCAAGGATGTGTTTTATTCCTCTAATATCTACCTCCGCATACATTAATATGGATCTTATCTTATCATTGCATTGAAAACTAGGAGGTAATTTTAACATGCTAACATTTGCTTTTGAATAAGGAATTTATGTGTTTATGTGTTCAAAATTTTTATGAATATTTATCTATTTGCTTGTTTTCTGTTTATGTTGCTAATATTTATGATTTATAAGCATTTATGAAAAGTAAAGACAGTAATTCCCTGTATCAAAAAATTATTAAATTACTGAAAAAAAAACACAATTTGAAAATCTATTTCTTATGCAGAAAACTCTTCCCAAATTTAATTTAGTAGACTTTTCTAAATAAAGTTAAAATCATTACTTACAATTTAAAGAGCATGATAATTAAATGAAAATTTTTGACAAGTTGAATAGAGTAACCTCAGAAATAGCATTGATAAAATTGTCCCACTATTTTAACTCACTAAAACCATTTGAAATAAACATATATAAGCTTTGAGTCAAACTAGGATTACATTTTATTAACCAACTTACAAAAGAGGTAAACCATATATGAAAAAATTATTTCTACATATAGAAAACAAATTGTATAATCAACAAATGTTATTAAGCACCAGTTAGATAGTGGAGTGGCAATAAAAGCGTAAAAAAAGATGAGATAATTACTGCAAATCACTTGGAATTAATTTGATGTTTTTAAGTATGCATATTTTACACAAGTGAATTGATCAGGTTCTCAAATATAAAAGTCCCAGATTAAGGTAATACTGACAAACCTATTACCAAAAAAGGGGGTGGGAGAGAAGAGGAAGAAAAGTATTTATGCTATGGAAAAAGAAGCCTAGAAGAATTTGCATTGCCCATCTAACCTGTCATCAGAAGCCACTCCAATTACCAAACTCACAATGGAGCTTCTCTGGGCTGCTGTGGACTCCATCTATTTTTTAAAATATTAATTATTTAGTCAAAAGGCTAAGAGAAAAGGGGAGGGAGGGGAAGCAAGGAAGGGAGGAGTGAGAGGGAGAGAGAGAAAATGAGATTGAGATCTTCCATTGCTGGTTTACTTCCCTAATTACCATACATCTGGGGTTGGGCATGTCTGAAAATGAGAGCCAGGAACTCTTGCTAGGTCTCTCAGATAGGTGGTAGGGGCTCTTCCTGCACTGCTTTCTCAGGCACATTAGCAGGAAGCTGGTTAGGAATTAGAGCAGCCAGTACTCCAACTGGCACTCCCATATGGGATGGTGGCTTCACAAGCAGAGGCTTAACCCACTAGGCCACCATGTCCCCTCCCTCTATTTTAACCGTATATTGCACTGCTGCCTGTACAATTTATATATAGCCCTTCATGCTTTGCTGTTTTGAATTTCTAATACTTGTTGCCTCTATACTAATCTTATCACCCAGATTAGATTTGTAAAATGCCTTATTGTTCATCGAGGGAAGGAATATGTGACTGATGTATTGAATATATTAATGTCTTCATTTATTTATTTATTTGAAAGAGAAGGAAAATACACGATAAGCACACTCCCCTCTGCCGAATCACTCCCCAAATGTCCAGAAGGAGCCAAGAATTCAATCCATATTTCCCACATGGGTTTCAGAGATCCAACTACTTTAGCTATCACCTGCTGCCGCCCAGAGTGTTTTGACAAGAAGCTGGATGTGGAAGAGGAGCGAGGACCAAAACGCAGGCACATGGATATAGGACTTGGGCATCCCAAACAGCGTCTCTTTTTTTCCTTAAATATTTATTTGTTTACTTGAAATCAGAGTTACTGAGAGAGAGGGAGAGACAGAGAGAAAGAGATATTTCACCCACATATTCACTTCCCAAGTGGCCACAGCAACCAGGAGAGGGCCAGGATAGAGCCAGGATGAAATCAAGAAACAGGAACTTCCTCAAGGTCTCCCATGTGATTGTCAGGGGCCCAAGCACGTGGGCCATATTCTACTGCTTTTCCCAGCAACTTGCAGGGAGCTGGATCAGAAGTCGAGCAGCCAGGACTTGAACCAGCACACATATGTGATTCCAGCATCACAGGCAGCAGCTTTACCCACTATGCCACAATGCTGGCCCACCAGCTGACAGCTTAACTACAACATCAAACACCTGGCCCAAATATCTTAGTATTTATTACCAAATGAACATATGTTCTGTAAACTATACTATTTTATTTCCATTAAAGCAATAATAAAAAGCCTTTGTTGAAATATAACAGTTTTAGCTAAAATATGAAGAAAACACAGATCATGAAAATGAATATTAAAATTGATAAGAATAAACTAAAACTGGGGCTGGTATTGTGGCGCAGCAAGTACTGCAGCCACCTGCAATGCCCATATAGGCACTGGTTGGTGTCTTGGCTGTTCCACTTCTAATCCAACTCCCTGCTAATGGCCTGGGAAAATTAGCAAAAGATGGTTCAACTGCTTGCGCCCCTACCAAATAAGTGGGAGGCCCAGGTGAAGCTCCTGGCTCCTAGCTACAGCCTGGCTCAGCCATGGCCATGCAACCACTTGGGGTGTGAATCCATAGATGGAAGATCACCCTGTCTCTAAATTTTTCAAACAAATAAGTAAATATTTTTTAAAAAGCTATAATTTCATTATATATTTATATATATATATGTATATGTATATAGGTGTGTATGTGTGTGTGTCGGCTATTACCTTGACATAGAAATACTTTAGGTATGGCATATCCCTAATATGAAATATGTCTCCTTTTTCTGCTGCACTTTAATGGAAATTGCATCTTTTTATATGCCATGTGAAGAAAAAGGAAGAATGAAAATTAAAAGCTATATTTAGCCAAGGGAAAAGCCTGATAATATTTTCTAAATGAAATGTTTTCTTTAGAAAGCATTTTACAAAAAGCATTTAAAGTATGTTAAATATAATAAGGCCCATGGGAACTGATAGGAATAGGTAATAGAATGTAGAACCTTGCAATCAAAATTGTATTTAGCAAAGTCAATGGAAAATTTAAACAGTTCCTAGCTCGTTAGTGAGTAATATACTATTTTAATCGCTTTTTTTCAGGCTGATGGCTTCATTTTCATGATCCATACAGTCAAGAGTTTGTGGCCCTTACTATTTGGGCATAGTCATTATTTGGGTTTAAGGAATAAGAAATTTGCTTTTTCAGGAAATGAATTTTGTTTTTCAAAATTACTTATAGTTTCTTTAAAGTGACACTTATATTTGTCAAACTGTTAGATGCTATAATGCATAAGGAGAGTTAGTAATTTTACTGAAAATATTGTTGAAAACTAAGTTCAATTGAGTATGAGTGCATGTGCAAAACATACATACACACATATAATATATTATACACACACACATATACACAAACACATACCTCTTATTAGAATTTCTTGAGTCTAACAGTTTGGAGCCTAGAATGACTTTTCATGGTGGATGGTATCTCCATTTTATAGACGAGTTAGAAGAATTTTAAAAATGCATCTTAGTTATCGTGTGTTCTATCAACTTTGCAAGCCTGAAAATGCATTATTTTTCCAAATAAAAAGTCTTCATGTAGTTTCCATTTAGAGCGGAAAGATAGATTGCTTCTGCACCTTTTGGCTAAGATCAAGTGTAATATCTGTTCTTATCAGTAAAATAGAAAGTAAAGTAGCCTTTACTCTAATCTTGCTTTTTATTTTTTAATTTTATCCCCTGTGCACCAACTCTAATGTAGGGAGCTACTGCTATCTTTCAAGATTGGTAAAAACCTATCAAGTGTATTTGTAGTTCCGAACTTGGTCATATGTACAAAAGAGTCAATGAGAATTTCAGCTTCTGGATTTGTGTCTTGTCTTGCATACTAATAGATCAAGCTATCAAATTACGACATTTGATTCATGAGTACATACCATAAGCTTTATAAATCATGTTGAAAAACATAATGGACTACTTTAATACATGAGTGTATGCTTGCTACCATTAGATAAGCACGAAAAACAATACAAAGAAATTACAGCATTCATCAGTGGATATTTTCATGAATGCCGAGGGCTAATCAGCTAAAGAATTAAAAAGCATTTGGCAGAGCTATAAAATGTCCAGTCTATGCATCTGTGCTTGTTAGCAAGGAGTGTTTGTATCCATTTACTTTTAAAATTACTTTTCTACCTTGGCTTTTGTTCATTTGTAAGAGATTTCTGGTTTTGACTGCTTAGAGTTCTTGGAAATTTTTATGAGAGAGTCTAAAAATGGTAACTAGACACTTAGGCTAGGAGATTGATGATTCTGCCAACAGCTGAAATTGAGATAGAAATTGTTCTCCAGCTACAACTGCTTCTCAGTTATATCATAAATTCCTAAACTTGAGTAAGCATCTTTTTCACTTTTCAAATTCAGCTTGTTTTTATTCATAATATGTAATTGATATTCTTCAAGATTTTTAAATAAATGTGCTACTGTTGGAGCAAGGATCAGCAAACTTTTCAGTCAAGAATCAGAAAGTAAATATTCTGAGATTGAGAGCTGCAATGAGTCCTGTCACATCCACTCAACTATGTTGTTACAATGTGAGAGCAACTGTAGGAAATATATAAAAAGATGGACGTGTCTATCCAAGAGTATTTTATTCACAAGAGTAGGTGGCAGGCCAGATTTGATCTGAGGGCTGTAGTAGTTTATTAATTCCTATGTAGTAGGTAGAATAATGATCTCCCATAGTAATCCCCAGAAATTCTGAATATGGCGTTACATATTACATGTATGAAAAAGGACTTTTATATGATCATACATCAACAGGGAACTCCTGTGTGCTGTGATTAAAGGTCCAGATTTTTGAGATGGGAAAATTTTCCTAGATTATCTGAGTAGGTCCAGTTTAATTATAAAAACCCTTATGAGTGGAGGATCTTTCCCAAATGAGGTCAGAAAGATGTAATATCAGGACCCAACCTGCATTACTGTTAAGAGGGCTGCAGGCTAAGGGAAGCGGGCGGCCTCCAAAGCTGGAAATAATCCCTGGTTTGCAACCAGGAAAGAAATGAGATCTTATTGCAAGGAGCTATAAGTGGATTCATTGCCACATGCTCCACAGAGTTCAGTTTGGACAACACTTTTTTCCACTGAGTGAGACTTACTCAGCTGAACTCACTAGACTCCTGCCCTATGAAAACTGTGAGAAAACGCATGTTTGTTGTCCTGTGCTTCTGTGTTTGTGGCAATTTGTTACAGCAGCTTTCAAAACCTAATGCACTTTACATTAAAACATGGTAAATTCATTTTTAAATAATAATATATGTGTACATCAATAGTGCTATTTTACATCAGATTCACTGCAATATTGTTAATGTGTTATTCAATGAAAATCAATTAGTAGTTCATTTTTTCTGGTAATTTTTAAAAATAAATTTGTTTATTTTTAAGTCAGAATTACAGAGACAGACAAATATCTTACATCCACTGCTTCACTTCCTAGAAAGGGCTGGGCCAGGGCAAAGCCAGGAGCCAAAAACTTCATCTTTTTTTCCCACATGGGTGGCAGGCTCCTGCTGCTTTTCCTAGGCTGTTAGCAAGGAGCTGAATCAGAAGTGGAACCACCGGGACACGAACTGGCACACTTATAGGATGCTGGCACCTCAGGAGGCAGCTCTACCTGCTATGCCACAGTGCCAGACTCTTCCTGGTAATTATTAGAGTAGCACTGCAGGAACTTTATTAGAACAGTCAGCAGACAGTGAGAATGGACATTGTAAAGTGCTGGATAACCAGGGAAATGGGAGAATGCCACGAAACAGAATTGCCTAGGCAGCCTAAAGAAGGGCCTTATGGAACAGGTGCTAAATGTCAAGGGAAACTCTAATATGTGAGGATTTGTTATGCTCTTGAAACAACTTAGAAAAGCTGCTCTACTGGCAGATAAAAGATTGAGCAGTGGAAATTACTCTTGCTCTTTTTCTGCTATAGCTGGAAAATTATTATGAGGACATATTGTTATGTTCTCTGATATAAAAGGAAAATTCCCAAGCTATATGCTATATTTAAGGACTCGTTTATTAAAGTTATTGGCCACTTCAACTTATTGAAATATTTGGATCGTTTTTACCCATAGAAGATCATTTATTTGCTGAGAGTTACACTCAGACTTTATGTAGCCATTGCTGAAATGATGCAATAATGTGTGGGTAAAACACTGTAAGATGTTAGGCAATGGCTTTCTTTGAATAATATGCATACCAAAAAATTCTTAATGATTGTTCTACTTTTACTGCTTCCCAGCAGAAAAATAGAAAGTAGTCATCAGGTAATAATGTACACTCAGATTAGTGCTATGTGTCAGAAAGTAGAGAAGCAAGCTCCTATCACATTTATAAAAACAGTGTCATTTGGTTAATATTGTCTACAAAATAACCATATCACAGAAAGTGAATTAAGTATGTTCCCTCTCCTTGTGTTCCTATTAAATAGCTGACAACTCCCTGAAAAGAGCTATGTGACACAGATGTGACTCATTCTGGTAAAACAATATTCTGCATTTCTTACTTCCTTGTGGGTTAGCACGTCTTTTCCACCCTTGTGGTTTAACTGGTCCTCAATGTGATGCTTTACACAATCCTTGCAAGAACATTTAAATATGTAAGAACACATATTTATGTTAAAGAGACTCTTTATACATTAGTTTTATGATAGCTACCCCCTCAAATAGAAAATAAGAGTAATATACAAAGTTGCTTCTTTCTTTTATCATTTAAAATACTAAAATATATTGAATAGAACTTACCATACTTTGAGAAAAGATTTGGAGAAGCACATTCAGAAGACTTTTTCTTGGTATTCGGTTTTATACTATATTTTTTCAAGTACTTCATCCACTTGGATGGAGTACTACACTTTCATTGACTGTGGAATCTGAGAGGGTTCCTTTCATTATTAGCTCTTAGTAACCCATCAGAGGTTTGACTGTGAAAACGTTTATGTCTCCTAATGCCATTTTTCTCCTCCCACACATTTCTAAGAATGTTTTATGTCTCCTTTCTCAAGTAGTATCAGAATTATAAAGAGGATATGGATTTGTCTTTGCAGGTCAGGTCAATCACATTGGAAATGTTCCTAACGAATCCCTCAGATCCATTTATGCAATCATATATAATAACGATTACACTTTAGTGAGGAAAGAAAGGGTGGATAGGCTCAGCAAAATTTAGCTCACTTTATGTGTTGCTTTGCTGTCTAAAAATTGGAAGATAAAAGTGAGGTTGTGGAGTGTCAGTTGAACAACTTTTCTTCCATCCATACCAAGAAGTCAATGTCCAATTCACTGGATAATGTGACAGAAAGAATCATCCTGGGACATCTGACTCAGAGCAGTGGGAGTGATAAAATAGGACAAAGTCACTGCCTTTCTTCCTGACCTCGGCAGCTTTGCCTATTTGCTTGCTTTACCTCCACAGAGGAGGGGTTAATTATGCCTCAAGGGAAAGGCACAGGAAAGTTGTTTTTTGTTTTTGTTTTTATTTTTGTTTTTGTTTTGACAGGCAGCGTGGACAATGAGAGAGAGAGAGAGAGAGAGACAGAGACAGAGGCAGAGACAGAGACAGAGACAGAGACAGAGAAAGGTCTTCTTTTGCCATTGGTTCACCCTCCAGTGGCTGCTGCGGCTGGCTCGCTGCGGCAGGCGCACCGCACTGATCCACAGGCAGGAGCCAGGTGCTTCTCCTAGTCTCCCATGGGGTGCAGGGCCCAAGGACTTGGGCCATCCTCCACTGCACTCCTGGGCCACAGCAGAGAGCTGGCCTGGAAGAGGGGCAACCGGGACAGAATCCGGGGCCCCTACGAGGACTAGAACCCAGTGTGTTGGTGCCGCAAGGCAGAGGATTAGCCTGTTGAGCCACGGCGCCGGCCAGGCACAGGAAAGTTGTAAGGTTTCCCAATTAGTAATTCATTCTGGCACATGAGCACTAAACAATCAAAAGTTTAAATAAAAACAGAGTAAAGTAACCATAGTATTTCTTTTATTTAATTTTATTTTTATTAAAATCTTATTTATTTGAGGGGCAGAGAAAAACAGAGACAGAGAAACTCCCATCTGTTGGTCACTCCCCAAATGCCTATAATGCCAATGGTTGACTGGAGCTAGAGCCAGGAGCCACGTACAGAATGGGTGACAAGAATACAATTACTTGAGACGTCATTGGTACCTACCAGGGTCTACATTTTCAGGAAACTGGAATCAGCAGCCTGAGCTGTGAATTGAACCAGGCTCTCCAAGTGGGATATAGGTGTCTTAACCACTAGGCTAAATGCCCACACCTGTAAGTTTATTTTTAATTGATAAATAATAATTGTCTATAATTATGGCTTACAGTATAATCTTTTTATTTTTAAAGCTTTTATTTAATGAATGCAAATTTCATAGGTACAACTATAGGAATATAGTGGTTCTTACCCCATACACACCATCCCACCCCCACTCCCCTCCCCCTTCCTACTCCCTCTCCTATCCCTCCTTAACTTCATTAAGATTCATTTTTAATTAACTTTAAATACAGAAGACCAACTCTATACTAAGTAAAGATTTCAATAGTTTGCACCCACACCATCACAGAGTATAAAGTATACAATTTGCAAAATAGAATGACTAAATCTAGTTGACTAATAAATCTATCACTTCAAGTTTCAGACAGTTGAATATAGTGATCTCTTGCAGAGAATGGAGACTATAATAAATAATAACACTGTTGGATTTCAGAATTACTCTAAGAGTAGAATTTAAATGTATCCACCATAACATTTCTGTGCCTTCAGTAGTGATTCTCCAAATTTCATGTAAATATGGAAAGTGGGGTAGATAAAAGAAGTTATTAAAATGCAATAGGTTTAGCTCTTGTCTCAAAACTCCTGGAGCCAAGGAATCTATTTTGATAAGAATTCATTGCATCTGGTTCTATAGTAGGTACAAAGAAAATGCTTTGAAAACATTAAGTAAGCAAGAATGTGATTAAAATGACATATGAATTTAACTTAGAATTAAAATAAAGGAAAATTTAAGTAAGCATGGTCACCATTCACTTTCATTGCAACTTTGCTATCTTTTGTGTAACCAATTTCCTTCAGATCTCTGTTCACATATCATCTTATTAGTGAAATTTTTTCAATACGCAAAATTGCAAACTGTCACCTTCCCCAGTCTTTCCTATTCACAGTGATTTGCTTTTCATTATAGCCAATGTGATGAGACTTCAAAAAGGTTTTGTAAATATTGGATTAAAAGATAATATTTCATTTGATGCAAAAATTTTGAAATCTGGGGCACATGTTTGGTCTAACCACTAAGATGCTGTTTCAGATGCCTGTACTCTACGTTAGAGTACCTGGATTCAATACCTGGCTCTGACTCTTAGCATGTGCTTCCTGCTGATGCACGCAAAGAGGCAACAGATGATAGCTTGCATAACTGAACTGGGTCCTTGCAACCTATGGGGTAGACCTAGGTCGAGTTCCTGGCTCCCAGCTTAAGCCCCGCATAGCATTGGCCACTGCAGGCATTTGAAGAGTGAACCAGAGGATAGGAGTTTCTCTCTTTCTCTCTCTCTCATTCTTTCAAATAAATAAATAAAATTTAAAAATTTTATAATCCATGCATACTTTTACTCATGGTAAACATTTTCCATGAACTTTTTGAAGGCTCTCGTATTATATATTTACTTATTGACTTGTTTTTTGCCCCTCCCACCGTTTCTGAGGCAGAGATTTTCTTTGGCTCAGTCTTATATTACAGTGTCTACAAAGGTACTGGAATGTGATTGTTTCCTAAATTATCTCTGCCTGAATGAGTAAAGGAATGGATGAGCTTGTTTTGATCATCTTTCTCTTTTTTTCTGACTTACCTGTTTTATAAGAATAATTTACCATAGTCAAATGTAAAATATTCCATAGAAAAATTATTTTGAAAAATTTCAAAAGAATGAAATGAATTTAATTATGTTATTGTCAAACCAGAGAGAGCTAGGGTTTGAAAAGATGGGCAAATTATCTATTTTATTAATAAGAAAACAAAAACTATACAAACAAAAAAGACAATAGAATGCCACTTACATACTTATGTGGATAAAGTTGTTGATATAGTCTACTATTAAATAAGTCAGTTTTGTTGATATTGAAATAGAGTAGAGAAGATTAAAAAATAGGAAATATACTTGAAAGTGTAAGTGATAATTAAGAAATCTGGGTCATGTAGTATTTTTTTAAATGCTTAAAATGAGTGAGTAGAAATGTTTAATTTATGTTCATCTATGTTCTTTTTAATACAGTCAAAGAGGCAGGTTTCTGGTGGTGTTATATCTGTGTGAGTTTCTTTATTTTCTTTTTTTTTCTTTCTTTTTTTTTAGTGTGTTTTGGTTTTCTGCCAAAAATGCTTGTCAGGAATAGCATAATCTTCTCAAAAGTTTTCAAATATACACAGTTTTAATATTTTAAATGCCAATTATATTGACAGCTTGGCAAATTAATCTCTTTAGCCCATCTGTCTCATTTACCTGGCAAATTTTGTTTTCTTAGTTTAACATTTCTAGATCAACTCCTAGAGGTTAGTTCGCAGCTTGCTTATTTTCCTCTTGCTCTTGTCATTGCATTTTTCTTTCTACTGTTATTGGGCTCACAATTTCCTGTTATTGATTTCCTATAACTTTCTCATAACTGTTATAGCCACGTCCCTTTGAGAAAGCGATCTGAAAATTGTAGCAAATAGCTTATAAGTAGTTTTGCAGCAGAAACTTTTAGCCTTTTTAAAAATGTTTAGAATTCATTTATCACTGTCTTTTAAGTTATGTGTTTCATTTCACTTTCTTATCCTTTAAGTGACTAGTCTATTCAGGTTCTAAGACTCATCTACTTTATTTGTACAGATCGTTTTTCTAAACTTCAAATATTTAGCTTGCTAACTTCAGCATGTAAACTTTCATATCCATGGAAAATGTATTATGAAAAAATTATCCATGAATTTCAAAATTTTTTGGATCAAACTAAAGTTATTCTGGGGATGACGTGACACAGTGAATTAAATCACTACTTGCTATGCCAGCATCTCATATTGGAGTGCCAATTCAAATCCAGGGTCATCCATTTCTGATGCATTTCTCTGCTAACATGCATGAGAAACCAGAGGATGATGACCTAAGTGCTTAGGTCCTTACCACTCACGTGGGAGACCCTAATAGAGTTCCTGGCTCCTGCCTGGCCTGGCCCAAACCTGACTATTGTGGCCATTTGAAGAGTGAAACAGGACAAGGAAGATCGATCTCTCTCTCTCTCTCTCTTTCTCTCTCTTTCTCTCTCTTTCTCTCTCTGTTTCACTGTATCTCCCTGTGTGTGTTTGTGTGTGTGTGTGCAATTGTGTCCTTCTCTCTCTCTGTCATTTTGCCTTTCAAATAAATAAATTAATTAATCTTTAAAGTTGTCCTAATTCAAATTTTCCATGAACTTTTTGATGTTCCTTAATAGTGGTGACTGTATTAAAATAAATACTTACTTAGTAATATCTGTTGTATACTTCACACAACAGTGACATTTAATATTAAACACTGTATTTTGGAACCAATAACAATTTTCACATGGCTGGTGTCTTAATTCTCAGATGATTAGACATTTAGCCTAGTGGTAAGATCCCAGTTAAGGTACCCATGTCCCTCATGAGATGGGGTTTACCTGGGTTTGATTTTCATCTTGGCTCCTGATTCCAGCTTCTTGCTAATGTCAACCTGGGAGGCAGTGGCAATGGCTCAAGTAATTGGTTCACTGCCACCCAAGTGGGAGACCTGGATTTTGTTCTCAGTTTCTGGCTTAAGCCTGATCCATCCCAGACCATTCCTATCATTTGAAGAATAAACTAGCAGATGGGAGCTCTCTGTATCCTTCTCTGTATTTACCTCTCAAATAAGTAAAACATATTTAAAAGATAAATTTTTGTAAGGACAGGAGGAGAAATGGTGTAGTATCTATAGATAAGGAGGAGCTAAGGAGGCACATGATATAGTGTCTAAGAGGCAAGAGTGAAAGATGATCAAGTGTAAAACTGGGTGTTGACAAAAATATGGAATAATTTAAAAAGTGTTTCTTTTTTAATGTAATTTTTATTTATTTTTATAGAAAGCTTTTATTTAATAAATATAAATTTCATTAGTACAGCTTTTGGATTAAAGCTGTTCTTCCCCCATAGCTGCCCTCCCACCCCCAAACCATCCCACCTCCTCTTTATACTTTTGTCTGAGTGGAGATCAGTTTCTTGAACGGAATAAAAAGGAAAGGGATATCCAAACAAGTTTATATTGTATTTCTTTTCTAATATTATTTTGTCTTGCCATACATATTATGAACAATAATGATGAGGTAATAAACGTTTAGACAGTATTGTGTATTAGTTTATATATAGACTTAATATAAGCTAATTCATACATTTCTAAAATCATTGAGCCATGTGTAAATGCTCTAATATCTACATATACGCTCCCATATACTTCATTGTTGTGTTCCAATGACAACTTGTTGCTTATAAAGTGCTTTGAGCTTTGTTGAATAAAACGCTAAATAACTACAGAATAACTTCATAATACAACATTTTAGCTATGCTGATGGCTTATCAGTTAAGTCATAAGCTGCATGAAAAAAAAATCCAGGTAAAAATAGATAGGGCTTCATAATTTAAAGGAAGATACATACCCTTTTACATCCCTTGAGCATCCAGATCCAAGACTTTTATAAGAAACTCTCTACTACCATAAAACTCTCTCTACTAAATGTCATTTTTCCCTTACTCGGTAAATTCTGACTAGTGACATTGATACAAACATTTCTCTTGTGTTGTTAGATAAAAATTCCATATGTGCATTCCTTATCTACTACTGTGTGACTAGGACTTTTTTATTTTCAAGGAAGAATGTTTTTATTTTCTAGGAGTCTATTCTAGAAATAGTAACACTTGACAAATAAGATACCTTGAATATGTGGTTTGAGGAGAATGTTTATGATCCCTTAATATTGGCGGTAGTCAAATTTCCCAGTGAAATTGAATGATAAATTAAATTTCGGTAGATTTCTTAAATTCTGGAATAGTGAGTTTAATTTCTATTTCTACAAAATTCTAGAATGTAAATAGCAAACAGCACTTTATAAGGGCACCATTCACAAAAAGCCTGCTTATACTTGTGAACTTGTTGTTATGCCAGACCCACTCTAGTACTTGTCAGATTATTGACAAAATTGAAGCTTGAGGTTTGTCACAGCTTTCTGGTACTAAGGGAGAGTCTCAACTTGTGGAAGAGAGCCAGTGGCCTGTTTTAGAGCTATATCTTTGAACTGTATTCATTTATTCATTGTCTTTTATCAAGGACTTGGTTGGATAAGAACGCAGATGACCCTTTTTGTTTCTTGACCCTGCAATGATGCAAAGCTTGGAAGAAATAGTGAATGTGTGGTTTGCCAAAATCATGACTTAAAAAGAACTCAAAAGACTGCAATACATGAGTCATGCCTGTCTAGCTCAAGAAGAGTCTACCAAAATATCTGTTCGCATCTTAGTTTTCATTGTTGGAATTATAGCATCTAAATTGTAGAGAAGGTAGTTCCATCCTGCTCTTCACAGGTTGTACACAAATGGATATTTCCCTACTCTATGAATATATGCACCAAGAAATGAATGATGTGGAGGATAAGAGAACTTGAAGACTACAGAATATGTATAATGGATAAGTGAAGATTCTACAGGGATATAATAGAATCTGTATATATCTAAAGATACTAGTTAAGGGAAAAATTAGTAAGTTGTTTCAAATGGCAAAATAAGGCCCAGCGAATGTGAACAGGCAGACAGCAAGAAGAAGCTTTACATAATTAGAACTCTTCAAATAAAAAAAAAATATATATATATATATATATATATATATATATATACACTTGGGAAAACAAATCAAAACTTCCAGGAAGAATTCTGTGCAAAATGTTGTAAATAGCTAAATATGGGTTTGGTCATAATATTAAATATGTTGCAAGTTCTGACTCTAATTGTTAGTCATTTTTAAAGCATTATAATGAAAAAAATCTGAAGTCGCATCTAGTTTTAGTGATGAAAAGCATTACATCAACTAAAAATGTACTTGGGATAATTGTATGGAAATTTCATGTGTCATCCTAAATGTCTTGGTTAATACTCAATATTTCATTATTGAACTGAATGAAAATCTAGCACTTCTTTCTCAAAGTTTCTAGTTTCATCACTTCTAGATCCAAACGTGATCTGTCAGTGAATAAAGTACTGAAAATCAAAAATACTCTGCAGAAGCGGACAGTTTAATATACCACCTCTTGCCTCCAGGAAGCACCAGCTGGAGGGTGAAGAGGAAGTGGTGGTGGTAATTGTACATGTGTCTAATATGGGATGCTTCATTGTAATTTAAATTTTGACTACTTAAAATTTGACTGTTTTTAAGGAAAGTAGCACAGCAATTAAAATTTTAGAGAAACAGATATGCAACTGAAACACTCAAAATATGGAATTACACTATATGATTGCTTTGCTTTCAAATTCTCACAAAAGTAAATGTAGGTTGTAATATTAAGACTAAATATATTGCTTTCACAGAATGTCACAAAATGAGTTATTAAATCTACAAGAAAGGAAATGTACATTTCTTATGAAAAACAAATTGAGGTGAAAGCTTTAAAGAATCCTACTGCAAGAAGAAACCTACCATTCTGGTTGAATCTCACATAAACTTTTAAATTTTTTGTATGTATTCAAGATCTATTTATTGAAATTTTCTCTACTTTTTTTTTAGGGTACCTTGAATCCCTATTGTGTATTGTGGGATGATTCAAAAACGTAAGTGACAGATGTTTTCTTACATTACTTTGTGCTGAATATTCAAAGCACCTTAAATCATTTCAGCCACTTGTTAGTTAACAGGAATATAATCCAGTGAGATGTGAGTTACTCTTAGAAAGCATTCTGCATTTTGGATCTACAGGAGAGTGTGATGAATGTATTTGTGTGCAGTGATGCCATCAGGTTACTTCTTGAGATAGGATTGCATTATCTAATGCTTAAGTCACATTGCCATGTGAATTCCATGAGGATTTTTTAAAAGCTCTGATATTTTAGAATTATAGAACCTCAAATATATTTTCAGTGTCTTCACCAGTAATTTGGCTTAGCATTGAAAAATTATGTAGCAATCTCTGCGATCATACAGCCAATACATTACTTGCATGACCTTGAATTTACTACAGATTAGTACAATATTTCTATTTTTCTTCCACTTAGTTTTGTTATGAATAGATTAACCTTTAATTTTTGCCTGCACCATGCTCACTAGGCTGATCCTCCACCTGAGGCGCCGGCACCCTAGGTTCTAGTCCAGGTCAGGGTGCCGAATTCTATCCTGGTTGCTTCTCTTCCAATCCAGCTCTTTGTTGTAGCCCGGGAAAGCAGTGGAGGATGGCCCAAGTGCTTGGGCCCTCCCTGCACCTGCATGGGAGACCAGGAAGAAGCACCTGGCTCCTGGCTTTGGATCAGTGCAGCGCACAGGTTGTAGTGGCCATTTGAGGAGTAACCAATGGAAGGAAGACCTTTCTCTTTCTCTCTCTCTCTCACTATCTAAATCTGCCTGTCAAAAAAAATTTAATTTTTATACATTGTATAATTTGAGCCAAAAGCATATAATTTCACAAAAAAGAATGAGTAATTCTTTTGTGTATTTCTGTTTGTATAAGTAGTTGCAATATATCTGATCAAAATCATTTTCATATCATGGATAATTATGTGAGATTTCAGTATCTCAAATAGCAGAAAAAATTAACAGTTAAGTCTTACTATCCTATACTTTAAATAGTTATATAGATTATAAACTATGTTTGTGCTTTTTTTTTTATAGTGGGGACAGAGGTCCAAAGCTAATAGCACATGTGTGCTGTCAGAGTATGATATTGTAGTGTTCTATGTATTCAAAGAATTCTCTCAATGTTCTTCAACCCAAATATGACCAGTATTTCAAGTTTTGTGCTGTTACTTGTCACTCAACAGAGAGTCTAGGAAAGAAACATCATTAGAATTTTTGGAAAAGGAGCAAACCCCCTGGCAATTTTCTCAGTCCAAAGGAATTAATTTAATTGAAACTATAAATATCTTTATATGGGTGAGAAATCAATACTATTAAGCATATTTTTCACTTATAGTTTCTGATATTCTAAGGAGTGTTTTCTCCTGGTACCTTAAGGAGGATCCCAGCTTTCCCAAGTGATAAATGATCAAATGCCCTTATTGATAAAGTTTTTTCTTTATTTTTTATTTATTTGAAAGACAGAGAGAGTAGGAGGGGGAAGAGAAAAGGAGAGGGCAGGACACAGGAGACAGTGACCTTCCATCTTCCAGTTTACTGCAAATGGCCACAGTGTCTGGGATTGGGCAGACCAACCCAGAAGCCAGGCATTCCATCCAAGTCTCCCACATTGGTAGCAGAGGCCCAAGCACTTGGGACATCATCCTCTGCCTTCCCTGGTGCATTTCCAGGGAGCTGGATTGAAATGGAGCAGCTGGCACTCAAAACTGGTGCTCTGATGTGGAAAATCCATAACCATAAAATCTCTGTGGGTTTTCCGCTCTACACAAATAGCTGTGGAAGACTTTGGTAGTATATTATGACGTGCTATTTAATGTTGTTTAGTGTGTTTTATAGCCAAAGAAAGAATAAAATATTGTAAAGTTCCAACTTAATTAGCAACTTTTGCTATCTTAAACTCCTTATTATAGCTACTTGCATGTCTTGGTAAATAAAAGCCAATTTTGATTTAGTTTCATCATCATTTTACTGGGGAGGATGAATTTCTGTGTTGACCCAAACAAAGGAAAGTGTTGTTTACTCCAAAAGTCCTTTATGACTATTAAAGGGACACTACAAAAAGGAACATTCCCCTATTTTATACCTCCTTTGGTTTCCTTTCACAGACAGTGTAAAGTGTTATTTACAAAGCCATTGGTGTTTGAGGTCAGCATTAACCTTAGGAATCAATCACACTCCACTTTCCCCAACATTTGCTGATAATGTGACTCTGATCCATTACAAAGAACATGTGTAGCTTTACAAAATTCAACTTTTAAGGTGTCCTTGAAAACACTATTGAGAGAGGGGAGATGAGTTTGGTTGCTTTTCAAAGCAGATAATCTCAAGAGATCAGTATATTTCATGTTTCCTTGATGTACCTGAAAAGCAATCAAAAGACTTTGCACTGTGGAGGTACTTGTGTCCTATTACACTTTTTACTAGATTGTTTTATCATCAAAATTGTTTTTCTGGGTCAGTTTTAGAACAATGAAGGTTAAGACAACTTTATTTTCTTTCTCTACATCTGTTCTATTTTAATTATGTTCATATATACAATAATTTTATTGATATGAATATTTTAACTTTTAGTATTAGATCTTCTAAGAACAGTTAATAATTAAGAGGTAGTGCTACTTTTTTTTTGTTCCAGAGAAAGGTTGACTTAAGTGACACTACAGCAATGAAATTGAAACAAGGAATGTTTTTATATTGGTGGGTCAAGTTGCTCTCTTTTTTATTTTTTAATTTTTATTTACCTATTTGAGAAAGAAATATATAAGGAAGACAGGCAGAATTCTGTCCATTGATTCATTACATAAATGCCCATAATGCCTTCCCCCTGGGCCAAAGCCAGGAGCCAATAATTCAATTCATGTACCCCATGTGGGTGACAGGAACCCAATTTCTTGAGCCCTCACCACTGCCTATCAGGGTTTGGAAAACAGAAGCTGGAGCCAAGAATTAAACCAACTCTGATATGGGATAGCAGCATCCCAAGTACTCTTAACTGCTAGACTAAATGCCTACCTTCCTTTTAAATTTTTTAGCATTAATTATAAATTCAAAAGGCAAAGAATGAATACCTCTTACATGCAAAATATTAAAACATACTGTTATGCTAAACATTGACCATCGCTACTCTTGGTCTTCATACCTGCCCACATCTCCAAGGCCACATTTTTGTAATAGTTGACAATCTCAATTTCAAATTCAACATGTGTCTTGGGCCTTTTTATGTTTTCTTACCTGTATTTCATGCCTTGGATCTACTGCCTTGTATAGATATTGTGTGTGTATATATATACTCAATAGATATTGTGTATAGATATTATGTATAGATATGTGTATATATATATATATATACACACACACATACATTTATATAGGTCTCACACTTTATCTAATACTGTGTGTACTGATGATTGTTGATGTGATTTCTATTTTGTTTTATTCTATACCCTGTGCTGGGTATACCTCCTTATACATCCTTCCTTGAGGATGTCTCTGGCTTATTCCAAAGTGTTACCTTCTTGCTCCTTTGTGTCATCTCATTTTATATTCTTCACAGCATACTTTCCTGCTATTATTATTTATTTTGTTTTGTTTGTTTTTGCCTATCTCCCTCACCAGAAAATTGGCACCATAATAAAGATGCTTTATCTTTCTTATCACTGCACTTTTGATGCCTGCTATACATTCACTTGGTATGCATTCATCAAATTTGTTTTTTGTAAGAATGAATGCAGGTTTCTTATGTGCTCTTCTTGTTTAAGAAGTATTACCATTTTGGTTTTATCTTACTGGTTTATAAATATTTCAGTAGTTATCAGACATAATATTAGAAGTTTGAAGGTAGAATGCCCCAGCTTGTTACAGTTCTAAGCTCCATCATAAATAACTAATTTCATTTCTAAGGGTACTCTATTATCTGATAATCTGAAACAAAGCCATTTTATTTTACTCTCATTAGACCCAACAGTTTTAGGCAATTTAAAATATTTTGATCTTGCTTTAGCTCACTAATTACCAGGATACCGAAAGTGCTTTATAAATTGATCCATAAAGAAAATTGAGAGCAGTTTGCTCGCTTCAGAAATAGGCTTATTTTAGATAAGAGAAATATTTGTTTTTATATTTTTTTTAAAAATAGCCTACAAAATTATCATTTGAATAATTGAGAGATACTTTGCACGTTTTTTGCACTACCATAATCGGAGTTTCTGATTATTAGACCGTGTGTGTTGACTGCATAACCCAGAAACCTTATTTTTGCTCCTTTTCAATCATCCTGTAGTTTTTCTCTGTGGATTTTGTAGTGCCATCCATCTGATGTTGTCATGCTTGTGAAGGTTTAACCTCGTTTTCAGAAAACGTTTCAAAGGTTTAATTGCCTAAGCTTCCATTGCAATTATTAGTAACTATTGCTTAACCGTTGCTAAACTATTTTACTAATCTATTTGTGATTTATTTACCTATCTTGTAGTTGACAATCAAAACTTTATAACCCTGAAATTTCCCACATTGCTATATTTCAAATTGATATATTGACTGATGCGATAATAGTTTATCTCACAGTGAAGTAATTGAAGTGATTCATCTCCTTTGCTTGTTTCTTCACAACCAGCACAACATCATCCTCTCCTTTTGTCATTCCTATTGGAATCATCATTTCATTTAACTTATAATCTAACTCCTAAAAAATATAAAATAACTACCTCTATGTCATTGTATTAGTGCAAATATCCGATCATTTCTTTTCTCGCTGGGTGATTTTGACAAACCTATGCATTAGGGTGACACAGTCATATACCCTAAGAAAGATCTGCTACATCTTAGAAATTCAAATCAACTATACAAAACATTATCATTATTGGATGGTTAACCTTTTCCCTCAAGGGAATAATCAAATGGTAAAGCCTATCTACCTATCTATCTATCTAGTTTCATTCAAATGAAGCCACGCTTCATTTTAATTAGTTTTCTTGCAATTAATTTTCTTGCAATTATAATAAAGAAAAAAAAACAAGGGAGTCTTATTGGGAGCTTAAATTGTACAATAGCTATTAGATAAAATAGACCAAGAATAACTAACATTATAAAACAGTGATTTCATGGCCTTTGAGGGAAATATGGAAGTATACTTGCAGTTATTTGACTGAATCATTTCCTTGAGTAGCAATAAAAACAGAAACTTTACATTGCAAATATTCAATATACTAATAGGCATGATTCTAGTAGATTACTATTTCAAGAATTTCCTGGTAAATCATTAATTAGACAGGGTTTAAAAACTAATTTCAAGAAGTTCTGATCCTTTTTATTGCACAAATTGATAAGTTTAAAACTAGTTTATTTTTTCTGATTTTTTAACTTTTATTTAATAAATATAAATTTCCAAAGTACAACTTTTCTTTTTTTTCTTTTTTTATTTTCTTTTATATATATATATATATATATATATATATATATATATATATATATATATATAAAGCTTTTATTTAAAGAATATAAATTTCCAAAGTACAGCTTATGGATTACAATGGTTCCCCCCCCATAACTTCCCTCCCTCCCGCTACCCTCCCCTTTCCCGCTCCCTCTCCCCTTCCATTCACATCAAGATTCATTTTCAATTCTCTTTATACACAGAAGATCAGTTTAGTACATATTACGTAAAGATTTCAACAGTTTGCCCTCACATAGAGACACAAAGTGAAAATACTGTTGGAGTACTAGTTATAGTATTAATTCACAATGTACAGCACATTAAGGACAGAGATCCTACATGATTTTTTTTAAAGAATTGATTAATTATCTATGCAATTTCCAATTTAACACCAAGATTTTTTAATCATTTGCAATTATCTTTATATACAGAAGATCGATTCAGTATATACTATGTAAAGATTTCATCAGTTTGCACCCACACAGAAACACAAAGTGTAAAAATACTGTTTCATTTAAAAAAATATATCATGTAGGATCTCTGTCCTTAATGTGCTATACATTGTGAATTAATACTATAACTAGTACTGCAACAGTATTTTTCACTTTGTGTTGCTATGTGAGGGCAAACTGTTGAAATCTTTACTTAATATATAGTAAACTGATCTTCTGTATATAAAGAGAATTGAAAATGAATCTTGATGTGAAGCAAGGGGAGAGGGAGTGGGAAAGGGGAGGGTTGCAGGTGGGAGGGAAGTTATGGGGGGGAACCATTGTAATCTATAAGCTGTATTTTGGAAATTTATATTCTTTAAATAAAAGCGTTATTAAAAAAAATACTGTTTCAGTACTAGTAATAGCATTATTTCACATTGGATAACACATTACGGACAGATCCCTCATGAGACGTAAGTACACAATGACTCCTGATGTTGACTTAACAATTTGACACTCTTGTTTATGGTGTCAGTAATCTCCCTAGGCTCTAGTCATGAGTTGCCGAGGCTATGGAAGCCTTTAGGGTTCGCCAACTTCGATCTTATTCCAATAGGGTCATAGTCAAAGTGGAAGTTCTCTCCTCCCTTCAGAGAAAGGTACCTCCTTCTTTGATGACCTGTTCTTTCCACTGGGATCTCACTCACAGAGATCTTTCATTTAGGTCTACTTTTTTTTTGTTTTTCAGAGTGTCTTAGCTTTCCATGCCTAAAATATTCTCATGGGCTCTTGAGCCAGATCCGAATGCCTTAAGGGCTGATTCTGAGGCCAGAGTGCTATGTAGGACATCTGCCATTCTATGAGTCTGCTGTGTCTCCCGCTTCCCATGTTGGATCGTTCTCTCCCTTTTTGATTCTATCAGTTAGTATTAGCAGACACTAGTCTTGTTTGTGTGATCCCTTTGACTCTTAGGCCTATCAGTGTGATCAATTGTGAACTGAAATTGATCACTTGGACTAGTGAGATGGCCTTGGTACATGCCACCTTGATGGGATTGTATTGGAATCCCCTGGCACAATTATAGTGGCTTTTTCCCCCCATAACCACCCTCCCACCTGCAACCATCCCATCTCCCACTCCTTCTCCGTTCCCATTCACATCAAGATTCATTTTCAATTATCTTTATGTACAGAAGATCAATATAGTATACACTAAGGAGAGATTTCAAAAGTTTGCACCCAACAGAAACACAAAGGAAAAAGTACTATTTGAGTACTAGTTATACTGCTAATTCACATAGTATAACATATTAAGGACAGAGATCCTACATGGGGAGTAAGTGCACAGTGACTGCTATTTTTGATTTAACAATTGACACTCTTATTTATGACATCAGTAATCACCCGAGGCTCTTGTCATGGGTTGCCAAGGCTATGGAAGCCTCTTGAGTTCGCCAACTCCGATCTTATTCAGACAAGGCCATAGTCAAAGTGGTAGTTCTCTCCTCCCTTCAGAGAAAGGTACCTCCTTCTTTGATGGCCCCTTCTCTCTGCTGGGATCTCACTCACAAAGATCTTTCATTTAGGTCTTTTTTTTTTTTTTTTGCTAGAGTGTCTTGCCTTTCCATGCCTGAAATACTCTCATGGGATTTTTTTTTAACTTTTATTTAATGAATATAAATTTTCAAAGTACAGATTATGGATTACAATGCCCCCCCCCATAACTTCCCTCCCACCCGCAACCTTCCCCTTTCCTGCTCCCTCTCCCCTTCAATTCACATCAAGATTCATTTTCAATTCTCTTTATATACAGAAGATCAGTTTCATGGGCTTTTTAGCCAGATCTGAATGCCTTAAGGCCTGATTCTGAAGCCAGAGTGCTATTTAAGACATCTGCCATTCTGTGAGTCTGCTGTGTATCCCACTTCCCACGTTGGATCGTTCTCTCCCTTTTTGATTCTATCAGTTAGTATTAGCAGACACTAGTCTTGTTTATGTGATCCCTTTGACTCTTAATCCTATCATTCTGATCAATTATGAACTGAAACTGATCACTTTGACTAGTGAGATGGCATTGGTACATGACAGCTTGATGGGATTGATTTAGAATCCTCTAGCATATTTCTAACTCTACCATTATGGGTAAGTCCAATTGAGCATGTACCAAACTGTACATCTCCTCCCTCTCTTATTCCCACTCTTATATTTAACAGAGATCACCTTTAAATTAAATTTAAACACCTAAGAATAATTGTATATTAATTAAAGAGTTCAACCAATGATATTAAGTAGAACAAAAAAATACTAAAAGGAATAAAGTAGTAAGTTGTTCCTCAACAGTCAGGACAAGGGCTGATCAAGTCATTTTTTCTCATAATGTCCATTTCACTTCAACAGGTTTCCTTTTAGGTTCACAGTTAGTTGTCACCGATTAGGGAGAACATAGGATATTTGTCCCCTTAGTACTGGCTTATTTCACTCAATGATGTTTCCCAGAAACCTCCATTTTGTTGCAAATGACCAGGTTTCATTGTTTTTTTGTTTGTTTGTTTGTTTGTTTGTTTTTGTACTGCTGTATAGTATTCTATAGAGCACATGTCCCATAATTTCTTTATCGAGTCTTTATGGGCATTTAAGTTGAATCCATGTCTTAGCTACTGTGAATTGAACTGCAATAAACATGAAGGTGCAGACAGCTCTATTATTTGCCAATTTAAGTTCCTTTGGGTAAATTCCAAGGAGTGGGATGGCTGGTTGTATGATAGAGTTATATCAGGTTTCTGAGGAATCTCCAGACTGACTTCCATAGTGGCTTCAGCAGTTTGCATTCCCACCAACAGTGGGTTAGTGTCCCTTTTTCCCCACAGCCTCTCCAGCATCTGTTGTTGATAGATATCTGTGTGTAAGTCATTCTAACCCGGGTGAGGTGAAACCTCATTTTGTGGTTTTGATTTGCATTTCCCTGATTGCTAGTGATCCTGAACTTATTTTCATGTCTTTGTTGGCCATTTGGATTTCCTCTTTTGAAAAATGTCTATTGAAGTCATTGGCCCATCTCTTAAGTGGGTTGTTTGTTTTGTTGTTGTGGAGTTTCTTGATCTCTTTGTAGATTCTGGTTATCAACCCTTTATCAGTTGCATCATTTGCAAATATTTTTTCCCATTCTCGGTTTACTCTTCACTTTCCTTACTGTTTCTTTTGCAGTACAGAAACTTCTCAATTTGATGTAATCCCAATTATTAATTTTGGCTTTGACTGCCTGTGCCTCTGAGGTCTTTTCCAAGAAGTCTTTGCCGGTACCTATATCTTGCAGTGTTTCTCCGATGTTCTTGAATAATTTGATGGTGTCGGGTTATAGGTTTACATCTTTAATCCATGTTGAGTGGATTTTTGTGTATGGTGTAAGGTAGGGGTCTTGCTTCATGCTTCTGCATATGGAAATCCAGTTTTCCCAGCACTATTTGTTGAATAGACTGTCCTTGCTGCAGGAATTGGCTTTAGATCCTTGAACAATTATAAATTGGCTGTAGATGTGTAGAATGATTTCTGGTGTGCTTCTATTCTTTTCCATTGGTCTATCCATCTGTTTCTGTACCAGTACCATGCTGTTTTGATTATAACTGCCCTGTAGTATGTCTTGAAATCTGGTATTTTGATGCCTCCAACTTCGTTTTTGTTTACAAGATTGTTTTAGCTATTCGAGATCTCCCATGCTTCCATATGAATTTCAGCATCATTTTTCCGGTATCTAAGAGGAATCTCTTTGGTATTTTGATTAGTATCTCATTGAATGTATAAATTGCTTTTGAGAGAATGGACATTTTAATGATATTGATTCTATCAATCCATGAGCCTGGAAGATGTTTCCATTTTTTGGTATCTTCTATTTCTTTCTTTAAGATTGTTTTTTAGGTATTGTTAATGGGATTGATCTTAGCAGTACTTTCTCAGCTGAGGATTTGCCTGTATATACAAAGGCTGTTGATTTTTGTGCATTGATTTTATATCATGCTACTTTGCCAAACTCTTCTATGTATTCTTCTAGTCTCTTAGCAGAGTTATTTTGATCCCCTAAATAAAGAATCATATCATCTGCAAAGAGCGATAGTTTGACTTCTTCCTTCCAAATGTGTATCCCTTTGATTTCTTTTTCTAGCCTAATGTCTCTGGCTAAATACTTTCAGTACTATATTGAATAGAAATGGTGAGATCCCTATCTGGTACGAGAGCTCAGTGAAAATACTTCCAACTTTTCCCATGCAATAGAATGCTGACCATGGGTTTTTCATCAATTGATTTGATTGTATTGAGGAACATTCCTTCTGTACCCGATTTGCTTAGCGTTTTAATCATGAAAGGGTATTGTATTTTTTCGAATGCTTTCTCTGCATCTATTGAGTTAATCATATGGTTTTTCTTCTGCAGTATGTTAATGTGGTGTATCACGTTGATTGATTTGTGAATGTTGAACCATCCCTGCATACCAGGGATAAATCCCACTTGGTCTGGATGGATGATCTTTCTGATGTGTTGTTGCATTTATTGGCCAGGATTTTATTAAGGATTTTTGCGTCTATGTTCATCAGGGAAATTGGTCTGTAAATCTCTTTCTCTGCTCCATTTTTTTCAGGTTTAGGAATTAAGGTGATGCTGGCTTCATAGAAAGAATTTGGGAGGATTCCCTCTTTTTTGATTGTTCTGAATAGTTTGAGAAGAATTGGATTAGTTCTTCTTTAAATGTCTGATAAAATTCAGCAGTGAATCCATCCAGTCCTGGGCTTTTCTTTGTTGGGAGGGTCTTTATTACTGATTCAATTTCTGACTCAGTTATGGGTCTGTTTAGATTTTCTATATCTTCATGGTTTAATTTAGTTGGTTGCATGTGTCCAGGAATCTATCCATTTCTTATAGATTTCCCTGTTTGCTGGAATACAACTCTTTGTTGTAATTTCTAATGACTCTTTTTACTTCTGTGGTGTCTGTTGTTACATTCCCTTTCTCATCTATGATTTTATTGATTTGGGTCTTTTCTTTTTTTAGTTAGTTGGGCCAATGGTGTGTCAATTTTGTTTAATTTTTTTAAAAAACAGCTCTTTGTTTTGATGATCTTTTGTAATTTTTTTGGATTCAATTATGTTGATTTATTCCCTGATTTTAATTATTTCTCTTCTACTAGATTTGGGTCTGGTTTGCTGCAGTTTTTCTAGATCCTTGAGATGCATTGATAGCTCATTATTTGGTACCTTTCCAATTTCTTTATGTAGACACCTATTGCTATAAACTTTCCTCTCAACACTCCTTTTGCTATATCCCATAAGTTTTGATATGTTGTGTTATTATCCTCATTTACTTCCAGAAAGTTTTTTATTTCTTCTATGACCCATTGTTCATTCAGGAGCATGTAGTTCAGTCTCCATGTGTTTGTATATGCTCTAGGGCTTCTTGAGATGCTAATTTCCAGCTTCATTCCATTGTGGTCTAAGAAGATGCATGATATAATTGAATTTGCTGAGACTTGCTTTATGGCCTAGTATATGGTCAGTCCTAGAGTAGGTTCCATGTACTGCTGAGAAGAATGTGTATTATTTAAGTGTAGGATGAAAAGTTCTGTAGATATCTGTTAGATCCATTTGGGCTATAGTGTCAATTAAATGTTCTGTTTCCTTGTTGATCTTCTGTCTGGTTGATCTGTCTATTTCTGAGAGTGGAGTATTGAAGTCCCCAGTATTATTGTATTGGAGTCTAAGTCTTCCTTTAAGTTCCTTAACATATCATTTAAATAAACCAGTGCCCTGTAATTAGGTGCATATACATTTATAATTGTTACATCTTCCTGTTGAATTGATCCCTTAATCAATTTATAGTGCCACTCTTTGTCTCTTAACAGTTTTTGTGTTAAAGTTTATTTTGTCTGATATTAAGATGGCTATGCCAGCTCTTTTTTTGGTTTCTGTTGGCATGGAATACCTTTTTCCAACCTTTCACTTTCAGTCTGCATGCATCTTTGTTGGAAAGATGTGTTTCTTGTAAGCAGCAAATAGATGGGTTTTGTTTTTTAATCCATTCACCCAGTCTGTGTCTTTTAACTAGAGAGTCAAGGCTATTAACATTCAATATGACTATTGATAAGAAGTGACTTTGCCCTGCCATTTTTCCGAAGATATTTCAAATATATGCTTTGAGCTTCCTGTGGTCTTTTGCTGGGAGGTTTTCTTCCTTTACCTTCTTTATATTGATGGCCGTGTTTCTGTGTTTCTGTGTGTAACACATCTTTAAGCATCTTTTGCAGGGCTGGATGAGTGATGACAAATTCTTCAATTTCTGTTTGCTATGAAAGGTCTTTATTTCACCTTCATTCACAAATGAGAGTTTTGCAGAATATTATATTCTGGGCTAGCAGTTTTTTTCTCTTAATACTTGGGATATATCTCACCATTCCCTCCTAGCCTGTAGAGTTTCTGATGAGAAGTCTGCTGTGTGTCTGATTGGAGATCCTCTGAGAGTAATCGGACATTTCTCTCTTACACATTTTAGAATCTTTTCTTTACGTTTCAGTGTGGTGAGTCTGATTACAATGTGTCATGGTGAGGATCTCTTTTGGTCATGTTTATTGGGGGTTCTATGTGCTTCCTGTACTTGGATGCCTCTGTCCTTCTCCAAACCCGGAAAGTTTTCTGCTAGTATCTCACTACAAAGGCCTTCTAACCCTTTATCTCTCTCAATGCCTTCAGGAACTCCTAGAACCCAAATTTTGTAGATTTCTAATTTCATTTTCTTTTCTTTGGTTTGACTGTATACTTTCCTGTGCTCTGTCTTCTAAGTCCAGTATTCTCTCTTCTACCTCACTGATTCTGTTTTTAAGGCTCTCAAATGTGTTTTTTATCTGTTCTGTTGAATTCTTCATTTCATTTTGGTTTCTCTTCAATATCTCAATTTCATGTTCTACTACATTCCTCATTTCATTTTGATTCCTCCTTAAGATTTCATTTTCATGAGAGAGATTTTCTATCCTGTCCTGTATGGATTTCTGTAGCTCATGCACCTGTTTTTGATAACTTCTAAATGTTCTTATCATAATTTTTTTGAGTTCCCTATCTGGCATTTCTTCTATCTCATCATCTTCATAGTCTTGTATTAGAGTGTCATGTTCATTTGCAAGTGTCATGATATCTTCCTTGTTCTTGTTTCCTCGGTTTATGCATTTGTTATTTGGCATTTTGGAGATATTCTTTGGTTTCTTCTTTTTTTTTTTTGCCCTCGCTGTGGTGGCTTTCCCAATATACTATGACTGTAGATTAAGTGGACTGTCTGCTTTGGGTGAGGCTTGTGGTAGGTGTGGCCAAAGAGCTCTATTCAGTCCTTCAGGGTTAAGGGTGTGCCAAAGGTGACACATCTAGGTTTGGCATGGTAAATCTTCTCTCCCTCTTTTTATTTTTTTGTTTTTTATTCAGATGGGAAGTAATTCCACTCAGCTGAACTCTTCTTGATGGCAGTCAGTGCCTGAGCACTATCCCCAGTGGGTATCATATTTGTCTGCTCTGTCCCAAGGACCACACAAAGGATCTGTGCAGTCCTCAGTGTAAGCTCAGATTCCCCTGCAATGTCTCTCACCGGATAGCCACGGTTACCGAGTTTGTGTCATCTCACACTGAGACTACTCACATCTCAGCCACACCGTCAGTTCTCCCACATACCCTTAATTTTTTTGTTTTCACAGACCTGGTTCATAAACTCCACACATTCACTAGGTCTTAGTCTCCTTTTATTACTCCCAACCAGAGTTAAGTTTTTCTGTTTGGCTGAGGGTGGACACAGTCCCGAGCTGGTGCAGCTGTTTAGAATGTCCAAAATGGTGCCTGCTCTATTGTCTCGCATGCCTTTGTAAGGTGTGGGGAGAGAGAATCTTCTCTGTACTGTCCCTTTTGTTTTTTTCTCTCCTCTAGTTAGGCTGGTGTACTTTCCTCCACAGGGCTTCAAGCCTCGTTTCCTCTAGGCTCTTCCTGCTACTTTTCTGCCAGTGTCTTGGGCTATTGTGGTTTTACCTCACCTCTGTTTCCAGCACTGGTGTGGGGAGAATATTCTTGGCAGCTGGGCTCCTGAGCCCTGGGCACCTGTGTCTTCCACGTAGATCCACCATGTTCCTCTAATTCTGGAAGAGTTCCCTCTGTAGTTTTTTCCCTAACTCTCGCCTGAGACTTCACTATCTCCACTTTTATTAAACTATCTTTTCCTGTATTATCAATGAGCTCCCTCCCTATTCTGCCATCTTGGAGCAACCTGGTTCCAAAATAAATCCCAAACTTGTTTAAATGTAGTGGTAAAGCAGTCAATACTTTGGAAAGAAATCACAAGATCATATGACAGATATATGAGATTCAGTTTTCTAAATTAATGTTGATATTGAGCACCTTCTAATATGTCCAATACATGCCGTAGATGTCAACATTAAATTTTTGGGTAGAGGGCTGGTGTTGTGGCTCAGTGGGTTAACACCCTGGCCTGAAGCACCAGCATCTCATATGGGCACTGGTTCGAGACCCAGCTGCTCCACTTCCGATCCAGCTCTTTGCTGTGGCCTGGGAAAGCAGTAGAAGATGGCCCAAGTCCTTGGGCTCCTGCACCTGCATTGGAGACCTGGAAGAAGCTCCTTGCTCCTAGCTTTGGATTGGCACAACTCCGGCCATTGCGGCCAATTGGAGAGTGAACCATCTGATGGAAGACCTCTCTCTCTGTCTCTCTCTGCCTCTCCTATGTCTGTGTAACTCTTTCAAGTAAATAAATAAATCTAAAAAAATTTTGGGGGTAGTTCTTAAGATCATATTTGTTCTTCTGTTATTCTGTTGGTAAGAAATAACTATTTGGGGCTGGCATTCAATCAGAATGGATATAATTATAGAAGTTATTAAGTTTTTGGAGTTAGCATCTAGGATGTCAAGCTTCAACTTTTGTTTAGGTCTAATAGTCAGTTCTCTAATAATATAAAACTATAAAATGCTTTTTGTCTCTTTATTATATTTATACTGACAGAAATGAAAATAGTTAATTTTTACATTAGAAAAACATTAGTCCTTATAAATAAAAATCAGCCTGCTCTCAAGAAACAAAATACTCTATCATAGTTAAAAAATAATAATTCCTAACTTTGGAATAGTTGCTTCTCAGAATTATTGATGAAATTTTTTCTTCTGTTTACAAAGCAACAATGCCCTTTGGAAAGTATTTCACGAGTAGACATTTGGCCTAATGGTTAAGATTCTATTTGTTATGCATACATCCCATTTTTGTTCATGTACTGGCTCTACTCTTGGCTCCAACCTCCTGCTGATTTACAGCAGTAGTGATGCTTAAGGAGTTGGATGCCTGCCACCAACATGGAGACCTGGATTGAGTTCTTAGTTCTCAACCTCATATTTGTTCCAGCCCTGGCCACTGTGAGCATTTGAGGAGCGAACCAACAGATGAGAGTGTTCTCTCATTCTTTTCTCTGTCTCTTTCTGTATCTCTCTCTTCCTTCCTCCCTCTCTGTATACCTCCCTCTCAAATAAGTAAATACAATATTTTCAAAGTGTGTGTAAATGTACTGCAAAAGGCAATCGAGAAATCTTAATTTCCTAAAAAAAATATAGTTGGACCAGCACTGTGGCTCACTTAGTTAACCCTCCATCTGTGGCACCGGCATCCTATATGGGTGCCAGGTTCTAGTCCTGGTTGCTCCTCTTCCAGTCTAGCTCTCTGCTGTGGCCCGGGAGGGCAGTGGAGGATGGCCCAGGTGTTTGGGCTCATGCACCCACATGGGAGACCAGAAAGAAGTACCTGGCTCCTGGTTTCGGATTGGTGCAGTGCCGGCCATAGCAGCCATTTGGGAAGTGAACCAATGGAAGGTAGACCTTTCTCTCTGTCTCTATCTCACACTGTCTGTGACTCTACCTGTCAAATAAAAAAATAAAACATAAAAAATATATTTCATATATAGATATAGTTACAGTACTCATTGGTGGGAAATGAAGCTTCATTTATTTTGCTTTTCTGCCTTTTACTATATATTACTTTTTTGAAGTTTTACAATATCCACCATGGTGTATTTTCTTATAAAGTAATTATAATTCAAAATGAACTTGTTTCAGCTTTCTTCGGGGAAATTTTTTTAGCCTTTAAAGTGTTTTAAGTTTTCTTTACAATTTTTTTAAATTACCTTGTAGATTTTATAGTATTAAATCTTAAATTCCAGTTTCCTGAAGACAGATTCTTGAATTAGTGTATAAATGATACCTCTTTACTGATAAATTTTATATAGATGCCTTTAACATTATTAACAACCCATTATGTACATTAGCATGGGATATAAAGTTCAAGAAACATTGCATAAAGTGCTCAGCAAGAATTCTGAGGGAAAACAGTGGCAGTAAAATGGTGCCACATATTTTTTATTGTAACCTCTGCATTGACCCTCTAATGCACAGGTTGGCAATCTATAGCCTGTGGCACAAATCCAGACCGTTTTTTTTTTTTTTTCAGTTAAGTTTGATCAGACACAATCATGCCTGTTTATGTATTTTCTGTAGCTGCCTTTGTGCCACAACTGTGTAGTTGAGTCACAATAAAAATATAGAGTCCACAAACCCTAAATATTTACCATTTTTATTTTAAAAAATTTTTATTGAAAAAAAATTCAGCCCTGGACCAAAATAGTGCTTTACCACATTTTTCATTGTCACACAGAAAATATTGATTATATATCACATTGAGGTAAATGAATGAAAATGCTTGCAAGTAGGGTCAGCAAGGGTAGAGCAACTTGATATCTCTATTAGTTCTGAAAATCTCTCAATCTACATTTTTTTCAAATATAGATTTCCCCATTATCTCACTCATCTTTATATGGAACTCTAAACTAGGTTGTTTTCTATCATTATCATATAACCTGTCATCCATATTTCTACTTTTTCCCCATCTAAGTCAACCACTTTAATTTATCATTCAGTTTCTTAATTTTCTCTTTAATTTGATCTAATCTGGTATTGAATTAGCCATAATGTTATTAATTCAACATATTATCATCATTTGTAAAATTTATACAGTTTTAATTTGGTAATTTTTTTTCAATCTGCTAGATAACCTTTCAGAGTTTTATGTTTTTGCTGGGGATTTTAGGTTTACGTTTTATTTCTTTTAACTTAGTATGAACAGTTGTTTCATAGTCTGTGGCTGATAGTTTTTACATTTGAAATGTTTGTGGTTCTGTTTCTGAATACCTTATTTCCTAGAGCACAAGATTATACCATGTAAATTGCCTTTAAAAATATATTGGTCAGGATTCTTTGAGGCAAGGAAATATGTATTTCTCCAGAGATGATTTGTATTTACTTCTGCATAAGGCTTGAGAACTGAATTGAATCTTGAAGTTTCCTGGATCATCCAGGAGATGTGAACCCGGCTGAAAATCCATGTGATGACTAGATCATTGTTACTTTTTTTTCCACATATTTTAAAGCGTTTCTAGCAGTATCCAAATTTTTATCATTGGAAATAAGAAATCTCATCAATATCTTCTCACAGCTATCATTCTTGAACAGCACACCGATGTTCCACAGCATATTTGTTGGAATAGTATGTTCAAAGGTAAAAATTTCGTAGGTGGACAGATTAAGACAAGGATAAGGAATACCATTTAATGTAATAGATGTATTTGTATTCCTTTGAATGACATATGTCAAGATGTCACTATTCATTTATATAATCCCTGTTTATTTAGTGATTGCCCAACTTAAGCAAGGAGTCAGTTCAGGATCCATCACTGCTTTTCCTGAACCACCTAACCAGCTCTTAGTATTTTGTTGTATGGTTCTTTCAATTCCTGTTAGCCTCCCTCAAGTGTTTGGCCTTAATTTTCTGTTTGCTGTCAAATCTGTCACTCTGGCACCACAATAGTCATCATTCCAACTATCCAATTATTTGTGTAGTGATTGAGAAGTGGTAGGCATAGATTATTAAATCAAAGATAATATTTTCTGGAATTAAAATAGCTAAAAATTCTGGCTGAAAGAAATCCTTATTTAAATTAAAAAGACATGTGTGTTAAGTCACTAAAGGAGCAGAATCTACTTATATTTGCTTTTGTTACTCCATTGATATATTCAATCTGCTACTCACAGCGAAAAACTTTATTTGGCTCACAAGTTTAGAGACCAAAACTCCAAACATCACAGTGCAGACGCAATTGCATAATTGATGATGAATGTGGGAACACATGTCAGAGGTTCAAATTATATCTGGAAACAGAATACCAGAGAGTGGGAAGGGCCGTGTTCAACTTCTTTTTTTTTAACTTTTATTTAGTAAATATAAATTTCCAAAGTACAGTTTATGGATTACAATGGCTTTCCTCCCCCATAACTTCCCTCCAACTCGCACCCCTCCCATCTCCCGCTCCCTCTCCCATTCCATTCACATTAAGATTCATTTTCAATTATCTTTATATATAGAAGACCGATTCACTATATATTAAGTAAACATTTCAACAGTTTGCACCCACACAGAAACACAATGTGTAAAATACTGTTTCTGTACTAGTTATAGCATTACTTCAAATTGGACAACAGGTTAAGGACAGATCCCACATGAGACGTAAGTACACAGTGACTCCTGTTGTTGATTTAACAATTTGACACTCTTGTTTATGGTGTCAGTAATCACCCGAGGCTCTAGTCATGAGTTGCCAAGGCTATGGAAGCCTTTTGAGTTCACCGACTTTGATCTTATTCAGACAGGGTCATAGTCAAAGTGGAAGTTCTCTCCTCCCTTCAGAGAAAGGTACCTCCTTCTTTGATGACCTGTTCTTTCCACTGGGATCTCACTCACAGAGATCTTTCATTTAGGTCGTCTTCTTCTTCTTCTTTTTTTTTTCCCCCAGAGTGTCTTAGCTTTCCATGCCTAAAATATTCTCATGGGCTCTTGAGCCAGATCCGAGTGCCTTAAGGGCTGATTCTGAGGCCAGAGTGCTATTTAGGACATCCGCCATTCTATGAGTCTGCTGTGTATCTCGCTTCCCATGCTGTATTGTTCTCTCCCTTTCTGATTCTATCAGTTAGTATTAGCAGACACTAGTCTTGTTTGTGTGATCCCTTTGACTCTTAGACCTATCAGTGTGATCAATTGTAGACTGAAGCTGATCACTTGGACTAGTGAGATGGCATTGGTACCTGCCACCTTGATGGGATTGTATTGGAATCCCCTGGCACGTTTCTAACTCACCATTTGGGGCAAGTCCAATTGAGCTTGTCCCAAATTGTACATCTTCTCCCTCTCTTATTCCCACTATTATATTTAACAGGGATCACTTTTTAGTTAAAATGTAGCACCTAAGAATAATTGTGTGTTAATTACAGAGTTCAACCAATAGTACTAGGACAAAAAAATACCAAAATGGATAAAGTATTACATTGTACATCAACAGTCAGGATAAGGGCTGATCAAGTCACTGTTTCTCATAGTGTCCATTTCACTTCAACAGGTTTCCTCTTTGGTACTCAGTTAGTTGTCCCTGATCAGGGAGAACATATGATATTTGTCCCTTTGGGACTGGCTTAATTCATTCAGCATAATGTTTTCCAGATTCCTCCATCTTGTTGTAAATGACCAGATTTCATTGTTTTTGACTGCTGTATAGTATTCTATAGAGTACATATCTCATAATTTCTTTATCCAGTCTACTGTTGATGGGCATTTGGGTTGGTTCCAGGCAGGTCTTAGCTATTGTGAATTGAACTGCAATAAACATCAACTTCTAAAACAACCCTCTCCCAAGAAATGACCAGGTTCCACAAGAAAGATCTCGATCTGTTTCAAGGATAAATGCACAGATGACCAAAGAGCTGCACTAGGCTCTGCCTCTTCAAGTCTTCTTCAGTTCCCAATACTACCACCCTAAGGAGTAAGCTCCCAATATACAAACCTTTGCAAGGGGAGAGGATTGAAAAAAAAAAAACCATATATACTACATCACTATTTTTTTTTAAGATGTATGTATGTTTTTGAGAGGCAGAGTTACAGACGGAGAAACAGAGTTCCATCTGCTATTCCACTCAAATAGCAACATCAGCTGAAGTGGGCCAGACTAAAGCCAGGAGCCAGGAGCTTCCTCTGAGATTCCCACATCATTGCAGGGCCCCAAGCACTTGGGTCATCTTCCACTGTTTTCCTAGGCCGTTAGCAGGGAGCTGGATAAGAAGTGGAGCAGGGGCTGACACTATGGTGTAGCGGGTAAAGCCTCAGTTTGAAGTGCCAGCATCCCATATAGGTGCTGGTTTCAGGCCTGGCTGCTCCACTTTTGATCAGCGCAGCTCTGGCCATTGTGGCCAATTAGGAAGTGAACCAGCAGATGGAAGACCTCTCTCTCTCTCTCTCTCTCTCTCTCTGTCTGCCTCCTGCAACTCTGCCATTCAAATAAATAAATAAATCTTAAAAAAAAAAAAAGCAGAAATGGAGCGGCCAGGACTCAAACTGATTCCAGTGCCACAGGCGCAAGCTTAACCTACCACATCACAACACTGGCCACTGCATGCTTTTTTTTCTTTTGACAGGCAGAGTGGACAGTGAGAGAGAGAGAGGCAGTGAAAGGTCTTCCTTTTCCATTGGTTCACCCCTCAATGGCCGCTGCGGCCAGCGCACTGCGGCCGGCGCACTGCGTTGATCCAAAGCCAGGAGCCAGGTGCTTCTCCTGGTCTCCCATTGGGGTGCAGGGCCCAAGGACTTGGGCCATCCTCCACTGCAGTCCCGGGCCACAGCAGAGAGCTGGACAGAAAGAGGAGCAATAGGGACAGAATCCGGCACCCCAACCGAGACTAGAACCCAGTGTGCCGGCACTGCAGGCAGAGGATTAGCCTATTGAGCCACAACGCCGGCCCCCTGCATGCTTTTTAATATTAATTTCCAAACAAGGTATTACATTTCAGAAATGAAAACTGACCTCATTACTAGCATTTGTAAGTCCAAAATATTTCCAATGATATATGGATTACTATTTTCTAATAATCAAGTATTTATCATATGAATAATGATCTGGAAATGCTACAATTCCTTAAATGTCTGATATTATTCAATAATCTCTTCATAGTTTAGTGAAACTGTGGCTCTCCATATTTTAAAAGATTAATTTATTTATTTGAGAGAGTTACAGACAGAGAGAGGGATAGACAGAGAGGTCTTCCATCCACTTGTTTACTCCCCAAATGGCTGCTACAGCTGGAGCTGGGCCAATCTGAAGCCAAGAACCTAGAGTCTCTTTCAGGTCTCCTGCATGGGTGCAGGGGTCCAAGAATTTAGGCCATCTTGAGTGCTTTCCAAGGCCATTAGCAGGGAGGTGAATCATAGGAGGAGCAACCAGGACATGAACCAGTGCCCATGTGAGATCCCAGTGCCACAGGTGGAGGCTTAACCTACTACACAACACCACCAACCCCTATGGCTATTTGCTAGTAAAGGTTACCTATCTATTTGTGGTTATAGGATTGAAAATTAGCTTCAATTTTTTATCATCAATAAAAATAATGCCAACATATCAAATCCATCTAAGTTCCAGTTTGCTTAAAAAAAAAATCCAAATGGGCATAATGCTGCTATTGGCATTGGGATAGTATTCAGGATCATCAAAACAGTGCTCTAACCTTTTAGTAGACCAGTGTCTAAAACACAGCAGGTGCTTAGTAAAGTGTTGGGAACAAATTAATTGTCTGGTACAGTTGTAGATTAGTGGGAAACTCCAACAGGGAAGGAAAGGTATTCATGTTCGCTTATTTAAACAGTGAGCCTCATGTATCTGGAAAAGTTATATTTTTTAAAGACATCATATACCTCAGGAAGGAGTTCGAGTGGAAAAGGGAAAAAATCTGGAAGAAACAAGGCTAAGAGATGCCAGCCAAGAGACTCCTAGGTGCCATGAACAGATTTTGTTAGTCTGTGTGAGAGATATGCATTGCAACTAGCCCCACTTATGTTCTTTGTCCCTGCTAGCTCAGAAAGTCATTGAAGTCAGTTTTCAAAGTATTTACTTAAACCAAATGTTATAAAAATCAATAATAGTAAAACTGGGAATTCTTCCAATAGTTCTTACCAATTTATACTGTTTTTAAGGGCTCTGGGATGTTTCCCAGAGATACTTTTGACAAGATTTTTAAAATTATGTTGTTAAAATATTAATGAGTAAAGTATTAATAGGAACAACTAGATGTTAGATATAGATCCCTGGTGAATCTCCCTTAATTTGCTAATGTCTGTGGTTCTATTTCAAAAAGATGCAGGCTTTAAATTGCTGAGATTTCATATTAGATAATTTTAGGATAGTGCTATTTTTTTCAGTCATTTGAATGACTCACTAAAATTTTCCCTGTACCCTATAAACAACAGACTGGACACTTCCCTAAATATTGAATTAGCTATTTCTTTTCTTATTTTAAGCCTCAGAACTGCCCACTTATGCTGTACTTAACTATTTTACAAGTTTGGTGTTACAAAAACTCAATAATTAAAGATAGCTGATATCCCTCCTTAGATATTATTAACCAAGCAATCTACTTTATATTTCTAAATATTCCCTAAAATTCTTATTAATATCTTCCAAAAATTATTCTTTTTTTTTTTGACAGGCAGAGTTAGACTGAGAGAGAGAGAGAGAGAGAGAGAGAGAGAGAGAGAGAGAAAGGTCTTCCTTCCATTGATTCACCCCCCAAATGACTGTTACGGCCAGTGCACTGCACCAATCCGAAACCAGGAGCCAGGTGATTCCTCCTGGTCTCCCATTCGGATGCAGGGCCCAAGCACTTGGGCCCTCTTACACTGCCTTTCTGGGCCACAGCAGAGAGCTGGCTGGAAGAGGAACAACCGGGACAGAACCCGGCGTCCCAACTGGGACTAGAACCCGGGGTACTGGCGCTGCAGGCGGAGGATTAGCCAAGTGAGCCGTGGTGCTGGCCCCAAAAATTATTCTAAAATCAATTTGAGTGAACATTAGTGATTATGAGATCCATGTAAAGAAAATTATTTTAATGTCTGTTATTTGATACAAAGATTATAGATTCAGCTTTGGGGGTTATGAGGAAAAAACAGTAGCGTAAAAATCCATGTAGTGACAATTATTTTGATTGAAAAAATTAAAAGCTTCCATTTAATCATTTTTGTTTGGTATAATGAACATAAGTAATTATACTTGAGGGTTGTAAATCAAGTTACAATATTTTGCAAATTATATTTGGACTCAAACTGAGTTCTTATTGCAAATAACATGTTTTGCAACGACTGAAAACATAGGAAAGCATTTAAAAGTATATGCAAATAATATCTTTAAAAGGAAACTAACTTGAAAATCTACACTTAAATAGACATGAGTACGTTCAACATAAAACTAAAATGCTATATTGTCATTATATATCGTATAAATGACTGTATCCATTCTTTCTGGTTTATGCTAGCAGCTCTTTTAGTACAATCTGATGTTGTGCAACTACTTATTGATGCTATGAATAGAATTGGATTTTGGCAAGAATTGGGCAAGTTTCAATGCCTCAAATTTTTACCAGCATCATAAGCCAGCTATGTTCTAAATGGTGTATATACAGTAGTCTAACTCAAAGTGTAGGGCACTATTTCCGGTCATTGTAGGTTGTAGTAATGACTTTTAAAAATATAATTGTATTTTATGAAAAAAATAGGGTCAAGGACCTGAATTGATGTATAAGGCTTTTGTTTCTTTCATTAATTTGTTGGTTGGTTTTCTTGAAGGGAGAGGTGGGGAGAAAGGGAAACAGGAGAATTTGAAGAAAATTTTTTAACCGTGTACATTTATAGTTATTTCAAGCATTACAATGCTAACTACTCAGGAATTTTTATGGGAGGATACCTGTGTGCTTGAAATATATTATCAACTAAGCAGTCTATGAGATTTATTACATAAACAAGATTAAAAAATAAATATGCTCTGATATGCAAGGGACACTTTGCATATAGCTTTAAACTACTGTATTAAAAACATTGAAATAATGTTTCCTATAGTCCCAGAATTCAAATACTACTTACCAAAGTCTGCACCCTGTAAATAAATAAAATTATGGGATGTTTATGGCTTATGACTTTGAACCTGTACTAAAAGTGAAATCAGAAAAGGGACCTAGACTACATTCATATTTGCTTCCTACAATGGGAATTTCATTTCTTTGTTTTGCTTTTCTTTTTTAAAAAAAGATTATTTATTTGAAAGGCAGAGTTACAGAGGGGCAGTGGCAGAAAGGGAAGTCTTTCATCCCCTGGTTCACTCCAGAAATGGCTACAACAGCCAGAGCTGAGCTTATTCAAAGCCAGGAGTCAGAAGCTTCTTCCAGGTTTCCCATGCAGGTGCAGGGGCCCAAGCACTTGGGCCAATATTCTACTGCTTCCCCAGGCCATATACCTCCCAGGCCATAGCAGAGAGATGGATTGGAAGTGGAGTAGCTAGGACTTGAACTGGTGGCCACGTGGGATGCTGGAACTGCAGGCAGAGGCTTAGCCCACTACACCACAATGCAGCTACTGTTTTCTTTTTATTTTTGTCAATTTCAAGTATGAGTACAAGACAGTGGAGACTTAGAAGTCAAATTTACCATTACCTTTCTAAATTCATTATCATTGACCTCTCCTATCTTGGAACCATCTGGTTAATCAAACAGCTGTGAGATGCTGGAATAATACTTATGCTTGTGGTCAATATTCCCAAAATCAGTATGTTGAAACCTAATTCCCAGTGCAGTGGTGTTGGTAGGTAGACATATGGAAGGTGAATAGATTATGGAATTAGGGCTCCTATGAAAGACACCCACGAGAAATATTCATTCATTTTTCTTCTACCATGTGAGGAATCATCTTCACCAGATACTACAGCTTCTCACACCTTGATCTCGGAATTCCCTGCCTCTAGAACTATGAGCAATATATTGATGTTGTCTGTGAATCACTCAATCTAAAGTATTTTGGTATAGCAGCCCAAATGAACTAAAGCAATGGGAAAACCAAAAGAAAGTATTTTTTGGAAAACAAAGAGTGCTAGCCTATTTTATAGTTAAAAGAATTGACATCTTATGATTTCATTATCAGTTCTAGCCCTTTGCTATATTCCGTGGATATATATGGTCTATCTTCTTTGACTTGTTGAACACTATATTTAGTGGAGTTTTATGCCTGCAATTATAAAGTGAATTGAAATTATATACAAAAATTGAAATTGTTGGAAAATTGAAAGTGTTACACAAAAATCTGAGTTTTATGATTAGATATAAAGATTAAAATACTTTCTTAAAGTTTATAGTTCATATAATCTAATATAAATGTTGTACTTCAATCTTACATGTTCCCCAAAGTTAAAATGTTCTTCTACTTTTTTTTATTCTGGAAATAAATAAATTCTTTTTGCCATAAAAAATACAAAGTGATTCAGGGAGGAATTCATAATTCAGGCTCTTATTTTCACACTGCCTTTCAACAACACCTACGCCACCCAGAATAATAATTGTTAAGCTGCAGTGCTACAAAAAAATTTCAACGAAAGAAGGAAATTATTTTCACAATTACTGATAAGTTCTTAATTTGTTCTGCTAAATGGTAAATCAGCCATAGTTGGTGAAAGAAATGATTATTGTGTGCGGGTATTACAGGTTTAGAAAAAGAGCTTTGCAGTTGTCTTGAAATACTAAGGAATGATACTAGGGAATGCTAATATACTAGTATACTAGGGAATGATAATTTCAAGAAGACAAAGGGTTAATTAATGGAAGTGTTCTGATGCTCTAAAGAGACATTGTTATTGCTTTCTAATATTTACAATGTTGAGGAAAGCCAATTACAGACTTCTATTACTGAAAGTACATGATAGTTTTTTTTTTAATGAATAGGCTTGCAGGGTATCAGCAAGACAAAAATCAGTTCAAAACATAATTAAAAACAAATATCCAAACATGACAAAAATCATTAAAACAAAGTCTATATTGAGACTTACTTTGAATATAGGCATAATAATTAATTTTCAGATTTTTGATATATGTGAATTAGGTGCTCAGTAATTATATGTTAAAGGAAATATTCAATAAGTGGAGATTTACATCTTTTTTTTCTAAGCTAGTTTTTCCCTTGTAGGATATCTATATCTATATCTATATCTATCTATCTATCTATCTATCTATCTATCTATATGAACACTTTTGAGCCTCTATTGTTAGGGCAAAGTAAATTAGTGGTTCACTGACACTTCATTATCTAGCATCACTAGAGAATGAAGTAATGCTGATTAGGGAATTCCTGGTAAAATGAACTTATCTCCTTTTACAACCACTTTATAATCATACCCATTTAAATCCTTCTAGGACCTATGTCACCTCCTCAAATCTGTATCGAGCATGATCCAGACTGATATAGTCTTGCTGCCTTAGACCATTTGCTGGCTGTCTCCCTCTATACCCCTCCCCACAACATGCAGCAAGTAGCAGTGTCTCTCAGCTTTGATATTGCAAAGTGTTTAGCAGCATCCCTGACTTCTGTTCACTACACTCCAGTAGAACACCCTATCTTAGTTGTGAAATACAAAATGGTCTAAAGATATTGCCAGGCATCTCTGAAGGTGGGGATGGCAAAACCATCTCTGGTTTAGAGCCATAGAAATAAGGAAACTTTTTTAACATGAAGACTTCTGTCTCCAACTTAGATTTACCAAGTTACAACTTCTATGAACTTTCTAAATACTTTGTGTGTGTGTGCGTGTGTGTGTTTATTTTATTGACAAGTTAGTCGTTCCAAGTGAGTCTAACATACTAGCTTTGAGAATCATTATTCAAGTAGCCCTCACTGCTTTTCATTTTTTTAACTTCTGTTACTTAGGAGCAAAAGCAAGTACCTAAGCTAAGTGTGTCAACTTAGTATTAGGTGTGTTCTAAAGATCTTATTAGTATCCAAGAAAATGTATTGACTATGCAATCATGAATTTCCTCAGCACCACTGGGCCCCCAGCTGTTTTTTAGCCAGTTGGAAACCTGACCAGACAGAATTTCTGTAGTGATGTTCTGTACAAACTAGAGGAATGGGGGTTGTCACCAGGCAAAAAATCCTTTGGTTGGAAGTACACTATGGACATGCCTTCCACTACATGTGATGAATTTTCCCAGACCAATTAAACAAATAGCCACCACAGTGGATGGGGGCTTCACAGACATTCATTCAATCACTCTTTATTTCACTCAATTATGCATAATTCAGATATTATTTAATGCATTCATCCATTCATTTATTCAAGAATGATTTCATTGGCACTTTGTACTGGTAATATAAATCGAAAACAAGGTATGAAACGTGTAATCTACAGGAGAAATATTAAAGTTGTGGTAAGAGCCCATGCTCTTCTTTAGAAAAGGGTTTTAACTGAGCTAAGCAGCTGTGGAAGGTTAATTAGTATTGCATCTATTCAGCAAATGAAAAATAGCTTGATTATCTGGAAAAGATAATTTAGTACCTAATGTTTTCCTCAGGCGCAGCAAATAGGGAAAATTAGTTTAATAATGCTGTATACATATTTCCTGTATTCTTACTATTAGGAAATTTTCCTAAAATTTAATTCAATTAACATAGATGGTTTAATTTTAGGAAAAAATAGTAACCATCCATACCTTCTATTAATTTTAAGTTAAAAATCATTATATTAAAAGTCCAGAGTATTTTTGGACAAGATTAAGAAAACGTAAAAAAATTAATTATGAAATTGGGAAATAATCATTGAATGAGCTATTTCTTTCTGGAGCCTATTTCCTGAAGCAGTCTGTGGATGTGACCCCTTTTTCTAGTCCCTAGATTCCCATTTGTTTTTAAATTCATCAGGGACTTCAACAATTGCACCCTTTGTCTTCTGTTTCTTCAGTCTTGCCTTCACCACAGGTTGCTGTCCTTGTTACTAGCTAAGATTCTAAAATATTTCTTAAATAGACTTCTTTTAAGCTATTTAAATGTTGTATTCACTTCACAAGTTTCATTCACAAGCTCCAGAAACATCTGGTACCATTATATCACTTACATTGTCTATTTTGGAGAGAAAGAGAAACAGTAAACTGGCTCTGTATTTTATCTGCCATTGAATGAATAATCTGAAGTAACATTTCTAATTAACTTTTAATGAGTTTACTTCTTTCACCAACTAGATTGTAAGTTTGTTGCAGACAGAGAGAATGCATCTTTTCACCTCTATATCCTCCTCTAACCCCATCAGAAAGCTTTACATTCTTTTGTATGCAGTAAGTGATCTGAAAAGATGTTGGAAAAATGATTTGTTGGTAATGGTTGTAGCCAACATGAATTTAAAAACTTTCATAAGCAAGTCTCTGAACAGGGCACTGAGAGCACACAAATTAGCAAGCACAGGTCCTTCTCTTTGTACGTTTTGGCTAGTGATGAAAATAAACAAAAAAAACAAAGAAATGATTATAGTGGATAAACAAAAAAATGTATATAGGGAGCTGGCACTTCACACAGTGGTTGCCACTGCTTGAGGTACCATATCATGTTTCAGAGTATCCATGTTCACGTTCTGATAACAAATTTCTGCTTATGTGCACCTTGGAAGGCAGCAAATGGAAGATGCTCTCTCTATCTCTACCACCCTCCCTCCCTCCTGTGTGTGAGTGTGTGTGTGTGTGTCTGTCTGTCTGTCTCAGACCTTCTGCCCTCCCTCCCTTTCAATAATAATCAATAAATAAGTAAACACATTTTTAAAAAGGGCAGATAGGGCATTGGCTGTCAAAGTAGGGGATCCAGAGAAGATCTTTCAGAAGAAATGATGCCTGAACTGATTCCTGAAGGCATTTGCCTAGTAAATTTTAAGTGGGTAATTGGCAGATGAGGTGAGGAAGCGAGCAAAGCAGAATAAGCAGCAGGCATAACAGTATGGTGTGTAAGTACCTAGCTTGCTCAGAGTGCTTAGGGCCTAGGTTCAGGGTATGGAGGTAGTGGGCAGCCCCAAAAGTTGAAGGTATTGAGGCCCAAAGAGGAAAAAGTTATGTTTGCCTTGCTAAGGAGTTTGGACTTTTTCCTAAAAGCTATGGTAAACTATGACAGTTGTTCAAAGCAGATAAATGTACAAGGAAACATTTTAAAATAAATTATCTTAGCTAGTGGTTTAGAATGCAGACCAGTGGTATCAAGACTGCAGACAGGAAAGATATTTATCCAGTGGTTGTGGATAAGGATGTATAGACAAGGTAGAGAGGTGTCTAATACATAAAGCCAGGAGAACTTGGTGATCAACTAGACATGAGGTATGAGAAGGGAGAATGGTTGAAGATGACTCTCAGGTAGGTGCAAACACAGCGTCCATGCAACATCTTGTTAGTATAGATTCTTATTCTATTCTGGAAGGAAGTTTAATTAATGTCCTTTGATTAGACTCAGAACTGATGACTCTCACATGCTCTGACCTATAATTGTTGAAATGAATAAAAATGTACTCCTTTCTTTCCAAAACCATTCACTTAAGAGTTACTGTTATGTTTATGTTTATAGAAAGATTCTGGGAGTGATGTTTATTAGGCCAAACTACTTTCTGACTTGGCACCAAGGGCAGACTAACTCACAAATGCTAATTAATAGTTAGCATCCAGATATCCATATCTAAATTAATTTGGCACTCATACAATGTAAGATTGAATTTTGCTGTTGCTGTCGAATGCTATATATCTTTCTGTATTTATAATTATAGTTATCATAAGTTTGCTTTCATTATTCCATCAAATGCATTTGCTCTCTCAAATCTTCATGGTTAGCTATCTGTATAGAATATAAGATTAGAGGCTTTTTAATTGCAAATGTTAATTTTTATTATTTTTTAAGATTTATTTATTTATTTGAAATTCACAGATAGAGAGAAAGAGGAAGATTCAGAGAGACAAAGATCTTCTATCTACTGGCTCATTCCTCAGATGGCCACACTGGCTAGGGTTCAACCATACCACAACCAGGAGCCAGGACCTTCATCCAGGTCTCCTACATGGGTGGCAGGGGCCGAAGCACTTGGCCCATCTTGGGTTACTTTTCACCTATGGTGCCTACTATGTCTGCATGTTGTTTAACACTTGAGAAGAGACTAGATTGAAGAGCAAGAATATGTCAAAAAAAAAATATAGGCCGGCGCCGTGGTTCAACGGGCTAATCCTCCGCCTTGCGGCACCGGCACACCGGGTTCTAGTCCCGGTCGGGGCGCCGGATTCTGTCCCGGTTGCCCCTCTTCCAGGCCAGCCCTCTGCTGTGGCCCGGGAGTGCAGTGGAGGATGGTCCAAGTGCTTGGGCCCTGCACCCCATGGGAGACCAGGAAAAGCACCTGGCTCCTGGCTCCTGCCATCGGACGAACGCAGTGCGCCGGCCGCGGCGGCCATTGGAGGGTGAACCAATGGCAAAAGGAAGACCTTTCTCTCTGTCTCTCTCTCTCACTGTCCACTCCGCCTGTCAAAAAAAAAAAAAAATATAATGATCTGCTTCTGAAATTTCTTAGTGTTTTAATATAGTAGTCAGAATTGGGAAATTTGATCCCGGGAGGCCTTTAGCAAAAAGGAATTGTGATCAGGATTTCAGAAAGGAAGCGTGCTCTCTGCCTGCACAGATAAAGAGAAATCTGAGAGGCATGGCTGACAGTGGCTTTTACATTGAGGATGGGGGAGTTAATTTGTTCAAAGACATATCCAACATATTCTTCAGTGAAAACAATGAAAGTAGGCTGGTTACGGTGGGAAAGACTAGTCAGTGAATATCATTGAATTGCAGGCTAAGAAGATTGGGTTTGGCAGTAAGATTTTTTCAGTTTTTCCAGATGTTTTAATAACTTTTCAGTCTGGAAGAAAGTACAGTGCTTTGGGATATTTTTACTTTTTACTTCATGAGTTCTAGCTACAGAAATGATATTTATTTACCTCACAGAGCAATCACAAAGTACTTTTCAAACAGAGTTGCCTATTGAAATTTATTGCTTTAATATCCTGGATGATACCACACACACACACACACACACACACACCACACACTTTGCTTGTTTGTACTGTTATATTGTATTTTGAGTGTTTTTCTTTCTGATATGTCCTAAAAGTATCACACCAGTTTTGATCATTTCTTTGTTAAAATTGTGAAAGCACAGAACAGATATAAAAAATGTCAGAGTGAGGACATAAAGACGATTGATTGTCTTATTTCAGATTTTTCTGTGTTTCACATTGACTTTTTTGCTGGAGATTTCTATTTCTTCTTAGAATTTCTATTCATATTACGATTGGAGCATTTCTAATATGAGGAAGCCTGGATGTCCCTTTAGGTCATAAATGAATATCTCTTAGTTTGCCCAATTTTTCACTACAACTTTTATCATCAAAATAATGAAATTTAATTTAACATTTTTGCATCATGGTCCCTAGTATCCAGCTATAGAAGCAACCCAAGTCCCAAAGCTATGTGAACTTGCATTCATTGAAGACAATTATAGTCTGTCCAGGGAACAGGATTTCTTTCCATGCCCTGCCTGTCATTATTAATCATTTATTACCTGCATCTGCTCTGTAATCCAGATTTCCCCTAAGAAAAGTATTAGCAATTATGTTAACTATATGAAGCCACCAAAACCTTCTTGGAATATTAGCTTCACCATTGCCCTGTTTTAGTAAGTATCTAAGTTCCTAGCTTGTTCACTTCAAATCTAATGTTTTTGTGAGCCCAGGTTTACTGTTAATTCTTGCTTATAGTCTGTGATTAATGGGTTTTTTTATATCAAAAAAAAATCTGCACTTCTGGCTCTCTCTACTCATATGATCCAATTCCCATAGAGGCTAGTCAGTTTTAAAAGTCACCAGCACACCATCCAAATGCATTGTCTCAGCTTCCCCATAGAAGGCAATAACTTTCTGACCTCTCTAATTGCCTCATTTAATCTTACAGAACAGTTCTGGCACCCAGAAGTTTTTTTCTTCTATGTTTTAACTATACTACACAGTGTATTTCAAGTGAGATTCAAACTGAATCTCAAGGTCTCTCAGGAATCCAAATGGAATTTGCATGGAGCCTTTGAAAGAAAGTGAATTCACATTTTCTCTGAGAGTTAGCTATTTGAAATTCTGCCTTATTTAAATACTGGAAGCTGACCCTGATGTCCTCTAACATTAAAGTAAAAAGAGGACACTAAGGAAGTGATTTCACTTTAAAGGCTTTTGCTGGTAATGAGAGTTAAGTGTTAACATTCTGTTTCATTTTATCTTTGGGAATGTTCAATAATGTTTAAAGGCAGGTCATGTTGATGCCACTTGGCATGTCATGAGATTAGAATATCTATGATTTAGATTAAGCTATACTCAGTGACCAGCCTAATCATAATGTACCAAATATATCTCTGTATTTAAGCATTTCAGGTGAATGGCACTATTACCAGATGAACAGCTTTAAGCCAAATGATTTCACTAGAAGAAAGTTTTTTCTTTAAGTAACTGCTAGATCATGGATGAATTCATTAATCTTTTGCTTAAAGGACATTTCAGTTTTGGTGATCTTTGAGGGTTATATCTTTCCTAGTATTGTTAAATGACAAGCATCTCCTACAAATAAATGCAATACATCTGATTAAGCAAGTCTAAGTGCCTGAGACAATTTGTCTCAATACATTGTGCTTTTCAAGACAGTGTTAAGGATAACTAAGTTAACAAATCATCTGTAATACTAACATCACCATATGCTTTTTTTAAAGGCCACATACTGGAACAATGGATTATAAAATAATGAGAGAGAGACAGTGTGTGTGTGTGTGTGTGTGTGTGTGTGTGTGTGTGTAGGATATTGTGATTGTTGGAAAAATCTGGATATACCAAGCACTTTGGAAGTGTTGTTTCCTAGAGTTCTTTTAAGACATGAATATATTCACCACAGCTGAAATATTCTGACACTCTCAACTTTATCTCAACAGATAAAAGCTTTAAAAATACACATTTATGAGTTACCTTAAATTATATAACCTGATAGAAAAAGTGAAACAATTACATGAGCATTAAAACTCTAAATTCTGTTGCTTCATGTTTGCAATTGGATTTAGATAATTTGGGTTAAAATAGGTAATTCTTTGAGTTATTCAGTGAATGTCTTCTGACTTCAGTAAACTCCCTCAGCCATATCAATTATTTTACAATCCTGTGTTTCACTGTGATTCTACATACACACAGACACACCTAAAACTTATTGAGGAAAGTGTACAGCTTACTCAGATTTCACTACTTTACTAATTTAAGTCTCTGAAAGACAGCATTAGAGAATATTCCTTAAGAATGAATGAAACCACACTACAAGATATAAACTCATGCTTACCTTGTTTTGGGGTGTCATAAGATCCCAACAAATGACTATCAACTTCTTATTTTATTAAAAAAAATAAGCACTTGACTGTCACTATCACATCATTAAAGAAAGGACACATTGGGATAATAGCCTTTAAAATTGATGTTAAAAAATTAATATGAAGTATGAGGGACCTTCAAAAAGTTCATGGAAACTGCATATGATGAGAAACCTGTGCAGGAAATTCAAAATATTTTTGCAGCAGAATAAACTTTTCATTACATTTTCCATGAGCTTTTTGAACCATTCTGATACATTTAGCTTTGAAAGAAAAACACAATCGCATCTAAATTTTCTTACTTTGTTTTATTTCTAAGAAAATTTCATCAATGTCAATTTCCTCTCTCAAAATTGATATTTGAGAAAAATTCACTTAAGCTCCACCCATAAAAAGGTGATATGTCCAATTTTTATGTCAACATAAAGTATCTTCCAGTGATTCACAACTAGTGGTGTTTTCACTTCCCAGAGGACCTCTATCTATGTCTGGAGAGAATTTTCTTTGTCGTGAGAGAGGTGGAAGTGCTAATGACATCTCCTGGTGGAGGCCAGGGGTGCTGCCACACAACGTACAGTACATAGTGCAATACTTTTGGAGACTCATGTTATGTTACTGTTAACATATACATTAGTGAAAAATTTCTTTTAAATAAAACCTCTGTCCATATTTTCCTGGAGAGACTTTGTAAGATATTCTACAAAACTATGGCCTTCCTCAATGCTCCTATGCTGTACTTGCTATTACTAAGTTCTTATTAATTAGTTTTTCCCAAAATATAAACACTCTGAATAATTTTTATGTGACAAGTGGTCATCTGAGAATAAAATGGGTTTCCTTCAGTCACACATGGCAGAAGTTGGGCCATCAGCTCCTTTGTAATGCCATACTCTGGGAAAGAAGGTCCAAAGCTTTCCTTGTCCAATATCCTGTGAACTGTATGTAATGAGACAAGCTTATTGTCATCGCTCACAGAGATTTACATATGGAATATGTGTTTTCAGCCCTTTGTTTCATTGTGTGTTCATACATAAATATCCATTAAAGAACAAGGTAGGAAATGTGGAATAATTCCAAATGTTGAACTTTTCAAGTATATTTTATGCATCATATTACTAGATTTACACTAAGTTAAATAATATTTTCTATAAAAAATCCCTGGTATCTCTCTAAGCATTATTTCAACATTTATTAGAGATGCTCATTGGCAAAGGGATATGTATGAATTTGTTTCCTTCTGTTTTAGTAGATATTTCTTTTTAAATCATTCTGGGTACATCTATAAGTTTTAAAATATATATCCTACATTAATTTTGTCTATTAATTGGCCTTCCTTGCTTTGGGGGCTTATTTGTTTTTCCCTTACATCCTGTGAAACACACATATTATTCATTATTCAACTGGAGAGTTGTAACTGGATACAAAATAACAAAAAAATTTAAATACATTTATTCTGTCATAATATGTTCACCAGGAAAATAGTGTCTTGAAAATGAGTCTCAAAAAGTTATTTATACTCTGAGACAAGAATAACCTCCAACAAATACTGTTTATTTTATACCTCTGTTTATTTTGTTGTACAACTGAGAAGTACATCGAGTTTTAGTGAGGTGTATATCAGGTTCTTTATACTCAGAGTGATAGCCTAAGAGACAATGGTGTTCACAGCTATGAATTTCAGCTTTCAGCATAAAAGATGAAAAATGAATGCATCCCCAGGCTAGTATTTTTTGGTCTGGCTTCTTTCCACAAAACAAAACAAACAAACAAACAAAAGATTTCTTTTGTTTAAGAATAGTGAGAGAACAAGAGGAGAGGGTGGAGAAGAAAAGCCAAAACTGTGTTTTAATGTACCTTAAATATGTGTATAATTACAGAAAGATGATTGTTATGAAATTTTTTACCTTTTAGAGGATTTTAAATTCAATTTTACTATTAGAAGAAGGATAACTTTAATGGAAGAAAGGAAAGAAGAAATGAGGAAGAAATGAAGGGAAGGAGGCAGGGAATGGGGGGGAGGGGCAGACCTATTAAATCTAGAAGCAGGCCTGACAGGTATACCCAGACACTTGGACACCACTGATATGCTGTTATGCTCAGTGGGGAAGCATTTCCTAAATATTACAAGGGATTTCACTTCCTGCATTGTTTTCCAGATTAAAGACACTTAATCTGATCATTTTCAGTAGTGTCTACAGTATCTAACCATCCTCTACCATGAATAATCTAAAACACTTCTAGAGTGTATAAACTGCTTAAAAGAATATGGTCCTGTGGTTTGTTGAGGCTAATGTATATAAACATGTATAGATTGCTGGTCTTTAAATCTCTATACTACAGGAAAATGAAATCTTGCCTAAATATTTCCTCAAAAATAATTCTATCTCTGTTTTTACTCAAAAGATTATTTTGAATACCAGAATACCTTTATGGGCTATAAATGCAAATGGTATGTATTATATGTTTGTATTATGGAAAAATAGGAACATATAGTATGGACTGGGTTGAACTGGTACAGACTTTAGCCCTGAAAACTGAAAAATTTTGTTGGGATTTTTACTTGTCACTTATTTATTATAAAATAGACTATGAAAGAAATAGATTTTTACTTTTATTTGCTTTTTTCCATACTGTACCAGAAATATTTATATGATACTATATGCAGGGCACTGTTCTAAGTTACATGTAAAAAATATGTAAACACATGCAATCTCATAAAGTCTTATAAAATAATATCATCCCCATTTTGTTCATAGGAAATAAGCTCAGAGTGATAAATTTGCACAGCATCACCAAGGTAGTGAAGGTAGGATGGAATCTGAAGACAGTCTACTCTGCAAAAGTATTATGTTTCTCTCCTAATATATATGTATTAGGAGCTCCAATAAAACCATTTTAGCATAAAACTTGCTTAGTCAGTTTGAAGTCACATTTGAATTATTATAAATTGCTATAATGGATTTAGAAAATTCAAACAGTAGAGAGATATCGTTTCTGAAATTCTTACAGAATTAAATAGGTCTATATCATGAAAACCCTAGAAAAAGTCTGCAAAATATTCCAAATATGTGCATTTTTGCACATTTTAAATGGTTTTAATGTATATCTAAAACCCCTTTCAAGAAAGACTAACTTTATCTATAATGTGTTTGAGCCTTTAAGAAGCACCTATTTAAAAAGATGATGTTAGGAATCAGAGGTCACTGGCATTGTGATAGAGGCCACATATCCTGGCTAACCAGAGGCAAGGCATTCATGTCACCATGAGTATAAGGTGATGTTAAGGCACGGATCAGTGAGCAACAGGACTGTAAAGGAAGGGCCGGTGGCACCCGAATGGAAAACAGAGCTTCAGTAATTTTATACTGATTACTTGGTAGAAAGGAGTCTACCTGGTGCCACATCTGATTTATGGAACAGATTGGACTTGTAATGAGAGTCCAAATATAACTGACCTCTTCCAAAGGAAGTCACAGCCTTTTCTTTTGACATATTTGTGTGTGGACTCTTGAATAAAGTATCTCTCTGCAACTTCTTATTTTATTCTGGAGCTCATTTTCTGTTTAGATTTATTCATATTTCACCATAAGAATAGTCACCTGTAGCCTCAAAAGTATAATCTATTTCATTCTTTAATACTCCCTTCCAACTGTATATTTTGTTAAAAAAAAAACATTGTGTTATATTGTACTTGTATATTTATTCTCATGACAACAGTTCTAAAAAGAAAAATATGCTTGGCATGAAGTCATTTCTATACGATACTCAAAATGAAAAATTTCTGGTAATCAGATGTCATCCTCAAAAAAACCGACCAAACAAATTCTACTGACCTTGGGAAGGAGAGTGGCACAGCCTTGTTACAGCATGTACATATGATGTTCAGCTAGATTGAATATTAGGGACAGTTGAATATTAGGGACATATGTTTCTGCTACACTGATTGAAATAAGTGAGTAGTAACTCTGCAATTGCTACCGAATCTGTTGAATCGAAATTTAGACCATGCCAATACAGTGAGGGAAATATCAAGCAAAGTAAGTATCAAAAACCTGTTCTCTAGCTCTGCCTAGATAACTACATTATGCAAGTTATTTTTACAGATTTAACTACACATTTGGTAACTAAAGTAAGTCAGTATCCTAAGTATTCACATTTTCTTAATATGCTAGTTAAGAGGGAAAAGGGAAAAATAAGAAGTCTCATTGGGCAGTGAACTTCTGCATATTTGTTAATAATGAAGTAGTCATGTCTTCTTACCCAATTTTTAAAAATCCTTTATCTTATCATAAATGGCTTAGAGATTTTTAAACAATCTTCCCTTTGATTGCCATCATTAGTTTCATTCTGTAATGAATTGTGAAAGTAATGAACAAGAAAATTTGAATGGCTCATTTTGCATCTACATTCAGAAAAGTTATCTTGGTCATCTACATATCCAAGTGAGTTTGAGCAAAACATATTAAAATTATAAGTAACAGATATTGCTGAAATATTTGTGTTTAAGAGTTATCAGGTAGTGACAGTGGGGGAATTTATAGGCAAACTAATTAGCAGTTAGTTCCTATTTCTCAAGTGTTCATGCATGCTGTCATCAATATTTAAATTAGACATTAATATGCTAGGGACTGAATAATGTTATGATGTTGGAATTTTTGTTTATAATCTAGATTCCCTGAAACTTCATATTTTAATGTGTTAAAGATCCAGGACAAAGTTTATCTTTTCCTTGTTAACTTTTAATTTGGAACTTCTGTTTGCTTTATGATTATTTTTATCTTTTGATAAAAATGTATAAACATAAGGAAATGATCATGTGAAGTATACTCTACTTATTTCTCTAATATAATAAAGAAAATGGAAATTCCTAACCAACTACTTATGTGGTAAAGAGCCAAAGAATAACACTGAAAACACACTGTTTCAGAAAAAATTTCCCCTTTTTGTTCAGTAGTTCAATATTCCATTAAATTAGCCTCCTATTGCCAGGTAATTCTCTTCTGGAATTCATTTGTAGTCTGCCTCAAAGAAGTTTATGAAAACATGTATATTCTGTTTTAGTTTCATCATATGACCATTTTCATCTGGATTGTATCTTTCTTGTTAGTGAGACACTAAGTTCCACAACTGAAGTATGACTTTTGTAGATGTGGTTTTCATAACATTTGGAAAGTGAACATACTTTAACATTGTACTTTATATCAAATGACTTAAGAATTGACCCTCCAATATATGAGACAGCAGGTTTGTCAATACTGCTAATAATAGTGCTATGGGCTAAGGAGTCCCTGAGTGGATTTATTCCAGATTCTTCCTTCAAGGCATGAAAGAATTCAAAGTGGAGATATAAAGATGTTCAGGGAAATAAGTTTTACACAAAGCAAAGGAAAAGCGCAGGAAAATTTGAAAGCGGAAATGAACAAAAATCAAAATATATAAAGTCCCCAAACAAGGATAAAACCCCTACAATGAACTGTACTCTGTCTACAAGGTTAGACCTTCCTTTTATATATCTGGAGCAGAAAGAGTGATGTCTGGAGTGCAGCATAATTGAGTGTTCAAAAGGAGAAGTTTTGGGGCAGGGCTTGAATGCCACCTATTCTAGGCCCCTTTTTTGTAAACATCAGAAACACCATAGTCAGGTGCATGATGGGTGTGCAACAGTCCCCCATGATAAGTTTATTACAGTGACATTATAATGACCTAAAGTTCATCACAGGGACACACCCTGGAGCAATATTGGATATTTCTAACTAGCCCTGGTTCTAAGTTAGCAGTTTCTACTACATGCGAGGGAATGGAGAGGAGAAAGGAGGATTAAATGATATACGGAAGGCAGGGCTAGATGGAGCACGGAAAGGGAGGTTTGGGTGGTGATCACAGAAAGAAAAGGGAGTTTCTTTTTTTTTTTTTTTTTTTGACAGGCAGAGTGGACAGTGAGAGAGAGAGACAGAGAGAAAGGTCTTCCTTTTGCCGTTGGTTCACCCTCCAATGGCCGCCGCGGCCAGCGCGCTGCAGCCGGCACACCGCGCTCATCCGATGGCAGGAGCCAGGTGCTAGGTGCTTTTCCTGGTCTCCCATGGGGTGCAGGGCCCAAGCACTTGAGCCATCCTCCACTGCACTCCGGGGCCACAGCAGAGAGCTGGCCTGGAAGAGGGGCAACCGAGACAGAATCCAGTGCCCCAACAGGGACTAGAACCCGGGGTGCCGGCGCCGCAAGGCAGAGGATTAGCCTGTTGAGCCACGGCGCCGGCCAGAAAAGGGAGTTTCTGTGGTGCACAGAAATGGAGGCTTGTTATGGGCCAGGCCAGACTGTTATATCAGCTTCAAATCTTGAATGGCTTGGAGTTGTCCATCAGTGACCCACATTACCACACTGTTTGGCAGGAGCTGTCCAACAACAGTTCAGCTGGAACTGTCAGACCTCAGTTCCTCCCCTTATCTGCTGACCTTCCCACATCATTAGTGACATAAGGACAGATATATTGTGGATATAACTTTTGGTCCATAAACTGTGTCAGACACATCTTATTATCCATTTTCTTCAAAATAAAAATTTAATCTATTTCCATGCCTCTCTGCTGCTGAGTTCCCCAGAAATTCCCTCTACCCTCACTGTACTACCTCTCTGTTTCTCCCTCCATTCCATCCTGCTCGTTCTAGCCTTTAAAGATCCCAGATATCCAAAGGGGACATTTGGGACTTCCGCTGGTACTGACTTCACTTTGGCTACCATGGATGAGCAGCAGTATTTCTGCTGCTTCCTTTACCTTCCAGGGCTTGGAAATGCTTCTTAGCACTTGATCCAGGCACACTAGTGTACTACACAGACACTCTCCTACTTCCTATCCTCTCCTAACAGTGATAACAAACAGCACCATTCAGACTAACATGACCTGCTGCCTCCTTACTTTTCAAAATCTATCTTTCCAGTCCAAACTCATACTTCATCTCTCTCTCTCTCACTCCTTTCCATCCCCTCAGTCCCATTCCTGCCAAGTCTAGTACTGTGCCTCATTATATTTTGTTGTGTTTTTATAAACTTATTCAACATTCATAATAACTCTATGATGATGTTACTGTTTTGTCCTCTTTTTATGGAGCCAAAAACTGAGAGTGGGACATGCTTAGTGCTGTACCTAAGTTCACATGAAGGGTTAAGTGGAAGAATCAGAGTTGAACTAAACCTATTACAAAGATCTGGTTATTTGATTAATGGGTTAAAAAAAAGAAATACTAGAAGAACAAGAAGGTTAAAAGAAAAGAAAACTTTCTGCACTATTTTTCATTTGTTACTTAGACATACCTTCTCAGCTATGCATTTCCAGGTATGAGCTTGTAAAGAGATATAAATTGTATTTAATTAAATGATGGTACAATTAGCCTGGCAAGTTTAGATTGAAGTCATACTTCTACCACCTACTACTTTTATTGAACTTTATTTTTTGCTGTCCTTACTGGAACTAACAATGAGAAAAAGGGCATTCATATGCTCTCCTACCTCCCAACAGAAAGCAAGTTATCATTTGAAGAGTATAAGTAAGTAAAACTTTCGCTTGTCAACCAACTTATTTCAGTTACCATCGCTGGTCAGAACCATTTGTTTTATAGAAGAATTCAGTGGATTCAGCAGTATTCCAGAGGCTTAATCATATTATATATTGCAAAGCTAGAAAAGGCACTTTCCTCAAGGGACTTCTGTTGTACAGGTCTGTGATACTAGCAACACATTCATCATAAATTCTTTGTTTGCACCTGCAGTGTTTGGTATTGTAGAAATAACCACTGTGGCTGCTGCCGTGGCTCACTGGGCTAATCCTCTGCCTGTGGCACCGGCACCCCGGGTTCTAGTCCTGGTTGGGGCGCTGGATACTAGTCCCACTTGCTCCTCTTCCAGTCCAGCTCTCTGCTGTGGCCCGGGAGGGCAGAGGAGGATGGCCCAAGTGCTTGGGTCTCTGCACCCACATGGGAGACAGGGAGGAAGTACCCGGCTCATGGCTTCGGATCGTCGCAGCGACAACCACAGCAGCCATTAGGGGAGTGAACCAACGGAAGGAAGACCTTTCTCTCTGTCTCTGTCTCTCTCTCTCACTGTCTAACTCTGCCTGGCAAAAAATAAAAAAATTAAAAATTTTAAAATCTATTAAAAAAAAAAAAGAAATAACCACTGTGCTATGGGTCACTAAAAAGCCTAACAGAATGTTCACATAGTTGAAGTGGAATCCCTTCAGCATTTGCATGTGCTTAAAGTGTTCTACTAAGGGAGTATCACAGGGTATTTCTGGGACCCACACAAAAGAAGCATGGAAAGCTTCCTATCAGAAAAAATCAGAAGGCAAGAAATTTTGGTCTGTTCACATTAGCTCACTTGAACATAAATCTATCCAAATTCCCCAGTCTCTCAAAACCTGTTTTACTTCATTGAGGTTCTTCATGATGCTATCATACATAAATACATTCAGTGATTTTCTTCCCTAAAGAATGTCTAAATACATCTGGGATGTACTTATTAACTAGTAAAACAATAGGCCCTATGACTAATCTTTGTCAAGTTTTTATAAGAAAATTACATGGTAAATGTAGGTGTAATTTCTAATTAATTGGCCTTTTATAATTGAAGAAACTTAAATAGATTTCTGCTTAAGTATATGAATAAGAGATTTTGGAAATCCAGTTTTCCTAAAATTTTAGGTTGTTTTTATTCATATACATGTATATCACTTTCAATTGTATATTTTTAATATATCACATTAAATGTTTGCAAACATTATATAGAATGCTAGGAATAAAAGTTTTCCCTCTACATTCATTCTTGGATTGTAGCTTGCTTACTGTGAAAAGCCAACCAACAGTGCATGCCTTATTAGAACTTAAAAAATACGCTGGAACCTATTTATACATTTTCAAAAATATTGCTCACATAAAAAGTAGCAGCCAAAGAAAGAACTCTCTTGATTGGCTGGATAGTGGAGTAAGTTAGTAGTAAGAATTGGGACACTTACCTTCAAGTTACAAAGACTCTTGAGGCTTCTCCTTTTAGGAGGGATTTTTAATGTTTAATCTCAGCCAAGAGGTCTCTTCATAACATTGCAATTCCTCTACCTCTTGAAATGGAGTACAGTGAAGTTACTGTTTACTTAAACTAAACTGTCAGATCACCACAGCATGTTCAAATGTTTGAGATATGAGTCAGGTAAACTTGAGTTCTCATATTTGCTCCATTTATAACTGACAGATTTCTTATGTTTCCTGAATCACAACTCTTAAACGAGGATAAGAATGACTGCACAGTGGATTTTGGGGAGTTATAAATTAAATATTATATGGAAACACTTAACTTCTTCCACCTTAAAATGTAGAAATGAAGTAAACAAACACTAAAGTTCTTCATTGTGTGTATGTATGTGTATATAATGGCAAATTATGATGTTAAGGACAAGGATTGCAAAGACAGAGATGCCATGATAGAGAATGAGGTACAGTTCAAAATCTCACATGGAGAATTTGAAGAGTATTTTTGAGGAAGCAAAATCAAACGGAGGCCTGGATAGCAGGTAAGGATTATCCAGGGAAAGTACTGGAAGAATATTGAAAGAGCTTAGTGCCTGCCCTCAGAGATCTGAAAAGCCAATGGCAGAGTGTGCCTGGGCATGGGACACAGAATACATTGGACCTCATTCGGCAGGTGATTATTTAATTTATATTCTTAACTAGGAAACTTTAAGAGGAAGGGGATGTGGAAGATGCAGTATTCATCTTTATGTAGAAAGAGCAGGCATAACCTGTATCTGTACTTATGGCTCTACCAACACCCTACTCATGAACTGTCCAAACCGAGGAATTTAGACAATGCTCTGAGTGCAATTGGAAGCCACTGAAGGGCATTAATTTAGAAGGTACCTTTTTTAATTATATTTTGAATAAATAACAGTGTAGTCACTTAGAAGATTTTTGAATTATGATTTTTCTCTTAATGTATACAAAATAAAGAAAGCCAGTTTGCTGATAAATTTTAGCCAAGGCTGGATTACTTTTGAAGCAATAGCTCATTAATAAAGTAAATGAGGAAGAAGGAAAAGTGTTTTATAATAATTTTTAAGAGGATGTACAAGTGCTTTCGCTGCTGGCTACTCTTTGAGTATACTTCCAAAATCAATTGCCCAGGATACAAAAACTGTATAATTTTCCTTTTCCATTCTTACCTTTCCTGATGTTCCATTTTCTTTTGTATGTAAGTATGTGGATTATTCATCTTCACATTACTCAATAACAATAAATTATGTTAACAAGCAATTATGTGAACTAGTAGTAATGATTATCAGAAAACATGCTATTGATTTCACATCATTATCTCATTTAATTTTCAAATTATGAGGTAGTTATTATTTACTTATTTTATAGATGAGATACTAGGTTTTCTGGGGGTTAGGTAACTTTTCTAACTATGTAACTACTAGATTAAAAGTTGAAAATCATCACAGGAATCTGATGGCAGAGTACCTGTTCCAACTGTCTCTATGGTGAATGACAGGTTGGTGACTGACTTTACTTTCATGATGCACTTAAACTGGAAAGAGAACAAAATTAGATATGCTTTGATGGGTTTAGTAAAGCAAGTTTCTTTCTAAGGTTGATTTTTTTGTGCAATCACTGTTATGAAAGGTTTCTCCTGGTTTGAGGGGTCATTGTCATCATTATTTCATCTTTTAAAAATGCTTGTTCAGGCCTGCTCCGCAGCTCACTAGGCTAATCCTCCACCTTGCAGCGCCGGCACACCAGGTTCTAGTCTAGGTCGGGGCGCCAGATTCTGTCCCGGTTGCCCCTCTTCCAGGCCAGCTCTCTGCTGTGACCCCGGAGTGCAGTGGAGTATGGCCCAAGTGCTTGGGTTCTGCACCCCATAGGAGACCAGGAGAAGCACCTTGCTCCTGCCATCGGATCAGCGTGATGCGCTGGTCACAGCACGCCAGCCGCAGCGGCCATTGGAGGGTGAACCAACGGCAAAGGAAGACCTTTCTCTCTGTCTCTCTCTCTCACTGTCCACTCTGCCTGTCCAAAAAAAAAAAAATGCCTGTTCAGATCCTTAGCCCATTTCTTAACTGGATTGCTTGTTTTGTTGCTGTTTTTTGAGCTCTTTTGAGATTAAGGATATTAAACTTTTATCAGTTTCATAGTTTGTAAATATTTTCTCCCATTCTGTCAATTGCCTATTCACTAAGTTTCCTTTGCCAGGCAAAGGCTCCTCAACTTGATGTAATCCCATTTGTCCATTTTTGCTTTAATTGCCTGAGGTTCTGAGGTCTTTTCCAAGAACTCCTTGCCTATGCCAGTGTCTTGCAGAGTTTCCTCAATGTTCTCCTCTATTAATTTGATGTTATCAAATCATAGATTTAGATTCTTGATCCATTTTTAGTTGAATTTTGTGTAAAGTGTAAGATAGGCATCGTGGTTCATATTTCTGCATGTGGGGATCCAGTTTTCCCAGCCCCATTTGTTGAAGAGACTTTCCTTTCTCCAGAGATTGATTGTAACTCCTTTGTAAAAAATTTTGTTGGTGGTAGATGTGTGGATTGAATTCTGGGGATTCTGTTCTGTTCCATTGGTCTACCAGTCTATTTTTGTGCCACTACCAGGCTGTTTTGATTATAACTGCCCTTTAGAATGCCTTGAAATCTGGCATTATAATGCCTCCCGCTTTGGTTTTGTTGTTTAGGATTGCGTTAGCTATGTGGGGTCTCTTGTGTTGCCACAGGAATTTTAACACTGTTTTTTTTGTTTTTGTTTTTGTTTTTGTTTTTTTTTTTTTCTGGTGAGAAGAATATCATTGGTATTTTGATTGGGATCACATTGAATCTGTAAATTGCTTTTGGTAATATGGACCTTTTGGTGATATTAATTCTTCTAATCCATGAACATGGAAGATTTTTCCATTTTTTGTATCTTCTTTTTTTTATTTAATGTTTTGCAATTTTCATCATAGAGATCTTTCATCTCCTTGGTTAAATTTATTCCAAGGTCTTTAAATTTTTTTGGTAATTACTGTGAATGTGACTGTCCTTACAAGTTCTTTCTCAGCTATGGTATTATCTGTGTATACAAAAGCTATTAATTTTCGTCTTAATTTTGTATCCTGCAACTTTACCAAACTCTCTTATGAGTTTCAATAGTCTCTGATAGGGGCCTTTTGGTGTCCATATGACACCATGCATCATGACATCTGCAAACATGCATAATTTGACTTCCTCCTTTCTAATTTGTATCTCTTTGTGATTTCTTTTTCTTGCCTAATGGCTCTGGCTAAAACTTCCAGGACCATATAGGATAGTAATGATGAAAGAGAGCCTCCTTGTCTGGTCTCAGATCTTAGTGGAAATGCTTCCAACTTTTCCTCATTCAATATGATGCCTGCTATGGATTTGTTATAGATTGCCTTGATTGTGTTGAGGAATGTTCTTTCATTTAGAAAGAATTTGCTTAAGGTTTTCATCATGAAAGGATGTTGCAGTTTATCAAATGCTTTCTCTACATCTCTTGAGATAATTTTATGATTTTTATTCTTTAAGTTGTTAATGTGACATATCATATTTATTGATTTGTGTGTGTTAAATCATACCTACATGCCAGAGATAAAATGCACTCGTTCTGGTGAATGACATTTTTGGTGTATTGGATTCAATTGGCTGGAATTTTGTTGAGGATATTTGTGTCTATGTTGATCAGGGTAATTGGTCTTAGTTCTTGCTCTTTGTTGTATCTTTTTAAAGTTTTTTAATTAAGTGGATGCTGGCCTCAAGAAGGGCTTGGGAAGATTCCTACCATTTCAATTATTTTGAGTAGTTTGAGAAGAATTGGAATTTGTTTTTCTTGAAAAGTCTGGTAGAATTCAGCAGGGAAGCCATCCAGTCTTGGGCTTTTCTTTGTTGGGAGGGTCTTTATTACTGATGCAGTTTCTGTCTTTGTTATTGGGCTGTTTAGGTTTTCTAAGTATTCATGACTCAATTTTGGTAGATTGTGTGTGTCCAGGAATCTATCAATTTGTTCTGTATTTTCTAATTTTTGGCATATAGCTGTTTGTAGTAATGCCTAATGATTCTTTTAATTCCTCTGGTAACCATAGTTACATCTCCTTTTTCATCTTGATTTTATTGAGTTGGGTCTTCTCCCTCTTTTTTTTTGGTTAGTTGTGCCAAATATGTATCAATTTTGCTTACTTTTTCAACAAACCAGCTTTTCATTTCACTGATCTTTTGTTTTATTTTTCTGGTTTCAAATTTTGTTGACTTACTCTCTAATTTCAATTATGTTTATCTTTCTACTAATTTTGGATTTGGTTTGATGTTTTTCTAGATTGTTGTAATGTATTGATAGATCATTTATTTGAAGGCTTTGCAATTTCTTGATGTAGGCACTAATTGCTATAAACTTCCCTCTTTACACTGATTTTACTGTATCTCATAACTTTTTATATGTTGTATTGTCATCTTCATATGTTTCCATGAATTTTTATTTCCTTTCTGATTTATTCTGTGATCCACTGTTGATTCAGGAGCATGATATTTAGTCTCCCTGTCTTTTCAAATTTTCTAGAGATTCTAAAGTTGTTAATTCCAGCTTCATTCCATTGTGGTCAGAAAAGATGCCAGGTATGACTTCAATTTTTTTGAATTTGCTGAGACTTGCTTTATAGCATAGCATATGGTCTATTCTAGAGAAAGTTCCATACCCTGATGAAAGGAATGATTATTCTACTGTGGGATGAAATGTTGGTAGATACCATTTAGGTCCATTTGGTCCATAGTATAGGTTAGCTCTATTGTTTCTTTGTTGATTTTCTGTATAGTTATCCATCCATTAATGAAGGTGGGTTCTTGAAATTCCCCATTATTATTGAATAGGAGTCTATGTCTCCCTTTAAATCCATTAACATTTGTCTTAAATAGCAAGATGCCCTGGCATCAGGTGCATATACATTTATTATAGTCATCTTCCTTTTGAATTGATTCCTTAATCATTACATAATTTCCTTCTTCATCTCTTTTAGCAGTTTTTGTGTTAAAGTCTATTTTGTCTGATATTAGGATAGCAACACTTGCTTATCTTTGCTTTCTGTTAGCACAGGATATCTTTTTCTATCCTTTCACTTTCAGTCTGTGTATATCTTTGTTGGTGAGATGTGTTTCTTGTAGGCAGCAAATACATGGGTCTTTTTTTAATACATTCAGCCAGTATTTATCATTTAACTAGAGAGTTGAGGCCATTTACATTCAAGGTTACTATTGGTAAGTAATGACTTGCCTTTGATATTTTCCTATAAATATTTCTGTTGTTTACTTTGGATTTCCTTTGTACTAATAATAGGAGATCTTTTGTTGGCACATTCTTTCATAGTGATGACTATTTTTCTGTGTTTCTGTTTGTAACACATCCTTAAGTACATTTTACAAGGCTGGACAAGTGGTGAGAAATTCTTTCAATTTATGTTTGTTATAGAAGGTCATTATTTCATCTTCATTCATAAATGAGAGCCCTTCAGGGTACAGTGTTCTGGGTTGACAGGGTTTTTTTTTTCCCCTTTAGAGTTGGACTGTCTCTACCTTTTCTCCTAGCCTATAGGGTTTCTCATGAAAAATCAGCTATAAGCCTAGTTGGAGATACTCTGATGGTAATCTGCCATTTCTCTAATGCGCACTTTAGAAGTTATTCTTTATTTTTTTTACTGTTGAAAATTTGACTACAATGTGTAATGGTAAAGTTATTTTCTGGCCATGTCTGTTAGGAATTCTTTGTGCTTCCTGTACTTGGGTTTCTCTTTCTTTCTCTAAATTAGGGAAGCTTTCTGTTATTATTTCACTGAATAAGCCTTCTAATCCATTCTGTCTTTCCACTCCTTCAGTAACTCCTAAGACCCATATGTTGAGGTTGTTTGATAGTATTCCATAAATCTCAAATATTGACTACTGTTTTTAATGTTTCTAATTTATTCTTATTATTTTTTTTCTTTTTTTGGGACGTCTAATGAGTTATTTCCAAAGATTTGTCTTCTAGCTCAGTTAGACTTTGTTTTGCCTCACCTAGTCTGTTGTTAAGGGTACCCACTGTATTTTTTATTTGACATATTGAATCCTTCATTTCTAATAATTTAGTTTGATATAGTTTCAAAAATACCTATCTCATGGGAAAATTTTTCATCATTGTATTGTATGGATTTGTTTTTAATTCATGAATTTGCTACTCTCTTTTTCTTAGTTATCCTATAAACATTATTTTGAATTTCTTTTTAGGTTTTTCATCAATCTCTTAGTTTTCACATTCTTTTTTTTTTTTTTTTTTTTTTTTTTTTTTGGACAGGCAGAGTGGACAGTGAGAGAGAGAGACAGAGAGAAAGGTCTTCCTTTTGCCGTTGGTTCCCCCTCCAATGGCTGCCGCGGTTGGCACACTGATCCGAAGGCAGGAGCCAGGTGCTTCTCCTGGTCTCCCATGGGGTGCAGGGCCCAAGCACTTGGGCCATCCTCCACTGCACTCCTGGGCCACAGCAGAGAGCTGGCCTGGAAGAGGGGCAACCGGGACAGAATCCGGAGCCCCGACCGGGACTAGAACCCGGTGTGCCGGCGCCGCAAGTCAGAGGATTAGCCTGTTGAGCCACGGCGCCGGCCCAGTTTTCACATTCTAATATTGACATGTTGTGTTCCTTTGGAGGAGTCATGTTGTGTTCCTGTTCTTGTTTCTTGTATTTCTGCATTTGTTTTTAGGCATTTTTGGAAACACTTATTGATTTTCTCCATTAATGGGTTTTATTTTTTAATTATTTCTCTGTGGCTTGGTAGAGTGTCTACTCCTTCAGTGAATACCCAGAGGCATATGCTGGGTGGAGTCAGGGAGCTCTAGTCACTGCTCAAAAGTGAGGTGAGAATCTAAGGTGACCCCCAAGTTGAACATGGTAGGTCTCCTCTATTGTCAGCAGGTGGGAAGGTATGCTCCCATTTGTTGGCATAATCACTACCTCACCCTCTGTCTTCCAAGGTGATCAGTGGCTAGTGTTATTCCACAGTGAGTGCAACACTCACCCATACTGCCACATGAACCACACAAAGGATCTATGCAGTTCTCAGTGTGAGCAAGGATCCCTCTTCAGTGACTCATACCAATAATCATGGAGTTTTGAGCCTCTGGTGCCAGTCAGAGTGATTGCCCAGAGACTCTGCTACACCCTACACCCTATCGTGTGGTCACAAGATTCCCACAGTCTCAGTAGGCAAGACTCCCACAGTCATGAAGTGCAGAGGAACCCATCTGTGCCCCATGAGCCTGCGCCAACCACAGAAAGAGCTGTGTTGTTTCTAGAACCAGCTGTTTTGGGTGCTCTGCCTTGCCAGTTTGAGCCCAGGAGCCTGTGATAGGTTGATAGGATGGGGCACCTCACAATCCTAATTGGGTGCTCTCCCTCTCTGTCTGCCTCCCTGTCTCCTTCCCCCACCTCTTCTCTCCCCTTCTCCCTCTCCTTCTCTAATTTGAGAGGCAGAGAGAGAGAGAGAGAGAGAGAGAGAGAGAGAGAGAGAGAGAAGCTCCCATCTACTGGTCCACTCCAGGGCTGAACGCAGAAACCAGGAATGCAATACAGGCCTCCCACATGCATAGCAGGAATCTAATGACTTCCAGCTACTACCTCAGCTTGCCAGGGTATTCATTAGCAGAAACCTGTAATCCTGAGCTAAAGCCAAGAATTGAGCCCAGGTACTCTGATGTGGTTTCTTAATTACTGGGCTATAAAACAACTCCCTCCTTTAATCTTCTTAACAGTCCATAGGTAGGCAGACAGTCCAGAGAGTGTAAATAGTTCTGGTTTCTGAGATCACCTGAGAGCTCCCACCACCCCAAATGGCTGACGGTGCTACTTCCTCATCATCTACTCGGTTTCTATATCTGGATCCAACAGAGATAGCTACTGCACTCATCACCCTTCCCAGCCAACAGAAAAAGGAAGATGAGACTATTTTTTTTGCCCACAAAATAGGATTTGGTAGTTGTTCATATTGTTAACATTTATATCCTGTTGATCAAAATTTAGTCAAAAATCACATGACTCACCCAGTTGCAATAAAGACTGAAGAATGTAATCTCTGGTTAGAAATTTATGGGATCCTAAAAGTATAGAGAAGGAACACTGGGGACACTTTATGCATCAAAAGAACATTACTGTATATAGCTTCATCATTGATACAGCTTGGATTATGGTTTTTAAGTGTGTCCCTTAAGGGTTATGGTGTTAATTTTAATATCCATTGTGAGGTAGTAAGAGGGGAAGTTTTTATATGACTGTGTTATTTAGAAGTAGGATCTTTGGGAGGTGATCAGGATTAGATGAAGTCATTAGGTTGGAACCCAATGATTGGCTACTGGTGGCTATGTAAGAAGAGAGGGAGTAGGCAAACAGAGGATATAGATACATGTGTATGCTTCCTGTCTCTTGCTTTGTAATGCCTTGTATTTTCCCATGGACTCTGCCAGCATGCAGCCCATCATCAGATGTGGCTTCATGACTTTGGACCTCCAGAACTATGAAGCAAAGTAACCTCTTTTCTTTATAAGCTATCCAGTCTATGGTATTGTTAGAGTAACAGGAAGAATAATATAATCCACCTTCAGTTACTCGCTGAAACAATACTTTTTATAAATCTCCTATAACACTGGAAATTAATGGAAACCCAAGTTAATAAAAAAACTAAATGTTGAATTAGTAAACACAGTACAATATAATTGAATCCCTTTATAGTTTTCTGTAAATTAAATACAAAAAGAAAATTTTCTGGGCAATTTTAATAGATTAACATTAACATGTTAATAAAGTTCAGAAATTTATGTTATGATTTATAATATGAATATGTGAAAAGGATAAAATTATGTGATTCTAGCTATCGGTAATTTATTTTGCTTCTGGTGAATTATTTATTTAAAGACTTTACATGAGCAACAGAGGACGTAATTTTTTTCTTTTACAGATTAACAAGGTTTATTGGAGATAGAGCATGTGTCAGAATGGAAGGGACAAAGAGAGAGTGCTCAGTCACTCAGACTGGGGGAAAGTATGATTACGTGGTTAAATGAGAGAAAACACCTGGCAGGCCAGGTGAGCAGCTCATCAGAGAGCTGAGTGCTGAGTGCACAGTCTTTGTTCAAAAAAGCAAATAAAACACAGCCTTCAATCCTTTAAAAGGCTGACATGACTGGGGCCCCCACAACAGAACTGCTAAACCCAGTTCTTCAAAACAGGCAGGCCCTACACCTGCTTAACTGCTGCCCAAGAAAGTACTGCCAAACTAGGAGTCAAAATAGAGGACACAATTACGATGCTTATAGTTTCTCCTAATAATGTTTTTTAGAATCAAATAATTTAATGACAATTACCTTAGGTCTTAATTAGACTGAAATTCATCACATCACGTGAGTCAGATGGACTTGTTGAGTTCTATGGGAACTATGGGAGCTCTCTTTTAAGTGCATATTAAAACAGAGATTTGTAATACTAAATTTTGTGTGTCCCCAGAGTATTACTACAGTGTAACTTTTGCAGAACTTAAGGTGCTGGACAGTTAAAAGCCCAAACAATTTAGTTCTGACAGAGAAAAATGAAACATCCCAATAGCATCTTAACATGGCTTTGGTAATTTTTGGTCACTACTTTATGAATACTCACTTTGTCCCGGGCACTGTCCTAATTTAATCAGTCTGTAGGCAGGTACTATTATCACCATTTTACAGATAGAAAACCTGAAGCTTGGAAAGATGATGGAATAGATAAAGAGTAGGAAATTTTTCCCTCTCCTTTTTCTCATTCCAAATCTTTGTAGTGTACACAAATCTTGTTCCCATCTATGTAAAAATGGATATATTAGTCAAGGTTCTCCAGATAAACTGTTTCCCAGATAAACAGAACTGCTGGAGATATGTATACACAAGATCTTCAAAAACTTCTTGGAGGGGTAGGTATCTTAGAGTAGTTGAAAAGCCCGTGTCTCACATCAGAGTACTTAGATTTGATTTCTGGCTCCAGCTTTTCACTAATATACCCTGGAAGGCAATGGATGATAGTTCAAGTACTTGGATTCCAGACACTCCCATGGGATACTTAGAGTTTGTACCTCCTGGTGTCTACCTCCACTCAGTTCAAGCCATTGCAGGTATCTAAAGAGTGAACTACCAGATGTGAACTCTTTTTCTCTGTCTCTCCATCATTCAAATAAATGAATAAATGTTAGTGGAAAAGTCATATTATGAAAAAAGCTATAGATTTCAAAATTTTGTCCCAAAGTAAACATATTTTAATTCAATTTTCCAATAATTTTTGAAGTACATGTGTGTGTATGTGTGTGTGTGTGAGAATGTGTGGAGAGTACGAGAGAGGCAGAGACAAGACAGAGACAGAGACATAGAAAGAGGTATTTGTTTTAAGAAATTGATTTGCACAATTATGAGGGCTAGTAAGTCAGAAATAGAGAAGGCCATCAGGCTGAGAATTCAGGTGTTTACGTTGCAGTCTTGAGTCTGAAATGTGTAGGGCAGAGAAGCAGATTGGTAACTCAGGCAGTTTCTATTTTATGATCTAAATAAGAATTACTTTACCAGAAAACCTGATTTGCTCTTAAGGATTTCAACCTTTTTGATGAAGCCCCTCCACATTAAGGAGGATGATCTGCTTTATTTAAAGTGAACTGATTATAAGTGTTAATCCCAACTAGTAACATCTACACCAGTGTTTGACCAAACAACTGAGCATCCTTGCTTATCTAAGCTGACACACAAAATTAACCATCACAGTTGGTTTCCAAGTAACACCCACACACACCTGCTTTCTCATATACCTTTTTTTATGCAATGGCATAAACCTAAAACCAAAAAAAAAGCACATTTAGGTGTCCCACAATTTGAATAGGACTGTAAGGAAGTTGGACATGCATGCAAGTTATTTTCCAAGAGACAGATTGGGTTTAAAGTTGTATAAAATGGAAAAAATATTGTAATAATCATGTGAGCTAAAGGAGGGATCAATACAAATAAGCAATTGTGAGCACATATTTCCACAGATTATAATAAAACCAAAGGCAGTTTTTGCCCCGGGTGATATTAAGAAGGAGGAGTTTCTGAAAGATATAGTATTAGACAACAGCTGTGCCTTCTTTAAGGTTAACACTGCTAGGGTGAGATGAAGGTAGATGGTTTCAGAAGCACACTTTCATTAACAAACTGATTGTCCTTGGGCAGGTGGTTCATTGCCTGGGGCAGAGCTTTGTGATAGCATATTACAAGAATGCACATGCTGCGCTTAGTAGTGTGCTTCTCTGATAGGCCAACTTCATTAGTACTTGCCAAAGGGGGCTCAGTATTGCAAAGTTGGCCCTTGGCTGATTGGCTTCTGTGTAGCCGGCTGCATAGCTGCACCCTATACCAGTTTGTTCATGCTGACTTCAGAAGTTAAAGCCCTAGGGATATTTTCTCTACTTCTAATTATTAATATTTTTATTATTGAAAAAGTAATACATGTATATTTCCTGAATAATAATAAGAAAATAAAGGATAGACCAAAAAAAGTATCTTTAATCCCACCAATTACATTGGTGCATTCCTTACAACTCTTTAAGTTTAGCATGATATTTACTTGAATTTGGTTATGGATATAGGTAGAATATAGTTATAAAAATAGATTAAAGCTTTGGATTGTGATTTATAACTTGTCTTCTAATTATTATATCATTAATAAAGTTCCCTGTCAATAGTAGTTCTACAAGTGTTGCTTGGACTCCTTAGAATTCTCTTATATTGACATTCTCAGTAGTGATTGCTGAAGCAAAGTGTGTAATCTACTGATAAGCATAAAGTAAGATATTCTACTAGAATACACATTCCTGAGATTTTTGTGGCTCTCAGGCTACCAAGCAACATTAATTATTTTCTGTCTTTAAACAGGAAGAGTAGAAAATGAAAATGATATTCTTGTACTTTCTAAATCAGCACCCACTGATAAGTAATATCAGAGCCTTATTAAAGTAAGCCAACTTCTTGGAGGTGATTAGTAATACTTCAGTAGTAAATATTACTTTTAAAATTTAATTATCTCAACAATTTCAGAAATAGGAGTGATGAATCAAGGATGGCTCATTTTAAAATTTTTCAATGTCTTGAGCTTTAAGGCAGCAGGCTCCAAACAAATTTTCGGTACCCTCCATCTATAGTCTCGTCGTCTTATGTCTGAGTATGATGTGTTTTATTGAATTAGATTAAAATTAAGCTTGGGAGCTATTATGCAGTGATCCCTAAGAACACATTTTTTCTCTGTTTTATGAATTGCTGATATCCTTGATGTAAAGCTGTGCCATTCTTTTCTAGAAAGACTATCTTAAAGCATGTGAAGATAACAGAGCTGACTTTTCCTTCACTGTATTTTGGACCTTTCTACCAAAACATGCATCTCAAATCACAAAGAGAGCAGTTTAACTAATACCTTTAGGTCTAAGTCTACGTGATGTAAGACCTACTTTTTGTACAAGTAGGAATGCTGGGAAGTGGGCTGTACCACAGTCAACTTAAGAATAGCTGGCTGTCAGTTTCATTAGCTGAAAATTGAGGTAGTGGAACATAATGGGCCATATATAGTGTATATGTGTATGTAAATGTGTAGATTCCAATATAATATCCCTCTTACAATGACCATTGAGTACCAGTCCTGGGATTCTATAGTGGTCAAACTAAAAATGCCAAGAAAGAGTCCAGCATAGGAAGTTTAATATACAATATTAAAAGGGTTAGTGAATCATCTGAGCTGAACTTAGAGTAGTGATTCCCAAAGCCTCAAAATAGATCTTGGCCTGTTCACTGAACAACTGATGTTCCTGCTATAATAAACTCTCAGGCTATCAGTAAAGGCCTAGGTATAATCTATCCTTTCAAAATGGATGTCTGGTACCCTACTTTTCTTCTCATTTACCTCAGTTCTAAATATAAGCATCAAATGAGTACATACAATGGCTTAGTTGCAAGTGTCTAAGTGTCTCTGGAACATATCATATTTTAGCTATTCAGCCTCCAATGGCATTCCACCAGACAGAAGGTTGTATCTGATATGAAGGGGTTCAGGTCACAGTCCTAAATGTTCTTACTATCAGATTGGTACCAGAAACCTATAAAAAGACCACTTTTTTTTTTTTAGAAAAAATGCTTCTATATTGTAGCAAGTACATAGGAAGATATTGCTGTGTAAAGCTTTGAAAGTTATTATTTAATAAAAATAATAACCAAACATATTAGGTCTATCCACAATAAAATTTCATTTTGGTATGTATCTCAAATATTGGTTTTCCTCTTGAAATATAGAGGATGTGATAAATATGCCCTAAAAGAATATAAGATAAGCTATAATTTTGCAAATATTGTATTCTAGTCAAAAAGAATTAGATCTATTGTAATGGACATATTTCCATGCTTTACATTACAGATTTCTCAGAGCTAATGTTAATTGTTGATAGTATTTGGTTCACATACTGCCGTATAAATAGTGCTATACCAGGTAATCTGTGTCATAGAAAATTTCTGATTGGTACATGTGTTTTCTATGTATGACTGAGCTAATTATTTCAGAGAGGGTTGGTGAGTGGCTGGTTCAAAAAACAGACCATTAGCATTGAATTTATCAGCCTAAGATGAAATATTAGGTTAGTAGTAAGAATTATTCACTTATTCATTCAGCAAATATTTATTTGTTTCTTCTATGTTTGAGGCATGGAGTAAGAGTTTATAATAAATACATGAGAAAAGCAGCAAAAGATTTCTGTCTTCTTGGAGTATGTATTCTAACGTGGATAGATCAGCAATAGATAATTACACAATAAATGAAAAATTGTATTATAGAAGATAAGATTATTTTGAATAAGTTAGAAGTAAAGCAAGATGATGTGGTAGGGATTGTGGTGGGGTATGGTCAACATAACCCTCACTAAGGTGATTGTAGTAAAGACTTGAAGGAAATTGGAAGGTTTGATTTTGTTATCTTCAGGAGGAAGAGAATTCTAGGGAGAAGGATCAGGTAGGTGGGGGAGGTAGTAAGTTGGAGAGTGCCAGACTTGCATGCAGAAGAGGGAAAATACTGACATGGCTGGAGTGCAGTGAACAAGAAGACTTAACAGAGATTAGCTTGGAGTCTTCAGAAGGCTAGATCATAAAGGTCTTACAGGTTACTGACAGGATGTGGAATTGGCACTGAGTAAATGAAGAGTCACTACAGGGATTTGAGCAGAGCAGTGATACAAACTATGTTTAAGTGGTTTTTGTTGTGTCTATTGTGTTGGCTGAAGGCTGCAGTGGGCCAGGTGAGAGATGATTGTGTCTCCTTCACAGTGCTTACAGCAAGGTTAGTGAGAAGTGATCAGATTTGGGATTTAGACTGAAAGATTAAATTTAGAGTTTGTGGGAAGTAAGGAATACCAGAGTAACTTCAAAGACTTTGTCCTGAGCTAATAGAAGAACAGAGTTGCCATTAAGTGAGATTGGAAAAATAATACAAGCAGATCAGATTTGTGGGTTAGGAAAGGAAGTTCTGCATTATTTTTACTAAAGACTGGAAGATATGTAGTTGTATATTACAGGGCTTTTCAAAATGTGGTGCCTGGACTAATAGAATCAGCATCATCCGAGAACTTAGTAGGAAGGCATACCCTAGATCAATTCACGCAGAAACTCTGGCCATGAGGCTCAGCAATCTGTGCTTTTACCAGCCCTCCAGGTGACTGGTGCATACTCAAATTTGAGAAACACTTATCATTTCCAAGGGATAAGGACTAGAGACCACTGTTTTTTAGAACAGGAGCATCTTGGGGTTTGGAATTAGAAGAACTGAATTCAAATCCTGACTGATTTGGGGCAATATGGCCCTTCTACCTGAGCCTTAACGTCTATGTCTTTAGAGGGTAGATAGTAGTGACATATATGTTACCAGCTACATGGATGAAATACTTTGTATGGCAGGAAGCAGGATGTACAACATAATTTGACTCTATTTTTTTCTAATATACTCTTAGTTTCAAGAAGTAACAATGATTATGTGGAAAGTCAAAGTTTTCTTTTTTTAAGGTTTTGCTAGATATTTAAAATATAAATAATAAAGACAAATGCCTATCAAATGGAAGACTAATTCATTAGAAGGGGTGGCTGTTTGGGAGGGAGGGTAGGGTAGGAAGCATCACTGTGTTCCTATATATATATACACACACACATACACACACACACACATATATGTATGAACTATATATATGAAATACATGAAACTTGTATAACTTAAATAAAAAATTTTAAAAAGGAATACCTATTTGAATTTCAAAAATTATTTCAGTTATATGTTAAAATAAAATATAAATATATTTTATTATAAAGTTGGAAAACCCTGTTTTAATATGAATTTCTTCTCCAATTCTGTGTAATTACCTATCTTTTACATCTGTGTAAATTTGGTTTGCAGTCTCCAGGTTTGTATTTTGTATTTCATAAAGGGTATGATGTCTGTGAGTTTTACAGAAGTTTGTAGATAAGTTAAAAATAATGGAAAATGTAGACCTTTGAACTGCTTCTCCTGGAAAAAAATCATTATTTGTTCATTCATTTTGTTACAAGAAAAGATCTTCAAGCTGTTTGTTAAGACCAAGTCTATGTAGTGACAAAATAGTGTTTTAAACTTCAGAGGACTTGTATGTCATGAATTTTTTTATTTGTATCATTACTAGCCTCCCATTGGCGATGTTTTAGCCAAATACATACATTTGAAGCCAACTTAGTTCTACCATGCTGATTCCAGACAGAAATGTCAACTAATAATTAGCCATGCTAAATCTTCATTTTTGTAGGTTTCTGATTAAGGAGCTGTAATGGTCCATATAGAAATGAATAAATTTTCAAAATGCAGACTAACATCATTGAGCTGGAAAATTGCAAATTAGCTATGAATTTTTATTTGTATGCATTCAGTAGAAAATGAAGACAACATATAGGACCAAATAATACAGTTGTTAAAAATAAAGTCTGCTTCATATAACTACAATTTAAGTCAATCCTCATTTGCCTTTTTTGGCAACTTGATTCTTGCCTCTGAAATTTTCTGCATATATTCTTGTTCAACTTTCATTCACCAAGTATATGCTGAGCTCTTACTTTGTTTCTGGCACTGTTACAGATGCTGATGTCATAAGAGTAAGCTAGACAAACAATCCCACTGTCCCATAAATTATATTCCAATGGATTTAGGCAGGCAATAAGAAAGCAGATTATGAAACACTCTACATCTGCTACATAATGATTGCCATGTAGATATATAAAAACAGAAGAGAAGGAGATTAATGAATATTGGAGAATTAAGGGAAAGGGAGTTTTCCACAGAGTGCTTAAATAAAGCATCATTGAGAAGGTGACACTTGAGTGTAGACCTCATGAGAACGAAGGAGTAGCCCATGTGGATATTTGAGAAAGGGAGTTCTTTGAAGAGGGATTATAAATGCATGCAGTTGGATCACAGCTGGCCTTTCCTTGGAGCAGCAAGATAGCCAGTGTGACCAGTGAAGAATGGTGGAGACGTTAGAGATGAGGAGAATAGGATTCAAAATGTATACTGTCTTAGTAAAGATTGAATTACTTAAAATGAAATAGGAATCACTGCAGATTTTGGGACACAGGATACTCATGATAGATCTTCATTCCAATGATCATTAATTTTTGCATTTTCTTTTTGTGTGTGTGTGTGTGTGTTTAATGATTTATTTATCTATTTGAATGTCAGTTACACAGAAAGAGGACAGGCAGAGAGAGAGAGAGGTCCTTCATCTCATGGTTAACTCCCCGACCGGCCGCAACAGCCGGAGCTGTACTGATCCGAAGCCAGGAGCCAGGAGCCTCTTCCAGGTCTCCCACGTGGGTGCAGGGGTCCAAGGACCCGGGCCATCTTCCACTGCTCTCCCAGGCCACAGCAGAGAGCTGGATTGGATGTGGAGCAGCTGAGTCTCAGACCGGTGCCCACATGGGATGCTGGCACTTCAGGCCAGGGCGTTAACCTGCTGCGCCAAAGCGCCGGACCATCAATTGTGTTTTTATAAGTAAATAAAACTACTAGAAAACTCACCTTAAGATAGGCACTTATAATCACCCCAAAAACTTTAAATATCTTAGAATAAATCTAATACAATATGCACAAAGCACTCTAAAACATTACTGAAAGAAATTGTAAAATCCCTAAATAAATGAAGAGATGTATCTTTTCCTAAATTGGAAGACTTAGTACTATAAATGTATCCGTTTCTCCCAAATCAAGTGATGGAGTCAATTAACTACAATTAAAATCCTAGTCACTTTTTTTGTTGTTGCGGAGGAAATGGACAAGTTTCTAAAGTTTAAGGTTTTTAATGCAAAGAACCAAGAACAGGTAAGGTCATTTGAAAACTATGTGCCACTGGACATCAAGCTACTTTTGTTAAGACTGGGTGACAGCACTGCAAGCTTAGGCCACTGGACCAGTGAAACAGAAGAGCAAGTCCAGAAATAGACTCTGACAAGGACAGGGGCCTCACAACAGAGGTGGCCTGTCTCAAAGGTGAAGACAATGGTCAATATATACTGGTGGATAAACTAGAAATCCCAGATGCAAACTCTTAATCTTAATTCCCACATCATTACACTAAATGCAAATTCAAACCTAGAGGGTTGGGAGCTCTAAAGTGGAAGGTAAAATAATTAAGTTTTTAGACTATGACTTAGGAGAACACTTTCATGATCTTGTCCTAGGCAGAGGTCTCAAATAGGAAAAATGAAGTACTTATCATGAAGGCGGAAATGATAAATTGACCTGCATAAAAGTTATGATCCCTGGTCTATCAGAACACTCATTTACGGAGTTCAAAGGCAAGAAACCAAGTGCGGGAGCTGGTGCCATGGTAGAGTATAGGTTAAGCCTCCACCTGCAGTGCCTGTATCCCATATTGGCACTGGTTCAAGTCTCAACTACTCCACTTCAACTCTTTATGAATGTGCCTGGGAAAGCAGTGGAAGATGGCCCAAGTGTCCGGGCTCCTGCACCCACATGGGAGACCCAAAAAAACTCCTGGCTCCTGGCATTGGCCTGGCCCAGCCTAGACTGTTGCAGCCATTTGGGGAGTGAACCAGCAGATGGAAAATCTCTCTCTCTCTCTCTCTCTCTCTCTCTCATTCTCTGTATCTCTATCAAATAAATAAGTAAATCCTTAAAAAAAAAAAGCTGGATGTGAGCTCATATTCGTGATACACCTGATAAAGGTGCAAGGCTTATGAATACATTCTATGCATCAATTAGAAAAGAGACAATCCAACAGAAACACAGGCAAAAGATTTGGACAAGTCATTTATGAAAAATCATATCCAATAAAAACTTTTTTTAAAGAATTTATTTATTTGAAAGACAATGTTACAGAGAGAAATTACTGAGAAAGTTACTGAGAGAGAAATAGATTCCATCCACTGGTTAACTTCCAAATGACAATAATGGCTGGGGCTGGGCTAGACCAAAGCCAAACCTGGACTCTATCCAGATCTCCCAAGTGGTTGCAGGGACCCAAGCACTTGGGCCATCATCCACTGCTCTCCCATGCACATCAGCAGAGAGCTGAATGGGAAGTGGAGCAACCGAGACTTGAGTAGGTAGGTACCCTATGAGATGCTGGTGTCTCAGGTGGCAGCTTAACTATCTGTGCCACAACACCAGCACCTACAAGGGAAACTTTTTGAGTTTTGGAACCCAAGGCTCTGAACCCAAGGCCTCCAGTCTTGAGTGATAACTGTACAGTTCTGGGAAGGACACTGTCTTGGGCTACTTTCTTTGAAGTCTGTATCCTGGTCTATAAAATGAAGATACTTGTGATTCTGATTGTGGTGAGGACTCAATGGCAGCATCATCAGTGTACTGCAAGGACAAACTCATTGCAAACAATCATATTGTGTTAAAGAAAACATGTGTATCAGGTTTCCAAGTTTTAAATACATTTGCATGAATGCATCTTATATGGTCTGAGCATAGGCAGAAACCCATTTTCAGAATTTCTGCTAATTATAAATTATTCTTACATATTCATTAAAGCTATCGCTCTCACATTCCTTGCATTTTCACTTGATTGGACGTTTACTTGGAAATAAACTTGTAAGGACTAAATCATCTTTCCTATAAACTTTGAGCAACCATTGATCACCACATGCAGCACTGCATGTGACTCTGAGTTTTGTTTGTTTTAAAAGTGACATTGTCTGTTCTCCATAATGTTTAGCATTTCTAATTATCTTTCCATTTTAGATTGAGTGGCTTTTCAGGTGCATGCCTTTTCGGTTTTTCCCAAGTTTATTCTTCTCATGTAGCTAAAAATTCTGACCTTTTTTCATTTCAGTGACAACCCCTTCTATTATTTATTTCTTTTTTTCTATTTCATGTGACACTTTCTAAAATAGTAATAAAATGAATTAATGGATTTTTTGTATTTTTCCACATCTCCTAATGTTTCATTTTATAAATCCACTTTTTTTTCTACACCACAAACTGCTGGTGTTAGGGTACTTACTCTGTCACCTTGAGCTAATTGCTTAAATTTTGGGTGTCTGTGAATCTTCCTGTAGAAAATAAGCATAATAAAACCTACATTTTGGGTTATTGTAACATTTAAATAAATTCATAGGAGTTAACAAATTAACTGTCCCCCATCAGATGTTAATATTAGGGAGTGAGACATTTGGGGGATGATCAAAGTCATGAGGACTGAGCTCTTATAATTGGGTTAGTGCCTTTATAAAATTAGAGACCCCGGAGACAACCTTTGGTCCTTGTGCCATGTGAGGGTAGAGCTAGAAGGTGTCATCTATGAAACAGAAGCTAAACCTACCAGCACCTTGGTCTTGGAATTCCCATTCCTCAAAACCATAAGAAATAAATTTCTTTGGTTTAAAATCCACCCACTCTATGGTATTTTGTCATACATATTTTATTATAAGCACTGTCATGATAGTTCATAAATATTCTAGCAACTTCTAAGGGCTATGTAAATTTATCATATAACATAGACCATTCAAAAGTCACTCACAAGATGCCCCCAGACCATCAATTTCATGCTTTTAAAAACTGAAAGAGTGGCTGGAAACTGAGTTTTCCCTTACCATACTTAGTCATAAAAACTGAGGCCCTAAAGTGGCATTCAATTCATCATAAGCCTACCAAACATATTTTATATATTATTACTTTTACTTAGACTTCTAAGCCGGATTCTGCCTTAGTACATTTTAGTCAATTGGTAAATATTATTTGATTTAGTACTAGAGAGGGGAAGATGGTACAATATGCATGGAGTTATTTCATGCTTCAGAGACTCATATCAATTACTGTTTGTACATGGATTGACCTAAATGAATTTGAAATTAATCAAATTTAATATTTCCTGACTTTGTATTTGTATATTTTTGTCATTGAAGTTGTTATTTCTAAGTTGTAGTTCTCAAACTGAATTTTTTTCACCATGTGTTATATAGTAAAAGAAGTGTATAACTCAATGTGAATCTCTTTTGGGTTAAAAATTTCATTTTTCTCTCATGAGATTTTCTGAGCTATGTTCTAAGTCTGTTTTTGATCTACGATTCCTATTAAAACTGATTCTGTGCAGGTCAGTATGACCCATAAACTGCATAAAATTATTTTTGAGGTTACAAACCTTAATATCAGATAATGTCTAAATCTGTCACACAAATGTGCCTAATGTTTTCTGTTCCACAGATATTAATTACATCCTTCATAATCACGTTCAAGTCTTAATAGCTATGTTGCTTTAAAAATAGAGGGACAAATCTTTTTTAACCCATTCCAACTTTTCAATTTTGTGAATATTTCAATGAAACTGAAAGTTGGAAATCATAATCTAGAGTTTATATATTTTTTGTTATCACTTAGAACAAAAATAGAGATTCTCCTAAGACAGTAGGACAATATAGTATTATTTATCTAAATATAAGCTGTCCTATAAATAGCATATTTGGGAAGGTATGATATTATTTCATACATTGCACAATATAAAAGAGACTTTCGTGACCTGTTCAACAGTTACTTTTGGCAGAAAGAAGCGAAACATTTCAAACAAAGGTTTATATCACATTGTTGCAACATGTGTTTGGTTTCACATGACATGGCTTGTTTTAATATATCACTGTTCTTGCCACTTCAGAATAATATGGCTTCTTGTGTCAAATCTGATATCATCTTGAACAGTAGCAAGTCCAGGAGTATATGTTTTCTTCCTCCTGATGGTTTCTCATTGTATCATTTTATTGGTATGCTAAGCAGATGTGTGTTTTGCAATCCAGCAAATTTCTGATAGCTTTCTCATCTTTGTTCATAAATTTATGAATAATCCATGAATTTATAATGCATATATCAATTATTTGAGTGAACAAAGGCCAATACTAATTTACCTCTAATACAAGTGGAATATTTGGAAACCAACCAACCATGTCTATCCGTAACACCACTGAAATTGTTATAGGTACCCAGTACCTTTAATTGAGGCATATTGGTTCTGCTTTCTTTTTTTCATTGTTGAACTTTGCCAAACAGTTCCACTATATTTCTGTTCATTCCAACAGTGGCACATTTACTGTCTAACCATTTTACAATGAGAACTTCATTATTTTCAGCAAATCTGTAATCATACAACACTCTTATTTGGTTTTTCATCAGTGTTGTTGGTGTGAGAGCACACTTGTTTGGTCTGTTTTACCTCATGCTGTCTGTGACTTAGAATTCAATATTTTGAAGTTGTACCAAGAAGTTATAACAAATGAATAGATTGTCAAAAAAAGCAGTATGTGTGTGGATTTTCCACCACTTTAAGAATTTGTAGAACCATCTCACTATCAAGCACACAAGTCTAAGCTTGTCAGGAAATAATCACCTTAGAATTCGGTCAGGCAGTAATGTGGTACATATTACTATGCAGTATACATTGCTACAGTGTCCTATTTATAGGACAGCTAGTTTCAAAAAGTGAACATTTGAAATATGGAGCATTCCTAGAGACACATGACAAAAAATTCTAGAAAATACTTTCACAAATTCATTCATATACTATGTATCAGTTATATATGTAATCTTGTGTTCAGTGAGCTTTAGTAAAAGTAAATTTTCAGTAAATTTTATGCCATATTCACAATGATTTTAAAAATATTTAAGTGCTATAATTGTTCACATGTTGCTTTTCTCAAAAGAAGTCTAAAAAGCATATTTATTTCAAAGTTACCATACAAGTATATTTATTGCTTATTTAAATTTCTATATGTGCCATATATTTAGGACTATGGGTTAAAAACACATGATTCTCTTTGCAAATTAAGTACTGATACCTATTTCTAAATGCAGAATTTATTTTATAATTGTTTTCTTATTTATTGTAAAAAAAAAAAAAGTTGGTGCTGTAATTTAAGTCACTGATACGCGACTCCCTGCTCTAATATTCTTGAATGTGAGTAGAGTCTGTCCTTATGGAAAATTTCCCCTGTTTCTTAAATACAGGCCATCAGCCAAACTGATCATTTCTTTAACTGTCAAATGAGGGTGTGGTGGTCTGGTTAATTCTCCAATTCAGTTTTTATTCAATGACTGAATGACTTGGTACATGTCATTTAAGGTTCTCTGTTATAAAAATGTGAATATAACATTAAGTTAAATAAACCAAGCACCGAAACACAAATACCACAAGTTTTCAGTCATAAGTTAAAGCTAAAAAGAAAGAGAGAGTAGAATATTGATTACTGGAGACTGATGGAGTTGTGGGGAAGAGGTGGACAGAGGGAGGTTGGATAGGAGGAGTAACTTCTAGTATTTTACAACGGTTTCCAACAACCTATTATATACTTTGTGATGAGCTAGAAGAGAAGAGTTTGTAGGCTCAAGAACTTGAATTGATAAATGTTTAAGGAGATCAAAATTGCAATTATCCTGATTTGATCATTATACATTATAAACTTGTTTTGAAATACCACATTGTACTGTATAAATATGTTCAATTATTATGTGTCAGTTAAAAAGTTTTTTTAATGGAGATATCAACTACTGAAAGTACATTCAATGTACAAAAATAGCTTGGTTATTGTTAATTTTTTTAAAAAAACAAAACTTTTTCTTGTTTGTATTATAGAAATCTGTTATAATTCTAGAATAGTTAGATCTCCTAATTAGGTTGTATTTCTTTTTTCAAAAATTGATATTGAAAATCCCTTGGTACCAACACAGAAATCAGAATTTACAGCTGTAAAATGTTAAAACTTTGCTACATGAGTGCTCCAGGTAGTGTAGGAATTTTTATGAATCAAGGTCTATGGAGCAAAGTTAAAACCAACATAATAGGTGTTCCTTCTGTCATGGTGTTTGAATGCAAATGCCTTTAAAGATCTCCTTCATACCCTACCCTCAAAGAAGTCCTGGAGCTGTCTCCTTAGAAAAGAAAAAAAAAAATGCTAAGAGTCAGCATAACATATCAACATACACAGATCCACTATTTAAAAAAAAATAAACCAGTTAGTCTCTTTCTAATGAAAAAATAGAGGTAGGTTGTACAAGCTATGAAATGTACAAGCTGACCATGAACTATCTGTGCTTATTAGTATTTAGGGCACATTCTCTTATATTCTCTGTCACCTCACTATTCATAAGACTATCTCAGAGCTATTTCTTTATTTGAAAGTCAAATGCATTTCTGTATCTTTGCCACATCAATTTCACTTAAATACTTAATTCCTCAAAGGCAAAATGACAAAATACACAGCTTAGAATCATTTATTAAAAATTTAAAGCCTCAGTTTAAGTAAAGAGAGCTATTAGGGGATCCTGTGGTCTGTGATTTGAAGACAGTTGTTTAATCTGCAGGAAAAATATTGATAATTTAAAATGTTGCTTCTCTGCCTTTAACATACAGTAACTGTAATCATAGATTTTTTTTCCTAAGGTCATTTTCTGCCATTTGGCCAATCATGGAGGAGATGTAAACCCACTCCCGCCTCCAAATAAAAGAGAAAAAAGTCCTCCAGGAATCATTGATCGGGACTTGTTGCCAAGCAATCTATTTTTAGTACTTTCTCAACAAGCCACACAATAAAAATATAAATGGAGTGGTACTACTTGCTCCCGAGACTACTTTATAAAGTGTCTAAGTTTGTTGCTGCTTATATTGTTTATTGTCAGTCTTTAAAGAAGTTGGTTACTCTAGTTTTTGGGCTTTCTTATTCCAATTTCAAAATAATTGAAATTGGCATGTTTCTCATGGGCTTATAATACCTGGCCTTGATTAAAAATCTGAGGATCAACTTGACATATCTTCCTACTGTTGGTTGCTCTATTGTCATGCAGCAATTGTTTCTCAGCAAAGTCTTTATGTGAATCATAGATCAGTGAATTTCAACTTGTGAATCTGTTCTCCATGTGATGTTCATTTCAGTCAGGCTTTTCTGGGGGCAGTTGATTACCTTTCTAGAAAACTGCTAAGTTATGAATTCATTAGGGACAGAGAATGATATTTTAAACCTCTGTTAACCTTTGCAGCTTTGTGAGGTAGACATCACTATTATCTTAATTTTACTGATGAATATAGCAAATATTTTCATCCCAGGCAACTCTTTAACCATATATTATGTTGTTCGCTAACTAGTGGAGAGTAGGAATTCAGAGCATTTGTGTAAAATTAAATAAGCTCATGTGGAACCAAGTAGAGCTGTTTAAAATTGGAAATGATGTACATGATATGAAAACATAAAAATGGGAACTGGCATTGTGGCACAGAGGGTTAAGCCACCACATGCAATTCTGACATCCTATATGAGTGGCACTTCGATTCCCAGCTGCTCTGCTTCTGATACAGCTCCATGTTAATGTGCCTGGGAAAGCAGTGGAAGATAACCCAGGTCCTAGAACCCATGTGGTTGACTTGAGTGGAGTTCCAGGCTCCTGGCCTTTGTCTTAGCCTAGCCCCAGCCATTGAAGCCATTTTGGGAGTGAGCCAGCTGATGGAAGATCTCTGTTTCTCCCCCTCTCTGTAACACTGTCTTTCAAATAAATAAATAAATCTTTCTAAAAAAAAGAAAGAAATTTACAAAATAAGGAAATTGTAGAATAGCTCCAAAGAAATAGAAATTAAGAAATTATGAAGAAGAAAATTAGCCGAAGTGTGAAATATTTAGTGGTAACTTAGTAGGAAACAGTTAAAAGAACTACAGCAAGATTCAGGGTGAAAGATCAAAAACAGGAATCACAAAGATGACACATGAAAAATAAAAATTGTAAGCCTCCTAAAATATTTCTGAAATTCAGAAATATTAAGTAGCCACTTAATTAAAACATGTCCAGGAATTTCAAAGATGACATGCAACATTAGTATGGTCAGGTCAACCAGAGAATACTGTTTCCATATAGGATTGCCACCAGCCAACACAGGGCAGTTAGTCTTGTCTCCCAATACCAGTATTTCAAAGGGAGCTCCAAAGGGGCACAGATCTTTAAAGACTCATTACCCTGAGTGGCCACATATTGAAGTCAACTCACAGAAATGGCTGTTCCAGTTCCATTTTGACATTCTGAGCTGCCATGGTTGCTTGATTATTCTCTCAGTGTATCAATTTTACAATGGATGGAGTAGGTATAATAGTCACCTTATTTTCTCAAGGATACTGTAAAGTCAGTTATAAATTCTCTTCACAAAATTTATTATACCAATTGAAGATCTTTGTATTTCAGCAATTTATTAAATATAAATACATGGTACATTTATCAGCGACTACTACTCAGAGTTTAATATTTTTTCCCAAAGAAACCATTTATTTAATGAGTACAAATTACATAAGTACAACTTTAGGAATATAGTTATTCTTCCCACCAGGCCTGCCCTTCCATCCCACCTCTTCCTCCCTCTCACATTCCCAGTCCCATTCTCTATTAAGATTCATTTTCAATTATTAACTTTGTACACATAAGACCAACTCTATACTAAGTAAAAATTTCGACAGTTTACACACACACACACACAAATTGTTTGAGAATAAGTTTTACAGTTAATTCTCATAATCAAATCATTAAGAATAGAAAACCTGCATGGGAAGTAAGTGTACAGTGACTCCTTTTGTTAATTCAACAATTAACACTCTTATATATGACGTTAGTGATCACCCAAGGCTCTTGACATGAGTTGCCAAGGTTATGAAAGCCTTTTGAATCCACAGTCTCCATCAGTATTTAGTCGAGGTCATAAGCAAGGTGGAAGTTCTCTCCTCCCTTAGAGAAAAGTACATCCTTCTTTGGTGAACACTTCTTTCTACTGGGATCTCTCTCACAGAGATCCTTCACGTAGGACACTTTTTTGACTTAGTGTCTTGGCTTTCTATGCCTGAAATGCTCTCCTGGGCTTTTCACCTCAACCAGAATGCCTTAAGGGCTGATTGTAAGGTCAGAATACAATTTAGAATGATTGTCATTCTATGAGTCTGCTGTGTGGACTTCTTTCCATGTTGGAACGTTCTCTCCTTTTTAATTCTACCTATTATTCTAGACACTTGAATTTATTTATATGATCCCTTTAACAGTTAATCCTATCTACTTGATCACTTTAACACTTAATCAGATCACTTTGACACTTAAGATGGCATTTTTACCACCCCACTTAATGGGATTTGGGGTCTCATGGCAACTTTTTAAACTGTACACTTAGAAGTAAGTCCATAGAAATGTGTGCAGAACTATACAGCCTTCAAACTTTCTTCAAACTTCAAACTATACAAACTTTCTCTTCCCTCTCTTATTCCCACTCATTTTTTTTACTGATATCTATTTTCAATTGACTTTATACATATATTTTAACTCTATGTTAAGCAAATAGTTCAAAAAATAGTATGCTGAAGAGAAAAAAAAAACTGTTCCTCAATAGTCAAGACAAGGGCTGTTCAAGTCATTGCTTCTCAGAGTGTCAATTTCACTTCTACAGATTTTCTTTTAGGTGCTCTATTAGTTATCATAGATCAGGGAGAACATATGGTATCTGTCCCTTTCAGACTGGATTATATCACTAAGTATGATGTTTTCCAGATTCATCATGTTGTTGCAAATGATTGGATTTCATTTTTTGTTACCACTCTGTAGCATTCCATAGAGTACATATCCCGTGATTTCTTTATCCAGTCTTCCATTGGTGGGCATTTAGGTTGATTCCATACCTTAGCATTTGTGAATTGAGCTGCAATAAACATGGGGGTGCAAATAATTCTCATTTACTGATTTCATTTCCCTTGGGTAAATTCCGAGGAGAGGGATGTCTGGGTCATTTGATAGGTCCATATTCAGATTTTTTAGGTATCTCTAAACTGTCTGCTATAGTGATTTTACAAGTTTATATTTCCACCAACAGTGGACTAGGGTACCGTTAGCCACACATCCTTACTAGAATCTGTGGTTTGGCCGGTGCCGTGGCTCAATAGGCTAATCCTTCGCCCTGTGGCACCGGCACACCGGGTTCTAGTGTCAGTCGGGACACCAGATTCTGTCCCGGTTGCTCCTCTTCTAGGCCAGCTCTCTGCTGTGGCCCAATAGTGCAGTGGAGGATGGCCCAAGTGCTTGGGCCCTGCACCCCATGGGAGACCAGGAGAAGCACCTGGCTCCTGCCATCGGATCAGCACGGTATGCCTGCCGCAGCCCGCCAGCCACGGTGGCCATTGGAGGATGAACCAATGGCAAAAGGAAGACCTTTCTCTCTGTCTCTCTCTCTCTCACTGTCCACTCTGCCTTTCAAAAAAAAAAAAAAAAGAATCTGTTGTTTGTTGATTTCTGTATGAAAGCCTTTGTAACTGAGGTGAGGTGAAACCTCATTTGTGATTGTAATTTGCATTTTCCTGAAGCTAGTGATCCTGAACGTTTTTTCATCTGTCTGTTAGCCATTTGGCTTTCCTTTTTAAAAAATTTTTTTGAAAATATTTATTTATTTATTTGAAAGACAGAGAGTTACAGAGATGCACAGGCTAATCCTCCGCCTTGCGGCGCCAGCACACCGGGTTCTAGTCCCGGTCGGGGCACCGGATTCTGTCCGGGTTGCCCCTCTTCCAGGCCAGCCCTCTGCTGTGGCCCGGGAGTGCAGTGGAGGATGGCCCAGGTGCTTGGGCCCTGCACCCCATGGGAGACCAGGAAAAAGCACCTAGCACCTGGCTCCTGCCATCGGATGAGCGCGGTGCACCGGCCGCAGCGCGCCGGCCGCGGCAGCCATTGGAGGGTGAACCAACGGCAAAGGAAGACCTTTCTCTCTGTCTCTCTCTCTCATTGTCCACTCTGCCTGTCAAAAAAAAAATCTGTTTAAGTCCTTTGCCAGTTTCTTTTTTTTAAGGGAAAGAGTTTATTGGGGGAAACACGGCAGACTGGAGGAAAGGGGCGAAGAAGGAAAAGAGACAGAAAGAGAGTGTAAGAGAACAGAGACAGAGACAGAGTTCAGGAGACAGTGGAAGAGAGAGAGAGAGATGAGAAAAAAGGAGAGAGAGCAAGATAGTGAGAAGAGAGAGCCACATGTTCATAAACAGGTCCTTTTAAAACTTTGCCAGGGGTTGGGCAGGGAAGTAGGAGCAGCGAATCCCATTAGGATGGGGGTGGAACTTGACACCAGTGGTTGGGTCATGTGGCCACCTGGCTTCCAGCAATGATGGCGGGGGCTAGAGCCTAGGATGGTGTCAGGGTGTAGATTGCACCATTGATAAGACTGCACCATTTTCCTAACATTCCCCCCTTTTGTTTTTTATAAAGCAAGAGCTGTATGGGATTACATTAGTCCCAAAAGTCCAGGAGAGGTAGAGGGACGGTGATCTGCCTTTAGAGCTACTTCCTGCTGACATGGGGCGACAAGATACTCTTTGCTGGCATGGGGCGATGTCTCATGCTGCTGTCTCCTGGGAGGGAAGCCGAGTATATCCCTGTAATGGCATTTGGTTGACCGCCTGGCTGCTGAAGGCCTTTGTTTGTTCCATTATCATCTCCTGTAAGCACTTATGCAGACATAGTAGTATAAAAGACAGGGTGAGAATAGCAACCAATGATCCTAAGAGCGGCATTAACCGGGTAATGAGAGGATTTCATAGAGGAGAGGAAAGGGTGAGGGGAGGAGCGCGTCTCTGGACTCTTGTGGAGACTGTTTAATGGACATGGTTTAAAGCTGATCCCAAACAAGACCAGGAGGAAAGCCACTCAACTTTTGCGGGTAGAGGGGTTTGTCTATAGAGGAAATCCTGATCACAACATTAAGTGGGGGAGAGGACCATCAATACACACAGGTCGGGAGTAGAGCCATTGATGTTAGAGTAGAGGCTATGATTACAAAGGAATGAGACCCCAAGTGGGCTGGACAGGGTCTAGAACAAAGGACAGGGTAATTATTAGAGGACCTAAGAAAGGTGCTATCTAAGTCACAACTGATTAAGAGGCAAATAGAAACTGACAGAATGGCTTGATAATAATCTGGTGGGCTTTGAGGCCTTGTCAGGAGGCCCAGACCTATCTATCTCTTCACATGGGGTACATCCTAAGGGAGGTTCAGGTGACATGGTTAGGGAAGTCGTTTCATTGGACTCTGCATGTTGGTGGAGTTTTATGGTTCATTGAATCTTTTATACCCTTTTGTCACTTTGTCAGTTTTCCCTTTCTACTAAACAGTCTATTCATAACCAGTGTTTGTAGAGTCTGGTTAGTTATAAAGATGGCAAAAAGTCTCCTTTTTTTTAGCCTTTTGGAGTAGGTAGTTGATGACAACAAATGTTTATCCGATTGTTTTAGAAACTTGGAAATCTAAACAAAGGCACTGATGGACTTGGTATTTGGTAAGAGTTCATTGCCTGGTTCATAGATGGTACTTTCTCATTCTCTTCCTACAAGTTAAAAAAGGAGAATTGGGTGTCTTGGGCCTCTTTTAAGTGGGCACTGCACCCAATTACAAGGCTCCCACCATCATGAAGTAATTTTATCCCAAAGGCCCAAAACATTGAAAGTTAGGATTCAAAACAGATACATTTTAGGGTGACATAAATATTCAGACCATAGCATCACTATTTTATTCTTATCAAGCATTATCTTAGCTACCTTAAGGTATCCAATTTAGAACTCATTTTCACTGTAATCATACGTATGCCCCCAGATGGCTCTATCTATGGGAACCAGCATTCTTGTGTAGTGGGTAAAGCTGCCACTCGTGCTGGCCAACATCCCTTGTGGGCACCAGTTTAAGTCTTGGCTGCTCTGCTTCCAATCCAACTGCCAGCTAATGTGCCTTGGAAAGCAATGGAAGATGGCCCAAGTGCTTGGACCCCTGCACCCACATGGGAGACCCAGAAGAAGCTCCTGGGTTCGGACTGTCCAAGCCCTGGCCATTGTGGCCATTTGGTTAGTAAACAGGCAGTTCTCTCTCTCCGTCTCTTCAGCTCTGTTTAACTCTGACTTTCAAATAAATAAATCTTTAAAAAAATTAGTATGAATTAGCTTGAAAATATTTAACTCAATACTCTTTCAGTATAAGTCACTTAGTTATAAATCATGAAATTATCAAGGAGGTCAAATAGTAGAGCACTGAAGGCTAATGTTGGAAATTAACCAAAATAGGATCAAGAAATGACACTGAAAACTCTCACTATGTCTAGCACCAATCTGAAAAAAGTAATTTTCAGTCTAAACACAAGTCCCTCCTATGAAATGTCAGTGAGCACAATTTCTATGTATGGCTTCTTAACAGAAGCACAAGATTTAAATGGGACTGTTGGAAAATTACCACTTGCAAATATGTTTTTAAGGAATTCTCTCCCTACATACCATCCACTCCATTCTTCCTCCCTCTTCTGTCTGCATTTATTCTCTCTTCTCTTCCTCTGCACCTCAGTTCTTACCCTCTCCAGCTGAAGGCAAACGTGAAGTCCCATTTTTCCCCTGAGGGTTTTCTTCATCTCTGCAATGCCCTATTTCTTTTTCTTGCTGTTGTTTAAAGATTTATTTTTTTACTTGAAAGTCAGAGTTACACACAGAGAGAAGGGGAGGCAGAGAGAGAGAGAGAGACAGAGAGAGAGATATCCCCTATCCGCTGGTTCACTCCCCAATTGGCCACAATGGATGGAGCTGTGCTGATCTGAAGCCAGGATCCAGGAGCTTCATCCAGGTCTCCCACACAGGTGCAGGGATCCAAGGACTTGGGCCATCTTCTGTTGCTTTCCCAGGCCACAGCAGAGAGCTGGATCGGAAGTGGAGTAGCCAGGACTCAAACCAGCACCCATATGGGATGCCAGCACTGCAGGTGGCAGCTTCACCCACCACGCCACAGCGCCGGCCCTTACTATTTCCTTTTTCTTTTAGAACACTGACATTTTACAGACACCACTCCACAATCCATTGATTGATCAGATATTGTTGCATGTATTGTTTGGCTAATCAAACTCTAAGAATACACTTTATATTGAGGATTAGACCTTTTACCTCTACATCATCCATATACCACACTGTGTGTCATGTTGCACAAAGGATTCTTAGCCCTGTAGAAGAACAGGTCAAGAGGATGCAAGGAAATCAAAAGAACCGTTTCTGTGCTCCTAAATTGAGTAAGATCTAATTGAAGGACATACATACATACCTACCTAAAAATAATTGAATAATACTCTCAAGTACATACTCAAGCATGAGAACAATAGGAAATGCAAACTAAATTACTATATTTCTTTTTTTAAAAGATTTATCTATTGTAGCCGGCACCGCAGCTCAATAGGTTAATCCTCCGCCTGCGGCGCTGGCACACCAGGTTCTAGTCCCGGTCAGGGCGCCAGATTCTGTCCCGGTTGCCCATCTTCCAGGCCAGCTCTCTGCTGTGGCCCGGGAGTGCAGTAGAGGATGGCCCAAGTGCCTGAGTCCTGCACCCCATGGGGCACCAGGAGAAGTACCTGGCTCCTGGCTTCGGATCAGTGCAGTGCGCCAGCCGCAGCAGCCATTGGAGGGTGAACCAACGGCAAAGGAAGACCTTTCTCTCTGTCTCTCTCTCTCTCACTGTCCACTCTGCCTGTCAAAAAAAAAGATTTATTTATTTATTTGAAAATCAGAGTTCCACAGGGAGAGGAGAGGTAGAGAGAGAGAGAGGTCTTCCATCCACACTTCCCAATTGGCCTCAACAGCTGGAGCTGCACCAATACGAAGCCAGGAGCCAGGAGTTTCTTCCAGGTCCCCCACGTGGGTGTAGGGGCCCAAGGACTTGGGCCATCTTCTGCTGCTTTCCCAGGCCATAACAGAGAGCTGGATAGGAAGTGGAGCAGCTGGGTCTCAAACCAGTGCCCATATGGGATGCTGGCGCTTCAGGGCAGGGCATTAACCCACTGAGCCACAGCACCAGCCCCTAAATTACTATATTTCAAGAGATTTGAAGAATAACATCTCTATAAAATACGGTAAGTCAAAAAGGTTGACTATATAGTTTTGGATGTAATTTTTTTTCTAAGTTTAGATGTCATTTTGGGCATATAAACAATCCTTGTTTATACTGCTATTTTTGGTTTCTGGAAAGAAAAATACTTTTTATAATATTCTCTGATTGGTATAAATTTCAATGCATTGAGCATTTAATTTCACACAGGCCTTGACATATTCTGTAGAGACATGAAGGACCACCTGCCTTTGTAGATGTTAAAGTAATAAAAGGAAGCTTTTAAAATTCCAAATAAGTAACAGATCTGATTATACTAAATAATGACCTTTGTAGTCCATTATAGATTTTTTATCTCCCATTTTCTTCCAGAAATAGACTTAAAGATGCAAATGCTATTCAGCAGAAATCACAATTGCATTTTATTTCCTATGGATTTTAATGTATTATATAAAGACTGTTTCAGTAAAGCATTTTCATATTTTCACCTGGTGACACTGATTTCAAAAGAGTCCATAGAAATGTACTATGCAAGCTAATTTAATGACAAGAAAAAAGTACTAATCTTTTTTAGAAAAAAAGTTCTCTTAATTCAACTGAATTCATGTACTGCTATATTAGACAAGGGAAAGAGGTATATATAAATTTCTACATATAAATTTTATAAATGTAGACAACATGGCAGTTACACATTTTTGTGTCATTATTTTAAAAATTCTTGTCTCAGTTAAAAAAAAATCTGGCAAGTGAACATATATTAATTACCAAGAATTCTCAGTCTTTTTTGCTTAAGGACACCAGAGAACCAATTTCAACTCCAACATGGGAAATTCAGCAACTTTTGTTTGTTGACATACCATTATCGAAAGCCTGCCTGAGAATAAAGCTCCATAATATCTAAGAAAATATACCATGGGAACAATGAGGAGAAAAAGAAAATATGCCAAGTGTTGAATCTGAGAAAGTCATAACAAGTTATTTTGTAGCAATAAGCAGAAAGTAAAACAGAAAATGTTCCCTGTACGGAGGATTACCTGTGTAATTGAAATGAAATACAAAGAAATGTGCCAAGATATAACTTTGACTTAGTCTTCACAAAGGAAAGTGGAAAATCACAGGAACCAAAATTAAATATTAACTTTTTAGCTTTTTCCTACATACCCTTATGAATATATCTAAGGATATATCAAAAGCGCATAGAAAATGGAATTAAAAATAAGTTTATTTTGGTTCAGAAATATGAAATCAGTGCATAGAGGGGTCTCGAAACAGTTTATGAAAAATGAATATTATAAAAAAGCTCTGCATGGATTTCAAAAAATTTTGCACTAAAATAAACCTCTCTTTTGATTCCGTTTATCCATGAACTTTGAAGCACCTCTGTATAATATACAAGGATATATATATATGTATGTATGTATGTACACTTACATGTTTAGGTATATGAGTATATGTGTGCATGGAGGTGTGTGTGTTCACAAAAATGTACATATGGTTGTAATAGGGTACAAACTACAATGGTCATAAAAATTTTAGAACATAAGAAATGTTACACTGAATATAACATTAGTTTTTTTTCTGTCTCATACTCTGTATGTAACACTGGTACCAAAAATATTTTTGAATATATTTATAATACATGATGAGCTCAAAAATTCAGGAATGTACATCTATTGCTTTTGTTTTTTTAAAATATTGGAAACAGTAATTTTTTCAAAGATTTATTTTATTTATTTGAAAGGCAGAGTTACAGAGAGAGGTAGAGACAGAGAGAGAGAGGTCTTCCATCCGCTAGTTCACTCCTCAGATGACCGCAACGGCTGGAGCTGCGCCGATCCGAAGCCATGAGCCAGGAGCCTCTTCCAGGTCTCCCATGCGGGTGCAGGGGCCCAAGGACTTGGGCCATCTTCCACTGCTATCCCAGGCCATAGCAGAGAGCTGGATAGGAAGAGGAGCAGCTGAGACTAGAACCGACACCCATATGGGATGCCGGCACTTTAGGTCAGGGCTTTAAACCGCTGCACTACAGCGCCGGCCCCTTTATTGCTTTTCTCAATGAATGTATCTCTTTAAAATTTAAATAAGTCCCTTTAATTGTTAGACAGCCTATACTACATGCCAGTAATATTTTATGACATATGTATATTTTATTGAAAATTAATGTTTATCTTGTTTAATATTTTCTTGTCTACTTGTATAGGTCTATAAATTTCAAATTCCCCAAACTAATCCATTCTCTTGTAAAAATTGCCTTCATCATTGTTTTCCTTTTGGTTATTCTTTACTTTTTATCTGTTTTTCTTCTTCAAAATGAAGAATTCAGGTTTTATTTTTGATCATTTTAGTTCCTCTTTGAAACTTAATTTCATTTAGTAGCTAGAGCTATATTTAGAACCCAGAACTTCCAGTAACAGCTTGTTTTGGTGATGTGTGTGTCTAGAGAATATTTTTTTAATAGAAAATATTCTTCGTCAACCCACCCCATAGTGTAGCAGTGTTTCTTTTTTTGTAAGATTGATTTAAGCCTCAAATTAAAGGATATGATCAATGTAGCCCCTTATAATTGCCTTTTATGAAAGTGTTTTTGAGAGTGAGGGTGTGCCCCATCTGCTATTTCAGTTCCCAAACACATGTGATAGCTGTGTGCTGTAACTGATGCTGGGAACCAGGAACTCAAACCAGGTTTTCCACATAATGACAGGAACCAAATCATTGGAGCCAACACCACTGCCTCCTGGGGTCTGCACTATCTGCAAGTTGGAGTCAAGAGTCGAGTCACGTATCAGACCCAGCCACGCCAATACAGAACATGGGCACCTTAACCAGTGCTAGTCCAAATACCGCCCCGATTATAGAAATCTTCATGCAAAATTCACAAATGTATAAAGTCCTTTCCCCTCATAGAGACTTTTTTTTCTCTCAAACTGATGTTAGCCTTTTCCCAGTTGGACATATTTGAGTATAATATTAGTGATTTTTATCTTTTGCTGAATATCTATGTAGTCACAAAATGATAAAATGAACCTATAAAAATACATTTTCTGTAGTTAGATAGTTTAAGTGGACTGACTAGCTTATGCCATGATAAATTTAAAACAAACACAAAACAAATTTTAGTGGCTTAAAAAGCTATTGCTAAAACTATTGTGTTCACTATATTAGTTGCAGTATATTGTAGGAAAGATCCTATTCTGTACATTGCCCAAGATCTTTTTATCTTCTTCGTGTATAAAAAGAACAATAGACAGGTAAAGAGTTTCACAAGGTGGTATTCTTATAAACTGTCCTCATACCTTTAGCATCTGTTCAGAGGTTGCTTTAGGATCAGATCAATTCCAAGTAACAACCAATCTAGAAACATATGGAAGAGCAAGTATTGGAGGTTTCAGTGACCCGGGCCTCCAAATAGCACACATCCCTTGTGTGGACATTTGGCTATAGAACAGTTATCACATTACCATACTTAAGTTCAAGGAAAAACCCTGGCATATATGGTTTTCTATGCTCCCAGGAAAATGAAGGGAAAAAAAACATGGTTTTGGACACTAGCTGGGAGTCTCTACCACTCTCCTTTACTCAGCAATATTCTCCAGAATAAGGTAAAAAAGGTGTAGGGGACTGGCATTACAGCGTAACGGGTTAAGCCACTGTCTGTAATACTGACATCCCTTACAGGCACTGGTTCAAGTCCCAGCTGCTCCACTTCCAATCTACCTCCCTGTTAATGTGCCTGGGAAAGCATAGGAAGATGGCCTAAGTGCTTGGTCCCTGCTCCCATGTGGGACACCCAGAAGAAGCTCCTGGCTCCTGACTTCAGTCTGGCCTAGTTCTGCCCATGGCATCCTTTTGGGGATTAAACCAAAGATGAAAGATCTCTCTATCTCCCTATTCTCTCCCCACAACCCTACTTTTCAGATAAACAAAACAAATCTTTTTAATAAAAGGTGTAGTGGCAAGACTTTAGTTATAGGTAATTTGTATCTATTTCTAGATATTCAGTGTGTTCAAAGTACATTCAGCTGCCAATGTCCAGAGTTGACTTTTTAAAAGAAATCTGTCTATGTAAAAGACACACACACACACACACACACAGAGAGAGAGAGAGAGAGAGAGAGAGAGAGAGAGAGGGAGAGAGAGAGAGGGAGAGAGAGATTGCATGTACAATTCACTTCCCAGATGCAACAGCCGGGTCAAGGCCAGGCCAAAGCCAGGAGCCAGAAACTCCATATGGCTCTCTTATGTGTGTGGCAGGAGCCCAAGCACTTGAGCCATCATCTGTTGCCTCTCTGGATGCATTAGCAGGGACCTGGATCGGAAGCAGAGTTGCCAGGACTTGAATTGACATTCAGCATGGCATGGGAGCATCCCAAGTTAGTAGTTGAATCTGCTGCATCACAGTGGTCACTCTACCAGTTGTTTTGAGGTTCAAGCATGGATGTATCATGGTTCTGACATGGTACCATCATTTTATCATTATAATTTACAAATAAGCTTATTCAGTGACAGTGAGTGTTCAAGTATTCACCATATAACTGTGCCAAAGTCAGAGTGCAATTTAAAACAATCTCTAATAACTTCCACCCTATATAATTCTGTTGACAAGTTATTTGATACTTTTATAAGTTCTTTTTTGGAGAAGAAGGCTGGCTCAGTGTCAGTTTGTTGGCTGGTTAAAATGAATTATCAGATACAATGATTGCTTTTTTATTGAATGTGCTATTCTTCCTTGAATTCCAAATTAATAAGATTTACAATATTAAGTTTATAAAATGCTAAGTTAATGAATTATAATGAGGAATAAGAACATTTCATTGTAAAGCTGCCATTAATACTATAAGGGAGAGCTATATGAAGAAATTCACATCATAATTCAAATGACTAAGGAAAGCAAAGGTTATAAGAAAAAATGTTAATGTGAGAAAAATTGCTTTAGAACTGTCAGAGGACTCTAGAGGAAAATATTATTTGACTTGAAAATTAACTAGTGCATGGTTGCATTCAGAGTAAGCAGATCTTGGCTTCTGAGTTTACTAAGCTCAAGACTTTCTTTTAAATTACCTTTATTTTTATTTTTTTTAAACTCAATGATCATATTTTTTATTAAAAGGATTTTCAGACCTTCAGATGCATGCATTTTTTTCTTTTTTTTCCCTGGCAATGTAAGCTTTTTTTTTTTTTAATAAAGCTTTTATTTAAAGAATATAAATTTCCAAAGTGCAGCTTATGGATTACAATGCCCCCCCATAACTTCCCTCCCACCTGCAACCCTCCCCTTTTCCACTCCCTCTCCCCTTCCATTCACATCATGATTCCTTTTCAATTCTCTTTATATACAGAAGATTAGTTTAATACATATTATGTAAAGATTTCAACAGTTTGCCCTCACATAGGGACACAAAGTGAAAATACTGTTGGAGTACTAGGTACACTCTTGTTTATGGCATCAGTAATCTCCCTAGGCTCTAGTCATGAGTTGCCAAGGCTATGGAAGCCTTTTGAGTTCACCGATTCTTATCTTATTTAGACAAGGTCATAGTCAAAGTGAAAGTTCTCTCTTCCCTTCAGAGAAAGGTACCTCTTTCTTTGATGGCCCTGTTCTTTCCACTGGGATCTCACTCACAGAGATCTTTCATTTAGGTCTTCTTTTTTTTTTTCCAGAGTGTCTTGGCTTTCCATGCCTAAAATACTCTCATGGGCTCTTGAGCCAGATCCGAATGCCTTAAGGGCTGATTCTGAGGCCATAGTGCTATTTAGGACATCCGCCATTCTATGAGTCTGCTCTGTATCTCGCTTCCCATGTTGGATCATTCTCTCGCTTTTTGATTCTATCAGTTAGTATTAGCAGACACCAGTCTTGTTTGTGTGATCCCTTTGACTCTTAGACCTATCAGTGTGATCAATTGTGAACTGAAATTGATCACTTGGACTAGTGATATGGCCTTGGTACATGTTACCTTGATGGGATTGTATTGGAATCCCCTGGCACGATTCTAACTCCATCATTTGGGGCAAGTCCGATTTGAAAACAGATAAGGGGCTGGCACTGTGGCACAGTGAAGCCACCACTTGCATAGTCCACATTCCACATTGGAGTACCAATGTGCATCCTGGCTGCTCCACCTCTGAAACAGTTTCCTGCTAATGTATCTGAGAATGCAGTGCATGATGGCACAGGAACTTGGGCCCCTGCTACCCATTTGGAAGACCAGGACATGGAGTTCCTAGATTCTGGCGTCCATGTGTCCCTGCCCTGGCTATTATGGACATCTAGGGAGTAAACCAGCAAATTGAAGACCTCTCTCTCTCTCTCTCTCTCTCTCTCTCTATCTCTCTCTCTCTCTCGTCTCTCACCTTCTATCACAGTGCTTTTCTTTACTTATTTATTAATTAATTAATTTGAAAGGTAGAGTTACAGAGAGGCAGAAGCAGAGAGAGAGAAGTCTTCCATCTGCTGGTTCACTCCCCACAGGCTGCAATGGCCAGAGCTGGGCCCATCTGAAGACAGGAGCCAGGAACTTCTTCCATGTCTCCCACAGAGGTGCAGGGGCCCAAGCATTTGGCCCATTTTATACTGCTTTCCTAGGCCATAGTAGAGAGCTGAATCAGAAGTGGAACACCCAAGACTTGAACTCCATGGGATGCCAGCACCACAGGCAGAGGCTTAGCCCACTACTTCACAGCGCTGGCCCCTTCACTGCTTTCCAAATAGGTAAATAAATATGTAAAAAATAAAACTGACCAATACTGACACAAATAATTTGACATGAGATAACTGCTATTCATGTCTAAATGCCTTTATTTTTAGAGTTGTCTAACCCTTATTTTATGCCCTCTTCATCCCCTCTCCACACCAGACACCTGGTTATATCTGGCAGAGAACTTCTACAAGACAGTCCTTTACCAGGGTTTGCCTTTCTAGCCTATGTCCTATAAGGTACACCTGTACTCAGCCATTCACCTCCCATGCTGTCAACACTCATTGGACTACTAGCAGTCCCTTGAGGATTTGTAGCTACAGGCACTCAAAGGCCAACAAATGCATGCTACTCATTAACATTAGGACCGGTTCTTCAGTGTCCTTTATATTATTACAAAAGTAGCTGCTGATACAGGAATTCCAGGCATTTTTGTACTCAGGAAGGAATTTTATCATAGGTATATCCTCATTGTCCCTCAAATTATGGCTGATATCTATTGGATAAGGCTGCATTTTATGGGAAAAACTATGTTTATTTTTATATTATCAGTGTAATGAATTATTTTTATACATAAACTATATAAAGAAATATGTAGAATAGATAACAAAAGCTAGCATTGGTGACAGTTGAGCTCCATTCACCTTTATAACTATTTGTTAGGTTACCTTCATTAATCCTCCAAAAAATTTATAGATTTTCTTCATTGTTTTACAAATGGAGAGCTAATTTTTTAAAAGTTTTGTAAATTAGGCCGGCGCCGTGGCTCAACAGGCTAATCCTCCGCCTTGCGGCGCCAGCACACCGGGTTCTAGTCCCGGTCGGGGCGCCGGATTCTGTCCCGGTTGCCCCTCTTCCAGGCCAGCCCTCTGCTGTGGCCCAGGAGTGCAGTGGAGGATGGCCCAGGTGCTTGGGCCCTGCACCCCATGGGGAGACCAGGAAAAAGCACATGGCTCCTGGCTCCTGCCATCGGACGAGCGCGGTGCGCCGGCCGCAGCGCGCCGGCAGCGGCGGCCATTGGAGGGTGAACCAACGGCAAAAGGAAGACCTTTCTCTCTGTCTCTCTCTCTCACTGTCCACTCTGCCTGTAAGTAAAAAAAAAAAAAAAAAAAAAAAAAAGTTTTGTAAATTAATGTACACTTACTCAACTAGTGAGTCGGAGATTAGCTAAAAACAAAAATCTTTCAGGGATCAATACCCATTGGCTTTACCACAACTAGATTACTCTGACTTCAGATATATATTTTAGCCTTGACTCGCAATATGAAATGAGGAAATGAGAATTCTTTTATGTTTTCAAGAAAATTTTGAGATCACTGTATACAAAGCAGTTATTATTCTGAGACCTATACAAAAGAAATGCGCCAACTTCACAGTAACCTAATTGGTTAAAGCATAGCACAGATTAGAACCAAAGTTAAGTATTCTTACCTCAGTAACATTCTTTTCTCTTGCACTGTAGCCTAGATGATTCATCAAATATGCCATTTAGAAATTGGTCTCTCGGGGCGGAGCCAAGATGGCGGAATAGTGAGGACACGCACTAGCAGTCCGCAAAAAGATAGTTTAATAAAAACAGAGTTACTGTAGCCTCAGGAAAAATCTCACGGAAAAAAATGCAGTGGAAATTCTTCCGGACCCAGTGAATGAGACGCAGAGGACCTAGGGGAAAGTAAGTTTGCGAACTGCAAATCGTGCCTTAGGGCACGGGAGCTGCCGGGAGGGACGGGAACAGGACGGAACACAGTCGCCATTAGAATCGAGTGCTTAAACGGGAGCCGATACAGGGATCCCGAGACACTGGCGGGGGGAAGCAGACGCCACGGGGGAAACAGCACAATTGAGGCGAGCCCACACGGACTCTAGCCTCTTTCGTTGCCCACCCTGCTCACTCGAGCTAGACTGAACACAGCGGGACGGCGCGCGCCCGCCGGCTGAACCGGAAGCCGGGCGGAACACAGTCGCCATTGGAACTGAGCGCTTGAACGGGGGCTGATACAGGGATCCTGAGACACTGGCGGGGGGAAACAGCACAATTGAGGCGAGCCTGCACGGACACTAGCCTCTCTCGTCACCCACCCTGCTAATTCGAGCTAGATTAAACGCAGTGGGACAAGGCGCGCCCGCCCGCCCGCCTATCACTGAGGCAGACGGAACCAAAAACCCGAGGCTGTAGAAACCTGAAGGGGATCCAAAAACTGGGAACACACCGCGCACACAAACTCCGTTACCTTGACAACCCAGAGAAAGAGTGTGGGGAAAAAAAAAATGCCAAATAAAAACAGATTCCGAGGGAGCAAGATCAAGGAAGACGCTATGATGACCCCAAACGGAAAAGACACCCCAAGCCAGGATTATGAAGATAATGAGATGGAAGAAATGCAAGAAGCAGATCTCAAAGAATTGATAAGAACATTAAGAAGTTCTCAAAAACAAATTCTTGAACTACAGAAATCCTTAATGGATAAGATAGAAAATCTCTCTCGCGAGAATGAAGTACTACGGAGAAATCAAAACGAAATGAAACAACTAGTAGAACAAGAAGCTACGATAGTGACAAAAAATCTTAATGAATTGAAGAATTCAATAGATCAAGTGACAAGCAATCTTGAGGGCCTTAAAACCAGAATGGGTGAAGCAGAAGAGAGAATATCGGACCTAGAAGACAGAGAACAGGAGAGGAAACAGTCAAACCAAAGACAAGAAGAGGAAATTAGAAAACTAAAAGATATCGTCGGGAATTTACAGGATACTATTAAAAAACCCAACATTCGGGTTCTAGGTGTTCCTGAAGGTATGGAGAGGGAGAAAGGATTAGAAGGCCTTTTTAGGGAGATACTAGCAGAAAACTTTCCAGGCTTGGAGAAAGACAGAGAAATCCTAATCCAGGAAGCTCATAGAACCCCTAATAAACATGACCAAAAGAGATCCTCTGCACGACATATTGTAATTAAACTCACCACAGTGAAGCAAAAAGAAAAGATCCTAAAATGTGCAAGAGAGAAACGTCAGATTACTCTCAGAGGATCTCCAATTAGACTTACAGCTGACTTCTCAACAGAAACCCTACAAGCTAGAAGGGAATGGCGAGACATAGCCCAGGTACTTAGAGAGAAAAACTGCCAGCCCAGAATATTATACCCTGCAAAGCTCTCATTTGTGAATGAAGGCGAAATAAAGACCTTTCATAACAAACAAAAATTGAAAGAATTTGTTGCCACTCGTCCAGCCCTGCAAAAGATACTTAAAGACGTGTTACACACAGAAACACAGAAACACGACCATCAACATGAAAGAAGGTAAACGAAGGGAACCTCACGGCAAAAGATCACAGGGAATTCAAAGCATACATTAGAAAATATCTGGCAAATGGCAGGGCAAACTTACCACTTATCAATAGTCACATTGAACGTTAAAGGTCTAAACTGTCCTGTTAAAAGACAGAGATTGGCTGATTGGGTTAAGGAACAAAAACCATCTATTTGCTGCCTACAAGAAACACATCTTTCCAACGAAGATCCATACAGACTGAAAATAAAAGGATGGAACAAGATATACCACGCCCATACCATACCATTGGCCCAACTAACTAAAAAAAGAAGAGAAAAGACCCAAATCGGTAAAATCAGAGATGAAAAAGGAAATATAACAACAGACACCACAGAAATCAAAAGAATCATCAGAAATTACTACAAGGACTTGTATGCCAGCAAACAGGGAAACCTATCAGAAATGGATAGATTCCTGGACACATGCAACCTACCTAAATTGAACCAGGAAGACATAGAAAACCTAAACAGACCCATAAGTGAGTCAGAAATTGAATCAGTAATAAAGGCCCTCCCAACAAAGAAAAGCCCAGGACCAGATGGATTCACTGCTGAATTCTACCAGACATTTAAAGAAGAACTAACCCCAATTCTTCTCAAACTATTCAGAACAATCGAAAAAGAGGGAATTCTCCCAAATTCCTTCTATGAAGCCAGCATCACCTTAATTCCTAAGCCAGAAAAAGATGCAGCATTGAAAGAGAATTACAGACCAATATCCCTCATGAACATAGATGCAAAAATCCTCAACAAAATTCTGGCCAATAGACTGCAACAACACATCAGAAAGATCATCCACCCAGACCAAGTGGGATTCATCCCTGGTATGCAGGGATGGTTCAATATTCGCAAAACAATCAACGTGATACACCACATTAACAGACTGCAGAAGAAAAACCATATGATTATCTCACTAGACGCAGAGAAAGCATTCGATAAAATTCAACACCCTTTCATGATGAAAACCCTAAGCAAACTGGGTATAGAAGGCACATTCCTCAATACAATCAAAGCAATTTATGAAAAACCCACGGCCAATATCCTATTGAATGGGGAAAAGTTGGAAGCATTTCCACTGAGATCTGGTACCAGACAGGGATGCCCACTCTCACCACTGCTATTCAATATAGTGCTGGAAGTCTTAGCCAGAGCTATTAGGCAAGAAAAAGAAATTAAAGGGATACAAGTTGGGAAGGAAGAACTCAAACTATCCCTCTTTGCAGACGACATGATTCTTTATTTAGGGGACCCAAAGAACTCTACTAAGAGACTATTGGAACTCATAGAAGAGTTTGGCAAAGTAGCAGGATATAAAATCAATGCACAAAAATCAACAGCCTTTGTATACACAGACAATGCCACGGCTGAGGAAGAACTGCTAAGATCAATCCCATTCACAATAGCTACAAAAACAATCAAATACCTTGGAATAAATTTAACTAAGGACATTAAAGATCTCTACAATGAAAATTACAAAACCTTAAAGAAAGAAATAGAAGAGGATACCAAAAAATGGAGAAATCTCCCATGCTCATGGATTGGAAGAATCAATATCATCAAAATGTCCATTCTCCCAAAAGCAATTTACAGATTCAACGCAATACCAATCAAGATACCGAGGACATTCTTCTCAGATCTGGAAAAAATGATGCTGAAATTCATATGGAGACACAGGAGACCTCGAATAGCTAAAGCAATCTTGTACAACAAAAACAAAGCCGGAGGCATCACAATACCAGATTTCAGGACATACTACAGGGCAGTTGTTATCAAAACAGCATGGTACTGGTACAGAAACAGATGGATAGACCAATGGAACAGAATAGAAACTCCAGAAATCAATCCAAACACCTACAGCCAACTTATATTTGATCAACGATCCAAAACCAGTCCCTGGAGTAAGGTCAGTCTGTTTAATAAATGGTGCTGGGAAAACTGGATTTCCACGTGCAGAACCATGAAGCAAGACCCCTACCTTTCACCTTACACAAAAATCCATTCAACATGGATTAAAAATTTAAACCTAAGACCCGACACCATCAAATTACTAGAGAGCATAGGAGAAACCCTGCAAGACATAGGTACTGGCAAAGACTTCTTGGAAAAGACCCCAGAAGCACAGGCACTGAAAACCAAAATTAACTACTGGGATTGCATCAAATTGAAAAGTTTCTGTACTGCAAAAGAAACAGTCAGGAAAGTGAATAGGAAACCGACAGAATGGGAAAATATATTTGCAAACTATGCAACAGATAAAGGGTTGATAACCAGAATCTACAAAGAAATTAAGAAACGCCACAACATCAAAACAAACAACCCACTTAAGAGATGGGCCAAGGACCTCAATAGACATTTTTCAAAAGAGGAAATCCAAATGGCCAACAGACACATGAAAAAATGTTCAAGATCCCTAGCAATCAGGGAAATGCAAATCAAAACCACAATGAGGTTTCACCTCACCCCGGTGAGAATGGCTCACATTCAGAAATCCACCAACAATAGATGCTGGAGAAGATGTGGGGAAAAAGGGACACTAATCCACTGTTGGTGGGAATGCAAACTGGTGAAGCCACTATGGAAGTCAGTCTGGAGATTCCTCAGAAACCTGAATATAACCCTACCATTCAACCCAGCCATCCCACTCCTTGGAATTTACCCAAAGGAAATTAAATTGGCAAACAAAAAAGCCGTCTGCACAGCAATGTTTATTGCGGCTCAATTCACAATAGCTAAGACTTGGAACCAACCCAAATGCCCATCAACAGTAGACTGGATTAGGAAATTATGGGACATGTACTCTACAGAATACTATACAGCAGTCAAAAACAATGAAATCCGGTCACTTGCAACAAAATGGAGGAATCTGGAAAACATCATGCTGAGTGAATTAAGTCAGTCCCAAAGAGACAAATATCATTTGTTTCCCTTGATTGGCGATGACTAACTGAGCACCAAAGGGGAAACCTGTAGAAGTGAAATGGACACTATGAGAAACAGTGACTCGATCAGCTCTTGTGCTGACTGTTGTTGTACAATGTAATACTTTATCCATGGTAGTATTTTTTTTTTCTTTATCCTAGTACTAGTGGTTGAACTCTGTAATTAACACACAATTATTCTTAGATGTTTAAATTTTAACTGAAAAGTGATCTCTGTGAAATATAAGAGTGGGAATAAGAGAGGGAGGAGATGTAAAACTTGGGACATGCTCAATCGGAATGGCCCCAAATGATGGAGTTAGAATTGTGCCAGGGGTTTCCAATACAATCCCATCAAGGTGGCATGTACCAAGGCCATCTCATTAGTCCAAGTGATCAATTTCAGCTCACAATTGATCACACTGATAGGTCTAAGAGTCAAAGGGATCACACAAACAAGACTAGTGTCTGCTAATACTAACTGATAGAATGAAAAAGGGAGAGAATGATCCAACATGAGAAGCAGGATACACAGCAGACTCATAGAATGGCAGATGTCCTAAATAGCACTCTGGCCTCAGAATCAGCCCTTAAGGCATTCGGATCTGGCTCAAGAGCCCATGAGAATATTTTAGGCATGGAAAGCTAAGACACTCTGGAAAAAACAGAAGACCTAAATGAAAGATCTCTGCGAGTGAGATCCCAGTGGAAAGAACGGGGCCATCAAAGAAGGAGGTACCTTTCTCTGAAGGGAGGAGAGAACTTCCACTTTGACTATGGCCCTGTGGGAATAAGATAGAAGTCGGCTAACCCTAAAGGCTTCCATAGCCTCGGCAACTCATGACCAGAGCCTAGGGAGATTACTGACGCCATAAACAAGAGTGTCAAATTGTTAAATCAACATCAGGAGTCACTGTGTACTTACGTCTCATGAGGGATCTGTCCTTAATGTGTTATCCAATGTGAAGTGATGCTATTACTAGTACTGAAACAGTATTTTTACACTTTGTGTTTCTGAGTGGGTGCAAACTGATGAAATCCTTTCATAGTATATATTGAATCGATCTTCTTTATATAAAGATAATTGCAAATGATTAAAAAATCTTGGTGTTAAACTGGAAATTGCATAGACAATTAATCAATTTTTTAAAAAAAAATCATGTAGGATCTCTGTCCTTAATGTGCTGTACATTGTGAATTAATACTATAACTAGTACTCCAACAGTATTATCATTTTGTGTCTCTATGTGAGGGCAAACCGTTGAAATCTTTACGTAATATGTACTAAATTGATCTTCTGTGTATAAAGAGAATTGAAAATGAATCTTGATGTGAACAGAAGGGGAGAGGGAGCGGGAAAGGGGAGGGTGGGGGGAGGGAGGGAAGTTGTGTGTGGGGGGGAGCCATTGTGGTCCATGAGCTGTTCTTTGGAAATTTATATTCTTTAAATAAAAGCTTTATATATAAAAAAAAAAAAAAAAAAAAAAAAAAAAAGAAATTGGTCTCTCAAAACTTGTCCTTTCAGCATCTTAGCATCTCATACTGCAAGCATAGCATCTTGGAAAATGGGAAAGATTCTATGTTTAATAGCAACATACTAGTTGGCAATATTTTATGGTTAATTTTATACTCTAAATTCAAGATCATCTGATGTCTTATACTAACATTTCAGTAAATACAGCAATTCACGGGAATTGTAGCTGGACTCTGCCTTTCATAAAAAAAAAAAAAAAAAAGAGAGAAAAGAAAAGCATGGGAAAACAAAACAAACCAAAAGAATAAAAGAAGTTCACTCTTATTCGATCACATCCTGGATTAGAATATGTGTGTACTTCCACATAAAGACAACCACTGAGCTGTCAGCAAAGTCTCCTCACAGACATGAGGAGAAATTCACACTGTGAAACAAAATTGCTTTCTTCTATGTTTGTTGTCATTAACCAGCAAAGGAACCACCTTTACTACAACTCAAGACTAATCAGTGGATTGCCTGTAAGTATTAAAAAGGTGCTATGGACCCATGATCACTGTGGTGTACGTCCTAAACAATCATTTTTCCATCAGCAATGATACACTTATGTGGCACTGTCCTTGTGACCAAGGGCATGAATTTTGAAGACAGCTGGTCAGGGTTTGAGATGTTATTTCACAGCTGTGCTGGAGCCAAGGTGCCAGTCCCAGGGAAGAACTGATGGTCCCAACTTAATTAGTATCAAGGGTTAACCAACTAGGCTAAATGACCTCAGAGCACTTTCCCATGAAGCCTTGCCCATCCACATACACTCAGACACAACTATAGGTAACAAAACCAGATGCTTTTTGATTATGCAAATCACAAAGCACCACTATAGATCCCCATACCAGTTTTTGAGACCATTCTAAATTAATCTCTGAAAAGAAAGTGTAGTGACTGATCAACTTAACTGATTGAAATCGTCCTCATAGAAAATGGTCTAATTGAAAACATTCAATAAAAGAGATACTTGCCAAAATCAAGATCAAAATACAATATCAGAAAACTCCACTTTCCCTCTACATTTTTTACTGATTATTCATCTTGTATCACTCATCAATATCAGTATACATAATCAATATCACTATAACTATTCAATATAAATATCTACTCTCCTCCAAGTTAAGAGATTGCTACTGAAAAGAGACTGCTAATGTGATTTTTTAGGATTTAGCTTCTGGTCCTTCTGTTTTCTAGCTACCATGGGAAGATCCCACTTGCTCTTTGTTTTGCCTTTCCTTATCTTACAATGGAGTATTTAGACTGGTCACAGCTAAGACACTCCAATTTGTAAGTTTCCATTTCCAAAATTTTCTTTTCTTTTTTTTTTTTTTTGCTTTCTCATGCCTTCAGTTAACACCACTCTTTATTCTCCCAAGATAAAAAAACTATCTTTGCTGTGATCCTTGATGCTCTCCATGTGCCACCTCCTCTCTGGTTCCCTCTTGCACTTGATTTCTTGCTCTCCATGTCATTCTGACCCCCTCACTTCTCTTACACACCAGACACCCTTGAAATATCCTGTGTACCTAGGAAAACTCTATAGATAACAGTGTGACTTGTTTTCTCACTTTTGTTAGCTCTTCACTCAAGAGTAACTTTCTCAGTCAGGTATTGTCTGCTCACCCTTTTGAAATATTTGTCTCTACACGGACTCTTCCTACACTTTCCCCACTTGATTTATTCTCCTGAACATTTACAGTCCAAATACTATCTATTTTACTTATTTATTCTGCTTATTACTTTCCTCCAAAATTATATACATTATGTTTAGGGAGATACGTGTATTTTTGTTCATCGTTATAGCTAATACAGTGCCTGATACAAAATAGGCCCTCATTAAATGCTTGTTCAGTGAATAAGTGAGTGTAATTAATCTCTTTCTTAATTATCCTTTCTAGGCACTCCTGTCTCTGTATTTCTGACATTATGAATGGTTTGTCTATTATTTGTGTTATTCATAAAATTTCAACAAGAGCTTACTAGTCCATTGTATTTTTCTCTTGGGTAACAAAATAATCTTACTTTTTTTAAGCTCTAAATCTTAATTTTTATGTTTTAAAAATTCATGCTTTGTTCCATAATTCCTCCTTACAGTGGTTTCTCCTGTGAATCCATTGCTTCATGTAGCTTCCACAGCATCCAGAGAGAAATTTTATAATGGTTGTGTTTAAATTCAAGTCCCAAATGTGACTCTTCTTAATGCAAATTGAGTGTGAATTTATTAGAAACCATTAGTGGAATAAATGTTCTCTTATTATGTAAATCTGTATCTTAATCTGAAATGTGGAAAGCAAGTTGCTTTCCAGAATATCTAATCTGTGATTCTGTAATTAGGTGAACAGGTGGTTAATTACAGGTGCTGTTACTGACTTGCCCCTCATTACAAGAACACAGATAGCTAACTCTATGTGTCCCAAGTCAGTTACAGGGCAGTTGTGTTGGCTAAACAATTTTTAAATCCACAATTGTGTTAAGTACCTGCATACATAAGCAGACCTGGGTATGTATTTTTATTTTATAGATGCCAAAGTTGACCCTTCACAAGTGAGGCACATTTAGGAACTTTTTGGTTGACATATTTATATGGATATTTTGTGCTGTCTTACAACAATTCTTGCATAAATATCCTTAAAGCTGATAGGACAGTTAGAGAAATTGTATGTATCTACATTTTCAATATTATACTGTAATAATATGTGAAATGTCTAAATAAATCATTAAAGTAGTCATTTATATCTTCAAGATTAAATTGAAGATTCTAAAACTGCATTGATGCACTTCGTTTATGATCTCACATTTTTTTCCAATAATTATTTAAGCTATAGTGCTAAGGAAAAGATTATGAAAAAACATATTCAGATTTTGAACTTGGAGTCATAACCAGTAGTATGCAGTCTTAGAAGCAAATTCCCCATGAGGTGTCTGCCCAGATATTAAAATGAATATACTAAAGAAACTCAGTATAAAAAATGGATTTTAATTCTAAACTGTTAAGGCATAGAAAATGTTTATAAAATACAGAGTGAGAATGTGGTATAGGGGCAGAGATTCATCCATAGCATAAGACAAGAGAAAAAAACTGAAAAAGATGTTCTTAAAGACTTAGGAATATTCCAGACCTTCTTCCTGCTTCTAAGCACATACCTTTGAAATCCAGAGATTTGTGTTGTCTTTTTTCAAGCTTGATAATTCTAAGGACTTTTAAATATACCCAAACAAATGGAATAATACATGGAGAGGGAGGTTGGAAGAAAAATTCTGAGAAAGACTGTAGAATAACAGACTGAAAACAGGTGGAGAAAAATCAAAATGTCAACCCCTGATTTGTAATTGTCTTTTTTTTTTCTTTTATTTAGGATATAAATTTCCAAGGTATGACTTATGGATTACAATGGGTTTCCCCCCATATTTTCCCTCTCCCCCCGCAACCCTCCCCCCTTGCCCGCTCCCTCCACCCTTTCATTCACGTCCAGATTCGTTTTCAATTTTCTTTGTATACATGTGATCAATTTAGCATGTGTTAAGTAATGAATTCGTCCCTTTGCCCTCATATAGTCACACAAAGTGGAATCTACTCTTTGAGTTCTCGTTTTAGCGTTGATTCACATGTCTTTCAAAGAAATGAGAAGTTCTTTTTCAACAAGGTATGACAACATAGCCTTGTCCTAAAGAGGAATTGATCAAGTTTAATGTTCAGCAAATAAAAATGTGGGAAATTTCAAATGGAATTCATCAGATAAATATCACTTGACTTTTCTCTGAAAACTTCCTCATAGTAAAAAAGAGCTCAATATCAGAACTGTTAAGAGTAATTTGAGTAACTTAAATCATATTAGATACAGAATAGTAAAAATGGAGCTTGTATGGGGCTGGTGCTGTGGCGCACTAGGTTAATCTTCCGCATGTGGTGCCAGCATCCCATATGGACGCCGGTTCTAGTCCTGGTTGCTCCTCTTCCAGTCCAGCTCTCTGCTATGGTCTGGGAAAGCAGTGGAGGATGGCCCAGGTGCTTGGGGCCCTGCACCTGCATGGGAAACTGGGAGGAAGCACCTGGCTCCTGGCTTCAGATCAGCACAGCTCCATACGTTGCGGCCATCTGGGGAGTGAACCAATGAAAGGAAGACCTTTCTCTCTCTCTCTCTCTCTCTCTCTCACACACACACACACACAATCTGTAACTGTCAAATAAATAAATAAAAATCTTTTTAAAAATGGAGCTTGTATAATGAACAGCAATGTTGAAATAATGAACCTAACTCCGGTAACCACACAGCAAAGCCGGTCTTCCATGCCATAAGAGTCACTTTTTATATATGCACTTCCTTTGCCTACAGTTTTTTGATTATTCCTTGTCTCTGTAATAGATCAATGTTGGGATTTAAGAAAAGCTCCTAGTTTTCAAGTGATGATGACAGACCTTCATTAATAGTCACTAACTGCAGAATACGGTGTGATTTGACCCTTAATCTATGGCTCTCAATTCCATCTTCCATTTTATTAGCAACACATTTTATCTTTTGATGGCCCTTACCACCTCATTTGATTAAGTGCAGACTTGTAAAATGTATGGGACCTTTCATGATCTAGACTCTCTCCCATCATTCTCTCTTCTCTTCCCTTCCACATTCTCTGCCTTCTTATTCTAGGATTTTGCCATTCATAATATCATGAATACACCAGAAGAAAATACCTTTCTTCACGCTGTTCCATTTGCCCACAGTAGCTTTCTTCACATCCTCCCTCTTTGCCAGGCAAATTCAAATCACACTGCAGTCTACCGTCTCTTTTCCCAAATTGCCCTTTACCTAACACATAGTAATGAGCTTCTGTGTTATTGGTACCCTCACCATAGAAGTACCAGTATAATGGTCAAAGACTTTCCCCATCAACCTGATTTCCCAAGTCCCCAGCTCAATTCCTTTCTTGCACTAGATACTCATCTGTTAAGTTGAACAATATAATATACCTTATTCTGCACAATGTATCCATGCACTCATCTGTCCCTTCATTCAAACAACCGGTATTGATTTTTTTTTTTAACCAAGGACCTTGCTATGTGCTAAAATAGCATGTTCTTCTAAGCAAAGAGTGATTACCTTAAAAGGTTTAAAATTACAATAGCTTTCACAGTTTAAAAGTTATAGACTGAGCAGAGAATATTGAAAATACATTTTGTTCACATTTTGTGATTTAAGGAGCACTGAAACTCTTAATAGACTTTGCAAATATTCTAAAATTTAAGACCTGATTTATTGAGTTGGATTTGATAATTAATTCTTAACAGCTAATAACCTAATGTGACAAATGCCTTGTATGGAGGGAGATTTCCAGTATATCTATAAGAGAGAAAGAAATAAACGGGTGATCACATGCCTTGACAATGTGTGCCCTTCTCAGCCATTGACTCTGAAGATACTACTACAAATAACTTTAAGACAGGACAAACATCTGCATTTGGGGATAGACCAGTATGTAGGTTTTGTATGCTTATTTTCATCTGCCAGTTTAAAAATAATAACCCACCATGTTTAATTTCCTTCCTTAAAAAAAAAATGAAGAAATTCCAAGCAAATACAAAACTTAGCATTATGCCATCATATGCCTCAGTGAATACCTTTTCCTGGTCATCAGCATATTTTATATAGACTCTAGATTGTTATAAAATTTAATCCAGTGATATTTTTAAAGAATTATTAAATGTAGAGATAAATTTAATCACCGCAGAATAGGGAATTAAGAACAGTCAGCTACTACTATCAGTCCTAATCAATCTATTACTGTCATCTAAATTAGAGTTGTTTCTAAAGCAGACACTGGGTACAAATAATCTCAATCAATCATCAATCTCAATCTCAATCAATAAAAAAGCCTTTTTATAGTCCAAGCTGTTTCTTAAAAATACATGGCTTTTAGACTAGGAAGATAGTAGTTCAGGAAAATGGGGAAATTTTTTTTTCATTTGGAAGCTTCAAGTGACATAAATCATGTGATATTAACTGTTTTCAGTCTTTTTTAAAAAGAAAACAGGCAGAGTTAGACAGTGAGAGAGAGGGAGACAGAGAGAAAGGTCTTCTTTCCGTTGATTCACCCTCCAAATGGCTGCTATGGCCAGCGTGCTTTCCGATCTGAAGCCAAGAGCCAGGTGCTTCCTCCTGGTCTCCCATGCGGGTGCAGGGCCCAACCACTTGGGCCATTCTCCACTGCCTTCCCGGGCCACAGCAGAGAGCTGGAGTGGAAGAGGAGCAACAGGGACATAATCTGGCACCCCAACCAGGAGAACCCAGGGGTGCTGGTGCTACAGTCGGAGGGTTAGCCTGGTGAGCCACGGTGCCAGCCAATTAACTGTTTTGAGTATTAATATTTCAATAAATTCCAAAGGAAAGTTAATCCTTTTCGCTGATATTATTTATACGTGAGTATGTTCGTATACTTGTTTAATGAAAGCCAAAAATTAACATACAATAAAATTATAATTAGAATATTTATTAATCTAGTTTTAGATATACTCATCAATCTTAAAATAGTTCATTGTTACCATTGTCAGTTAATTAAGGCTTAAGATACTGTAATTGTCTTTTACAGAAATAGGAAGCTCATTTTCAGCAAAATATCACTATTCTAGCTGTTGACCATGGAGTGGTTATAAAATGGGCATTATCCCTGCCCTGAGATTAATGACAAGATAATCTCAGAAAATGGAATAAGTATGTGAAGGACACAAAACAGGACAATGTGATAAATAATGATTGTGTCAGCAGAGAGATTGAGAAGATCTACGTGAGACAGCTTGTTCAAGTAAAACCCCCATAAAGAAGTAATATGAGTTGAGTTCTAAGTGATGAGGAGGAGCCCTGTGATTAACTGGTAAGACTGATAATAGACCAGTATAGAGCAGGGCAATGTCCCTGAGGCAGGTAACAGCTTGCTGTGGCAAGGATGGGACGAAGGTCTCTGTGCCTCCAGCTTCTCGGTTAAGAGAGTAGGTATGTGATCAGATCCTGCGGAGTCTTCAGACCATAGTTAGGAACTTGGATGTTTCCAAAAAGCAATGAGAGTCTTATGGGCCCTTTACCTAAGGGAATAACATGATGGATTATTGGTTTTAATTTTTTAAAAGATGCCTTAGGTTGCCATGTGAACAATGGATTGTACAAAAACACTAAGATAAAAAAGTGATGACTTCCAACTTATAAAATCTGCTGTAGTTGTCAATTCTATCATTGAACATTTAAGATGGAAATGACCTTGGAGATCATGGTTTTTCTTGTTTCGCAGATGAAGAAACTACAACACAGGATGTTAGGTAACATAACATGCTACTTGATAAGCTGTGTCATGGTAATATCTCTTACTACTCCCAGGATAGCTAGACTTCCAAGAGGCCTGCAGTTGGCAATTCAGAACAGACCCAGATTTCCATAAGCCATTTATTTAGTAGCAAAGTGGTCAAGATGCCCACTATGATTGAAAATAACCTGGTTTTAGGCCAGCACCATGGCTCACTAGGCTAATCCTCTGCCTTCGGCGCCAGCACCCAGGGTTCTAGTCCCAGTTGTAGTCTAGATGGGGTGCCGGGTTCTATCCTGGTTGCTCCTCCTGCAGTCCAGCTCTCTGCTGTGGCCAGGGAAGGCAGTGGAAGATGGCCCAAGTGCTTGGGCCCTGCACCCTCATGGGAGACAAGGAGGAAGCACCTGGCTCCTGGCTTCCGATCAGTGCAGTGCGCTGGCTGTAGCAGCCATTTGGGGGGTGAACCAACAGAAGGAAAACCTTTCTCTCTTTCTCTCTCTCTCTTACTGTCCGCACTGCCTTTCAAAAAAAAAAAAAAAACAGAAAAAAGAAAATAACCTGGTTTTTATACCCTTCTCTATTTTGCTGGCTATCTGACGGTGTGCAAGTTCCTTAACATCATAGGGCCCCAGTTTTCTCATCTATAGGAAGAGATAATAATAATTCTTGCCTCACAGAGTTGATGTGAGAATTACATGAGTTAATAGTCATAAAACACTAAAATCAATATTTGATAAGTACTATTCAAAGGTCATTAAAAATGTAAGAGCAGGACACTCAGCACAGAGGTGGCAAATACTGAAAGCATCAGATGCCATGCACCTGAGAGACTTGGGGACCATTCATACCTGATGGGGCACTTGGGAGGGAATGCACAATAGTGGAAAGACAAATATACATTGTTGAAAGAAATTACTTGATGATGGCATTCTTGGGAGCATCCATTTTTGGTTTCCCAACCAACAGCCATTTCCCTTCCATTTATTTTTTTCTTGTAGAGTTTATGTCTCACAACAAAAGCCTGAATGTCATATATATTTTATTTCCCAGAATTCATTTCTAGACGGCTATATGATTCTGGCAAGGAACCATAGGGAAGATCTGTGTGTGGCAGAGGGAAGGGGGACAAACTACTGGTAAATTACCTCTCTGATTAAAAAAGAAAAACAAATACTCCTGCAAAGATTTCCTTTCCCCATCATGATTTTGGATATTTTCATATAAGGAATAATGGTTACAGTGGTGGCAGCCAACTTGTGATGGAAAGCTCAAGTGCTTAACAGAATAACTAGAGCCCTGAAGTGCTGAATTATCCAACTACAGTCTATAGAACTACCCACATCAAGCATTCTTTTTAAGTGTGATTTTAAAATAAATTATTCTTTGGGGCCAGCGCTGTAGTACAGCGGGTTAAAACCCTGGCCTAAAGCATCTTCCATTCCAGCTCTTTGCTATGGCTTGGGAAAGCAGTAAAAGATGCTCCAAGTCCCACCCACGTGGGAGACCCGAAGAAGCTCCTGGCTTCCGATTGGCGCAGCTCCAGCTGTTGCAGCCATCAGGGGAGTGAACCAGCAGGTGGAAGAGCTCTCTCTCTCTCTCTCTCTCTCTCATTTTTTTTCCAAAAAATATTATTTAAATCTATATAACGCTAGATCTTCTATGTAATCTTATTATACTAGTATTACACAAGTTATGTATGGATCTTAGTAGCACTTATGATGACTTTCTTATTCACTCTTTACTTCTATAATTCTTCCCTCTGTACTGTAAACAATTTGAAATCAAGGATTATTTTTTATTTGTTTCCTTCCTCATACCTATATAACAGCTGCAGAAGGTCCTTGGGTATTATATGAAATTGACTAATGTTTATTGAATTGTGTATTGAATGACTTTGGATAATTGCATCTTCCTTCCCCCATCTCTTCTAACTATACTCCATATAAACTAAGATGATTAAACTTAGATTGAAAAGCATGTATTACATTAAGTATTAATTTTCTCACCCTCCACTAAAGTTCAAAAAAAGCAATATAAAACAAGGCTTGAGCAGTCTTAGAATCAATATGAATAAATGTATTGCTCTAATTGAAGACATTCTAGTTAAAAACTATGCCTCATTCCAATTAAATATGATCTTAAAAATAGAAAAAAGAAAAGTCATTTGGATTTACAATTTTGATAAACTTCCCTCATTAATACTTCTCATTAGAAGATTTTGCAAGAGGAGGGAGGACCTGAGGTGTCCCTATCTTAAGTCTTTCAGCAACGCTAAAGTACTATGACAGCTTTCTCTGAAAACTACTCGAAGTTTTTTTTTTTTTTTTCATTTGCTGCCACTCAGCTTTTTCTCAACTACTTCAAAGTGAACATAAGAGCACTTTCCAGAGTGAGCGGGTCTTCCCAACTCCACAGTGAAGAATGCAGTAAGGCAAACTCTAATATCATTTGATTATCACAATTGTTCAATCTTTTTGAAGATCTGAATAAGGCAGAATCAAGCTCCTAATTCCATAGTTTTCATATGGCATTATTCATCTTCTCTTATTTCCCCCAGGTTACAACCGCTCTCCTGTATGCTGTGTCTTAGGAAATTATTCTTAGATTTCATCAGGTGCAGAACACTTGATCAGAGTATGGCTGAACTCTAATATCTGAAGTTTTAAAATATCCTTTGGATTCCTATATGGAATCTGAAATGTAGACATTCATAAGTAACTAAGCATGCGTTTCAACTGAGAGGCTCCTATTATGTATGGACTACAATAGATTTTTCTGATTTTTTATCTTATTCTCTTCAGTTTTAAGCAGAATGATTATACCAGTAGATGGTTCAAAGAACATGAATTAAATATCTGTTATGTACCAAGTACCTGGAATGCAAAAGTAGCATAGATGAGCCCTGGCTAATGGCTCTACTGTTGGGGAGAGAAATGAGCGAGCAGACAAACAGTCTGCTAGGTATACAGTAAATGTTTCATAAGTGCTTAAGATGGAAATGTAGGAGTGTGAAAGAGATATATTTTAGTATACCCATTTGTTCTTGGAACCTTAAGGATTTTATCTCTATTCCTTTTCTTAATGATCTCATCCAGTCTCATGGTTTTAAATATTGTATATAAAGTGATGACTCCCAGATTTATAACTTTCCTATTAGTTATTCATCTGAATGTCCCTGTAAATCCAATTGCATGTGGCTATCTCTTCGTGGATGTCTAATATGCTTCATGAACTTATAATTCCTAAGCCAAGCTTACATAATGTTCCCCCCCAAACCTGTAATTCATATATTCTTCCCTGTCCCAGTAATTCATAATTCTATCAAAGCAGTATATAGTATTTCTTTCATACCACACATCAAATCCATTAATAAAAAAAAAAACTGTCTCCAAAATGTACCAGAAAACAATCACTACTTATCATTTCCACTGCTGTCATCATGGCACAAGTTACCACAGTTAAAGGTCTAAACCCTAGATTATTAAAATAGGCTTCTAGGAGATCTAACTTGTTTCCTGCTTTCAACCTTGGGCACACAGTTCATTATCAAAATATTATCCAGAGTGATAATGCTGAAACAGAAATTAAACCGTGTCACTCCCTTGATGGTACACCCTTCCACAGACGTGCAACCCTGCAGAAAACTCTACATTCCTTACCATGGGCTAGAAGGTCTTTCTTGATGTCTCCTCCTTTCTTCTCTGATTCCATCTGCTCCCTGCCTTTTAGCTTAAATTACCCAAGCCATACATGTTTCCTTTGTGTTCCTCCAACAGAGGGGGTACTCTACCTCAGACACTTTGCATGTGCTTGTATACGATCATGGCAGTCTCCTATCAAGGTTTCAACCTGCCTTCCTCACTTTTATAAGGACTTTGCTCACATGTTATCTTTCAGGGCAAGTGTCCCTAATCACTGTATTTAATATTGTAATTTCCTCTCCACCATTTCTTAAAGTCTCACTAATCTTTCCCGGTTTTATTTTGTATGTTTTTCTTATTATGATCTAGAATAACTATTTGTGGTTTTCAAGTATTTCTTTAAATATGTATTAGTCTTTTTTGTGTTGCTGGAACAAAGCATTAGAGAACTGGTAATTTGTAATAAATAGATCTTAATGATTACAACTCTGGAGACTGGGAAGTCCAAGGCAGAAGGGCTTACATCTGGTGAGGGCCTTCTTTCTGCATTATCCATAACAGAGGGTAGAAGATCAAGACAATGTATAGGAATGAAAGACAAAGCCAAGCTCCCTTCTCTAACAAATGCACTCTTGCAATAATAAACCTATGAAATCAGAGCAAGGTGTATGATTCCAAAATACATAGTATAGATTTTCCCATTCCAAAATGGGGAAATAGATAAGAAAAGAGGAATAATTTGTCTGACATAAGTCCAAAACCCAACAAGAAACCTATTATTTTTTTTTTAAGATTTATTTCTTTGTTTGAAAGAGAGAAAGAGAGATCTTCTATCCACTGGTTCACTCCCCAGATGACCACAATGATCAACACTGGGCCAGCTGAAGCCAGGAGACAGGAGCTTCATCCAGGTCTCCCATTTGGGTTCGAGGGCACAAGTACTTGGGTCATCTTCTGCCGTTTCCCCAGGTACGGTAGCTGGGAATCGAACTGGTGCTCATACAGGATGCCAGCACCACAAGTGGCAGCTTAACCTGCTGCATCAATACTGGCCCCATCCTGGACCCATCACTAAGTTTTAAAGCTGAAGAATTATTTCTGACTCCATGTGCTACACTATAGGCATTCTGAGATGGGTGTTGGGCTCCCAAGGACTCAGAGAGCCCTGCCTGTATGACCTTACTTGGATCAGTCCACTCAGCAACTCACACAGGCTGGGATCTTAGGTCTGCAGCTTTTCAAATCTGGAGTTGCTTGCTGGTGGCCCTACAACCCTGGAGTCTCACCAGAAAACATTACCATAGTCGGTGCTCGGTGCAGCGGCTCTGTCCCTCTGACCAGTTTCTGTGTGGGTTCTCAGGCAGCCCGTGGCATATTTTGAAATCTAGGTGGCCACTGTCATGGCCTCCTCACAGCTTGTGGGCTCTGTGAGGCTCCTGATTTAAAATCATGCGGGCACCACCAAGTTTTATGTCTGTCCTTCCCAAACAACAGGTTAAGCTGCTGCAGCTAGGATAGTCAAGGAGCACAGCACCAAAATTCAGGAAGCAGTGTCCTGAGATGGCCCTGGGCAGCAAACACTGAGTTCCCTGTGTGCCATTCTGGATGTCTTGCCTTCAAGTTCCTAGCTTTCCTCAAATATCTCCGAAATGTCTTCAGGGTTATTTTCCCATTGTCTTCATAAATGAGTACCTGACTCTTTTCTATCCTTACTGATCTCTTTAGCAAATAATCAATTGACCAGACCCTTATTTTGCTCCCCTAAAGATGTCTTTTCACTCTTTTGTGGCTAAGCTGCAAACTTTCTGTTTTTTTTTTTCTACTCTTGCTACCCCTTTAATTACAAATTCTGTCCTTAAATCATTTCTCTCCTTTCACGTCTTAAAAATAACCATATAACTCCTTAAGTATTTTGCATACAAATTTCTTCCATCAGATATTCTAGTCAATCTCTCTTAACTTTTGCCTTCCATAGAGCATGGATACAATTCGACCAAGTTCTTTGCCAGTTATTAACAAGAATGACCTTTGCTCCAATTTCCAATAAGTTGTCCCTCATTTTCACCTAATGCTCACTGGAATGACCTTTTACTGTCCATATTTCTCTCAATACTCTGTCCATGACCACTTAAATAATCCCTAAGAAGTTTCTGAATTTTCCTATTGCTCTTTTCTCACCAGAGTCACCTTTAACACTTCATTCATGGTAACGTGGGTTTTTTCTAGCCTTCTCCATTGATTTATTTCAGCATCTACCTTCCATTCAGTTCCAAATCCATTTTTCAGTACTAATTTTCTCTCTTAGTTAAATGTCTCTGGTGCACTGTAACAGAGCACCAGAGACTGGGTAATTCATAGTGAATAGAGATTTATTATTTATAATTATTGAGTCTAGGAAGGCCAAAGTTCAGGGGCTTTTGTCTGGTGATGGCTTCCATGTTGCAACAGCCACAGCAGAAGAGAGAAAGGAAAAAACTTATGTATAAGTGAGAGAGGGGACTGAATTCACTTTTGCATTAATGAACCTTCTCCCATCATAGTGACTTTTTTCCATTTATGAGGGAAGAACTCTCATGACCTAATCACCTCTTAAAAGTCTCACCTCTCAACACTGTTGTTTGGGGGATTAAGTTTCCAACATGTGAATGTTGGTAAATGCATTGAAACCATCATGAGATGTTTGTCCTTGCACTACAATGTAAGCTTCAAAGCAATAAATTTTTATGTGTTGTCTGTTTAAATTAATAACATTTGGAATGTTAGCAGGTAAAATTAAGCTTTCGGTGAATATATGTTGAATGAAAGAATGAATATTAACGTGTCTCTGCCAGAAAAATATTAAAATAGTTCCTAAGTTCAGCCATCTGAATTGGTTTAATGGAAGAGGCATTGAGATTTGAGAGAGCATAGGGAGCTCAGAGAAATTCAGACTGTGTGTGTTCTGGGAGGCACCATGGCCCACTCATGCACTATGTCAGCTCTGTAGTCAGATTCATGTCAGATAATGGCTTTATAATTTACCATCCATTTACTCAGACATGTTTCTTTATCTCTCGGAAACTTGTTTTTCTCCATTGTAAAATAGAATTTGGTTAGAAAATTATCATAAGATATTATAGAGTGGTTATAATAAAATATTATATGTAGTCTACCCTCAATAAGTGGTATATATTATTTTCATAATAATTATTAGTGAAAGAAACACACTGTATGATCTACCAGCATAACTCTTGGCAGCTAATATGACAGTTATTGGCTTCTAAAGCTTCAGCTGCAACTGTGGCTGTTGAAATTGGATAAAAAGGAAATTTCTTCGGGATGAATATCACAAGTTGAGGTGACAAAGGCTTAAAAAGGGGGACATAGAAAGGACCTTTTAGAATTGCCTAATGATTTTGGAATGCATCCCGTAAAGTAATGATTTTCAATCATACACCTGCATCAGAGTTGCCTGGAGAACTTGTTATAGTACTGATTTCTGGGGCCCACCCACAAAGCATCTAATTTAGTAGACCTGGACTACATTCTCATATTTTGCATTTCTAAAAAAGTTCCAACTGTATTCTTTGTCTATGGTTGCATAGGAAATTATCCCAAAATTTCTGACTTAAAAAAATAAACATTATCTCAAAAGTTTTATGGGTCAAAAATCCAGTTGCAGATTGCAGGGAGGGTGTCCACTAGGGTTGTGGTCTCATTTGAAAGTTTGTCTTGGGGAGGATCTGCTTCCAAGATTATTCATGAGGTTATTGATAGTGTTCAGTTACTCTCCAACTATTAAACTAAGGGCCTCAGTGCCTTACAGACTGTTAGCTGAAGGTTTTCTCAGGTCTTCAGCAGGTAGCCTCTCCATAGAGCAGCTCATGATGTGGCAGCTGATTCCCTCAGAAAGAGTAAGCAAGAGAACAAGAGAAAGCCCCAAGATTAAAGACAAAGATTTTGCAGTCTTGTTTTGGAAGTGATATGGGATTATACCTGGCGCTTTCTTTTTTGGCAAAGCAAGTCACAAAATCCAGCCCACATTCAATGGGAATGGATTAGATAAGGGTGAGAATACCAGGAGGTGGAAATCATCAACAGCTATGGTGATGGCTATGGTTCTACTTCAGGGAGCATAATCTGAGAACCACTGCTGTACAGAATTTTAAGCAAGTGTCTAAATGAATGGATTTACTGTGAATAGACACTGGAAATGGAGTGAGATTCATTAAAAAACTGGTGTAATAATTGTCAGCTCCTTCGGCCGCAAAAGGAACGATGCTGCTCGCAGTTAATCGGTCTTCATGGGAAGCAGGATACACAGCAGACTCATAGAATGGCAGATGTCCTAAATAGCACTCTGGCCTCAGAATCAGCCCTTAAGGCATTTGGATCTGGCTCAAGAGCCCATGAGAATATTTTAGGCATGGAAAGCTAAGACACTCTGAAAAACAAAAACAAAAAAAAAAAAAAGAAGAAGAAGACCTAAATGAAAGATCTCTGCGAGTGAGATCCCAGTGGAAAGAACGGGGCCATCAAAGAAGGAGGTACCTTTCTCTGAAGGGAGGAGAGAACTTCCACTTTGACTATGACCCTGTCGGAATAAGATCGAAGTCAGCGAACCCTAAAGGCTTCCATAGCCTCGGCCACTCATGACCAGAGCCTAGGGAGATTACTGACGCCATAAACAAGAGTGTCAAATTGTTAAATCAACATCAGGAGTCACTGTGTACTTACGTCTCATGAGGGATCTGTCCTTAATGTGTTATCCAATGTGAAATAATGCTATTACTAGTACTGAAACAGTATTTTTACACTTTGTGTTTCTGAGTGGGTGCAAACTGATGAAATCTTTACATAGTATATATTGAATCGATCTTCTTTATATAAAGATAATTGCAAATGGTTAAAAAATCTTGGTGTTAAACTGGAAATTGCATAGACAATTAATCAATTTTTAAAAAAAAATCATGTAGGATCTCTGTCCTTAATGTGCTGTACATTGTGAATTAATACTATAACTAGTACTCCAACAGTATTATCATTTTGTGTCTCTTTGCGAGGGCAAACCATTGAAATCTTTACGTAATATGTACTAAATTGATCTTCTGTGTATAAAGAGAATTGAAAATGAATCTTGATGTGAACAGAAGGGGAGAGGGAGCGGGAAAGGGAAGGGTAGGGGGAGGGAGAGAAGTTGTGGGGGGGGAGCCATTGTAATCCATAAGCTGTACTTTGGAAATTTATATTCTTTAAATAAAAGCTTTATATATATATATAAAAAAATCGGTCTTCAGTAGACTTTTACTTAGAAGGAGTAGGGAAAAGAGTGGGGGACTGGGAGAAGGGGGAGAGATGGCGCGCACGTTCCTTAAGGGGAAAAACTGGCGTACCCCCCCTCCCCCTCCCTCTCGCTCTCCACTTATATACAGAATTCAACCAATCACAGTCAATCAATCATAGTCCTTGCACAGAGCTCTCCAATCTGGCACTTGATCACGATCAGCTGTGGAGTCATGCAGCAGGCAGGGCATCAGCACCATCTTGTTGTTTTCCACGATCCTCAGCTAGATGGAAAGTTCAATCAGCTGCTACATCCGCATTACTGCTATAAGCCAAGCCCAGCATGGGGGGTCCCATGGCAAGCCTATCCATGGGTCCCCACAATAATTGAAATAATCACTGATTTTTGGATAATTAATATTTTAATATTTGGAAATTTAGTATTCTTTATAACATTTTTATTAAAATATTGATATAAACTTCATATATTAATGAAACATTTTAACATAACTGTTTAGTTATAGAAAAAGAACCATGTAGAGCTAAATTCCATTAAGAGTTTCAGTAGGATTTTTGTCCTTGTGTTTATCATTAAGCACACATTAAATAGAGGCTGCAGCTTGGAGTATCAATAAGGATATTTTCAGCTTGGCAATGACTACATTAAAAGCAAAAGGCAATTGATGGCACTACAGCTACTTTTTCATGTTGGCCTTACAGATGCCAGTCTCTTTAACTAGAAAATTGTAGATACAATAAATGCTTTGAAATGACCCCCAAGTATGAACATTCAAACACTTCTCTCTCTTTCCCTCTCTTTCTCTCTCTCTCTCTCTGAAAGCTTAAATCACCTGGCAGATGAATAATATAATTAAAGACACATAACTATTAAAATTGCCTAAAGAAGCAACATACACATGGAACAGCATTTTATTAAATGAGGGGATATAATTTTAATATAAAGGTGTAAGTAAATGATTTTGAAAATGTAGTAAATTGTACAAAATCTTGGGTATTATTGGATATTATCTTTCTTTTAAAGATTTATTTTATTTATTTGAAAGGCAAAGTTACAGAGAGAGGTAGAGAGAGAGAGAAAGGTCTTCCATCTGCTGGTTCACTCCCCAGATGGCCACAACGGCCGGAGCTGCGCCGATCCGAAGCCAGGAGCTAGGAGCTTCTTCCAGGTCTCCCACGTGGGTTCAGGGGCCCAAGGACTTGGGCCATCTCCTACTGCTTTCCCAGGCCACAGCAGAGAGCTGGATAGGAAGAGGAACAGTCAGGACTAGAACTGGTGGCCATATGAGATGCCAGCGCTTCAGGCCAGGGCGTCACCCTGCTGCGTCACAGCGCTGGCCCCTGGATAGTATCTTAATGGAATTCTTTTGTATGGGAATGCGTAGTGCTCTGGCTATATATTTCAGAAGCTTGTAAGTCCAGTTGAGACTCCACATGTTGGACTAAAGTCATTGGTTACATACGACCTAGAAGCTGTCTTCTAGCTGAGAGGGGCAGTCAGTTTGCTTGACCTCTTCACTGTTCCCTCCAAGACTCTGGGAGTTGGTGACATGCATTTCCAAAATCAGGTTTCATATTCTTTGCTGCAGCCCCAGGAGGCAGCTTAGCTTTTCCAGCTGGGGATTCTGCTCCCATGGCCTGCTTATTTGTCTGGACTCAATTCACTTGCTCTAGCCTATTCTTAACTCCCGGTTATTGATTTTGGCTGACATTTAGTTCAACATGTTATCAATTCTCTTAATCATCTCAAAGGGAGAGAAGGGAGCAGAGATGCCCTAACCATTACCCGTCACATCAGCCCACAACAGCTTCAGGTCATCCATTCCCCAGATAGCAGCTCAAGTGGAAATAAGTGTTTTCCTGACCACTATCAGCTACAGCCAAAAACAATGAAGAAGTTATTGCCTGCATCCAAAAGTATCTGAAATGACTACTTCCTTACTTTAATCAAGCAATTATTTTCTATCTCTATTGCAACCATACAGCCCCCTGCCTGTATTGCCATGGCACAAATGATTAATGCACAGCTAAGTACAGATAGACATGATTTTGAAAAGGTTAAATACTACTCAGAAAACCACAAGTGAAACCATGCAAACGATATAAAAAAGTTTAAAGGCAGAGAAAAGTTTTCAGTTTGGCCTTATAAATGCTAATCGGTTCAACTAGGGAATTGTAGATATAGCACACTGCTTTGGCATGACCAAATAGAATGGGCAGGCAGGTGCCAGTCACCAAGATTGCCTGAGGATAGATTAAGAAACTGACTGAATTGTAAATACTGTGCAGTTCTGTCATAGAAGAAAGTAGTTTCTGCAGTACTAAATTAAAATTAATTATACTATCAATACTTATACAGAATTATCTTACATTAATTTATGGGAAAAATCCACTGATCCTTGAAGAAATGATTGACTTTTTAAAGATATACATTGGAGTAAGCTTCTTCATGTATTTGAGCCATTTCTAGCTTCATCCGTGACTTTCTCCTAAATTCTAGAGCAATAAATCTAATGCCTAATAAGATATCCTTCAGGTATGAACTTGCTCCTTCTCCAGAATTTCCTGCCCCTATTAAATGCAAAACCATCTATCTTGTGAGGTCATAGAAGGTGAGGTATTGTCTAATTCAGCTGTGTAGCCCCAGTATTCTTTTCAGAAGGCAAACAGGAGTAATCCCTTTCTTTCTCTGCTCTCATCACTCTTTTTATTATAATTACTTGTGCACATGTGTAACTGTCATCACAAATTAAGCCACAGACTGTCTATGGGTAGGATCTGGGTATCATTTATCTTTCTTTCTGAACCCAGTGCAGTGCATGGCACATAAGCAGTACTGAATGTGTTTTCTAGATGAAGAAAAAAGGAGACCAAAGGAAGGACATAAAAAATAAATGACATTTTTCCTTGTCAAGGAAAAATAAAAACTTCATTAAAGGATTGATTTCATAAACAAACTGTGCAGAGTAAGAGGCAAGAAGGTATAATCACAACAATAGCACATTGAATTGATCCCATAAAGAATCTGAGGAAACAAATGTATTTCTTTCTAATTTGTAAACCTTAGGATAGCAAAAATTCCTGTCTAGAAGGACGTTGTAGGTAGAAGATAGTAAGACAAGCATTAGCACCAGCCTGGAAACCTGTATCAGTATATTTATTGTCATGAACAATAAACACCAAGAAGAAGACAGCAGAAGAAGTTCCATTAAGATATTTTTCAATTAATTGAACACTTCTTTGTAGGCAGGTTAGAAGATAGATGGATAAGACGTGGTTCCTGAGCTCTGGGATCTTTCATTTAAGGTGGAGATGTAGCACTTACACAATTATAATTATTCATTGTCTGTCTTTGTCTCCTCTATCAATTTCTTTTTTTTAAATGTTTATTTAGTAAATTTAAATTTCCAAAGTACAGTTTATGGATTACAATAGCTTCCCCCCTCCATAACTTCCCTCCCACCCACACCCATCCCATCTCCCACTCCCTCTCCCATTCCATTCACATTAAGATTCATTTTCAATTATCTTTATATACAGAAGATCGATTTAGTATATATTAAGTAAAGATTTCATCAGTTTGCACCCACACAGAACATAAAGTGTAAAATACTGATTCAGTACTATTTGTAGCATTACTTCACATTGGACAACACATTAAGGACAGAGATCCTACATGAAGAGTAAGTACACAGTAACTCCTGTTGTTGACTTAACAATTTGACACTCTTGTTTATGGCGTCAGTAATCTCCCTAGGCTCTAGTCATGAGTTGCCAAGGCTATGGAAGCCTTTTGAGTTCGCCAACTTCGATCTTATTTAGACAAAGTCCTCTCTCAATTTCTAAGGACTAGGAATGTCTATTTTTGGAAGCTGGGACAGAGACTGTATATGAAGCATTCCACACAACCTGTAGAATGGCTGAGTCATTCCAGTACTACGTGGAGAGTTGTCCTCTCCTCTCCTCCCCGTGCTCCTGTCTGGCCTCTCACAGGCCATTATTCTGCCTGGACACTTTGCAAAGGCTCTTTATACCTCATTCCAAATCTCTCCCCAAACATCCTTTCTTCATCCCTGATACTACAAGAACTTTTCTAAAAACAAAACTAATCCTGTTTGAAATCCTTAAGGCCATGCCCAACAACCAACCATGTTCCTTCGTTTTAGGAGAAGCAGATCTGTTGGAAAATCTGGTGTAATCTATGGAATATCTCCCCACTTAAAATGCATCAAGAAACTGACACATGAGAAGTTAAGCTTTAAATCTTGACTTAATAACTTTAAGTTGTTAAAATGAATTTTTAAAATGAATTGAAAGGCAATATTACCAATTGAAATGCAAAACTATCAACAAATTACTGGAGTAGTACACAAACTAGCTACTCTTTCTGAGCACTAGCTACTCTTACTGAGATTTTGGAATTTTGCATTACATATTATTGTTACTATTTTCCATGTACAGCAAGGCAAGTATTAGGTTTCACAATGGGAAAAGCAGATTCTCTTATTTAATCCCTTTACACTTTGGAAGATTTCTATGCAATCAGAATACAGAAGAGGGGAGTTTGGGGAAAGCTTCTTAGAGCACCTGGTCTATGAGTAAAAATGATTAAAAAAAGAGTTTTGGCAGGTTTGTAGCCTGGAGAAAGCATTGAGTGTGATAGAAGTGTGTCATCTAAGGAAGACACTTGTCTTCTCAGAAATATCTCCACAGTGACTAGGTATAATCACTAGGTATAATCACAACAGTGACTAGATCCTTAGTACGGTCACCGAGTTTCACCCCACGCTTTGGGAATTTATAAATATGAATTTTAATGCTCCTATGGATCATCAGGTTTTAGAAGATTGATTCAATTTAAATAAATTACCATGAAATTGATATATAAAAACTAGAACAATGCTAGTTTCCTAATCCATTCACTAATAAGTAAATTTACCCCTTGCTGCCAAATCTGTTTGAAAAGTTACACCATAATGAAAGGATTGCCAGGAGCACACATGATGAAAACTGTGGGAGTTAAGAAAGTTTTCCAACAAATATTGAGTGCATTCCTATGTCACTCACTGTTTTAGACAGAATATAACAGTAAGTAAAGAGAGGCAAATAACCTTTCTCATGGATACTAAATGATAGAGTTGCATCATGAAGTCCTGTAGCCCTGTCCTTCCAGCTTCAGTATAAATAACCCAATCACATTCTAACTTTCAAATAAATAAATAAATCTTTTTAAAAATAGATATAATAGTTGGATTCATATTGTTAGAAGATAGAAATTTCAGAACAAAAACTCAAGAATCCAAGCAAAAAGACACTTTGTCTTAAAATTGATACTAATTTTTATTTCTAGCCTCCATTCCTTTAGTTTACAAAATGTAATCCTATTTGGTTTTCTTAAAAAAAAATATTTATTTATTTGAAAGGCAGAGTTACAGAGAGGCAGAGCAGAGAGAAGGAGAGAAAAAGAGGTCTTCCATCTGCTGGTTCACTTCCCAAATGGCCACAACAGCTGGAGCTGCACCAATCTGAAGCCAGGAGCCAGGAGCTTCTTCCAGATCTCACACACGGTACAGGGGCCCAAGGACTTGGGCCATCTTCTAACTGCTTTCCCAGGCCATAGAAAAGAACTGGATTTTTTTAAAGATTTATTTATTTTATTTGAAAGAGTTACAAAGAGAGAGAAGGAGAGGCAGAGAGAGATAGAGCGAGAGATAGAGGTCTTCCATCCGATGGTTCACTCCCCAATTGGCCACAACAGCCGGAGCTATGCCTATCCAAAGCCAGGAACTAGGAGCTTCTTCCAGGTCTCCCACGAGGGTGCAGGGGCCCAAGAACTTGGGCCATCTCCTACTGCTTTCCTAAGCCATAGCAGAGAGCTGGATCAGAAGTGGAGCAGCCAGGTCTTGAACCGGCGCCCATATGGGATGCTGGCACTGCAGACAGTGGCTTTACCCATTACGCCACAGTGCCAGCTCCAAAGAACTGGATTTGAAGTGGAGCAGCCGGGACTCAAACCAGTGCCCATATGGGATGCCAGCCCTGTAGACCGGGGCTTTAACCTGCTGCACCACAGCGCTGGCTGCATTTTTTTTTTCTTAAGGTTTTATTTACCTATTTATTTTAAGATTAGAGTTTTCTCATTGAACATATAAAATCATAGGTTAGGGTTTTTCTGGTTTGTTTGCCTCTCATATAAATTCTAAATCACATCTTCCTTGCCTGGAGGATAATATAATTCCCCTGATATATTTCAGATCATAAGAAAAGAAGGGATATGTGCCATATTCCTGAAGAGATCCCAGGAAAATACCAAGCACTAGATTCCCTTGCCCTCCAGAAAGGTACAGAAGCTGTACCACAGAAATAGCTGCTCAACCCATATGGGAACTGGGTGAAGGGACTAACATTTATGTGGTTAGTGTTCTTGGGTATTCTCCTCGATGAGTTTTCACAGCAATGGCATCTTTCCTGTATGTTCAAGAATAGAGAAATAGCTAAATAGGGATTTGGATTTAGAGCAACCATGCAGTCCTGAATGGGGCAGAATGCAAATACTGGGGAATTATTTAACTCCCTGTAATGTGGGTACAGAATTAAGGGTTTATTAGAAATAAAAGAAAATTACACATTGCTTATGCCTGTCTCTGGAATTCTAACCTGGAGCATAATTTTTTTAAGTATTCATTTTGTTTTTATGAAAGGCAGAGAGAAGGTGACAGATTTCTCTCATTCACCACTTTACTCCCTAAATGCTTACAATAGCCTTAGCTGAACTAGGCCAAAACCAGAAGCCACTAAGTTCATGAAAATATGGAAAACATCAGGCTCTGTTTCATCACTTAAAAAACAATTTCTGGCTAATACAATTGTAGTTACCTGAAAACTTATATTTCTAGCATGTGAAAAAACAACAAAATTAATTGACTAGGTAAGGTAGGGGCATATTAATTACCTGAATACTCAGCATCTCAGTACCCAAGTCATGATATTGATGAGCAATCAAAGATTGCTTAAACAGAAAATATTCTCTGATAAACTAATGCTTTAAAATAAAACTAGTCCCTATTAAAAACACTCCATACAATTTGTAGCAGTCTGATCAAAGCTTTTTTTTTAAATTAGTCTTTCATTGATTCTGAATCATAAATCTTAACTTTTGGGAGTAGGCATTTCCTGCAGCATTTAAGGAGCCATTTGGGACACCCACATCCCATATCAGAGGGTCTGTGTTCAAATTCCAGCTCCACTTCTGATTCCACTTTCCTCCTAATGGGCACCCTGGGAGGAAACAGGTGATAGCTCAAGTGCTTGAATCCTTGCCAACATCCATATGGGGGACCCAGATTGAATTCTAGTCCTCTGGTTTTGGCCTGGCCTACTCCCAGCTGGTGAGCTGGTGCAAGCTTTTATTTTTTTTTTTTTTATTTATTTTTTTTTTTATATAACGCTTTTATTTAAAGAATATGAATTTCCAAAATACAGCTAATAGATTACAATGGCTTCCCCCCCATAACTCCCCCCCCACCCGCAACCCTCCCCTTTCCCACTCCCTCTCCCCTTGCTTCACATCAAGATTCATTTTCAATTCTCTTTATATACAGAAGAACAGTTTAGGATATATTAAGTAAAGATTTCAACAGTTTGCCCTCACATAGCAACACAAAGTGAAAAATACTGTTGGAGTACTAGTTATAGTATTAATTCACAATGTATAGCAGATTAAGGACAGAGATCCTACATGATATATTTTTTTAAAAAATTGATTAATTTTCTAGGCAATTTCCAATTTAACACCAAGATTTTTTTTTCATTTTTAATTATCTATATACAGAAGATAGATTCAGTATATACTAAGTAAAGATTTCATCAGTTTGCACCCACACAGAAACACAAAGTGTAAAATACTGTTTCAGTACTAGTTATAGCATTACTTCACATTGGACAACACATTAAGGACAGATCCCACATGAGACGTAAGTACACAGTGACTCCTGAAGTTGATTTAACAATTTGACACTCTTGTTTATGGCATCAGTAATCTCCCTAGGTTCTAGTCATGAGTTGCCAAGGCTATGGAAGCCTTTGGGGTTCGCTGACTTCAATCTTATTCCGACAGGGTCATAGTCAAACTGGAGGTTCTCTCCTCCCTTCAGAGAAAGGTACCTCCTTCTTTGATGGCCCCATTCGTTCCACTGGGATCTCACTCACAGAGATCTTTCATTTAGGTCTTCTTTTTTTTTCCAGAGTGTCTTGGCTTTCCATGCCTAGAATATTCTCATGGGCTCTTGAGCCAGATCTGAATGCCTTAAGGGCTGATACTCCCAGCTGGTGAGCTGGTGCAAGCTTTTAGGCAGTGATCCAGCTGCCAGAAAATCTCTGTCTGTCAGTCTGTGTTTGTGTACCTTTCTAATAAATAAAAATTATAACTTCTTTTTTTATGCATTTGAAAAACATAGAAAAGACAAACAAGAGAGTTAAGCAGAGAAATCTACAGACAACTGAGCTCTCATATAATGAGCTCCCATCTATAATACCAAATAAAGGAAATGGAAGTTTGTGTAAGAAAAGTAGATAGTTCCTCTATAGTCAGTGACTAAGGACCAGTACATTAAAAGGGAATGAATGATGGTGGGGGGGGGGGGAACTGTATCCAATAAATGGATGGATTGCAAAACAAACATCTACTGATTGTAAATCCTGAAACAATTTTATAACTACTACTAAAAATACAGCTTTGTAGGGATTGGCGTTATGGCATAGCAGGTACAAATACAGCTTAGTTAGAAATATGCAGCCCACATCTAGTTAAGTATGCAGATCTTCAGGGTGTACATGCTCTACTCAATGTAGCTTTACCAGAGCTTATGCTGCGATCCTTAATTTCTTTGCCTATCTATTTTATTTCAAGTTCATTTTGTTTTACAGTGTTAACAGCTACCTCAAAACTAGATACAAACGGTATTATACATTTGATAAATAAAAACAATAACTATCCAGAAAGAAGTAAAGTTGAATCTGTTGAAGGTATTATTTTGGTTCTTAGAGTTAACCAACATCTTCTGAGGACAAACTAAAGGATAATATTCTATAACTACTGGTTTCCAATTTAAGTTCTTGGAAGAATCAGCCTTTACAAATGCAGCAACTTAGGAATTGTTTCCTGGCAACTATGGCCTCGTGGATGATAGTTCACTGTTTGACCTTGAATTATATTAAATTGCACAGACTCTACTCAATCTTAACAGTTTTGAGACCCTTGGGAGCTCCCCAAAGGACTTATGACAAAGGACAGAAAGAGGAGGACAAAGCACAAAGTAAGGGATGACATTGGACAGTGGAAATTTGCTCTTTTCAAAATTTTATCAAAGTCATTCTTGTAGAAAATACATTAGCTGATACGATGAGTTTTTAAGCACTGAAGAAATGGATCTTCCATCATTTACTGGCAAGTAATAAAACTCTCATTATTTTAAACAAAATGACTTGTTTAGTATTATTAATGTTTTATTCATGATATATGCCCTTCACACTTAATTTTCTTCATGTTATTTGTATTTTAAGAAATACTACATTCTTTGTCGTATAAGTTGTATTAATAACTCATTTTTAATTCAAATGTTTCTTTTAAAAACCTGTAATGTACTATATATGCATCATAAAATATATGTAAGATACTAAGAAATAATATATATAATTTAAGACATATATATAAAAATAAAATATAATCCCATATTTCAATAAATCATATATTAAAAACTTTAATTGCTTGAGTATTGCATAATTTTCTTATCACTTCCTAAATCTCATACATTTAATTTATTTTTTTCTTTTTTATTTTATAAGTTTTTAAATTTCTTTTTAAATTATTTTTAAGCAATACAAACTTCATGCATTTCATTTATACAAATTTAGGAACATAGTAATTCTTCCCACCCAACTTCCCTTCCACCCATACTCCCACCCTTCTTCCTTCTTCTTCTTCCATTCCCATTCCTATTTTTTACAAAAATTTATTTTAAGTTAGCTTTATAGTCATAAGATTAACCCAAAACTAAGTAGTGGGATCAACAAATAGTTAAAGAAAAAAAAGCGTTGTTCCTCAATAATCAAGACAAGTGTTCTTCAAAATTATCACATCATGAAGTCTCAGTTTCACTCCTATAGATTGCCTTTTAGGTACTCTATTAGTTACCACAGAACAGAGAGAACATTTGGTATTTGTCTTTTAGGACTGATTTAATTCACTAAGTATAATGGTTTCCAGTTGCATCCATTTTGTTGCAATTGACAGGATTTCATTTTTTACTTCTCTGTAGTGTCCCATAGTGAATATATATACCATGATTTCTTCATCCAATCTTCAGTTGATGGACATCTCCATTTGTTCCATAACTTAGCCATTGTAAAATTGAGCTGCAGTGAACATGGGGGTACAGATCACTCTTTCATATGCTGATTTATTTTCCTTTGGGTAAATTCCCAGAGTGAGATGGCTGGGTCGTATGTTAGGTCTATGTTCAGCTTTTGGAGGTATCTCCATACTGTCATCCTCAGAGGCTGCACCAGTTTACATCCCCACCAACAATGGATCAAGGTACCCATTTCCCCACATCCTCAGCAGTATTCATTGTTTGTTAATTTCTGTATGAAAGCCATTCTAATGGAGTTGATATGAAACCTATTGTGGTTTTGATTTTCATTTCCCTGATGGCTAGGGATCCTATGCCTTTTTTCATGTGTCTGTTGGCACTTTGAATTTCTTCTCTTGAAAAATGTCTGTTCAGGTCCTTTGCATATTTCTTAACTGGATTGTTTGTTTTGTTGTTGTTGAGTTTCTTGAACTCTTTATAGATTCTGGAAATTAATCATTTATCAGTTGCATAGTTTGCAAATATTTTCTCACATTCTGTCAGTTGCCTCTGCACTTTCCTGAGTGTTTCTTTTGCAGTGAAGAAGCTTCTCCACTTGATGTAATCTCATTTTGGCTTTGATTGCCTGTGTTTCTGGAGTCTTTTCCAAGAACTCTTTGCCTATGCCTTTGTTGTATGATTTCCCCAATGTTCTCTAGTAGTTTGATGGTATTGGTTTGTAGATGTACATCCTTGATTCATTTTGATTGAATTTTTCTATAAGGTGTAAGGAAGGTGTCTTTTTTTTGGGGGGGGAGGGCAGGTAGAGTGGACAGTGAGAGAGAGAGAGACAGAGAGAAAGGTCTTCCTTTTCCGTTGGTTTCACCCCCCAATGGCCGCTTTGGTCAGTGCACTGTGGCTGGCACGCAATGGTTGGCACACCACACTGATCCAAAGCCAGGAGCCAGATGCTTCTCCTGGTCTCCCATGTGGGTGCAGGGCCCAAGCACTTGGGTCATTCTCCACTGCCTTCCCAGGCCACAGCAGAGAGCTGTGACTGGAAGAGGAGCAACTGGGACAGAATCCGGTACCCTGACCAGTACTAGAACCTGGTGTGCCGGCGCCACAGGCAGAAAATTAGCCTATTGAGCCATGGCACCGGCCAGGAAAGTGTCTTATTTTATACTTCTGCATGCAAATAGCCAGTTTTCCCAGCACCATTGGTTGAAGAGACTATCTTTGCTATAGAGATTGATTTTTGCTACTTTTCAAAGATTAGTTGGTTGTAAATGCACAGATTGATTTCTGGAGTTTCTGTTCTGTTCCATTGGTCTACACGTCTGTTTTTGTGCCAGTACCAAGCTGCTTTGATTATAACTGCCCTGTAGTATGTCGTGAGATCTTGTATTATGATGCCTCTAGTTTTGTTTTTTTTGTTGTTGTTGTTTAAGATTGGGGTCTCTTGTGTTTCATGTGAATTTTATCATCATTTTTTCTAGATCTGAAAAGAATGTCTTTTGTATTTTGACTGGTATTGCATTGAGTCTATAAATTGCTTTCAGTAGTATGGACATTTTGATGATATTGATTCTTCCAAACCATGAACATGGAAGATTTTTTTTACTGTTTTTGTCTTCTTCTGTTTATTACTTTAATGTTTTATAATTTTCAATGTAGAGATCTTTGATCTCCTTGGTTAAATTTATTCCAAGGTATTTGATTTTTTTGTAGCTATTGTGAATGAGTTCGATCTTAGATATGGCATTGTCTGTATATACAAAAGCTGTTGATTTTTGTGTGCTGGTTTTATAGCCTGCTACTTTACCAAACTCTAATGAGTTGCAATAGTCTCTTAGTGGAGTCTTTTGGATCTCCTCTATACAGAATCATGTCATCTGCAAATAGGAATAGTTTGACTTCCTCCTTCCCAATATGTATCCCTTTGATTTCTTTTTCTTGCCTAGTGGTTCTGGCTAAAACTTCCCAGGCTATATTGAATAGCAGTGGTGAGAGTGGGCATCCTTGTCTGGTTCCAGATCTTAGTATGAATGTCTCCAATTTTGCCCCATTCGGTAAGATGCTGGATGTGGGTTTGTCATAGATTGTCTTGATTATGTTGAGGAATGTTCCTTCTATATTCAATTTGCTTAAGGTTTCAATCATGAGAGGGTATTGTATTTTATCAAATGCTTTCTCTGCATCTGTTGAGATAATCATATGGTTTGTTCTTCAGTTAGTTAATGTGATGTATCACATTTATTGATTGTCAGATATTGTACCATCCCTGCATGCCAGGGATAAATCTCAGTCTGGGTAGATGATCTTTCTGATGCGTTGTTGGATTCAATTGACTACTGTTTGGTTGAGAATTTTTGTGTCTATGTTCATCAGGGAAATTGGACTATAGTTCTCTTTCTTTGTTGTTTCTTTTTCTTGATAAGGAATTAAGGTGATGCTGGCTTCACAGAAGCAGTTTGAGAGGATACCCTCCCTTTCAGTTATTTTAAATAGCATGAGAAGAATTGGAATTAGTTCTTCTTTAAATGTCTGGTGCATTTCAGCAGTGAAGCCATCTGGTCCTGAGCTTTTCTTTGTTGGGAGGGTCTTTATTATTGATTCAGTCTCCATCTTGGTTATTTTGGTCTTCTCTCTCTTGTTTTTTGGTTATTTGGGCCAATGGTGTGTCAATTTTGTTTATTTTTTCCAAAAACCAGCTTTTCACTTCACTGATCTTTTGTATTGTTTTTATTTTTGGTTTCAATTTTTTTCTCTAATTTTATTTATTTATTTTCTACTACTAATTTGGGGTTTGGTTTGTTGTTTTTCTAAGTCCCTGAGATGCATTGATAGCTCATTTATTTGGTGACACAATTCACTTCAGTTGTACACATTGTGTACGTACACACACACACACATATATATATACTATTTTTTCTTGAAAACAGAGATATTAATTTCATAGCCTGAAAGACTCATGATAATAATAACATGGGGAAAGAAGAATATATTGTCATTTTCATGATATGATTCACTGAAGCACTATTTATAACTAAATAACCAATTATATGATGTCCACACAATCTTTATGCTCTCTCTATATTTATTTTGACAGATAAGAAAAAAACATGATATTTGTCATTCTTAGTCTGGCTTATTTCATTTAGCATAATGTTCTCTAATTCCAAACATTTTGTTGCAAATGTTGGGATTTCATTAATTTTTATAGTTGAATAATATTATATCTTGTATATATACATATTTTCTTTCTCTAGTCATCAGTTGATGGACATCTAGGTTGATTCCCTATCTTTGCTGTAATGAATTGAGCTGGTATAAGCATGGCAGTATGAGAGACTTTTTCAAATTCTAATTTCATTGCTGTTAGATATATTCCCAGGAGTGGAGGTCAATATGTTAGCTATATTTCTAGTTTTCTGAGGAATAGCCATACTGTTTTACATAATGGTTATATTAATTTGCATTCCAACCAAAAGTGTATTAAGGTACATTTTTCTCTACAACCTTACCAGTGTTTGTTATGTTTTGATTTTTGGATACTAGGAGTCTAACTAGAGTGAGGTCATAACTCATTGTGGGTTTTTATTTGCATTTCCCTCATGGCTAGTGATGCTAAGCATTTTTCTTGTGTCTGTTGGCCATTTGTCTTTCATCATTTGAAAAAATCTGTTCATATCTTTTGTCCATTTCTTAACTTGGTTGTTTGTTTCATTGTTGTTGAGTTTCTTGAGGTCCTTATACATTCTGGATAGTAATACTTTATTGGATGCTTACTTGCAAATGTTTTTCCCATTCTGTCATTGTCCTTTCACTTTCCTTGTGTCCTTTGCTGTGCAGAAGTCTCTTAGCTTGACATAATCCCATTTGTTTATTTCTGTTTTCATTTCCTGTGCTTCAGAGTCTTATACATCAAATCTTTGTTTAGGCCAATATCTTGTAGCATTTTACCTATGTTCTCCTGTAGTAATTTGACAATTTAGGTCTTAATGTTAGATCCTGGACCCATTATGAGTTGATTTTTGTATAGGATGTAATCTAGGGGTCTTGTTTCAAACTTGTGTATGTGGATATCCAATTTTCTCAACACCATTTGTTGAACAGACATTTCTCAAAGATTAGTTGGTTGATGCATGAGTTAATTTCTGATGTTTCTTTTCTGTTCTATTATTCTACACTCTATTTTTGTGCCAGTACCATGCTGTTTTGGTTATAATCCTGTTGTAGGTCTGGAAATTTGATACTGTTTTGCCTCTGGCTTCGTTTGGTTTGAGATTGCTTTGGCTATTCATGGTCTTTTATCTTTCTTTATGAATTTTAGGATTGTCTTTTCTAGCTTTGTGAAGAGTATCCCAGGAATTTTCATTGGGGTTAAATTCAAACTATAAATTGCCTTGGGTATTGACATTTTCATAACATTAGTTCTTCCAATTCGTGAACATAGGAGATGTTTCCTTTTTTGTGTCTTCTTCTATTTCTTTCATGAATGTTTTAAAATTTCTGCTATACAGATATTTCATATCCTTGGTTAAATTTATCCAAAGGTATTTAAATTTTTGGTAACTGTTGTGAATGGGACTGATCTTGTAAGTTCTTTCTCAGTCCAAACATTGTTGGTGTATAAGAATACTAATGATTCTTTTGTGTTGATTTTATATCATGCAGCTTTTTGAAATCTTATGAGTTCTAAAAGTCTCTTACAGGAGTTTTTGGCTCCACTATATTAAGGTTCATGTCATCTGCAAACAAGGGTAATTTGACTTCCTCCTTTCTAATTTATATCACTCTGATTTCTTTTTCTTGTCTAACAAGTCTGGTTAAATTTTCCTGAACTCTATTGAAAAATAGTAGTGAAAGTCGGCAACCTTGTCTGTTCCAAATATTAGTGGAATTTCTTCCAAATTTTCTCCATTCAATATGATTCTGGCTGTGGGTTTGCCATGTATTACCATAATTGTGTTGAGTTGTGTTCCTTCTATTCACAATTTCTTAAAGTTTGATTATTGCATATATGTTCATCAGGAATATTGTTATAATTCTTTTTTTGTTGTCATATTTTTGGTTTTGGATTTAAGGTGATGCTGGTTTCATAGAATGAGTTTGGAACAATTCCCTCCCTTTCATTTGTCTTGAGTATTTTAAGAATTAGTATTTGTTCTTCTTTAAAAGCTTGATAGATTGCTTCTCAGACTTTTGGCTAAGATCAAGTGTAAAAGTTTGGTAGAATTCCTTAGCCAGCGCTGCGTCTCAATAGGCTAATCCTCCACCTTGCGGCGCCAGCACACCAGCTTCTAGTCCCGGTCTGGGCGCTGGATTCTGTCCCGGTTGCCAGTTGCCCCTCTTCCAGGCCAGCTCTCTGCTGAGGCCCGGGAGTGCAGTGGAGGATGGCCCAAGTGCTTGGGCCCTGCACCCCAGGGGAGACCAGGAGAAGCACCTGGCTCCTGCCATCGGATCAGTGTGGTGCGCCGGCCGCGGTGGCCATTGGAGGGTGAACCAACGGCAAAAGGAAGACCTTTCTCTCTCACTGTCCACTCTGCCTGTCAAAAAAAAAGAAAAAAAGAAAAAAAGAAAGAATTCCTCAGTGAAGATATCCAGCCCTGGGCTTATCTTTGTTGGAAAGTTCTTTAGTATTGATTCAATCCCAGCTTTGTTTATTGATCTATTCATGTTTTCCATGTCTTTTTTGCCTTAATTTTGCCAAATTATGTGTCCAGAAATCTATTTCTTTTAGATTTTGCAATCTGTTGGCAAACAGCTGTTTGTAATAATTCCTATGATTCTTAGTATTTCTGTGGCATCAGTTGTAACATCTGCTTTTTCATCTCTAATTTTATCAGTTTAAATTTTCTCCCTTTTTTTCATGGTTAGTTGAGTCAATAGTTTATCAATGTTGTTTGTTTTTTCCTAAAACCAATTCTTCATTTTACTGATATTTTGTATTTTTTTTTAACTTTCAGTTTTTTTATTCTCTAATTTTATTATTTCTTTTTTTCTACTAATTTTAGATTTGGTTTGTTCTTGTTCGTGTTTTTTAGGTCCTTGAGATGCATTTTTAGATCATTTATTTTATGACTTTCCAATTTCTTGCTGTAAGCACTAATTTCTGTAAGCTTTCCTCTTAATACTGTTTTTGCTGTATCAAAAGTTTTAATATATTGTGTTATCATTTTCATGTTTCAAGTAATTTTTTTTATTTTCCCTTTGATTTCTTCAAGTTACTACTCATTCAAGAACATGTTCTTAAGTCTCCATGTATTTTATATTTTCTAGTGTTTCTTTTATTGTTCATTGCCAGCTTTTTCCAATTGTGGTAAAAAAAAAGAATATGATATTTTTGGAATTTGTTGTAACTTGATTTATGGCCTAATATATGGTCTGTCCTAAAGAATGTTTCATGGACCAACAAATAAAATGTGCATTCTGCAACTGTGGAATGGAATGTTCTGTGCATATCTGTTAGATCCATTTGGTCTCTAGTGTAGATTAGCTATGTTGATTATTTTTTGGGGGGGTGGTCAGTCTGGTTAATCTGTCTATTGATGAAAGTGGCAAGTTGAAGTTTCCCTTTATTATTGTAGTAGAACTGAAGTCTCCCTTTACATCCATTAATATTTGTTTTATATAACTGTGCTCCAGCATTGGGTTCATATACATTTATATAGTCACATCTTCTTGTTGAATGGATCCTTAATCATTACATAATGACTTTGTCTCATGTAATAGTTTCTTTAAAAAAAAAAAGGAACCAGTTTTTTTTTTCTTAAATTTATTTATTTGTTTGAAAGGCACAGTTACAGAGAGGCAGAGGTGGAGGCAGAGGCAGAGAGAGAGAGAGAGAGAGTGGAGGGAGAGAGTCTTCCATCTGCTGTTTCACTCCCCAAATGACCACAACATCCAGAGATAGGCCAATCCTAAGCCATGAAACTGGAGCTTCTTCCAGGTCTCAGAGGTCCAAGGACTTGGCCATCTTTCACTGCTTTCCCAGGCCATAGCAGAGAGCTGGATCAGAAGTGGAGCAGTTAGGACTCAAAACAGTGACCATATGATTTGTCAGCACTGCAGGTAGTAGTTATATCTGCTATGCCACAGTGCCAGCCCCAACTTGTAATAGTTTTGTCTTAAAGTCTGTTTCATCTGATATGAGTATAGCTTCTTCTGATAGCTTTTGATTTATATTTTCACAGAATATAGTTTTCTATCCTTTCACTCTCAGTCTCTGTGTTCTGTATGTTTCAGTATTCATGTTTCTTGTAGGCAGCATGAAGATGATTTTTGGGGAAGTTTATTCCATTTGTATTTGAGGTTATTATTGATAAGTAATATCTTAGCCCTGACATTTTTCCATAAACATTTATGCTGTTTATTTTAAGTCACCTTTGTTTCATGAAGAGGTTTTCTGCTTTCATTTTCTTTCATGATGATGATTATCTTCCTCTGTTTCTATATGTACTATACACTCATTCGTTTTCAGGTGATTCATCAATATCCATTTCTTGATAGTCCAATATTAATGTATCATTTTGTTCCTTTTTGGGAAGTCATATTACCTTCCTTGTCATGTTTCTTGTATTACTATGTCGGTGTTTGCACATCTGTGGGATAGCCTGTTTCAATCTCCTTTGGAGTACCTAAGGATTATACTTGAGCACCAGGTGTGTATTTTGGGTTGGGCCAGGGAGCTGCATCTATCATTTAATGGGGTCTGCAAGAATCCACAGTGGCACCTGTGAAGGGCCTGATGGAGCACCTCTGGCTACAGTGAGTGAGGGGGATGGGATGTTGGAGCTGACTGATGTGACCAAAGACCCTGCCTTTCTTTGTGCCACAGTTAACTAGCTGAATCACAGCCCATCGTGAGCCCCCAGCACCAGTGCCACCCACCCACTGAGATGTGCACAATGTCCAGAACACTGACTTGCTCTGTGGTATGTCCCTGACCCCACTGTGGGTGCAAGGGAGCCCAGCCACAATCCATGATTTTATGCCCAGAACTCCCACAGCTACAGGGTTCAGGGGATTTGCTCTCCTTTCAGTAAACCACCCTGTTTATGGCTGCAGGAGCCTCTGGTAGCAGCAGAACTGCTTGCTTTCCCCCAGGTCAAGACAATCCAGCAGAAACTCTACCACAGCAAACTGAGTCCGGCTGTTTGGTGGGTGGAGGGAGAGAGGTAATGTGGCTTTCCTTTTTGGAGCAAAGTAGTCCTTCAGGCCCCTGTCAGATCCCGAGGCTGGACTTGAATTGAGTAGGGACTGTGGAATTTTCCTTCAGTTAAAGCTGCCATTGGTGGGGCCCATGGCTCCTTATTCCCACCTTCTCTGGACATGATGGTGTTTCCCAGCCAGGAGGTGCTTGCCTAGCTGCAGGGGTGACTGGCAGTGTGCCCAGAGGTGGTGACATTTCTTCCGTCTTCTCACTTCCTGTGGAGTCTCTCTTCTGTTGTTGTTTCTCCACTGAAAATTTCTCTCCATCAGTCCCCTGAAAACATGGTCCTTCCTTTGTTTTTCTGGTTTCTTTCTGTGGCTAAGGTCAGCGCAGCTTCTTAACTAGTCAGTCAGACTACCTTTTTTGTTTTAATAAATAATTTTGAATTAGCCATTTTTGTGCATAAATCCCTATCTTCATTTCAAGATTATTTCCTTAGATCTATTTTCTAAAAGCAGAATGATTGAGTCAAATGTGTAGCCTATTTCCAGCCTCTTTTGGAATTATCCTTGACTCTATTTTTCTTCCTTTCTTAAGTTTATCTAATGATTGTGTGCTGTAATTTCCATTTTTGCTTTAGGTCTTAAATCAGGCCCATTTTTTTCTTCTCACTAGCACTACTGTAGTTAATACCTGAGTAGCACATTCATCAAACTCCTGTGGTAGTCTCCTCTCTAAACTTCTTAATTCCTTCTGTCCTCACTCAGATCAGTGATAGATAGATAGATAGATAGATAGATAGTCATGTCTCACCAGATTGACCTTTCTTAACTGTCATCGATAACATTTCTCAGCTCAAAAATCCTTTCAGTAGCTCGTATCTGACTACTTAACTGAATACAAACACTTCATCCTAAAAATAAACTATTAACAGACTCCTGGTAGCTTTTCCACTATTCCTTATAGTGCCACTTTACCCCAGACTGGGACTTGGAACATGACCTATTATGTCCTGCTTCTGTAAAGGCTTATGAGTAATCTGAGATTTTTCCCAATTTGTTTAGAGTCTGTTAACTTAGCCTCCTATAGTTACATGTATGGTGAAATTGTATTGAAAGACACTGAATCAGAGACAAGATGCAGTTTATACTCTAGAAAGGGAATCTAGAGTCACAGCACTTTTTGTGCCTATTTTTCAAGCCTCACTTACACAGATTGACATAGAGAGGGCCTAACAACACCTGTGCTCAACACAGCTTGTGCTACAGGAGAGGAACCCTGAGTTTAGGGAATCTGAATCTCTTATAATGGACAAGGAAAGTTCCTATTCTTTGCTCCAAAAGGGCAACACTATCTCTATTTTGGAAATGTAGCCCAGTAAAAAATGACAGTCATGTGCTCCTAGGACATGCAAAAACAGATCCATGGAGAATTGTTTCCCAACAACTTCCATAATTTTCCTTCCGCCTGGAATGTCATCTTTTTAAGTTTTGTCTTATCAATATAAAGGCCACAGGGCTGGCGCTGTGGCACAGCAGGTTAACGCCCTGGCCTGAAGTGCCGGCATCCCATATGGGTGCAGGTTCTAGTCCCAGCTGCTCCTCTTCCGATCCAGCTCTCTGCTGTGGCCTGGGAAAGCAGTAGAGATGACCCAAGTCTTTGGGCCCCTGCACCCACGTGGGAGACCTGGAAGAAGTGCCTGGCTCCTGGCTTCAGATCCGTGCAGCTCTGGCCATTGTGGCCAATTTGGGAGTAAACCTTTGGATGGAAGACTTCTCTCTCTCTGCCTCTCCTCTCTCTGTGTGTAATTCTGACGCTCAAATAAATAAATAAATCTTTAAAAAAAATAAAGGCCACTTAAAATTTTTTTCTGGAATTGCCTTCATGAAGCCACACATATGTTCTTCCTTCTTTAAATGTTTATGTCACCCTCTTTGTACCCCTTCTATTCTCTATTTTTTTCTATAATCATGTAGTCAACTAGATTATTTTAAATGTTTGTTTATTCATTTTTATTTGTTTGAAAAGCAGAGTGATGGGGAGAGAGAGATCATCCACCTGCGGTTTATTGTTTATTTCTCCAATGCCTTTAACAGCTGGAGCTGAGCCAGGCTGAAGCCAGGGATTAGGAACCCCATGGTCTCCTGTGTGGGTGGCAAGGACTCAGGACTCAGGACTCAATCATCATCTGCTGCATCTTACACACGTTGGCAGAAAGCTGGATAAGAAGTAGGGGCTGAGGTGATACTCAGTCCCTGCCATTCTGCTGTGAGATGCAGGCAGAACTAGATTTATTTACAGCCAGCTTGACTGATAATTTCTTATGGTTAAGGATAACACTACTTAGCATTACTTTCAGTAATTCCTAGAGATACTCAATAAACAAGCAAAATGTATAAAATTCAGTAGTTGCAGTAAAAGAACTTTTGCGGCAGATGTTCATCACAGATATTGGCTCACCAAATTTCTCAACCACAGTAATTTTGACTTGGAATATGGAAAGAATCAATTGCTTGCCAGAAAAGATTGAAAGTGAAAAGATGCATATACATGGATATACACAACCTGCAGGAGGGGGTCTTATTGAGATGTGCACAAAACTAAGTTACAAGTTACAAATTCAGAATCATAGTTAAGCACAAAACTATGACACAGAGAGAAAATGCAGAGTGCAGTATGAAGAAACTAGTTAGTATGGGAAGATAAGCATAGAGTTGCATGAAAGAGCAGAAATATAGATACAGAATCCTGACTAGGATTCTTGTGCTGAAGTGACTAGAGCTGTCTTCAAATTGAACCACATGGGGCCAGAGCTGTGGCATAGTGGGTAAAGCTGCTGCTTGCAGTGCCAGCATCCCATATGGGCGCCAGTTTGAGTCCCACTTGCTCCACTTCCCATCCAGCTCTCTGCTATGGCCTGGGAAAGCAGTAGAGGATGGCCCAACTGCTTGGGCCCCTGCACCTGTGTAGCAGACCTAGAAAAAGCTCCTGGCTCCTAGCTTCGGATCGGTGCAGCTCTGGCTGTTGCAGCCATCTGGGGAATGAACCAGAGGATGGAAGACCTCTGTCTCTGTCTGCCTCTCCTTCTCTCTCTATGTAACTCCAACTTTCAAGTAAATAAATAAATCTTTAAACAAAAATTGAACCACTAACTTAATGACTTAACATTGCAACATTGCTTTTAGTTATTCACCATTTGGTTCTTCTCTTCCTATTTGGCCTGGGACTCTGCTGTTGCCTGAGAATCATTTTTCTTATTCTTCTCATGACCACCATATTCCTGGGTTATTTGAGGCAACCTAAGTCGTCCTTTCTAACAGTTGAAAGAGCCTAACATAGAAATACATTGGACATAACTAGAGATCTGCTGGTAAGTATTTAATGAATGACTCTCCAAAGGGAAGATGCCCTAATATGTAGCATTTGTCAATTTTCATGGTATAAATACTTCTACCAAGGCTGAATTCCAGCTCTCAACGTAACATCACAGAGTAGTGCACAACTGGGAAGACATATGCACAATTGACTCTTGGTAGCATGTTTGAACTGACTGTGTGTATCACTGGATGAAATGCTAAATCTCAGCTTGCACTCATAGATCTTGTTTTTTAAACCCTACCTTATAAAACTCAGTACCTGCTTTCAGAGTTATTACTTTAAAAATATGGTATTACTATCATATGGCTGTTACCTACCCCCTTTACATCATGCTATTATATGTCAGCTAACCAATTCATAGGACAATTTAACTTCCTTTTACATATTGGCAGCTACACATCATTTTACGTTTTCATATTTTTCTCTATATGCACTTCATTTTTGCCATAGTTTTGGTTAAATTTGAAATTACCAAGTGTCTTTTCAATTGTTACATTATAAAAGCTGCTTGGCTTTCAAATCGAAAGACTTCAAATGAAACGGGAAAACCTTTAAGTACTTTAGTGCTTTAAAATTGCCTTACACTATACACAGTGATTTAAAATTATTGTGCTACTTTCCTTTTTTGTTATAAGTGCCTCTCTCTTAAGTAGTGGGGACTCTGAACTTACAAAGAAGAAAATAATTTAAAATTATTGGAGTGCTTCGGGTTTTTAGGAGACCTTCATTCTTCCAAATTGGAATTCCAATTTGTGAAGTGCTCCAGTAACTTTAAATTGCTGAATGCTATAGACCCAGGATTCAAGTACAGAGTTCCTTGCTGAAGCACTTATAAAACATTAAAAAAATCCTTCAACTAATTCTCAGAGGACATGGTCAGATTATTGATTTCACCTACTTCCTTAATCTACAGTTTTAAAGGAATATAAATGATACATGTGATGAATAAAAGTACATACATTTAATCATCAATGTTAAATCATATCTTTAAATTTTAATTTCTCTAAGATATATAGTTTATTCAGACTTCCAGAAACACTAGAGATGTGAAAAGATAGCAGTGAAAGTAAATTTCATAAGTAGGCTCAAGCTCATTTTATGAAATAAAACATTCTAATATCATGGTTTGCTTCATGAATATGATAGTGTTAATAAATTAAGTGTGTCCTTATCTTCCTTGTATTATAATAATTATCTTTTATGGAAAAAATAACTAATGGTAATTGTATTCCAATTGAAATAAAAGCAGACTCACAAAAGCACAAATGTAAAAATTCAAACATATTATGATATGTAGGAAAATGAAAGAATAAAAGTTTTTTTATCTTCATAATTGAAATAAGCATTAGGGCCAGTGGTCATGAGATTTTATGTTTAGTCTATTCAGTAAACAAATACATTCTTTGACTACAGTGACATGAGTGATTCTTTGCAGTTCTGTTAATTACATAGAACTGGGTCTAATCCACTGACTTCCAGTGCCATTTCCATCATTTGTTGTAAGTGTGCTAACCATTATACTTAGTGAAATAAGCCAGTCCCCAACAGACACATACCATATGTTCTCCCTGATCTGTGGTAACTAATACAGTACCAAAAAAAAAAAAAAAAAAAGTAATGTATAAGAGGCAGTTGACATTTTGAGATTCAAAAAAAAAAAAAAAGAATTAGACAAATAGTAAGAAAGTTTGCCTTTTCTCACACGATTGTAGAAAAAAATATCATTGTAATTTTCCTTCCATCCAACTCAAATTAAAAATAAAAACAAAACAAATAAAGCACTACTATCACCACTACCACTAAATACCACCAAAAACAATGCAACAGAATTATTTAAAGAGGAAAAAAAAAACTAGAGAATATGAAGGTAATTCAGAAGGTTCAGAGAGTAAAATTTTTCATGGATCTTTGGAAAATTTAAAAGATACTTCCATATGAAACTAGAAGATAATTACTCTGTGGAAGAGAAAATAATATAATAGAAATGTTCTGGAAAATACACTTATTAGCCAAATCTGATCATTTTTATGGGGGAAGCATAATTATTGGGTAGAAAATAATATGCCCTAAAAGTGACCTATAGATTACTTTAAATTTGTTTTTAAATTGCCTGGTTTTGAGGATTGAGCATTTAACCTAATTGGTAAGATGTTGACATCCCACTTAGGAGTATCTGGGTTCAGCTCCTGGCTCTAATTCCTAACTTCCAGCAGACCCTTGAAGGCAGCAATGATGGCTGAAGTGACCGGGTTACTGTATTCCAAATGAAGAACTGGATTCCATTCTTGGCTACCGGCTTTGACCCCAGCTCAGCTCCAGGCATTGTAGAAATGTGAGGAGTAAACCAACCAATGGGAGAGCAGTACTCTCTGTCTCGCTTGCTCTCTAAAAAATAAAATAATAAAATGTCTAACTTTTATGGTTTTTCAAATCCTTTGAAGAAAAAGAAGCTCTCTATACAAATGATATTTTTAAGTTACACACAGGCAACCATCCATGAATTCTTCCCAGAGTTCAGACTCTAATTCATTTTTTAAATATTGCATGAATTATTTTAATGTTTTCTAAAGTATAGTTAGCTTCCAACTTTCTTCCTTGCAAGAAAATCACTTATAAATGTAAGTAACCAAGTAAATAAGTATACTTTCACTTGTAGGGCTTTTTGGGAGGTAAGTTTAATGAAAATTCAGAAGTCTATAATTAGACTGTCTATGTGATGGGTCTACAGAAAGGTCATGTACAGTGCATATTATGAGAAAACTATACATGAATTTCAAAAAAATTTGTACCACAATATATTTATCTTTTATTCCATTTTTTCACAAAATTTTGGAGGCACCCTTTTATAAGCTGCCTCATCTAACTCTAATATTGATAAACCCAGGCAACCTAGCTGTAACTGAGAATATAACAAGCAAACTCTCCTTATACATTGCAGACTCTTATTCAATGATATATTGGTTTTTTTTTTAAGATTTATTTATTTATTTGAAAGAGTTACACACAGAGAGAAGGAGAGGCAGAGAGAGAAGTCTTCCATCCGCTTGTTCACTCCCCAGATGGCCACAATGGCTGGAGCTGTGCTGATCTGAAGCCAGAAGCCAGGAGTTTCCTCTGGGTCTCCCACGCAGATGCAGGGGTCCAAGGACCTGGGCCATCTTCTACTGCTTTCCCAAGCCACAGCAGAGAGCTAGATCGGAAGTGGAGCAGCCAGGACTCCAACTGGCGCCCATATGGGATGCTGCCACTGCAGGTGGCAGCTTACCTGCTACACCACAGTGCAGGCCTAATGCATTGTTTTAAATTTTTTTCTTTGGCCATAGAGCTATCAGGAGGATATAAAGACTCTCCTGTATCTTTCAAGAAAGGAAAATTACTGCGTAACTGAAGAACCAAATTAGACTGGATGCAGGAACATTTTCAGCATAGAACAGAACATCTCATATTGGTACAAGAACCAGTGTACCCTTAGAATTGCTGCCTTCATTTTATCGACCACTATTCTCAATGTAGGAACTCTGAAAAGTGAAGTGCTTGCTGAACTCATAAAAGACCACATTCATTCTTATCACTTCTTTTACAAGAAACATACGTTGATCTTATTTCAGAGTGCTCTATATTTAGGTCTTGATTCATGTAATTGAAGGAAATAAAATATGTGTGTGTACCTTATCTTTCAAAGGCAGAACCTACTTATCATTGACTTTTAAGTTGCAATGAATACACAATGACTTCTGCACACCCTGAGAAGCAATTAGCATACTGTGAATTCCCAAATGTTAAATGAAATCCTTATTCAACAGTCTAGCATCTGATGTGTTTTGAATTTATATTTCCAATAAAATGCTGTGTTGAGTCTCTCTTTTTTTTTTTTTTTTCAGTATCAAATAGACAGAGTCACTATAGGCCAGAGGACAAAATAGTACAAGAAAAAAAGGAAATTGGGCTTTCAGTTTTAAAAATGCATGGCTTATATGCAGGTGTTTGATGACAAATGGAAAGTGGGATGGTCAGGAAATAGTAATCAATTAACCTCATTGGCTATTTTTGCCGACCTAGAGAAATGGGTAAGCTTTCATGGAAGAGTAAAAGACACTGGGAGTCTCCTCCACTGGGCATTCAGGAAATTCTTCAAATATGCCACCAAATGGAACAACAAAACACATTTGTAAATTGGCTAACACTTTACTGCCCACATAGACCTTCATGTTGTTATTTCTTTGCTTGTCCACAGCTAGACAGAAAGGCAACTTCTTATTTTTTGAGTGATAGATCTAAACTCATGTATTCATCTTTTCCATGGAAGAAACACTAGAAGGCAGCATTGACTTTGTTGCCACTCAGAAATCTGTAATCTGTTCTGAAGACAGCTCATGAGCTTATTTCAATTACATCTCCTTTCCCCAGTCATCACCAAACCAACTTACTCCCTACATGGTGTATACCAAGAATACAAATACCAAGGAAGCAGTCAATCTGTCTTCTGCTTATTACATGATCAGCACCTTAAAAATAGCCTGACACATATTAAAAGGTCAGTTATTATTTTGTAATACAGCTGTAAAAACAAATAATTAAACAGGATAATATAGAATCTCCAAGTTACTATTTTAACCTCCAAACGTTGTTTTCTCAAAGCCAGCAGCAGTTCTTGAAATTTGAGACTTTGTGTATATGTGTATGTATACATAGAGTTTTTTTTTTTTTTTTTTTTTTTATAAAGCTTTTATTTAAAGAATATAAATTTCCAAAGAACAGCTCATGGACCACAATGGCTCCCCCCCCACACAACTTCCCTCCCTCCCCCCACCCTCCACTTTTCCCGCTCCCTCTCCCCTTCCATTCACATCAAGATTCATTTTCAATTCTCTTTATACACAGGAGATCAATTTAGTACATATTACGTAAAGATTTCAACGGTTTGCCCTCGCATAGAGACACAAAATGATAATACTGTTGGAGTACTAGTTATAGTATTAATTCACAATGTACAGCACATTAAGGACAGAGATCCTACATGATTTTTTTTTTTTAAAAAATTGATTAATTGTCTATGCAATTTCCGGTTTAACACCAAGATTTTTTAATCATTTGCAATTATCTTTATATAAAGAAGATCGATTCAATATATACTATGTAAAGATTTCATCAGTTTGCACCCACACAGAAACACAAAGTGTAAAAATACTGTTTCAGTACTAGTAATAGCATCACTTCACATTGGATAACACATTAAGGACAGATCCCTCATGAGACGTAAGTACACAGTGACTCCTGATGTTGATTTAGCAATTTGACACTCTTGTTTATGGCGTCAGTAATCTCCCTAGGCTCTGGTCATGAGTTGCCGAGGCTATGGAAGCCTTTAGGGTTAGCCGACTTCGATCTTATTCCCACAGGGCCATAGTCAAAGTGGAAGTTCTCTCCTCCCTTCAGAGGAAGGTACCTCCTTCTTTGATGGCCCCGTTCTTTCCACTGGGATCTCACTCGCAGAGATCTTTCATTTAGGTCTTCTGTTTTTTCCAGAGTGTCTTAGCTTTCCATGCCTAAAATATTCTCATGGGCTCTTGAGCCAGATCCGAATGCCTTAAGGGCTGATTCTGAGGCCAGAGTGCTATTTAGGAATCTGCCATTCTATGAGTCTGCTGTGTATCCTGCTTCCCATGTTGGATCATTCTCTCCCTTTTTCATTCTATCAGTTAGTATTAGCAGACACTAGTCTTGTTTGTGTGATCCCTTTGGCTCTTAGACCTATCAGTGTGATCAATTGTGAGCTGAAATTGATCACTTGCACTAGTGAGATGGCCTTGGTACATGCCACCTTGATGGGGTTGTATTGGAAACCCCTGGCACAATTCTAACTCCATCATTTGGGGGCGTTCCGATTGAGCCTGTCCCAAGTTTTACATCTCCTCCCTCTCTTATTCCCACTCTTATATTTCACAGAGATCACTTTTCAGTTAAAATTTAAACACCTAAGAATAATTGTGTGTTAATTACAGAGTTCAACCTCTAGTACTAGGATAAAGAAAAAAAAAAGATACTACCATGGATAAAGTATTACATTGTACAACAACAGTCAGCACAAGATCTGATCGAGTCACTGTTTCTCATAGTGTCCATTTCACTTCAACAGGTTTCCCCTTTGGTGCTCAGTTAGTCATCGCCAATCAAGGGAAACAAATGATATTTGTCTCTTTGGGACTGACTTAATTCACTCAGCATGATGTTTTCCAGATTCCTCCATTTTGTTGCAAGTGACCGGATTTCATTGTTTTTGACTGCTGTATAGTATTCTGTAGAGTACATGTCCCATAATTTCCTAATCCAGTCTACTGTTGATGGGCATTTGGGTTGGTTCCAAGTCTTAGCTATTGTGAATTGAGCCGCAATAAACATTGCTGTGCAGACGGCTTTTTTGTTTGCCAATTTAATTTCCTTTGGGTAAATTCCAAGGAGTGGGATGGCTGGGTTGAATGGTAGGGTTATATTCATGTTTCTGAGGAATCTCCAGACTGACTTCCATAGTGGCTTCACCAGTTTGCATTCCCACCAACAGTGGATTAGTGTCCCTTTTTCCCCACATCCTCTCCAGCATCTATTGTTGGTGGATTTCTGAATGTGAGCCATTCTCACCGGGGTGAGGTGAAACCTCATTGTGGTTTTGATTTGCATTTCCCTGATTGCTAGGGATCTTGAACATTTTTTCATGTGTCTGTTGGCCATTTGGATTTCCTCTTTTGAAAAATGTCTATTGAGGTCCTTGGCCCATCTCTTAAGTGGGTTGTTTGTTTTGATGTTGTGGAGTTTCTTAATTTCTGTGTAGATTCTGGTTATCAACCCTGTATCTGTTGCATAGTTTGCAAATATATTTTCCCATTCTGTCGGTTTCCTATTCACTTTCCTGACTGTTTCTTTTGCAGTACAGAAACTTTTCAATTTGATGCAATCCCAGTAGTTAATTTTGGTTTTCAGTGCCTGTGCTTCTGGGGTCTTTTCCAAGAAGTCTTTGCCAGTACCTATGTCTTGCAGGGTTTCTCCTATGCTCTCTAGTAATTTGATGGTGTCGGGTCGTAGGTTTAAATTTTTAATCCATGTTGAATGGATTTTTGTGTAAGGTGAAAGGTAGGGGTCTTGCTTCATGGTTCTGCACGTGGAAATCCAGTTTTCCCAGCACCATTTATTAAACAGACTGACCTTACTCCAGGGACTGATTTTGGATCGTTGATCAAATATAAGTTGGCTGTAGATGTTTGGATTGATTTCTGGAGTTTCTATTCTGTTCCATTGGTCTATCCATCTGTTTCTGTACCAGTACCATGCTGTTTTGATAACAACTGCCCTGTAGTATGTCCTGAAATCTGGTATTGTGATGCCTCCGGCTTTGTTTTTGTTGTACAAGATTGCTTTAGCTATTCGAGGTCTCCTGTGTCTCCATATGAATTTCAGCATCATTTTTTCCAGATCTGAGAAGAATGTCCTCGGTATCTTGATTGGTATTGCGTTGAATCTGTAAATTGCTTTTGGCAGAATGGACATTTTGATGATATTGATTCTTCCAATCCATGAGCATGGAAGATTTCTCCATTTTTTGGTATCCTCTTCTATTTCTTTCTTTAAGGTTTTGTAATTTTCATTGTAGAGATCTTTAATGTCCTTAGTTAAATTTATTCCAAGGTATTTGATTGTTTTTGTAGCTATTGTGAATGGGATTGATCTTAGCAGTTCTTCCTCAGCCGTGGCCTTGTCTGTGTATACAAAGGCTGTTGATTTTTGTGCATTGATTTTATATCCTGCTACTTTGCCATACTCTTCTATGAGTTCCAATAATCTCTTAGTAGAGTTCTTTGGGTCCCCTAAATAAAGAATCATGTCGTCTGCAAAGAGGGATAGTTTGAGTTCTTCCTTCCCAACTTGTATCCCTTTAATTTCTTTTTCTTGCCTAATAGCTCTGGCTAAGACTTCCAGCACTATATTGAATAGCAGTGGTGAGAGTGGGCATCCCTGTCTGGTACCAGATCTCAGTGGAAATGCTTCCAACTTTTCCCCATTCAATAGGATATTGGCCGTGGGTTTTTCATAAATTGCTTTGATTGTATTGAGGAATGTGCCTTCTATACCCAGTTTGCTTAGGGTTTTCATCATGAAAGGGTGTTGAATTTTATCGAATGCTTTCTCTGCGTCTAGTGAGATAATCATATGGTTTTTCTTCTGCAGTCTGTTAATGTGGTGTATCACGTTGATTGTTTTGCGAATATTGAACCATCCCTGCATACCAGGGATGAATCCCACTTGGTCTGGGTGGATGATCTTTCTGATGTGTTGTTGCAGTCTATTGGCCAGAATTTTATTGAGGATTTTTGCATCTATGTTCATGAGGGATATTGGTCTGTAATTCTCTTTCAATGCTGCATCTTTTTCTGGTTTAGGAATTAAGGTGATGCTGGCTTCATAGAAGGAATTTGGGAGAATTCCCTCTTTTTCAATTGTTCTGAATAGTTTGAGAAGAATTGGGGTTAGTTCTTCTTTAAATGTCTGGTAGAATTCAGCAGTGAATCCATCTGGTCCTGGGCTTTTCTTTGTTGGGAGGGCCTTTATTACTGATTCAATTTCTGACTCACTTATGGGTCTGTTTAGGTTTTCTATGTCTTCCTGGTTCAATTTAGGTAGGTTGCATGTGTCCAGGAATCTATCCATTTCTGATAGGTTTCCCTGTTTGCTGGCATACAAGTCCATGTAGTAATTTCTGATGATTCTTTTGATTTCTGTGGTGTCTGTTGTTATATTTCCTTTTTCATCTCTGATTTTACTGATTTGGGTCTTTTATCTTCTTTTTTTAGTTAGTTGGGCCAATGGGGTGTCAATCTTGTTTATTTTTTCAAAAAACCAGCTCCTCGTTTGGCTGATTTTTTGTAATGTTTTTTTGGATTCAATCCTGTTGATTTCTTCTCTGATTTTGATTATTTCTCTTTTTCTACTAGATTTGGGTCTAGTTTGCTGCAAATTTTCTAAATCCTTGAGATGCATTGAAAGCTCATCTATTTGGTGCCTTTCCAGTTTCTTGATGTAGGCACCTATTGATATAAACTTTCCTCTTAACACTGCTTTTGCTGTATCCCATAAGTTTTGGTATGTTGTGCTGTTATCCTCATTTACTTCCAGAAAATTTTTGATTTCTCTTTTGATTTCTTCAGTGACCCATTGTTCATTCAGGAGCATGTTGTTCAATCTCCATGTGTTTGCATATGCTGTAGGGATTCCTGAGTTGCTAATTTCCAACTTCACTCCCTCATGGTCTGAGAAGTTGCATGGTATGATTTTAATTCTTTTGAATTTGCTGAGACTTGCTTTATGGCCTAATATGTGATCAATCCTAGAGTAGGTTCCATGTGCTGCTGAGAAGAATGTGAATGCTTTCTGTGTAGGATGAAAAGTTCTGTAGATATCTGTTAGATCCATTTGGGCTATAGTGTTGTTTAAATCTACTGTCTCCTTGTTGATCTTCTGTCCTGTCGATCTGTCAATATCTGTGAGTGAAGTATTGAAGTCCCCCAGTACTATTGTGTTGGGGTCTAAGTCTCCCTTTAAGTTTCTTAACAAATTTTTTAAATAAACCTGTGGCCTGTAATTAGGTGCATATACATTGAGAATTGTTATATCTTCCTGTAGTATTGATCCCTTAATCATTATATAGTGCCCCTCTTTGTCTCTCTTAACAGTTTTTGTGTTAAAGTTTATGTAGTCCGATATTAAGATGGTTACACCCGCTCTTTTTTCATTTCTGTTGGCGTGGTATATCTTGTTCCATCCTTTTATTTTCAGTCTGTATGGATCTTCGTTGGAAAGATGTGTTTCTTGTAGGCAGCAAATAGATGGTTTTTGTTCCTTAACCCAATCAGCCAATCTCTGTCTTTTAACAGGACAGTTTAGACCTTTAACATTCAATGTGACTATTGATAAGTGGTAAGTTTGCCCTGCCATTTGCCAGATATTTTCTAATGTATGCTTTGAATTCCCTGTGATCTTTTGCCGTGAGGTTCCCTTCGCTTACCTTCTTTCATGTTGATGGTCGTGTTTCTGTGTTTCTGTGTGTAACACATCTTTAAGTATCTTTTGCAGGGCTGGACGAGTGGCAACAAATTCTTTCAATTTTTGTTTGTTATGAAAGGTCTTTATTTCACCTTCATTCACAAATGAGAGCTTTGCAGGGTATAATATTCTGGGCTGGCAGTTTTTCTCTCTAAGCACCTGGGCTATGTCTCGCCATTCCCTTCTAGCTTGTAGGGTTTCAGTTGAGAAGTCAGCTGTAAGTCTAATTGGAGATCCTCTGAGAGTAATCTGCCGTTTCTCTCTTGCACATTTTAGGATCTTTTCTTTTTGCTTCACTGTGGTGAGTTTAATTACAATATGTCGTGCAGAGGATCTCTTTTGGTCATGTTTATTAGGGGTTCTATGAGCTTCCTGGATTAGGATTTCTCTGTCTTTCTCCAAGCCTGGAAAGTTTTCTGCTAGTATCTCCCTAAAAAGGCCTTCTAATCCTTTCTCCCTCTCCATACCTTCAGGAACACCTAGAACCCGAATGTTGGGTTTTTTAATAGTATCCTGTAAATTCCCGATGATATCTTTTAGTTTTCTAATTTCCTCTTCTTGTCTTTGGTTTGACTGTTTCCTCTCCTGTTCTCTGTCTTCTAGGTCCGATATTCTCTCTTCTGCTTCACCCATTCTGGTTTTAGGGCCCTCAAGATTGCTTGTCACTTGATCTATTGAATTCTTCAATTCATTAAGATTTTTTGTCACTCTCGTAGCTTCTTGTTCTACTAGTTGTTTCATTTCATTTTGATTTCTGCGTAGTGCTTCATTCTCGCGAGAGAGATTTTCTATCTTATCCATTAAGGATTTCTGTAGTTCAAGAATTTGTTTTTGAGAACTTCTTAATGTTCTTATCAATTCTTTGAGATCTGCTTCTTGCATTTCTTCTATCTCATTATCTTCATAATCCTGACTTGGGGTGTCTTTTCCGTTTGGGGTCATCATAGCGTCTTCCTTGATCTTGCTCCCTCGGAATCTGTTTTTATTTGGCATTTTTTTTTTTTTTCCCCTCACTCTTTCTCTGGGTTGTCAAGGTAACGGAGTTTGTGTGCGCGGTGTGTTCCCAGTTTTTGGATCCCCTTCAGTTTTCTACAGCCTCGGGTTTTTGGTTCCGTCTGCCTCAGTGATGGGCGGGCGGGCGGGCGGGCGGGTGCGCCTTGTCCCACTGCGTTTAATCTAGCTCGAATTAGCAGGGTGGGTGACGAGAGAGGCTAGTGTCCGTGCAGGCTCGCCTCAATTGTGCTGTTTTCCCCCGTGGGGGGTCTGCTTCCCCCCGCCAGTGTCTCGGGATCCCTGTATCGGCCCCCGTTCAAGCGCTCAGTTCCAATGGCGACTGTGTTCCGCCCGGCTTCCGGTTCAGCCGGCGGGCGCACGCCGTCCCACTGTGTTCAGTCTAGCTCGAGTGAGCAGGGTGGGCAACGAAAGAGGCTAGTGTCCGTGTGGGCTCGCCTCAACTGTGCTGTTTCCCCCGTGGCGTCTGCTTCCCCCCGCCAGTGTCTCGGGATCCCTGTATCGGCTCCCGTTCAAGCGCTCGATTCTAATGGCGACTGTGTTCCGTCCGGTTCCCGTCCCTCCCGGCAGCTCCCGTGCCACTAAGGCACGATTTGCCGTTCGCAAACTTACTTTCCCATAGGTCCTCTGCGTCTCATTCACTGGGTCCGGAAGAATTTCCACTGCATTTTTTTCCGTGAGATTTTTCCTGAGGCTACAGTAACTCTGTTTTTATTAAACTATCTTTTTGCGGACTGCTAGTGCGCGTCCTCACTATTCCGCCATCTTGGCTCCGCCCCCTACATAGAGTTTTTAAAAACCAGGTTGTGTTGGCCGGCACCACAGCTCACTAGGCCTGCAGCGCCGGCAGCCCAGAACCTAGTCCCGGTCAGGGCGTCAGATTCTGTCCCGGTTGCCCCTCTTCCAGGCCAGCTCTCTGCTGTGGCCCGGGAGTGCAGTGGAGGATGGCCCAAGTGCTTGGGCCCTGCACCCCATGGGAGACCAGGAGAAGCACCTGGATCCTGGCTTGGTATTGGTGCAGCATGCTGGCCGTGACGGCCATTTGGGGGGTGAACCAACGGAAGGAAGACCTTTCTCTCTGTCTTGCTTTCTCACTGTATAACTCTGCCTGTCAAATAAATAAATAAATAAATAAAAATAAAGATTAAAAAAACTAGGTTGTGCTATCACCAACTGTTTGGGCTTCTAATTCTTCTTTGCATATTCATAGCAATATTTTTTAAAAGACAGCATGCAGCTGAATTAAATCTTCAGTGTCTCCAGGTTAAGCTATGAGACAGCAATAATTAGGATGATAAATATATTTAAAATATGATTATTTCTTATTGATTTCCCTTATTGTTTTCAAAAATTATAAGGATCTCAAAACCAATACTAACTACCTCGTAGTATTTACATTAGTACCCTATATTTTACACGGTATAAGGGTGAGTGAGAAAGTGAGACTTGAGAGACTGAAATCATTTTTGCTTAAAAAATTCTTCTCCATCAAAGAAGGATGTACTTTTTCTCTAAAGGGAGGAGAGAACTTCCACGTTGTTTATGGCCTTATCTAAATACTGACGGAATTTGTGGACTGAAAAGGCTTCCATAGCCTAGGCAGCTCATGTCAAGAGCCTCCGGTGGTCGCTGATGCCATACATAAGAGTGTTAATTATTAAATGAACAGCAGGAGGCACTGTGCACTAACTCCCCATGCAATCCCTCTGTCCTCAATGAATTGTATTATGAGAGTTAACTCTAAAACTAGCTCTCAAATAGTTTTTTGTTGTTGTTAAAATCTTTACTTAGTACTAGTAATAGCATTATTTCACATTGGATAACACATTAAGGACAGATCCCTCATGGGACGCAAGTACACAGTGACTTCTGAAGTTGATTTAACAATTTGACACTCTTGTTTATGGCGTCAGTAATCTCCCCAGGCTCTAGTCATGAGTTGCCGAGGCTATGGAAGCCTTTAGGGTTCGCCGACTTCGATCTTAATCCGACAGGGTCATAGTCAAAATGGAAGTTCTCTCCTCCCTTCAGAGAAAGGTACCTCCTTCTTTGATGGCCCCGTTCTTTCCACTGGGATCTCACTCGCAAAGATGGGTGCAAACTGATGAAATCTTTACATACTATAATATTAAATCGATCTTCTGTGTATAAAGATAATTGCAAATGATTAAAAAATCTTGGTGTTAAATTGGAAATTGCATAGATAATTAATCAATTCTTTAAAAAAAATCATGTAGGATCTCTGTCTTTAATGTACTGTACATTGTGAATTAATACTATAACTAGTACTCCAACAATAATTTCAGTTTGTGTCTCTATGTGAGGGCAAACTGTTGAAATCTTTACATAATATGTTCTAAACTGATCTTCTGTGTATAAAGAGAATTGAAAATGAATCTTGATGTGAACAGAAGGGGAGAGGGAGCAGGAGAGGAGAGGGTGGCGGGAGGGAGGGAAGTTGTGAGGGGGGGAGCCATTGGAATCCATAAGCTATACTTTGGAAATTTATATTCTTTAAATAAAATCTAAAAAAAAAAATCTTTACTTAGTATAGAGTTGGTTAATTGAAAATGAATCTTAATGGAGAATGGGACTTGGAAGGGGTGAGGGAGGAGGAGGAGGGGTGGGAGTGTAGGTGGGAGGGTGGGTATGGTGGGAAGAATAACTACATTCCTAAAGTTGTACTTATGGAATTTGTATTCCTTAAAAAATAGGTAAAAGTTCTTCTAAGTAAGTATTTTGAAAAACAATTATAAAATTAAAAATTATTATATTTACTCATAATGTTAGATCTGAAACCTTAACAGCCAGAGATAAGATTTGACAAGTTAAAAGGCTTAATGTATTTACAGCTGCTGTTTGCATGAGACTGTCTGGTGATCTACTAAAATAACAATGGAATGTCTAAACAGTGATATTGCCTAACAGGCTAATAGACAAAGATCAGGTCTTTACTAAGCAGTGTTTGCATCTGCTGATTGAAAGTGTGTGACTCATGTAATATTGAAAATCAGGCAGTAGTTATAAGTTCATGTAGCAGTATTCATATGGCAGCTCATCATCACCTTTGAAGTTGTTACCTGCGGAGTTTTGTTTCCTGGAGCTTAGCCAACTTAAAAGCAGAATGGAAATCAGCTACTTCAGTTTCAACAAAAATCAAAGACGGATGTTTACTAGAATGTTCTACATATAGGAAGTTTTAAGAGCCCATATTTCTACAGAAATTCTGCTTTTGAAAGAGCAGCTCTTGGAAGGCAGTTGGAGGCACAATGTGTGTGAAAGAGAAAAGCAGCCAAAGATACCAGGCTTGCCAGGCATTGGCTAGTCACCAAGTTCTGCTAATCTAGATAGTCCAGAAATCAACAAATGTGGAGGAAATCTGGAGGCTGTTGAATCCCTTTAATTCCAGAGTTATTCAGAGAATAAATTATTCTGTGTCTTGTCCAAGTGTTGATTATATTCTTATTAGACTAACGATCTGATTCTTTACAGAAATCACATTAAAATGTGATTTGTTTTGTAAAAGGACATGTTATTCTCAAATTTCTATTCTCAAATATCTATTATTTAATTAATATTACCTTGCTTCTAGACATGACTGAAGAAAGAAGCAAAGTTCAGATTTAGGAAATAAAAGTTTATTTATTTTTATTTTTTAATTTTTTTTTTGCTTTTTTCCCTAATAGACATTTCATGAAGTGCCTTTGCTCTGAAAGTTATTAGTCAAGAAATAGTTTAAGGCCATTTTCACTATTTATCCCTCATCTAGTCTCTTTTTACTAGGTTTATATTTCATAGCTTTTCACACAACAGATACAGTTTTTTAAAGATTTGTTTTATTTATTTGAAAGGCAGAATTACAGAGAGAGAGAGAGAGAGAGAGAGAGAGAGAGGTATAAAGAGACAGAGAGGTCTTCCATCTGCTGGTTCACTCCCCAAATGGCCGCAACAGCCTTGGCTGCCAGGCTGGAGCCATTAGCCATAGCTTCATGCAGGTCTCCCACATGGGTGCAGAGGCCCAAGCACTTGGACCATCTTCCATTGCTACCCCAGGTGCATTAGCAGGGAGCTGGATCAAAAGTGGAGCAGCTGGGACTCAAATTGGCTCCCATATGGGATGTCAGCACTGCAGGCAGAGACTGAACCTTCAATGCCTCTGCCCTGGTCCCTGGTACATTTTTTATCATTTTTTATACCATTTCACATCCAAGTCCTTGATCTTAGAGAAAAATATCATGAAACTCCTGTCACAATATCTGTGTATCTTGGATTAATCATTTTTAAAATATTTTTTGAATTGTAACAAACTTGTTTGGAAAGTGCAAATCTACAGAAGCTATTTTTCTCCATTTATCTTTATTTGGCACCACAAACAAATGAAATTATTTTATAAATGCCTTTTATATGTAGTAAAATTAAACTTCTAAACTAAGATAAAATAAAAAATCATAAATGCTCTATGATATTTTATAGTAAAAAATACATTTTTAAACTTAATTGAACAGGAGGTATTTCTACATCTTTCTCCACAGAGTTACTTATGAAATTATATCTATTTAACTTAACCTTTCTTCTGGACTACTGTGTGTACTTTCTAAACTGTTGGAAGCAAAACCACAGTTCTACAATATGAATAATATCATGTTAGTGCCAGTAACTGTTTAATTACATATGTTGAATAACATCTTTTCTCTGATACAATCAGAATTGGGACTTGAACAGTTCAGTATTTATCCCAGTACTTCTAAGTCAATTCTTTTGGGGACTATCCACCTAAGAATTATGTTCAACTATAGTTTGATGTTTGCATTTATACCAGTACCTTCCATGCTGACAATCCCTGCTAGTGTTTGTCCTCAGTGGTGCTGTTTCATATTAAAGATGCTTGTATCAACAACATAAATAAAAGATTTCAGGATTGACTGTTGACACAGCACAAGAAATATAAATATCTTTTGTTATTACTTTGTTAGGAATACTATAGAATTATTAATGTGACTATACTCAGAGTCATACACATATTAACATTCACATTCATTTCTCTGGAAAAGAATTCTGTCTGGTAAAAATGCCAGCTGGTTCAATATGATTCTCCTTAGGGAATCTCTCAGAATTATAAAGAAGCACATCTATTATAATTTAGGCCAATTTCTGCTAAAGTGAGTCAGCAGTTGACCTTAGATTGCTCATCAATAAAATTCTAGTCTCCTTACTTTGTAAGATACTGCAGCACATTGAATTTTATTTACTAATATCCTCTCAACTTATTCTAGAATAGAAAGGTCAGTTGTAGAATGTAACCATAATGATATCCTGTATTTTTATGCTGCTGTTGAGTTAACAAAATAGCTTCATATTCTTAATTCCACCTGATGTTCTTGAAAGGTATCATCACCTCTTCAACATCAAACAACAACCTCCAAATATTATGAATTCTATTTGAAATCACACAGTTAGTAGTGAAGAACTTAGGACAGGAAGTCATGGCTTCTTACTCCTAGTTCAGTGTTTTCCATACTACCAGACTGTTCCTGCTTGTAATCAGCCTCAACAATCCAAAGGTAAAACTTTGGGTGTTTTCAAATTTAAAGATAATGTATTTCTAGAGAAATGCTTTAAGAATATATAGACTTTCTGTGAAATCCATGAAAATAATGGAAATTATAAACTAATATATGCTTTTGGCAGTCATTTTATTGATTCTTTAATTATTATTTGTATTAAGATAAAATTATTCATTTTTCATATAAGGAAATAAGCAATTGGCTAAAACATGTTACTGTTATATAATTCATCATCATCATAATTATATATTATGGTTACATAAAAATATACTTTAACATATTAGCTGAAATAATTATTAGATGCTATTTTACTTTGTCATCAAATATGTATCTGGTGGAGGAAGCTTGGTAGTTCTCAAGTTCAGAAAATTAAGTATATTTGAAATACATTTCAACAGATACTTGCAGAGTGCCTACTATGTACCAGTCAATGTGTTATGTTCTGTTAATAAGGCTGTGAATAAATGAAACACATTCCTGGCTGGAACCAAGAAATTTAGGTTAAATTGGGGTCTTGGAGAAGACAGTTAAACCAGGAAGTCATTACATTACACCCCAGATGAGTGTTAATGATTGAATAGTATAACATTGGAAGAGTGGAAAGCAGGCTATAGGCACTTCAAGGACAACTATGAATGAATGTTTCCTTATCTAAATCTAGAATAGGGAATTAAAAAGTAGGTTGGGGAGTGAAGGAAAGACAACTTTGTAGGCAAGCTCCCGATGATCTAATAATCCTTATCTTTAATCCTTATCCTTGTAATTTTTAGTTGATGAGTTTTCACTCATTTATAGCATAAAATGGTTATCAAACTGAGTTTTTGATAATGATTTGTTTTTTCTAATTTCAAAGCAGATAAATTTGGATTATCAAATGATTTAAGTATAAAGAAGTATAAATGTCTTGTTATTACTTTGTTAGGAATACTATGGAATTATTAATGTGACTATACTCAGAGTAATACACATATTAACATTCACTTTCATTTCTCTGGAAAAGAATTCTGTCTGGTAAAAATGCCAAATGATTCAATGTGATCTCCTTAGGGAATCTCTCAGAAATGTAAAGAAGTACATCTATGGTGCTCATTTCTTTAGGCTAGACACGGTGTTCATCTCTTCTTTGGAGCTCTTATTTATATCTTAAGTATCTTTCATTAAATAGACATTTTTGAGTGTCTGGTATATTCTGTATTATAATAGATTAGAGAGATACAACAGTGAATTAGACAAGCATGTCTCCAGCACACTTAGAACTTTTAGCTACATATATTTATCATAGGTTTTCACAGCTAACTGCAACATGTTTATACAAATTCAACTAATGTTGAGGAGCATTATATACTTTGTCAAGTTATTATTTTTCTAGAGTATATAAATACATATGTAAATATTCAGAAAATGTGCAAGAATGTAGAGAAAAATATTTAAATAGAAAATTAAATTGATGGTCATTCTTTCTCATACATTTAATAAGATGAGTCCAAAACCATCAAGATAAATTACCTTAAAGTATATTCCCTTTCTTTTTATGTCATGACTTGAATTATCTCTGAGATTCTTATGTGGAAAACTCTACCAGTTTTTCCTCCAGACTGCCTGCTCCTGTCCTCCACATCCATCCCAACCTGTCCCATATCCAATTTCACCTCCCCTCTGGGTCTAGTCATATCTTCCTATGACTCAACATTCCATCATCTGCCAGTTTCCTTCTTCCTCTCAGTGATCAAGCAAGTGTGATATGAGGTAATGTGATGGCTGGGCTGCAGGTATTTGCCAGCAATAAAAAGTAACCAAGAAAAAAACTATGTTCTGTGATGATGATGGTTTTTTTAACCTTGTTCACATTTGTTGTCTTGATGGGAAAGAATTTCATAAAGGAAAATAATATCTATTAAGAAACGTGTATTTGCTTCACTGTCTGTTTTCCGGCCCCTCTTCTCACCTCAATCTCATACAAAATAGAGAGAGAGAGAGAGAGAATATTCCTAGAGACATCAATATGAGAATATGCCAAAAACTAAGAGAGCTAGACTTATTTCATTTTTTCTGATACTGTAACACCGTACTATCAGTGCATGTTGAAGTAGTATCATGCACTGGAAAGAACATTGAGTCTATAGTTGGCACACATGGGTTCTGCTGCTTATTAACCATGTGCCCTTTCGAAAACTAGTTAATCCTCTGAGTCTCAGTTTCTTTCACTTGGAAAGTAAAATAATAAGATTTCTCTGTGAATTAAGTGGTAGGTAAATTATGAAGCAAAGCACAAATTAGGATGACATTATTTCAGAACTTGAATCATGAGACACTCAGGTCATGTCTGGTAGGGGAAAAAATGGAGCCAGGACAAATAAGTCTCAAGTTTATCCTTCTCCTTGACATGTACCCACTTTCCTTTCTCCAGCTACCATTTTATCTCTTAACTGTCTTTTCCATCTGCTACTTTTGTTTTCCATTGTTTTTTTCCCTTGTCTTTCTGACTCTTCAGCTCTCTCCCTAAATTTTCAAAGAAGTGATTTTTACCCCATAATTTCTCTCTGTTACTTTTTCCATTTTACCCCAAGTATTGCCATAAATTTCTAAAACAAAATAAATTTGAGTTCATTTCAGTTTTTTTTAAAAGTAAGTTATATGGCAAATAGTTAAGGAAGTGGATAATAATCTTATGCAAAATCAAAGAGTAATACAATATACCACTCTGCAAATGGATTGGTAAATGGAAGGAATGGTGTTTGATTTAACTATGCCTTATCCAACTGTTAGTACAGTATTCTGTTCCTCAGAGACAACTCATATATACCTGGTCGTAATGATACTGATCAGGTTACATCATTACTGAGGAGATTTTATCTTCAGAGCTCAGTGCTATAACTGTATACTCTTTTGGCTTTCCAGAAGACAGTCAGCTGAATTTTTTCATACCTCTCTGGTTCCTCCAAATCAGGGCATAGTTTGGAAGCTTAAGGGAAAGAGGGGAATTAGTGAATTCTACTCTTCGTTGCAAAAAAACAGTTTTGTGATTGTGTGAGGATGAGCTTGTGAGATATTTGATTTTTGGACATGGTTCCACTCATTTATATTGTTAATCATGTGATGTTGATCAATTCACTTAACCTCTAGTAAAGTTAATGTTTTAACCTTACTAAAGGAATTTTGGTGCTCACAAATAAAGCCTTATTATTAATAGAAACTTTAGAGATTAATGATTAGGAGTAAGACCTCTAGAGCCGTGTTGTTTCTGGTTTGAGATCAACTGTAAGCTTTGTGTGCTTAATATCCCTCATCTCAGTGTGACCAAGTATAACAGGATTATGAGCCTTTAATTTGCCACTCCAAGCAGTATTAGTACCTGGCATGCACTCAACAAATGCTAGCTGATTTTACTTTTTATTGTGTGGGGGAAAATGGCTAGATATTGGTGTGGTTTTGTAAGATGTTGAATTAGGCAGACACATTGATCCCACTATTTTTAGCAATTAATGGAAGTGAGAACAATGATATCCATTTAAATGTTGTAAGAATTCAAGGACAGTCTTTCCCATTTTTTATATCTCACTGGGCTCTTTTGGGGAACTATAGATTGAAATTTTTTCATTATTCACAGTTTAATTAGTGGAAATATTTCAAAGAGGTATAAATTGCAGATACTACTCTCCAAAGTTTAAGACATTTCCTGAACTTGAATAGAATGTGAAGCAATTGAAAGCCATGATTTCACCATTGTTCTGTTGCTTTTCTTGCCACACCTTATTATATTCTGTGACGAAGGTCAGGTCTTCATTTATTGTTTTTACAGTTGGAGAAACCAATACACAAAAATATTTTATATTTACAAGAGCAGACTAAACAGATCCCTAGATGTACTGCCTCTCTTCCTGGCCTACATCACCTTTCTAAACATCAATTTAAATAATTTTTTCTTTATGCTTCACAAAAGCATAAATATGTCATAGCAAGGCCTTATGAAAAACTTCATTTGAAATTAAAAAATGAATGTTCTGATAAAAGTTGTGCACTGCTCAGAGAATCTCAAATTACTTCAATATAAAAGTTTCTATTTGTCTTATATTTTTATGATATTATGTACAGGTGCATAAACATAAACTTTCATATGTTGAAAATCTTCTCTTTTGCCAATTACATGTGAATTAGAGTTATAACAAGAGTTCTTTGTAGTAATATCATCAAGCCAGCCTTCATAAGATGTCAAACAGGTCAAGCTTAAGTATTGCCTTGAGTTGCTATAACAAAGTAGTATAGCCTGGGTGGTTTAAACAACAGAGGATAGAGGTTCAAGATCATGGTATCAGCAGGTTTCTTTTCTCTTGAAGCCTCTCTCCTTTGCTTGTAGATGACCACCTTCACCTTCTATGTGATCCCATAACCTTTCCTCTGCACATGCAGAGGAATTATAAGAAGGAATTATAAGAAGACCAGTCCATATGGGATTCCCCCACCCCCCGCCAAAGGGCCTTATTTAAACATAATTGCCTCTTTAAAAGCCTCATCTCCGAATGAAGTTACATTCTGAAATTCTAGAGCCTTGGACTTCAATACATGTTTTTAGAGGAACATGATTCAGTCTTTAATACTTACATAATATGAGAGCAGAGAAAATAAGGCCTGATTCGTTCATTTATTTTGTTTTTATTTAAAGAAGCAAATGCCTGGTTTATCTCAAAGAGTGATTTGTCATCTAATGAAAGGCATCGTGGCATAATGAAAGGGGCACAGGCATAAAAAAAATTTCTGAACTTGAATACATTGTTGTTGCAGGCAGTTTATTTTACCTTTCAGAGCTCTTTTATTTCATTTAAACGTGTAGATTATATTTACCCAGCAAGATTGTTATGAGAATTCTAAGTAATTGCACCAACCACATCTATGTATGGATGTCTAAGAGCTCTTATTGTGATGTTGTTAATATTAATATCATATACAAATTATGTCTCTTAGAAGAAAGACCAAAGATAAGAGATAAAATTCTGCTAGTAGATTTTAGCCTAAACTGAACTTTTGCTATTCAACTTAATAAGTTATTTTCATATTTAGTAGTTATAATTCAGCTAGTTTGCCATTTTCTCAAAAAAATTTAACACTTATTTTTACAAATTTGTGTATTTTTATATAAAGAGTACTTATAATGTTGCATACACATGTATATTCTGTTCTAAACAGAGTTAATGTTTTGGTCTAAATTATGAAAGCAAAATGCTTTATGATCATTATTCTAAAGACTATTTCTATATTGTTGGATTTTTTAGTTGTCCACTTAAGTGAAAAATTCTGATAAAACATTGACTCATTTCAGGGCTTCAAAACAAGAAAATGTACACAAACACATATATCCTTGGGCATGCTAATTCATGGAAAAGACATAAATATAGTAAGTATATCAGCTGCTCAATTTAAATTTCCACTGATTTTCTAGCTTTACATTTCCATTCACCTGTTCTAAATGTGGGATTCCTGGATCCCTGTGTCATTTAATTCATGTTCTACACTGAGGCACAGAAAAAGTTGGAGTCAAATGCAGATTATAGCCTTTACATCACCAAATCGTATCTAGGATAGATGTTTTATTGATGTGGGAATCATGTCAACCCAAGGAAACAGGCTAAGAAATATAAAATCTGGAAGGAAATAAGACAATCTGAAATAAGGAAAAATTCATAACATAGTCTGAGAAAGATTTAATTTTACATACATGGAGGTTTTACACTTTGTACTCACTCACCCATCCAATCATTCCTTCCTCAATTCAACACTTACTTCCTTTGATTCCTTAACACCCTTACTCCTTCCTGAACATTCCACTGACATTCATACCCTTTGACTGCTTTGTATTTATATGAATAATTGTAATTTCATCAGCATAGGAACAATATTTTAAACTTATCATTCTGAACCTGTTAACAGTGATATTACTATAGGTATTCAGATTATCAATTTTTTACCATCTGACATAGTAAATAATTATGTGTTTTTTTGCTTGTCGTTGTTCTCCACCAGAAGATAAGCTCTGCAATCCTGTTCATAATTGTATCCCAGAACTCAGAGTAGTGACAGGGAAAAACTAGGCACTCAAAATAAGTAGCTGAAATAACTCAAGTACTATTCAGGGTTCTGGTAATAAAGAGATGAATGAGACTATTAAAGCTCCTACTCTCATGAATTTACATTCTATTGTGGAAAAATAGAACTACACACAATTGTACCTACCATGTTATTGGCTAGGGTAAGTTGTGTGCAGATAAAACAGGGTGCATGAATGGAGAGTGGGACAGTGGAGTGGTGTTTTAGATAAGATATTAGGAAAGTTCTCTGGAGAGAAGACATTTAATCAGATACCTAAATAAAGTAAACATCTAAGAATTTGGGAAATCAAATTATTACAACAAAGCTAGCAGCAACTGCAGAAGCTCTAACGTAGTAATAATTTCAACATGTTTTTCAGGAAGAAAGCAAATAAGAGAACCCAAGGGAAAGTTATGAGAGGAAAGTCTGGAGTGATTAACGGGGGCCAAATCATGTAGGAACTTAACAATCATCTGGAAGGAGTTGGGCTTTTAATTTGAGTGTACTGGGAATCCACTGAGTGAATAAATAAATGAATGAATGAGTTGATGTCCAAATGTGATGTGATCTATAAAAATTCACTTAGAAGAAATTAACTGATTAATTGCTATAATATGATTTTCTACATAATAATCAAACCACCTATCAAAGTCCAAAAGAAATCTGATCATTTAATATGAATCAAGTGCAAGGGCTGGGTTCATTGGAGCAAATGATGAGAACCATAGACCAACTGAGTGTGCAACTAAATGCAAGTCTATTACTTGGACCTACCAAAGCAGGCAACTTCAGAAGTGAAAATGAAGCAGAAATGTGCTAATAGACGATGGGCTTCAGAACAGCCATGGGTGTGGCAATAAATATTTCTAGAGTGGATGGACTTACTCGAAAAACTTTATTTCCAACACTTTACTTTTTCCTTGTTCCTTGTTCAGCACATTTCTGCTAACACATCTTTGGGTACTGTGTTACTATTCTAGATCAACTGCATTCCAAGCATTTTTTCTGAAATGGAGTATTTAAAGAGGTTAGCCACCAAGGCTCTGGAGTCAGTTTGTAAAGACAGCTGAGTTATTGTGGACAAGTTAAATTGTCATTGCTATAATTTCCACATTGACAAAATAGAGATAACAAAAATAATATTCACAATATTATGGGAAGAATTCAATGTTGCATTTGAAGAGTAGTTTTTGTATGTGATAAATGTTCAATAAACATGAACTTTTCATATATAACCAGGAAAAACATAGAATTTTCCTGGCATTCAGCCTTACCATGATTATTTCTACAGGTTGCTGAAAATTAAGTTTAGACTAGCCTTTTTCAGAGAGATGAAAAACTCATCTTATTCTGACTTTGTTAGTTCAGGACAAAGCATTACTGGACTATAAACCATGAACATTCTCAGAAACAGTAACACATTTCTTGGAGGTAATGTGGAATTTTACAAAGATCTTGGGGTTTAACCCAGGGAATATGGATATCTTGGGTACCTACTTCACTGATGAACTTTTGGAACTATTTGACTCTCTAGTTTGATGGTCTTGACTATCCAGTGAAAGTAGTGATAGCATTTCTCTTGTAAGTTTTTTATGAATTAACAGTGAGCATGTGCATAAATGTCTCCTATTGCCAATGTAGTCCTATTCATATATTTGTTGTTATTAAATTTTTTGAGTCGTTCAATGTTAACCATAAAATAATTTCTTAAGATGGAAAAGGTGCGTGGTCACTTCTGGCATTAGCTTTCTGAAGCAGAAGTAAAATGTTAAAATGTTGTTATTCTTTTAAGATTGCTAGAAATTGACATAATTGGTTTTCTTGTTTGAGTACATTTCTGTCTTCTTTGTTTAACCAGAAATGAATTTCAGGGTTTTTTTTTTTTAACAGAATAGGAAAAATTCTACTGAGACTGGTATTTTCATACTGAAGGTGTTGGTTTACAATTTAAAGAAACTGAGAGAGAGGAAAGCAAAGCTTTAGAGCAGTACCTGCATTTCATAAAAAACAGCTATTTTGGTAGTGGTAGCTTGAAGAAAAACTCTAGATACTCCATCCTTGACATTATTTTGGCAAGCATATAGCACAGATGTGGCAGAGAGAACATTAAGGCTAATTTTATAGCATCAATCTGTTGTCATCATACAAATGAAATTAAACCCCCTTTGACAGATCAGATTACTAAAGGGAGATGTGTGTGGAGGCCGGAGAACATAAACTCTGATGACCTGAGACAAAATGTTTAGGGCTAGAGTTTAAGCCATCAACAGAGCATTATCTACTTGCAATATTTATTTGCCTGAAGCTTCTGACTGAAGATATGATATTTCTGTTCAAACCCGAAATCTAAGTAATCTACAGAGAAACAAGTGGTTGTTATGACCTGATGGGAACAGCTGTGGTGTTCTGATGGCCTCTGCAAAGCTCCTCTCTTGCATTGCCTCAGAGTCCCACTGGCTTTAAGTGACACATTATGACTGTGGTACAGACTAAAACAGACCAGAAATCTGTAAGCAGGTGGCTTTTAGAAAACTAAAAGAAGCCAATTCCTAGCTGCTCAAAGTGGAATTTTAAAAGCTAGGAGAAATAAAAGAGAAATGCCAAAGAAGTTTTCCTAAGCCCAACTAAAACCCATTATCTATGCAGCTTCGGGGAAACTTGAGGCCCATGTTTCTATCTTTATTGATTTGTTAAAAAATGCAAAAGATAAATTTATTTAATAAGTGATATAAGATGGCAAAAATCCTTCACTAAGTATGTGACTTTACAGCTTTAGGAAGAAAATCAATATTTTCATTCCATTCTGTTTTTCCTCATATGATTTTGCCCAATAAATCACATTGTACATTCTCTAGCTCTTTAGATATATTTACTCAAATTCTTTCTAAACAAGCAAAAAAGGTATCAAAAGCATGGTTATTTCTCCCTCATCTAAAGATGTACATTTTTCCCCTTGAACTAATACCTTATTTCTTGAAGTGCTTTGTTGAAATGTCTTCACACAGTGGTCTACACTTCCTGCCTTCTCATTGTCACTTCCCTGGATGAATTTGACTTCCTCCTCTGGCTCACTGAATTTTCCCATTCCCAAGACCTTGTCTTGGCTGTTTCATCCCTGGACCTCTCTCTGACATTTGAGTCTATTAAGTATCCATGAATCTTGGAATACTCTACTGTTTTCTTCCAGCTTTACTCACCTCATTCTCTCACCCCTCCATTTCTCTCATTTGATCTGCTTCCTCCAGGTTTTTTGATTCCTAACTCCTAAAAGTGGAAATTTCCTGGAGCTATAATTTAATTCTATTCTCTTCTATGTACCTGTTATTTACTAACTTAAAATATCAAAATAGATACATTTATGCTACTTCTGTATCTCCTTTCTTAACTTCATATGGTCAGCTACACCACTTTCTTGTCCAGTACAGAATTTTAATCATTTGGGAATTATTGACATTAGGTCCATCCTAAATTTCATCTATAGCCTTACTCTTTTCCTAGATTGACTATTCCTACATATTCAGGATATTCTGACCATTCACCCATCCAATAATCAAACACCAATATATCCTCAATTTTCTATCTTTGTAATTTAAAACTATATAAATAGGGGCTGGCGCTGTGGTGGAGCAGGTTAAAGTGCTGGCATCGGGCATCGGGTTCTAGTCCTGGCTGCTCCTCTTCCAGTCCAGCTCTCTGCTATGGCCTGGGAAAGCAGTACAGGATGGCCTAGGTCCTTGGGCTGCTGCACTCGTGTGGGAGACCTCGAAGAGGCTCCTGGCTCCTGGCTTCAGATGGGCACAGCTCCAGCCTTTGTGGCCATTTGGGGAGTGAACCAGCGAATGGAAGACCTCTCTCTCTGTCTCTGCCTCTCTCTGTAACTCTGTCTTTCAAATAAATAAAATAAATCTTAAAAACAATTTTATAAATAACATATTCAAAAATACAACATCACTGTCACTACCAAAATATCTTATTCAGGGAAAAAGAAATGAGCTCTCCTTTGTAGTTCTTTGTATTTTGAAATAAATGCCAACTTGGTCTCCTAAGTGATTTGTAGTCTTTCTGCAGCAACAGAAGTTGAATTTAGGCTTATCATGAGGATATATTACTTCAGTTGATTCACAAATATTTAACATAGTTAGTCTATGTTTTATTTACAAATGTTTTAATGTTTTTTTTTTTTTTTTTAATAACGCTTTTATTTAAAGAATATAAATATTAATGTTGATGAATGGTCACATGAAACTGATGCTTTAGGTTTCCATTTTGCTTTCTATATTGAGAATAATTTTGAGATTGAACTAATATCTAATAAAGAAGTTATGTATAGTATATATAAAAATGTCTAAAAACCTTTTCCTTTCCATACACTGAATTGGAACCTGTCTTTCTTCTCATATTTAGACACTAAACTAGTTTTTCATTATCCAATTTAATTTTAGCTCAATAGCACTCCAATCTATACTTTCCATGTATGTGTGTGTATGTGTGCATGTGATAAAACAGTTCCTTTGTTTGTCTCAAAAATCATCTTTTTTTAAGCCACAATTTACACCTACAATATTAACAGACTTTTTCATAGGTAGAACTGGACATATTATTTTTATATCTAAAATAACACAGTGAAGTACCCTGTTGATATTTCAAGTAATGTTTAGAACTGAGATGGCTACCAATGTGTTTTTGAAGTTTGAGTGTGTAGGTAACTGAATTTTTATGAACACCATTTCTTATAACTACTGAATTAAGAAAATCTGGATATAAGAACAGAGGACATTTCAGAAATCAGATACTTCATTGGCAGCTACTAGAAATAAGTGCCTACTGACTTTAGCTTTGCTGGTTGAAAAGTGATAAATTTCACAGAAGCCTGAGGCATTGCCAGAAGAAAGTCTTTCTCTGGCAAAGAATGCAGGATGTGATCAAATGCTTTAACAGGACATTGGAGTTTCATGACCTTCAACAATAATAGCCTAGTAATAAATTAGTCCTCCCAGCTGCTAGTGCATAATCATAACAACAAATATTATGTGAAAATTAAAATCATGACAGATAGTAATCACTGCAACATTACATATTGATCACAACCACTAAAAGAGAGTACTGAAGCCTGAGAGAAGCTCAGTTAAGAATACAGATATTTTATAAAAAGCTACTTGTGAAATCAGCAGAGCATAATGCATAGAACTTGTGAAAACAGTTTTAAATCATAGCTTAATCCTGGAAAGTACAAGGGCATGGCTGGCTCATCAGCTTCATCAACTTATCATTGTCATAGTTTTATCATCATTATCATCAAGTAGGTTTATAGCAACTTCACATTCTTGTAAACCAATCATCAACAGAACAGAATTCTGTGGAGACCTTACTTTTAAGAACAAAAAAATAGCAGAGCCCTTGTCTTGTTCCTCTTTCCATTATTCCTTCCTTCCATTTTTCTGTCTCCATCCATTATGAGAATTGGTTAAAGTCATGTCAGTGTTTTTTAGAATAGCTCAATGCTGTACTGTCATAAACCATCATAAACAAGATAAAACCAGCCTTGGAAATGTGACCCTTGAAGTCCTTAAGCAACTAACCCCTAATGATTCCTCCAGCCACATAATTTCTGTTTCCTCTCTCACACATTATTTTCTGAAACCTCTACTTGCTCTCATGTCTCGTTACATCTTTCATTGAATCTAGCAAACATATTGATGTTTTCATACCTAATCCACACAAATGGGGCATCATATGATACTCCAGAAACCTAGAACTCTCTCTTAATGGGGTACATCATTGGAAATCTCCTGGTAATTTCCTTCATTTCCACCAAAATTTTATCTATGAGTAATCCCAGTTATAGCCATGTTCTTATGTAAAGAGCAAGGTTTGCAGCTAATTTTGTATATATTTGTAATTTTGTATATATAACTTGTGTTTTATTTCACCCCAAATTCTTCATGTGAAAATGTTCTCATTCTTAAGATAATTAACAGCTCTGATAAAAAAAAAAAAACAGAGCTAGCACTTTTTAAAAAACATTTCAAAGCTATATCCAGAACACATTCAGATTTTTTTTAAGATTTATTTTTATTTATTTGAAAGAGTTACAGATAAAGGTAGAAACAAAGAGAAAGAGAGGTTTTCCATCTGCTGGTTCACTCCCCAAATGGCCCCAATGGCCGGAGCTGAGATGATCCAAAGCCAGGAGTCAGGAGCTTCTTCCAGGTCTCCCATGTGGATACAGGGGCTCAAGGACCTAGGCCATCCTCTGCTGATTTCCCAGGCACATTAGCAGGGAGCTGGATTGGAAGAGGAGCAACCGGGACTAGAACCAGTGCCATATGGGATGCCAGCGCTGCAGGCCAGAGTTTTAATCCACTGCACCACAGCACCAGCCCCCACATTTAGATTTTTTAAGGACTATGCTTACCAACTGACTGTCCAGTGGTGCACTAAGAATAAGCACTAACCTTTTTTCTGGACATGTTAACTTCAATCTTCAAAGCCTTTAAGAGATTTACCATGGCTTTCAAGACTGAATGTTCTGTGTAAAACATAAAAGCCCAGAGTCCTAAAAATAAATTTTCCTTTTTCCATTCTTAGACAAATGTGTTTTCATTGAACAATATATGTTTAGTTGATGTTTTAGTCATATTTCTTTTTTCCTGTAATAGTACTATAGATGATTGTAATTCATTTTTATTCTTTTTATTTTTAACTGAAATAAAAATTGAACACTTATAGGATACCATGAATGTTTCTTTTTTTATTTAATAAATGTAAATTTACAAAGTACAACTTCTGCATTGTTGCTTTTTCCCCCATAATCTCCCTCCCACCCGCAGCCATCCCATCTCCACTCCCTCTCCCATCCCACTCTTCATCAAGGTTCATTTTCAATTATCTTTATATACGGAAGAATGTTTCTATAAATGTATATACTACAAAATGGACAATGAAGGTTAATATCTTCATTTATCATATCTTTTTGGTGAAAATATTCAAAATCTTTTCTTCCAGTTTTTTCTGTTTTTTTCCAGTTTTTTTTTTTAAGAGAAATAGTGCATTTTCATTGTTGATCACCAGTTACTGTGCTATGCAATAGAACACCATGATTTTTTATATCTTACTATAACATAATACCTTTTAAATAACTTTTCCCCATTCCTTCCTACTCCCTACTCTCCCAGCCTCTGGTAATCACCATTATACTCTAAACATTATGATGAGATCAACCTTTTCAAATTTCACATGCATGGGATAATACAGTGCTCTCTGTGGTTGGCTCATTTCACTTAACATAATGAACTGCTGTTCCATCCATGTTATTTCAAATGAGAAGATTTTATCCTTCTATGACTATATAGTATTCCATTGTATGTATCTATGACATTTTCTTTATCAGTTCATCAGTGAGTGGACACTTAAGTTGCTTCATTTCTTGTCTGTTCTGAATAAAGCTACATAAACATGGGAGTGCAGATATCTCTTTGACAGAGTGATATCATTTTCCTTGGATATATACCCAATAGTGCGATTCCTGAATTATATGGTAGTTCTATGTTTAATTGTTTTGAGGACTGTCCATGCTGTTTTACACAACTGCTATACTAGTTCATATTCCCATAAACCATTTCTAGGGATCCCTTTTCGCCACATCCTTGCCATCACTTGTTACCTTTTGTCTTTTTGATAATAGTCAATCTAACTGTAAAAGAGACCTGAACAAAAAAAATCCATACGAAATTGAGTCATATAAGTAGCAGTATGGTAGCTGATTGTCCTGTGTTCTCTTTGTTTTGAGTTTGGTATACCAAGTATAGGGATAAGAGATAGATTCATAAATTCATTTCCTTGTTTATTTTTCTGGCTCTTTTTTTTTTTAAAGCAATTCATCTAGAAATAAGAAGATATATCTAGTTGCCACAATTGAACTTAGTGTTTTTTTCCTTGAAAAAATCCTTTAACCCTGTTTACCCCCAGTTTATAAGACTATAAAATTCTAGAAATGTAGTAAATTATTACCAATTTCTTTTACAACTCCAAGACCCATGGACAAACTTAAGTGGCACGTAAATTAGATAATAAGTTATTTGGAGTTTATAGAATTGTCAATTTCTGAAAAATCGTAGGGTTCCTGTTAACATGTTCCTAAGGTAATATTCAACAAAACCTAGTGTAATAAGGGTGGATTCCTTTGAAGTTGACTTTTGTCAGATATGCTCACGTAATTCTTTTAAACTATTGTTTAAAACATTGTACAATTGAAGGCTAAGTAATTTGTAAGTTCTTTAAACTTAAATCAATAACCCAGGAGTAGGCCTCATTAAAACAGAATTCTGTAGGTTGAACAGAATTTCGCCTAGCACTTCTACCATCAAAATATTGACTTACATTGGTGATATTCACTTGATACAACAAAGCTTTATTTTAGTTCATGTTATCTAGAGGCCCTATTGTTGTCTGGATTCCTTGCCCTCTGTAAAGATGCTCGGAGACAATAAAAGCTGCTCTAAAGGGAGAGATTCTTCTCATTTATGCTTGACCCGCATAAGGAGGCTGAGAACACAAAAACATTCTGCCTTTCTTCTATCATACTAGAAGTCCTTTCATTTTTAGCTGGAAAGTACCCACTTGGTAAAAAAAAAAAAAAAAAAAACAAGTGGAGAAAAAAAAGCCTACATTACCAGGACTTCTTTTCATCTAAATCAGGTTGGACAATGAGATATAAGTAAAACAAGTATATGTAACTTGAAGCAAGTACCCTTAGGAAAGGAAGAAAGTTCTCGTTCTATGTATTTTTTTGCACGTTGGCTTCAATGAAAATGGGCTGTCTGAAGCTGTGTTGATTATCTTGGGGCTTAACTGGGAGGTCACAAATGATAGAGCAATAGAAGAAGAGAGGGAACCTGTGTCTTGCCCCTTGCACAGTGCAGTTTGATCTCAGCTGGACCACCTTTCTTCAGGTTTTATGTGCAAGATAGTTTATCTGAAGCTTTCTGTTAAACTTTGTCCTGTAAACTCTTAACAAATTTTGAGTGCACCTAAGTGCTCTGATCTTCCTTAACATTTTACCTGTATCATATTGTTCAGTCTAGTACAACTCCATGAGGTAGGTTATATCATAAAAGATGTAAAGCTGAGCATAAAAAGGCCAAGTTGCCCAAATAGAAGTTCTGGACTTCTCCATCACTATTTATTTCCTTACCATGCTCTGCTTCTTTGTATTAGATTGTTTCTAGTTTATACTGTCATTTGCTCCTGACTCACATTTCAGGGCAAGGACGTTTTGAAGCTATGTCCCCAGAATCTAAAACTAGGCCTTGAACAGTTTGAGTACATGAGCAGATGACTCCAAATGTCTCTTAACCACTAAATTACACTGTTTTCTAGTGTTTCATATTTTATAACAAAGTCTGTGTGGGCTATAGTGAGGCTACGGGTACTTCACATATCCTAGTATTGTTAAATTATAGGAGAATGTTTAGATATTGTACAATCCAGAGAAATATACCAAGGTGAAGAGAGATACACTCAAGAATGTACTTTTTGGGGCCAGTGTTGTACCTATAGCACCATATAGGTGCTGGTTAAAGTCCTGCTGCTCCACTTTTATTTTTTTTTTAGATTTATTTATTTATTTAACAGGTAGAGTTACAGTCATTGAGAAGGAAAGACAGACAGGAAGGTCTTCCATATGCTAATTCATTCCCCAAATGGCTGCAACAGCTGGAGCTGCACCAATCCAAAGCCAGGAGCCAGGAGCCTCCTCTGGGTCTCCCACACAGGTGCAGGAGCCAGCAGCAGGACCAGAACGCACCCTTATGAGATGCTGGCACCATAGAAAAAGAATTAAACTTTTGTGTCAGATCGCTGGCCCCCGTGCTCTGCTCCACTTCTGCTCCACCTCCCTGCTAATGGGCCTGAGAAAGCAGCAGAGGATGGCCCAAGTCCTTGGGCTCCTGTACCCACATGTGAGACTCAGAAGAAGCTCCTGGCTCCTGGCTTCAGCCTGGCCCAGCCTGGCTGTTATGGTCATTTGCATGGTGAACCAGTGGATGGAAGGTCTCTCTCTCTCTCTCTCTCTCTGTAATAAGTAAAGTAAATCTTTATAGAAAAATGAAATGAATGATCTCTGTGAATGAGATCCCAGCGGAAAGAACGGGCCATCAAAGAAGGAAGTATCTTTCTCTGAAGGGAGGAGAGAACTTTGACTTTCATTATGGCCTTGTCTAAACAAGGTCAGAGTTTGTGAACTTAAGAGGCTTCCATAGCCTTGGCAGCTCATGACAAGAGCCTCGGGTGATTACTGACTCCATAAATAAGAGTGTCTATTGTTAAATCAACAATGGAAGTCACTGTGCACTTACTCCCCATGTAGAATCTCTTTCCTTAATGTGTTGTACTATGCGAATTAATAGTAAAACTACTACTCAAACAGTACTTTATGCTTTATGTGTCTGTTTTGGGTGCAAACTGTTGAAATCTTTACTTAGTATATACTAAGTTGATCTTCTGTATATAAAGATAATTAAAAATGAATCTTAATGAAGGATGGGATGGGAGAGGGAGTAGGAGATGGGATGGTTTGCAGGTGGGAAGGTGGTTATGGGGGGAAAACTGCTGTAATCCAAAAGTTGTACTTTCAAAATTTATATTTATTAAATAAAATTTTTAAAAAAAGAAAAATGAATATGCTTTGGGGGTAGGTGTTTTACATAGAGCTTAATATACTGATTAAAGCGCCTACTTCCCAGGTCAGAGCCTGTAGGTTCAAGTCCTGGTTCTACTTTAAATTCCAGCTTCCTGCTAATGCACACCCTGGACAGCAGCAGTAATGTTCCAGGAGCTTGTTCCTTGCCATCCACATAAGGAGACCCAGAGAGAATTCCAGGTCCCCAGCTTTTGCCTGTCTTTTGAGTATATTTGGGAAATGAATCAGCAGGTGGAGGATCTCTGTCTGTTTCTTTCTATTTGTTCCTCTACATTTCAAGTAAAAAAAAATAAATATTTTTAATGTAGAAAATAATGTATCTTATTATTCTGGGAACTTAGTTTTATTCTTGCATATAAAAGAAGTTTAGTATTTTCTGGCCTCTATATGTAAGAGTACAGTCAATTTCCAGTGTTAACTTGATGAATTTGCAGGAAATCAAATGTTATTATAAACTAATTTTGAAAATTTGAAAAGGCTCCTTGCCTGTTTGTTCAAAGTGTTTATGATGGCCTTTTCTGGTATCCTTCTCTAATGAGCTGTGCTGGACTGGTGAAAACATAAATTGCACAGAGATACATTTTAAAAAGTCAAAGTGCATGCACAAGTTATTTCAGCATGAAATGGGAGGAACTCAAGGCTTTTTATTTAAGAATAATTCAGACTACACTATCTTGAGTTCTTATTTTATAGGGAGCACAGTTTTTTTTTTTTTCAAATGATAACCTGACAAAAGAGCTAATTATGGTGTTTTTAAAATGATTTTAAGGTTAAAGTTGGTTATTATTGCATATTTTTGTATGAGTTTATTTAATTTTTTCAAAGAATCTGCAGTAGAAACTGAAGCATATACCCTTTTATTTTATTTATCCAAACTGATAAACATACATGAAGTCACACTTGTTTATTGTCCTGCTCCTTCCTTGATTTGGTAGGCAGAATATTTGAAATGTTTAATTGAACAATTATCTTTACCTCAAATCCCATTGCAGACAATTAAACTGCTGGCTTGTTCTTAAAACTAAGTATGTTAGAAAAGAAGAATGGGAGTGGGGCATGCAAAGAAGCGGCTCTGCTGCTGAAGCCACTGCTGCACCACCAGCATCCTATACGGGTGTTGGTTCTTGTCCCATCTGCTCCACTTCTGATCCAGCTCCATTCTAATGGCCTGGAAAAGCATCAGAAAATGGCCCAAGTTCTTGGGCCCCTGCACCCAATCTGGAGTTCCAGATTCCTGGCTTTAGCCTGGCCTAGCCCAGGACGTTTTGGCCATTTGGGGAGTGAGCTATGGGTGAAAGATTCTCTTTCTCTCTCTCTCTCTCTCTCTCTCTCTCTCTCTCTCTCTCTACCTATCTCTGTCTCTCTCTCTTTGCGCCCCCCTTCTCTGTAACTTTGTCTTTCAAATAAATAATCTTTTTTAAAAATGACTGAATAGTGTAACCTTTATCAACAAGTCAGAGGAGCTTTCCATCTTCTTGCTTATTTTAGAACTTTCTCATTGATCCGTGGGACTGAGATGCCTTTTTGTGGTACTAGGGAGATGGTAGGAGGTAGCAGATGTTATTTTAGTTTTAAATTTATAAAAGAGCAAAAGGGAAAATGATATGTTCTTGTATAACAAAGCTAATGCATAGACTGACAAAAGTGTTCCTGTAATATAATCAAATAATGTTCCAGTTTAACTCACTAATCTAATGAAGTGAATAGGTGAGAGCTATAGATGAACTCTTCATTTCATAGAAGTCATTTTATTTTGTGATCACTGTGAATACTTAGCATAAAATTAAAATGTATGAACATGAAATATTCAGCTATTTGTTGATATCATGCTCTCCTCACTGCCTTAAAGAACTTCAAGTAACCATAATTGTCTTCCTTATTTATATATAAATTCTAAGAATAAGAAAACTCAAAAAACAGAATTAATTTGCACTTACCTCTCACATTGTATTTATCTTATGTGTTAAATACGTATTTATTTGTTTCCCAGGAATCTTTCTTCCAAAACTATAAATATGAACATGTATGTTGGTTTAGCAAACCTTGACTAGTACTCTTGCACAACTCAAAATTATAGCTCAGTGTTGGTTTTGGAAATTAATATTTGCCATATATTAGTTTTGAGGTTTAAAAAAACCATTACACAGAACATTTTCTGGTTATACAATATGATCTCATGCATTTCATGATATTGTGGGAACTATTTTTTTTTTCATATTTATCACAAGCACAATTTAAGCTCCATGTCCAGAAAAAGCACAGGAAAGTATAATGTGCTTTTTCTGGATACCCTCCTGGCTACTTCATTCGACCCCTACTTTTTCAAACCAATTTTTGTTAAATATTAGTTTGATCTTTCATTGCATGAAAAATTAATTAAATGTCACAATTAATCTTCTTGTAACCAAGAGGGGAAGGCTAGGTTAGATAGATGGGTCAGTAAATAGGTAAATAAAAAGAATACAATATAGTATTTGCTGTCTTAGTGTTTGGAAGTTTGTAGTTCATTTGCTCTGCGATCATTTTTTTACCACCCAAGATGTTCAAAGTTAGTGCCAAGGAGACTGATACAGTCTCTGATGGATCTGAAAATTGAGTAGGGGTAAAGAGGCCACGATAATTAACCATTTTGTAATATGCTGTTTGCTATAAGCCATGTATAAAGAATGATTTCAGAACACAAAACCCTGGACAGGCCTGGGTATGAGACATCAAGGATAGTTTCATGGAAGAAAGAGTGTTTGACCTAGAATGGAGAGAAGCAAAAGCATGTTGGGGGTAGGTGGGGAATGCTACAGGATAAGCAAAGGGTCAAAGACCAGAATGTATGTGATGGATTTGAAAAATCTCCTCAATTCCCTTTTTGTCCCAATTTTTGATTGATGTATCAGACTAGTAATAAATGATTGCAGAAGGTGCCTGGTGTGGGTCCTCAGCAGCTGTGGAGTAATACAGTCAGTGCTGCTGGACTCAACCAGGAGTTAAACATCCTCTGCCCCTGCTGATTCACTTCTGACTTATTTTATGTTAGGCAAGAGACCATCTTTATATTGTTGGGTCAAGCTCTATGTTCAAGAGCTATGCTATGTTAATGGAAGGAAATTTTAGCAAACCATAACCATAAAAGTGACTAAATCAGCATCCAGACTGGTGACATTAGCTACACAGAATTCACTCCCCAAATATACCCAGGTTTCAAATTAAGAAGAACATTCTCCACTTGGTTAGTGGGCAGATGATTTTGAAGCATGCAGGGTGTCAGAAAAGAATAATTCTTTCCCTAGAATCACCCGTATCTCAATATCTGAAACAGTTCATATACTCAAAAGAAAATTCATATCCCCAAAATATGCTTATTAATTACAAATGGAAAACATGAGTAAACTTGGCAGATGCAACCTTAACCACATGCTCAGAATTAAATTAGCATGACCTGGTGTAAGACCTACATAAATCATGTACTTTCTAATATTCCTGCTTAAAAAATCCATCACCTTAGGTGGGTGTTAGTTGCAGCTATTAATATGCCACCAGGGATATCTCATATCAGAGTGCCTAGGTTTGAATCTTGCTTTGCTGCCAATCTAGCTTCCCATTAATGCACACTCTGGGAGGCAGCAGTGATGTCCCAAGTACTTGGATCCCTGCCACCAGTATGGAAGACCTAGAATGAATTCCAGACTCCTGGCTTTAGCCTGGCCCACTGCTGTCATGGTGTTTGGAGAGTGACCAGCAGATGCAAGACATTCTCTCTCTCTCTCTCTCTCTCTCTCTCTCTCTCTCTCTCTCTCTCTGACTTCCAAATAAATAAAAATAATTTTCCAATGCATAATCTCTTACTAGAGGTGGGGTAGGGGAGGAGGGAATAGATATAGAATGAAGTTGAATATGGGAGTTACCAAACCACAGTCGTATGTAAGTAACAAGTTCTAATGTTCAACAGCACAATTTGGTGACCATAGTTCACAATAATGTATTACTTAATGTATAAAAAACTGAAAGAGCGGTGCTGGTAGACTCCAAACACAAAGGAAAAGTAAGAAAATAGAAAGGTTAGTTGCCTGGTTTGATGAGCTTATGCTGTGCTGTGTTGAAATATTGCTCTGAACCCCATGAAAAATATGTAGGTATTGTATATTGATGAAAAATTCTTTAAAAATGATTTTTAAATGTATAACTTAAATATACTCTTAGAAAAAATATAGAAAACTGAATTGAGGAACCTTCTGAAAAATAGGCGTTCAGTGTTCTTCACACTTTTCTAAGTATTGAAAGACAAAGACTGAAAACTGTCCCAGGTTGGAAATTGAGATAAAACAACTAAATGCAGTGTAAAACCCTGGGTTGGATAATAGATCACAACAAAAAATATTAAAGGTACTGTTTGATTTGGAATAAAATTTGGAAATAAGCTAATAGTTTGTGCTAGGGTTAATTTCATAGCAGATTAATTATATGACAATTATATCTGATTAACATATAAGAAAAGCTGGGTGATGTATTTATAGGAATTCTATGTACTATTTTTACAACTTTTTATGTCTAAAATTATTTCAAAATAAACTATTAAGAAGGAGAGAAAACATGAACCATAGTTTTCCCCTTTTCCTTTTTTCTTAGTCCCAGCTTTAAAAAAAAGAGAAGGTACAAAATGAACAGAAGCATATAAATATTGTGGATATATCATTCAGCTCTTGAAATGGCCATGCTTTTACCTAAATTCAGCATTTTTGCTCCAATAAAGAGTCATAAGATATACAAGATATCTAATGTAGTCTGTCCTCACAATTCTTATTCTGAAGACTAACTGAAAGGCATCCTTCTATAGTTAAAACAAAATTTCTCTGGTTTCTTAGTTAGGGAGAAGTGTGGGTGTCTGTCTTTCACACAATGAAATAAATTTCTTAGAACCAGGTACTTCTCAAGCAAAATGTTGCCAACCTTTTAAATTCTTTTTCACAGTTGACCTAGATTGGTAAAAATGAATGCAAATCTAAACTGAATTCTCTACCCTGACTACTTTCTCAAAAACAAAGAGTGTTTTCAGAATCTTCTGTTGAGATAGGAGATTATAATCTAAGTAAATGCGTATTCCTCCCAGCATATTTTTAGACAATACTGAATACTGATTTAGTGGTTTTGGTGACACATTATCTTTTTCATCTTCCTCAAGTGCTTAATAAATGCCTGACAATAGTAGACACTTTATTTATTAAAGAAGGAATGGATGTAGGGCCCTAGGCTAAAGAATTTACTTGATTGAGAGACCCTAATGGGTCTAAACAGAACTGTTTTCCATCTCCAAAGACTCCTGCCTGGGGTAATTTGCATTTGAATGCCCAGAATTAGTGAGAAAATTTACTTAAGACTGCTTCGGGATCCAGGTTCCTATCGTGAAGCTCAGTTACTTGAAGGGCTTTAATACCTTGTTAAGGAAAAAGTCACCCACAGGGCCCTGTTGGGGCTATCTGAGGGCATGCCTCATACTGCTGGGCCCAGGCAAAGGAGAGCAGAAATGTAAATAAGGCTGAGCTGCACACTCTGGGTTACACCTACAGGTAAAACTAGGACTGTGGAAAGACCAGAATCACAGAGTTCACTGTGGGAAACCTGAATAAAGAGAACATATTGGCATTTAGAGTCCCCAGTGCAAAGCCATTTTAAGCAACACATGAAATGAAGCTCCATGGATTTAGTTCTGCAGAAACAGGAAAAATAGTCTAGAGAGCCCTGGAAAAGTCCCATGGAATCCAAGGCAGAAAGAATCTACTTGGACAGAATAGCTGAAGGAGTGCAGCCTTTAATCAAAGACTGATAGTAACCATGATTAGCTTTCAGGGAAGTGGAGCCCCAGTGACTGTAATATTAGTTTTCAATGGTGGTCTTCAGTGGAAGTAGGAAACCTGGGTAAACAGAACAGCGGTTTGGAGATGAAGAGGCCACAGAATTACCCATTCAACTCCCGCGCCTGAATTCACTTCCACCTGTAGCCTGTTTTATCCAGAAACCGTGAAGGGGCTTACTGAGGAAAAAGGATTCATAAGGATGGTGATTCTTATTCCAGGAATAGACAAAAATATAAATCACCTCAATTCCTTTCAGCCAATCTGGATCCAGAACAGCTGAGTGGCTATGAGAAGAGGGGACCCTCAGCGTTTCTGAATCCTGAGTGAGTGGTTCAGATGCCTTATATAGGGCAGGTGTCTTTGAAGAAGAATCCAGGAACAAGCCAGCAGTGTGGTCCTTAGTAGCCAAGTCCCCTGGAGGCTAGGCTGGAGTCATGGCAGCAGTCACCAAGAAGTGTGGGGGTGTAGATTGGGCATTTTGGTTAAGACACTGCTTGCAAGCCCACATCTCATACCAGAGTGCTTAGGTTCAGGTCCCAGCTCTGCTCCTGAATCCAGCTTTGGTGGCACTCTTTATTTTTTATTTATCCCAAATGCCCACAGTAGCTACAACTATGGCAGGCTAAAGCTAGGAGCCTGGAACTCCATGCATGCCTGATGTGGGTGGCAGAGACCCAAGTTGTTGGACTGTTATCTGCTGTCTCCAAAGATGTACACCAACCAGCAGGAAGCTGGTTTGGAAGCAGAGTTGGGACTCTTAACACAGGCACTGCAACATGGGATGCAGGTGTCCCAAGTAGCAGCCCAACCTGATGCATCACAATAACCACCCCTTTGGCTCTACTCTTGATTTCAGCATCCTGCTGATGTGTACTGTGCATGCAGCAGATGATGGCTCAATGATGATGGTTGAGTACCTGCCACCTACATGGGAGACCAAGGTGGAGTCCTTGGCTCCTGGGTTTGGCCTGGCTTAGTCCTGGCTGTTGCAGGCATTTTGGAAGTGACCGAACAGGTAGAAGATCGATATTTTCCCTCTCTCCTTTAAATTAATAAAACATATGAGTAAAAAATAATTTACAAAGAAATACAGGGTACAGTGGATCTTATCAGTACCCATACTGAAGGCAAAGTCTGAGACACTGACTGGCTTTTTAACTACGAGTCTCTAGGATACATCTGCACAATGATTGCAATTAAAACTCACGTGAAGAAGAAAGACTTATGAAGCAATGAGTGGCACACAAAGCAAAACTGACAAAACGTGGCTTGGACACCTAATTTTCTGTTTCTTATTCCTGAGTGTTGCAATCATAAATTATCTATAGTTCAGCAACATGGCTAGTAAGAAAGACTGTGTGGTACAGAAAGAATGCACTGCTTTGTTCAAGGTAGCCTGGCTGTGAGGAAAGGAAGCTGAGTGTTTCCCAGTGTCCCATGGGCTGCAGAGACTTCCATTTGCTGAAAGATGCAGTGGGAGATGGATGATTCGGTGTTTGCACGTTCTCTCCTTTATGCTGCTAGGATGATTAAAAACCCTGATTTGCTTCTCTTCACAGCACTCTTAGCTGTCAGGCAGAAAAGCTCTCTGTCCTCGAGTCCTTCCTGAGATGTACCCGAGAGTAAGATTTGAATCTGGCAGAACAGAAAATCATGTACCTATAGCCTTTTTCTTCCTAGCCCTATTTCATTTTTTTAATGTATATAATAGAAGTGATGGGGAATTTGGCTCATAATTGCTCACTTTTTTTTTTTCAGATTTATGGTTTTGAGAGACAAAATTACAGAGATCTTCCACCCATACTGATTCATTCCCCAAATAGCCACAATGGCTAGGGCTGGGCCAATCCAAAGCCAGAGGCCAGGAGCTTCTTTGAGGTTTCCCATGTAGGTGCAAGGGCCCAAGCACTTGGGCCACATTCCACTGCTTTCCCAGGTCATTAGCGGATTAAAAGTGGAACAGCGAGGATGGTACCCATATGGGACACTGGTGCCACCAATGGAGACTTGACCTACTATGCCACAGCACCAGCCCCAGAATTACTCACTCTTAAATAGGGATGCAGAAGTAATGGTCCATTTTCTACTGCTATGATGAAATATCCAAGATTGAGCATTTTATAAAAATAAGAAGTTGATCTAGCTCACAATTCTGAAGGGCCAAGAGCATGGCACAGGCATCAGTTCTGCTCTGGTGAGGAGCCTCTTGTCTGTATCACATGGTAAGTGGTATTGTGGGAGGAGCGCATGTGAAAGAAAGCAGTTGGCCAGAGAGGAAGCCCAAGAGCAGAAAGGGGCTAGCCTCACTCTTTTATAACTCTGGTGGAAAATAATTGGAGATCCCACAGGAACTATCAAGAACAATGTCCCCCTTCCCACCATGCCCTACCTCTTAAAGGTCTAACCTTTCACACTGCTACACTGAGGACCTAACTTTCAACTCAAACCATATCCACACCATAGCAAAGATCCTCTAAAACATAGGAGATCTTGGGTGAGTATTTCATTCACATAACATTAGTATTTCAGAGTGAACTTGTAAACCTTACCTCCAGGTGAAAGAAAGATAATACCTCCAGACCTTACATTGTAAAAGAAGAAACCACTGTTATATTAATATAAAATATTTTGGTCGTTAATATGTAAAACCCCTTAATGTCAGGATAGATTGTGTTACTGAGAGATTTTTTTTTTTTAAGAAAAGCTTCTTTGTTAATTAACTCAATTTGGATAGAATGACTTTTGAGGAGTATAATCTGATTGTTTATGCACAATTGATTTACCAATTTTCTGACTTTTCTATGCCCTTTGTGTATTTTTTAAAAAGATTTCTTTATTTATTTGAAGACAGAGTTACAGAGAGGCAGAGGCAGAAAGAGAGATCTTCCATCTGCTGGTTCACTCCTCAAATGGCCACAATGGCCAGAGTTGAGCTGATCCGAAGCCAGGAGCCAGGAGCTTCTTCTGGGTCTCCCACGTGGGTGCAGGGGCCCAAGGAGTTGGTCCACCTTCTGCTGCTTTCCCAGGCCATGACAGAGAGCTGGATCAGAAGTGGAGCAGCCAAGTGCCAGTGAAGGCAGCAGCTTTACCTGCCATGCCACAGTGATGGTCGGATACTTATAATTTAAATAACAATCCAATCTTAGACTCTGTTAGTGAATATTTTCCATGTCCCAATCAAATCAGAATTTTGTGTAAAATGCAGCCCTTGGCAGATTATATCCCAGTGTAGATATACAAACAGGAATCAGGTCAGTCTATATTTTAGCTCTCTGGGAAGAAGAGAAAAGAAGCTAGGTTACTGTAAACAATAGTTTTTCCATAGTTCCATATTCACAGAGATATGAATAAGTGGATTGACTTAAGGATGTCTATACTCACAACCTAGCAGAAATCATGCTTAACTACTAGAATATAGAGGTTCTCAGAGAAATCAGGTTCTTCCTCTATTTTTGTGCTTGATTTCCATAGAGAATCTGTTTTTATAGTAGATTCTGTTCAGCAATTGTGTTGGCAATAGGAGCCTAGTTTAGTAAAGATAACTCAGGAGGGAAAATTATGGTCAGTAGGCAAGATGGGAGTCAGTGAATATTTGTGGGGTCACCTACAATGAAATTTCCATACATCTAACTTCTTAAAAGTATTTTCCAAAGTCTTCTTAATTCATGTAATAATGTCATGATCATGTAGAGGTACCATGGATTTCTATCAGCATTTTTTTTTTATGCTAAAAGGTACAGAAGTCACTTTAGTAATATAAAACTACTGCTCCAGGATGTTGTTATTGTACTTCCCAGGATTGTTTTTAATCTGCATCTCTCAGAATAGCCGCAAATAAACATTGAAAATATGTTTAATGATCTGATTTAGAGAAGTTTGAACATAAATAATGTGTTTCTTTGTCTTGAAATTACAAAGCTAGGAATTGTAATATTAGCAAAATGAATTTTATATGCTGCTCTGAAGATAAACAATTTCTTACCAATCTTCCCAAATATACCCTCAATAGGTAAATTTCTGATCTCATGGAATTTTTTGGTATCTTGATAGTTGAGTAGAAAAATAGGTTGTTCAGAGGTGAGCATTGTGGTGTAGCTGTTAAGCCCTAGTTGGGATGCCATGGGATAGAGTCCTGCCTCTGCTTCCCACCCAGCATCCTGCTAATGCACATCCTGAGAGGTAACAGATGATGGCTCAAATGCTTGGATCCCTGCCACTCATGTGGGAGACTTGGATGGAGTTTCTGGCTCAAGACTGGCCCAGCCCCAGCTCTAGCAGGTATTTTGGGAGTGAACCAATACGTGGAAAATCTCTTTATCTTATCTCTCCCCCATCTCTGTCACTCTGCTTTTCCAAATAAGTAAATAAAAAATAATAAATGGTGAAAATGGTAAGCTAAAAACTAGGTTGTTTATATTGTAGTATATTATTTTGTTATCTGATTCTCTTTGGGCAGCTTGTAGTCCTGTTCTCCAGAAGAAATTTCCATCAGTGACAAGTACCATGTGACAATTCTTAATAAAATCAATCAACTGTGTAGGGCAGCCATTCTAATACTTTGTTTAATAAAAATATTTGTTTATTTATTTTGTTTTTTTTAATAACGCTTTTATTTAAAGAATATAAATTTCCAAAATACAGCTTATAGATTACAATGGCTTCCCCCCCGTAACTTCCCTCCTACCTGCAACCCTCCCCTTTCCCACTCCCTCTCCCCTTCCGTTCACATCAAGATTCATTTTCAATTCTCTTTATATACAGAAGGTCAATTTTGTATATATTAAGTAAAGATTTCAACAGTTTGCCTTCACATAGCAACACAAAGTGAAAAATACTGTTGGAGTACCAGTTATCAGCGTTACAGAGAGAGAGCGCACACACTCTTCCATCTCTTGGTTCATTCCCCATATGGCCACAATGGCCAGGGTTAGGCCAGGTGGAAACCAAGAGCCAGAAGCTTCATCTGGATCTACAGTGTGAGTGGCAAGGCCTGAGACATTTAGGCTTTCTCCCTCTGCTTTTCCCAGGCCATTAGAAGGGAGCTGGTTTGGAAGTGGAGCAGCCAGTACTTGAACTGGCATCCATATGGAATGCCAGCATCGCAGACAGAGGCTTTGCCTGCTACACCACAATGCTGGCCCCTATACGTTAATCTTTGTGGTTAAAAGAAAATCAAACCAACTGAAGGATATATGAACACAACTGGAGTTTATAACTTGCTAAAAGATTGTATAACTCATAATAAATATGCATGGCATCTTTGGTTTTGTGACAATTTTCAGGCAAAATATGTTGTCAATAAGCTAGTTCAAAATCTATGTGAATTATAAACAATTACATCTTCCTTACAAAAATTTGAACTATACTTCCTTGTCATCAACAAATGTGTCAAAATACTCTGAGATTCTGTACTCTACCCAGTAATACTATTACATACATTGTGCAGTGTGTGTAGTGTACATTATAGTAATGGTTCTACGATAATCAGAAATGAGATATGAGAACAGAAGAAACCAAGATTTTATATTAGTGATGCTATATTAATTATGACAGAGAAAACTTCTCCATTATAAGCTTGAAACAGGAATTCTTCTCTTGACAGGTAGCTTTTTCTTTATTTGTTTTTTGCCTAGTAATGAAATAGGGATATTGGTTTTCATGTTTTTGAGAGATTTTATCTTGAAATAAAAGTGTTTTTCTATCCATAAGAACATTTTTTAGGTACTTTTTGGAAACTCAAAACAAATAGTTTTTTATTGACTGTCAAACTTGTCTCTGATGAAAAAGTTTGGTGCTTATGTGGTATTAGGCAAACTTTGATTTGCAAATAATTAAATTACAAGCATTAGCCAAGGCTTCCTCTGCAAATTGTTATATTCCCAAATAGCAATTAGCCCACTGCACCCTTCAAATGAAGGGAACTTGGAATTACCTGGTCACTTGCTGAAAATTAACCACTTCTTTATTGTGGGTATCATGGGTCCAGTTTTTGTGCGTGCTAAAGGAAAGCAGACCTGAAAACTGGTTATTTGTTACAAGACACAGCCAGACATAAGTGAACTTTGTTAACAAAGGAGGAAGTAGTAGCAACCTGAAACTGTGGCCTGTGTGATCTCTTGTTGTTTAAAACCTCCATAAGACAGAATCACCTCATTCTTTGTGCTCAACACATTGAGATCCACTCAGGAGACAACTGAGAACCAAAACATGAAAGGTCTTGACTGCTCATTAAAATGTTAATTATGCCATTGAGAGTTCAGTGCTGTCCTTCAACCAAGAATTCTCACTGCTTGCATTATTAATGTATTAAGAAGGCATAGTACTAGAGGAACAGCAGCAGGCTAGGAAATTAGAGTACACACTTACTTAAATACACAACAATATGTGTTTCTTAAAATACAAGCTTTCTGAGAAACAGACTTACTGAATTCTTTTGCTTTGTCGCCATAGCACTAGCCACACCTCCACAGTTTATAACTGGGCTATAAATTTTGCAGTTTTGTTAGTTGGGGTAAGGGAAGGACAACCTATGTGTGTGTCTCCACAGTACACTAAGTGCAGGAAACATTTTTATCATTCAGGTTTTGAAATCCAGTGCTTAGTAGTGTGTCTACCACAGTAAGGACACTATGCTGTTTTATATAAACTTTCAAATGTATGAAGTTAAAACAAAATTTTGAGGTTCTCCCAAAGCCAGTTTATAGAAATCCTTAGTTTTATGAAATTTTATGCACTGTTCTTTTTTTGATCAATATATATTATTTTGGAGCATTATTTTAAATACTCGTTGTTTCCAAAGAGATTACTTTAAATGCAAGTTTGGCATTGAGAATTTCTTGCTAATGGTAGTGTTTAAAAGATAGAAAGAATACATCTTTTACATTTCATGATAAGATACGACAGACTCTTCCTGCTGGAAATATATAGCTTTTCTTTTGCTATTTTTCTGGCCACCTGTGACATTATTTTTTTGTTTTATTTTTATTAAAGTATACAAATTTCATGTGTTTCATATATACAGATTTAGGAACATAGTGATTCCTTCCATCATACCCTTCCTCACATACCCATACTCCTACCCTTCATCCTCCTGTCTCTCCTATTCCTACTCTTAATTTTGACAAAGATCTATTTTCAGTTTACTTTATAGCCATAAGATTCACACATGACTTTAAAACAATGCTTGACTTAGCAGTATATTGTTCAGTGACTATGTGATCCCCAAGAAGTATGCTAATCCAGGTTTTCATTTCTACCTCTTAAAGTCCTTACAATGATTTACAAAGTTTCATGATGAAAGTCAATTGGTATCACCTCTTTTCTTCTTCCTGAGGACATTAACTACGTTATTTCTTGTAAATTTGGATCTTCCAAACCTGGACTCTTATTCTCCTCTCAAACCTGGAAATGTGATGGTCTCACTATAAGAGACAGAATGTTTGATGGATGCTCTCATTCATGTTTTTTGATCCCTCTGCTATGATTTTCTTATTAATAAAATTGCACTTGTGATCCTCATGATAACATGTTGCATTTATGTAGAACATTTGCCTTGTAGAAAAAATTTGTAATATCACTTATAATACTTGACTCTTACAGCCATTAAATAAATAATTGGCAAAGCTATCTATTATCTTGATCTCTACTAGTACACTATTGCTATAAGATAGGTAGAATGCAGGTGTCCAATTTTATACATACAGACAGAGTCCCAGATTAGAATGGTGATATCTTCCAAATGGTAGCACTCGGGTAGTACAGATGAAAGCAGAAGCCAAGTTTCCTGTTGCCACATCTAAAGTAAAACAATAAACTATATGGAGGACAAAGATACTTGTTTTCTTATAGATCCCGTGATCTATAAGAAAGGAGGAAAACTGGCAAGCTCTTTTAAATATTATCACAAACCAACACAAAGTGTAAGTAATTTCAATTAGAAAGAAAAAAATGATTTTTTTCTTCGTATTTACTGAAAACAATTTTAAAAATTTTAATTTAGTGGTGAACTGATTTCTGTCATTGAGTAGGTACAAAATATTTTCAGCATGACTTTTATTGAATGAGCTTTTTCATTTTCAACACTGCATTGCTGAGATATTGATTAGTTTTAAAATAATTCGGTAATTGCAAATGAGTGATATTGGGACTGGTATAAAATTAATGCTTTAGATTAATAAATATGTGATTACGTACACTTGATTTGAAGTAAAAACATTATTATCTTAATCTGTATTTTAACTGAGTCCAGTTTTTCATACTGAGACCCCTTTATCCTATTTCTTTGTGTTTGTATATAAGTAGTGTTTTGTTCAGCCATTCCAATCATCTCCATTTCTTCTCTACTAATATACAGGCTCCCAAATTATACATAATAAACTGAGGAATTGAGCACAGAAACACTTTCCTGATTCTCAGGGCTCCCATTTTCAGAGTTCCAAGAATACCATATCATCCAAATAGTCATCTAAGCTGTACAGTTGCCCAGTGAACCTCATATTAAAATTTTCTGTGTAGGCAATGACAAATTGTATTTTTGAAGTATGGTTAGCTCAAGATTGAAAAATTACTATTTTCTGAAGTGAGCTCTGAAATCAACATCACATATTCCTAGAACCATCCCAGAACTATTCAATCAGAATTTTCAGTGAATTAAACTTAAATCCCTAATTGATGTCCTGTTTTTTTTTTTATTTCAGCAGTAAATTATTGAGAAGTATTCTTTCAGATTGCAGTAACATTGTAGACATTTGCTCAAATTTTTAATTTACAAAGCAGCTTACCCTCAACTCAATGCCAAAAGAAAAGTTAGATCAGTGCTTAGCCAAGCCACACCCTAGTGATAATTTCAAAAGGAATGGAGAAAAAGGTATAAAACAGAAATAATTGCCTAAAACACTTACTCAGTGATTCTGTTGTTGAAATATCCAGCATTTTAGCCTAAGGAGACTGTTGTATGTCATAGATGTATGTTATACAACTTCATTAAATTGTTTTATGAAATATTTTTAATAGATAATGTGTTTAATAGCATAAAAACTTGTTAGAAATTATGGAAGAATCCATAACTTTATTTTTTTAAAGGTTTATTTATTTATTTGAAAGTCGAGTTACACAAAGAGAGAAGGAGAGGCAGAGAGAGCGAGGTCTTCCATCCGCTTGTTCATTCCCCAGTTGGCTGCAACGGCCGAGCTACACTGATCCGAAGCCAGGAGCCAGGAGCCTCTTCTGGGTCCCCCACGTGGGTGCAGGGACCCAAGGACTTGGGTCATTTTCTACTGATTTCCCAGGCCATAGCAGAGAGCTGTATCGTAAGTGGAGCAGCTGGGACTCTAACCAGTGCTCAGATGGGATGCTGGCACTGCAGGCGGCAGCCTTACCCACTATGCCACAGTGTCAGCCCCCATAATTTTTAATCTATTCCCAAGATAGATGTTATTAATTTTCAAGAGAAACAACTGACCTGTTTGTTTAGGATTACATACTATTCTGTTTTGTTTTTTTAAAATATTTATTTATTTGAAAGACAGAGTGACAGATAGAGAAAGACAGAGAGGGAGATTCAGAGAGAGATTTTTCATCTGCTGGTTCACTCCCCAAATGTCCTCAATGACCAGAACTGGGCTGATCCAAAGCTAGGAGCCAGGAACTTTCCGATCAAGGGCCCAAGAACTTGAGCCATCTTTCTCTGCTTTCCCAGGAGCATTAGCAGGGAACTGGATCAGAAGTGGAACAGGGGCCGGCGCAGTGGCGCAGTAGGTTAATCCTCCACCTGTGGCGCCAGCATCCCATATGGGCACCGGTTCTAGTCCTGGCTGCTCCTCTTCCGATCCAGCTCTCTGCTGTGGCCTGGGAAAGCAGTGGAAAATGGCCCAAGTACTTGGAACCCTGCACCTACATGGAAGACCAAAAGGAAGCACCTGGCTCCTGGCTTTGGATCAGCGCAGCTCTGGCCGTAGCAGCCATTTGGGGAGTGAACCAATGGAAGGAAGACCTTTCTCTCTCTCCCTCTCACTGTCTGTAACTCTACTTCTCAAATAAATAAATAAAATCTTTAAAAAAAAAAAAAAAGAAGTGGAACAGCAGGGACTCCAACTGGCACCTATATGAGATGCCGGCACTGCAGACCACAGCTTAACCTACTACGTCTCATGCCAGCCCTATATATATATATATATATATATATATATATATATATATATACACTGTTTTATAAGTTGTCTTTTTATTGGCTCATTCTTCAAAATAATGATTAAATCCTAAAAATAACCATTGTGAGTCAGTGGTTAAATAACTTGCAAAATGTTTCTTATTTCCATAAATACAGCGAGATTATTTATGTAACTTAGCAAAAGATTATTCAAGATTATACTTCCTCAGTAAGTAGTGGAAAGTAATAAAAGCAGGCATCAACTTATGAACCATTGTTAAGTTGATTCAGTGTACCATGATGCTACTATAACATAATAGAAAATATTAGCGTGGAAGCATAATAGGAAATATGCTTCCATAAGACTTGATAACCAAGAATGAAAAACTTAAAGAATTCGTTTTAACTGTTTTATATTTCTAAATCACATATAAAGGCATATATAGGGGCTGGCACTGTGACATAGTGGGTAAAGCCACTGCCTGTGACACTGGCATCCCATATGGGCACCAGTTCATGTCCTGCTTGCTCCACTTCCAATCTGGCTCTCTGCTAACGGCCTGGGAAAGCAACAAAAGATGGCCCAAGTAGTTGGGCCCCTGCACCCTCATGGGAGACCCTTAAGAAGCTCTTGGCTCCTGGCTTTGGCCCGACCCAACCCTGGCAGTTGCAGCCGTTTGAGGAGTGAACCAGCTGATGGAAGATCTCTCAGGCTCTCTGTCTCTCCCTCTCTCTGTAACTTTGCTTTTCAAATAAGTCAATCTTTCTCTCTTTTAAAATAGCATATGTATTTTGAAAGGCACATACAGATTTACATGTAAGATATAGCCTTTAGTTTTATGATGATAGGGTTGTTTGGTTCAAGTTGTAAAAAAACTTAAAAAGAAATATTTAATTTTCTGTGGAGTATAAAATATTTAAACTGCTAATAATTGCATTTTAGCTTAATATTATTTCATAATGTCCTTTTTGGGTCTCAAAATACTTTTTTGATTGTGGAAATAGTATTGTTACATGGGGAAAATGGAAAGTATAAAAAGCAATAAAAAATTATACCCATATTTCAGTACCTTGAGAAACTGATTATTTTAAAAGTATGATTCTACTCTTTTTTTCTAGAGTGTATTTTTCTGTGAATGTTACATTTGGGATTACTTCTCCATAAAAGATTTGTGAATCAAAATCTATTAGAATCAGGGAATGAGCAAGCTATTATCAAATTAGTGAGCTCTTTGATGTACTTGTAAATTTTATAAGGACTTTATCCTATTCAAGGAATGCCTTTGTGTTCAGATTGTTTGAAAACTAGTGTAGAAAGTAGCATATATTTAAATTTGCTCTATTTTATTTCAATAATCTTGCTTTTTCAGGGTTGTACATCTCAACCCCTGCAGACTGAATCAGGTTAAACATCAGTTACTATCCCATACAAACCACTTTTTGAAGAAGAAAACATTCAAACACTGTGAATGGTTTTGTAATTTTGAGGGTAACACTCTATAAAAGACAATTCAAAGTCTTTTGAAAGGAAAAGAAAAAAATAATTTAGAGGACATTCTCCTGTCTACACCCAATATTAACTTTGCAAATAATATTAATATAGCTATATAAAGAACTAAAGTATTTTTTTTATTTTATAGGACATATACATAATTCATCAATGAACTTAAGTATTTAGTATCATTCTACTTCAATTCCATAAAAAATTCTATTTTTGTATGCCCCAGAGTATCTCTTTATTATTCTTATCAAAGTTTACCTTTTGGCCATAGCCGCGGCTCAATAGGCTAATCCTCCGCCTGCGGCGCCAGCACACAGGTTTTTAGTCCCGGTCAGGGAGCCAGATTCTGTCCCGGTGCCCCGGGAGTGCAGTGGAGTATGGCCCAAGTCCTTGGGCCCTGCACCTGCACGGGAGACCAGGAGAAGCACCTGGCTCCTGGCTTTGGATCAGCGCGGTGCGCCGGCTATAGCAGCCATTGGAGGGTGAACAAACAGAAAAAGGAAGACCTTTCTTTCTGTCTCTCTCTCTCTCTCTCACTGACCACTCTGCCTATCAAAAAAAAAAAAAAAAGATTTATAAAAAAGTTCACCCTTTAAAAGCTGTTCTAAATAATTTTTTAATAAATTTCTGAGGAAAAATAGCTTTAAATGATATAAGTGAAAATTTATTCTTGGATTTTCTTTCATGTTCTTGAATGTAATAGTGCTTTTCCCTTTGTAGTTTCAGTAGAAGATATTTTTTCTTCTTAATGTCCTCACTATTGCTCTGAATCGAATTGTGCAAACTGTATCTCATCATTGCTACATCATATTATGATATTCTCTCTCTTTGTCTCTCTCTGTCTCTCTGTCTCTCTCTGTCTCTCTGAGCTGTTCGAATGTGCATTGTGAACTCTCTAGATCTATGTTGTAAGATATTTAGAGATTGATTCCCACCTCCAAGTACAAACAGTCATGACAAAAAATTTAAATTTCTATGCTGAGTTTCACATAGTCTTTTTCCTCTCATTGTTTAACTCTTTGATAGCAGAAGGTTCCTTTTTAATTTCTAGTAATCTAATTTCTATGTGACCCTTCTATTAATATTATTCTCTCAAAAGCTCTCAGTGATCTCCTTCATGCTGACCAGGACCATTCTCAAGCTACATTTTCTTAGCCATTATTTAACCTTCAACCAATCATTTTTTTTTTCATGAAAGCTCCCACTTATTTTTTGTAAGATTTTCTCAATTACCTTTTACCCTCTTAGAATGTTCTTTCTGTATGATTCACACTTTGGCTGTGCTCTGTCGTTGCTTCTACCCCTCACTGCGAGAAAAGAGGAAGGGGAATCTGCTTTGGAGTCATGCGTATTTGGGTTCAATTTTTGCCACTGCCTTTTACCAGCTGGGTGTCCTGAAGAAAGACACAGTCTCTTTACTCCATTTATTTTCCTTTGAAACATCAAATAATAACAGCAAAGGTAGGCAGTCCAATGCTTGCATGATTTCAACTCAAGACATTTTCATCTCTGGAGTCCTCAATGCAGATAGAAACTCATTTTTCCATTTATCTATAGGGAAAATAGCAATATATACCTTGATATATTTAGTTTAATTTTTTTTTAATTTGTTAGTTATCTACCACAGCATTCAACAGCAAGTGTACACTCACTCACTAAATGTTAGCTGTTATTTTCATTAACATGATTATTAGTATTTGCCTATTGACTAACGATGCAGCAAGCATATTTTAACCTTTAATTATTAATAAGTCACAGTTAACATACATATTTATAACTTAGTAGAGTAACTTTCTTAATGTTATCTTTCCCATACTATTTTCCACTCTAATTATTTCCAATTTAAAGTAATAACTAAAAAAGGTGTTATTGGCAGTAAAATTGAATCTTTTTTTTTTTTTTGCCTGTTGCCAAGCTTTTATTTAAAGAATATAAATCTCCAAAGTACAGCTTATGGGTTACAATGGCTTCCCCCCCCCATAACTTCCCTCCCACCCACAACCCTCCCCTTTCCCGCTCCCTCTCCCCTTGCATTCACATCAAGATTCATTTTCAATTCTCTTTATATACAGAAGATCAGTTTAGTATATATTACATAAAGATTTCAACAGTTTGCCCTCACATAGCAACACAAAGTGAAAAATACTGTCGGAGTACTAGTTATAGTATTAATTCACAATGTATAGCACATTAAGAACAGAGATCCTACATGATATATATTTTTAAATTGATTAATTTTCTATGCAATTTCAATTTAACACCGAGTGTTTTTATTTTTAATTATGTTTATATACAGAAGATCGATTCAGTATATACTAAGTAAAGATTTCATCAGTTTGCACCCACACAGAAATACAAAGTGTAAAATACTGTTTCAGTACTAGTTATAGCATTACTTCACATTGGACAACACATTAAGGACAGATCCCACATGAGACGTAAGTACACAGTGACTCCTGAAGTTGATTTAATAATTTGACACTCTTGTTTATGGCGTCAGTAATCTCCCTAGGCTCTAGTCATGAGTTGCCGAGGCTATGGAAGCCTTTAGGGTTCGCCGACTTCAATCTTATTCCGACAGGGTCACAGTCAAAGTGGAAGGTCTCTCCTCCCTTCAGAGAAAGGTACCTCCTTTGATGGCCCATTCTTTCCACTGGGATCTCACTCACAGAGATCTTTCATTTAGATCTTCTTGTTTTCCCGGAGTGTCTTGGCTTTCCATGCCTAAAATACTCTCATGGGCTCTTGAGCCAGATCCGAATGCCTTAAGGGCTGACTCTGAGGCCAGAGTGCTATTTAGGACATCTGCCATTCTATGAGTCTGCTGTGTATCTCGCTTCCCATGTTGGATCGTTCTCTCCCTTTTTGATTCTATCAGTTAGTATTAGCAGACACTAGTCTTGGTTGTGTGATCCCTTTGACTCTTAGACCTATCAGTGTGATCAATTGTGAACTGAAATTGATCACTTGGACTAGTGAGATGGCCTTGGTACATGCCACCTTGATGGGATTGTATTGGAATCCCCTGGCACGATTCTAACTCCATCATGTGGGGCACGTCTGATTGAGCATGTCCCAAATTGTACATCTCCTCCCTCTCTTATTCCCACTCTTATATTTCACAGGGATCACTTTTCAGTTAAAATTTATACACCTAAGAATAATTGTTTATTAATTACAAAGTTCAACCACTAGTAATAGAATAAAAAAAATACTAAAATGGATAAAGTATTACATTGTACAACAACAGTCAGCACAAGAGCTGATCAAATTACTGTTTCTCATAGTGTCCATTTCACTTCAACAGGTTTCCCCTTTGGTGCTCAGTTAGTTGTCGCCCCATCAGGGAAAACATATGATATTTGTCCCATTGGGACTGGCTTAATTCACTCAGCATGATGTTTTCCAGATTCCTCCATCTTGTTGCAAATGACTGGATTTCATTGTTTTTGACTGCTGTATAGTATTCTATAGAGTACATGTCCCATAATTTCTTTATCCAAATGTATGCTTTGAATTCCCTGTGATCTTTTGCTGTGAGGTTCCCTTCGTTTACTTTCTTTCATGTTGATGGCTGTGTTTCTGTGTTTCTGTGTGTAACACATCTTTAAGCATCTTTTGCAGGGCTGGACGAGTGGCAACAAATTCTTTCAATTTCTGTTTGCAATGAAAGGTCTTTATTTTACCTTCATTCACAAATGAGAGCTTTGCAGGATATAATATTCTGGGCTGGCAGTTTTTCTCTCTTAGTACCTGGGCTATGTCTCGCCATTCCCTTCTAGCTTGTAGGGTTTCTGATGAGAAGTCTGCTGTGAGTCTAATTGGAGATTCTCTGAGAGTAATCTGATGTTTCTCTCTTGCGCATTTTAGGATCTTTTCTTTCTGTTTCACTGTGGTGAGTTTAATTACAATGTGTCGTGGTGAGGATCTCTTTTGGTCATGTTTACTAGGGGTTCTATGAGCTTCCTGTACTAGGATGTCTCTGTCCTTCTCCAAAACTGGGAAATTGTCTGCTATTATCTCACTAAAAAGGCATTCTAATCCTTTCTCCCTCTCCATGCCTTCAGGAACTCCTAGAACTCGAATGTTGGGTTTTTTAATAGTATCCTGTAGATTCCCAACAATATTTTTTAGATTTCTAATTTCCTCTTCTTGTCTTTGGTTTGACTGTATATTTTCCTGTGCTCTGTCTTCTAGGACGGATATTCTCTCTTCTGCCTCACCCATTCTGTTTGTAAGGCTCTCTAATGTGTTTTGCATTTGATCTATTGAATTCTTCACTTCATTATGATTTCTTGTCACTATCACAGTTTCATGTTCTACTAGTTGTTTCATTTCAGCTTGATTCCTCCTTAATATTTCATTTTCACGAGAGAGATTTTCTACCTTGTCCATTAAGGATTTCTGTAGTTCAAGAATTTGTTTTTGAGAACCTCTTAGTGTTCTTATCAATTTTTTGAGATCCGCTTCTTGCATTTCCTCTATCTCATCTTCATAATCTTGAATTGGAGTGTCTTTTTCATTTGGTGGGTGTCATAGTGTCTTCCTTGTTCCTGTTACCTCAGTTTTTGCGTTTGTTGTTTGGCATATTGGTTTCTTCACTGTGGTGTTTTTTCTTGTTATACTATAACTCTAGATAAGTGGACTGTCTGCTTTCAATGGAGCCTTAGAGGCTTGAGATGGGTGTGGCCTGATAGTTCTGGTTCCTCAGGGTTGAGGGTGTGTCAAAGGAGACATTCCCAGGTTAGTTGTAGTAAATCTCTCTATTTCTTTTTATTTTTGATTCAAAAGGGAAGTAATTCCACACAGTTGAATCGAATTGGGGGTGGTTAGCAGGCAAATGATATACCCACAGGAGCCAGAGATCAGAAGTTCTTTCCCAAGGACCACAGAGGGAATCTCTGTGGCCTTCAGTGTGGGTTCAGATTCTCCTGCAGTCTCACCACTGGGCTACCAAGGCTACCGAACTGTAGCGTCTCTGGAGAGTACTCACGTGGTGAATTCCGTGAGTTCTCTCCCCCACAGTCTCTTTTTTCACAGTCTCAGTTCATTAGCACCACACATTCATTAGGTTCTAATCTCCTGTTATTTCACCCCCACACCAAGTCAGGTTTTTCTGCTAGGCTCAGGGCCGGTGCAGACCTGAGGTCGCCCTGCTTATGACGTATGTCCAAAATGGCGCCTGCTCTTTGTCTTGTTCAACTTTGAGAGGTGGGTGGAGAGAGAGAAACTCGTGTCCTTATCGGTCACTTTTTTCTTTCTCTCTCTCTTCCATTTAGCCTGGTGAAGTTTTCCTCACAGGGTTTCAAGCCTTGTTTGCTCTAGTCTCCTCTCTCTGCTTCCCTGCCAGTGTCTTGGGCTATTGAGATTCGGCTCACCTCGGGATCCAGCGCTGGTGCGTTGAGTCTGCCACTGGTGTCCCGAACTGCAGGCTCCCACGCTCTTCTCGAAGGTCCACTGTGAATCACTAGGTCCAGAAGAGTTTCCTCTGCTGTTTCTTCCCCTACTCTTCCTTGAACCTGCAGTATCTCCACTTTTATTAAACTGTCTCTCCCCGAACTATCAGTGTGCTGCCTTCCTATTCCGCCATCTTGCCGCCCCCCAGTAAAATTGAATCTTATCATTCTTGTAAATGATGTCCAATGACCCCAAGAGTGACATAATGTTGGTTTTAATGTGTGTTTTGTAACAAAGAGGTGGTGACATTATACTTGCAAGATAATTTCCATTATATCTCTCAAGCTGTAAAAGATAAAGTGGAAATCAATTATGTCTTCAGTAAACCAGCACAATACCTGCATCATAGTAGATGGTAAATAAATATTTGTGGAACAAATTAATGATGTGGGAAGGTACAACTAAATCAGATCATAATGTACACCAGGTATTCCTTCATTCAATAGATACTTACTAAGCACCTACTATGTATCTCAAACACTGTTTTAGAATCAGAAGAAAAACAAAGTAAATATAACAATATCTCTGCCCTCATATGTGCTTACATTCTAGTGAATAAACACAGGAAAATCAAATTAAAATACATGTAGGATATATTAGAAGAGATAAGTGCTATGGACTGTAACAGATCAGAGTAAGGGCAAGGGGCAAATGGAAAATTCTTGGCAATGTATCAATCATTATATAAAAAACCTCAAGTATAATGGCTTAAAACAAAAACGATTTTTATTTCTTATCAGTTCTATGGTTCAGCTATTAGGTTGAGTTGGCCTCATCTACTGTCAATCATAAGGCTGCCATCTGACTATTTATTCTGGATGTATATGTCTTAAAATGGCTTGACGGTTGGTGCCAATCTCATCATCGACAAAGTTACCCTTGGGTACTCATATAATAGCAGCATTTCAAGATGATGACAGTAGCAACTGTAAGACATCTTGAAGCATAGACTGAGAAGTCATACTTCACTTCCACTGTACTCTTCTGATCAAGTCACAAGGGACACCTATAAATAAAAACAGGGGAAACAGATTCTGCCAGTTGATGGGGAAGACTTTGTAGAATTTGGGACCATTTTTTCATGTATCACAGATTGAAGATTACTATCATTTTAATTTTTTATTTGTTCATTTGTTTTATTTATTTGAAAGGCAGAGAGAGAAAGAGATCTCATCTGCCTACAGCAGTTGAGACTGGGCCAGGCAGAAGCCCAAAGCCCAAGGCAGGAGCTAAATCCACATCCCCCACATGGGTTACAAGGAATCAAGTATGTGTGCCACCACCTGCTACCTCCCAGGTGCACATAATCAGAAATCTGGAATCAGGAGCAAAGATGGGACTTGAACCAAGGCACTCTGATATGGGAAGCAGGCATCCAAAATGGTAACTAAAACACTATGCCAAACATCACCCTAGGGAAATTACTATCTTATTTTGGATAGTCAGTAACAGCATCTCTGATGGGATGACATAAAAACAGAAACCTACATGATGTCAGGGAACAAGCAATATGAAAACTTTGAGTACATTCTAGACCAAGAAAACAGACAACACAAAATGCCAACATGAATCACCAAGGAGTTCAGTGAGCATGGAAATTATGAACAAGAACAAGTGTGTTAAGAGATAAATGTAGAGGAGTTGAACTTTTGCTGAGAAGTTAATTAAGACACAATCCTCCCACATTTGACTATAAGAGTTCAATTCATGGATCTGGCTCCTGAATCTGCTAGTGCAGGCCCTGGGGAGCAGCAGTGATGGCTTAAGTAGTTGGTTGCTGTTATTGTGTGTGCAATCTGGACAAGTTGAGGGCATTTAGAGGAGTGAACCAGTTGATGGGTGCTGTCTCCACCACCTGCCAAATAAAGAGGCAAAAAAAATGTTTTAAAAAGCGATGAATATAGAGAGGCACTGAAGGGACAGATAGTACTTATAGGGCATTCTAAGGGATTTTTCACTCTGAGATCAGAAAGTCATTATCAGAGTATAATAGAGTGACATCCAGAGCCAGGAGCCAGGAGCTTCTTTGGGGTCTCCCACACGGGTGCAAGGGCCCAATCACTTGGGCCATCTTTTACTGCTTTCCCAGGCAATAACACAGAGCTGGATCGGAACAGCCAGGACTGGAACTGACACCCGTATGGGATGCCAGTGCTGCAAGCAGAGAATTAACCTACTTCGCCACAGCACTGGCTTCTAAATACGTATTGACTGGTCAGTGAAAACTCATACCTCACCGTTGGATTGAACATAATCACCAAAGGATGTTGAATTAAATGATGTTTGAGGACTGGCACTGTGATGTATCGGCTTAGGCTGCCAGCTGCACTGCCAGCATCCCATTACACATGCTGGTTCCATTCCTGGCTGCTCCACTTCCAATCCAGCTCCCTGCTAATATGTCTGAGAAAGCAGCAGAAATTAGCTCTAGTGCTTGAGCCCCTGCACCCATGAGAGAGACCCAGAAGATTCCTGGCTTTGGTCTGGTCCAGCTCTGGCCTTTGCAGCCATTTGGGGGATAAATCAACAGATGGAAGATGGATCTCTCTCTAACTCTGCCTTTAAAATAAAATAAATAAATACATTTTAAAAATGATGTTTGAAGGCCAAAAGCAAAAGATGAGCCTATTAAGATCCACTGATAAGTTACATATATATGAACTACAGATAAGTGAACTACAGATAAGAAAATATGTCTGAATCGAATTCAGTATTAAAAGCTTTCCCTAGGGATCTGGCATTCGGCCTAGTGGTTAAGACACCTGTGTCCCACATGAAAGCACTTCGATTTGACTCCTTCCTCCAGTTACTGATGCCAGCTTCCTACCAGTGTATATTCTGTAAGGGAACAGAGATTATTCAAGTAGTTGAATCCTTGCTACCCATATGGGAAACTTGGATTGTGTCCCCAGCTCCCAGCTTCATCTATGACCCAGCCCTATGTGTTACAATTATTTGGGGAATAAACCAGTAGATGAATGCATGCTCTCTCTTTTTTCCCATCTCCCTCTCTCCTGCCCTCCCTCCCTTCTTCTCTCTCTTTGCCTATCTGTCTCTCTTCCTTGTCTGTCTAATTTTCAACAAAGTAAAGATACTTTTTCAAAAAAAAAATCTCTTGAAATCAAAAAAAATCATTACATCAACTGATTTTTTATAATTATTTCCCTACTAAATGAAATGAACAGTGTTGGGGATTCAAAGTCAACAAGACACAGTTCTCAAAAGTGCTGTTATTCTAATGTGGCAGAGAGATTGATAATTTTATAAATTAAGAAAATGAAGTGGATTTATCAACTAATACTATAATGTTAGACGGAAAGCATAAATAGGCACACAGGAATGTGAGGGAAGGTCTAAGTGTAGACTTTTGCTAGAAATAGATAATTTCTAGATGACAAGTTAAAAATCTGGTGTTATGGTGCTATTAATTCCAGGCCCAGCATAGCAGAAGATAAGCATTCATCCTAGAGATGGGAGAATAGCTGCTCTAAATCTCAGTCCAGTAAAATATATATGCTTTATGTTGTTATTACTCTTTTTAAAAATATTTATTTTTTATTTGAAAGGCAGAATTATAGTGAGAGAGGGGAAAACAGAGAAAGGGATATCTTCTATCCACGGGTGTAATCCCCCAAATGACAGCAACAGCCAGGGCTGGGCCAGCAGAAAGACAGGAGCCAGGAACATCTTTGGGATCTCCCACATGAGTGGCAAGGGTCCAAGCACTTGGGCCATCTTCCACTACTTTCCCAGGCACATTAATAGGGAGCTGGATTGGAAGTGGAACAGCCAGGACTCAAACCAGTGCCCATATGGGATACCAGCATCGGAAGTGGCAGCTTCACAGAACTACCCACAACATCAGCCACTGGTGTTACTCTCTTTCTAGCAAATATTTAGATCTGCTCTTCTTGTGACTTCATAAGATATATTTGTTACATTCTGATTTTCAACAAATAACCATAGAATCTTAATAATTAAAAATAATCCCGCTGGTGCTGTGGCTCAACAGGCTAATCCTCTGCCTTACGGCGCCAGCACACTGGATTCTAGTCCCGGTCGGGGTGCTGGATTCTGTCCCGGTTGCCCCTCTTCCAGGCCAGCTCTCTGCTGTGGCCAGGGAGTGCAGTGGAGGATGGCCCAAGTGCTTGGGCCCTGCACCCCATGGGAGACCAGGAGAAGCACCTGGCACCTGCCATCGGATCAGCGCGGTGCGCCGGTCGCAGCGCTTGTCGCGGCGGCCATTGGAGGGTGAACCAACGGCAAAGGAAGACTTTTCTCTCTCTGTCTCTCTCTCTCACTGTCCACTCTGTCTGTCAAAAATTAAAAAATAATCCCAATTTGCAAATGAGATGCCCAGTTTTGCTTCTCACTCTGGCTTAACACAAGTTTCCTAAATTCACTATATTTCAGTTTCCTGATCCTAAATGTTTTGATAGAGATCAGTGATTTTCAACCATGGCTGCACATTAGAATCATCATGCTTTTTTAAAAGTAATAATACCACAAGGCTTAATTTCTAAAACTCTCCAGGTAATTTAATGTAAAATGTTAAAAACCAATGGGCTAGCTGGTCACTAAGGTTACTTCTAGCAAAATCATGTTTTGGAATAGTAACAGTTGCTAGAGATAACAATGTTCTTAGCATTTACCTAAAAAGTAGCACCAAGTCATCATCTGGGTATAAAGCATGCATTAAAAATAATGTAAATTCACCTGAATCTTAGAAATTAACTATTGTTGGCCGACGCTGCGGCTCACTAGGCTAATCCTCTGCCAATGGCGCCGGCACCCCGGGTTCTAGTCCTAGTCAGGGTGCCGGATTCTGTCCCGATTGTTCCTCTTCCAGTCCAGCTCTCTACTGTGGCGCGGGAGTGCAGTGGAGGATGGCCCAAGTTCTTGGGCCCTGCACCCGCATGGAAGACCAGGAGGAAGCACCTGGCTCCTGGCTTCAGATTGGCGCAGCACGCTGGCAGCAATGTGCCAGCCATAGCGGCCACGTGGGGGGTGAACCAATGGAAAATGGAAGACCTTTCTCTCTGTCTCTCACTGTATAACTCTGCATGTCAAAAAAAAAAAAAAAAAAGAAAGAAATTAACTATTGTTATGATTGGAAAGCAGTTACTTTCAATACTCATATGGTGAGAATACATTATATTCAGAGATTATATGTAAATGTGTCTTAAAAATGCCATTGTAACTATTTTGATTTTTCAATAAATGGGTCTTTAAGATCCTAGTCTTTTTTTATTTATTTATTTTTTTTGACAGGCAGAGTTAGACAGTGAGAGAGAGAGACAGAGAGAAAGGTCTTCCTTCCGTTGGTTCTCCCCCCAAATGGACACTATGGCAGCACACTGCGCTAATCTGAAGCCAGGAGCCAGGTGCTTCCTCCTGGTCTCCCATGCGGGTACAGGGCCCAACCACTTGGGCCATCCTCCACTGCCTTCCCGGGCCACAACAGAGAGCTGGACTGGAAGAGGAGCAACCGGGACAGAATCCGGTGCCCCAACTGGGATTAGAAACTGGAGTGCCGGTGCCACAGGTGGAGGATTAGCCTAGTGAGCTGTGCGCCAGCAAGATCCTAATCTTTAGGGCCAGCCTTGCAGCACAGCAAGCTAAATTTCCACCTGTAACCCTTGTATTCTGCATCAGGGAGCTGGTTTGAGGCCAGGCTGCTCTGCTTCCCTTCAGTTCTCTGCTAATATACCAGAGATGACATCAGAAAATGTTTTAAGTACTTAGGTCCCTGTTACCCATGTGGGAGACCAGCACAGACTCTGGACTCCTGGCTTCTGCCTGGCCCAGCACTGGCTGTTGTGGCCATTTTGGGAGTAAACCAGCAGATCTCTCTCTCTCTTCATTTCAAATAAATAAATAAATCTTTAATCTTGAGTCAATAATCTTCCTAAAGTGTATTACTTATTTTGAAAAAAATAACTTACATACTGATTTATTATGAGGCATAATAGGCAGTTTTGTAAGAACAATTGAAATGAAACATCTAGCTCTATTGGTGTTTCAAATGACTTAAAAGTTTGATTTCTTGAATCTATTTTGAATTGCATCACTGTAAATTTTGCCATCAGTTTTTTACAAATGCCTTTTCATTACAGTAAACAGATAATTTTCCCTTTGATTTTAAATGTTAAAGTTCATAAACAAATATTATATTAAAGTATATGAGATAAACAGCTCCCCCAGATACCCATATTCAAAAAGAAACTGTGTAGACTTATAGGAAATTGAGGAATGGCCTCAAGTAAACATGAAATTGGAAAGTATATGTTTTGTGTCCTGTATTTCCACAGAATTATGTGTTTCTGTAGCTTATTTTTGAATACTCAGCACAGGCAAACTCTTTTCTTCTTTTAGTCAAACTAATAAGAAGAAAAAAGAAAAGGGGTACAGATGACAGGTAACAGCTAACATGGGTGAACGTAGGTGCAGCCAAAAAAGAATTTGGTAGCTGTTTGGAATTTCTGCTGGCATACTTATGTAGGAAAATTTTTTGAAAAAAATGGCCCTATGCCCAGAAAAGACACTATGAAGAAGAAAATATATGATTTTCAGTAATATGTGTATGCCTGTGTCATCATTCTGTGTCTGCTCCTGACATTGTCAGTCTGTTATTCTTGTTATATCTTTAATTTTCATGCATATTTCACTGTATTTCTTTGCCCTCTTGATGACAACCTAGATATACTTAATAACTAAGAATTCACAGACATACCATTTATTATAGCATGAAAAATTATGACACTGGAAGAATAATGTGACTGCTGTAATAGTCCACATGTTTAAAAACCTTGCTCTGTGCAGAATGGGGAAGCCGTTTTGCTTCACATTAGCTCTACTACATATCAGTTTGCTTTACAAGGTCTCCCTGAAATCAATCAGACACATGTACCATGCTTTCAAAGAGTTTTGAACAGTAGGAATGAGCCATGAAAAGTTTTAAAATACAAACCACACACACTATAGGGTTTATAAAAATAGTTATATGTATTCTAGTTATTAAAAAGCCAATTTATAAGAGCTTTATATGATCGAGAATATCAAGTTTTGTGAAACAACATAAATTTTAGTATCAAAATGGAATCACACTTCTTATTATTCAACTCTTGGGAGTGACCAAATTCAGGACTTGATATTTAACTACTGCACCTTTCAAGATCTTCTCTTCTACTCACCTGTTCCTGATTCTGTTGTTCTACCAGATGAATTATTTTGTATTACATACCTGCTTTTAAACTGGGGAAGAGCACATTAAGCTGTATTCAGTCACTCATGTATTATATTATACACTTAGTTTAATCAGATAAAGTCAACAAAGGGATAATAGGTCTGCAGAAAGGGAAGGATAGGGGTGATTTAACCTTAGGAAGGTATACAGGAAAATAACCTTGGTAAGATTAGAAGCATTTCATGCTTGGGAATAGTGAAGAACTAAAACATGGAAACTAGTATTAGTTACTTTCCAATATTGCCTGGGGCTGGGCCAGGTCAGCAATGCAATCATTGTGCAAAGTAAAATAAATTGACCCAGTTTTCTAAAAATGTCGTATAAAATTTACATGATTGCAAAGCCCAACGATTTTGAATATTGGATATAGACTTTATATCTGACAGCCAGTGTTTAGAGATGCTAACATTGTCTTGAGTAATGAACATTAATTACAAGAATATAAATACATAACTTTATTGATATTATTTGTAGATAGGGTTTTTGCTTGTTAAGATATCAAATTGGTCTGTAGGGCATAGCTGCATAATGTACAGAGTGTAAGTTCTGTACTCCATCTTGAAAGCACAGATAGTGCATTAAGTAAGGCCATCATCTAAGATGAATAATGCAGGTGTTGTTTTAGAACATGTCAAATTCTCTTAAATGTATCTTCCTTCTTTAAATTTTGATCAACTGAGATAAATGTTTTTAATTTGACCTTATCTGTTTGTCAAAATAATATAAAAGACAAGCTATGAAATAAATTGATATGCTATTATGGTTAGATAGAATCGGAATTCAATACTTTTGAAATTGAAGGTTTTTGAAAAAGAATGCATAGCTGTATGACACCATGATAGAGAAAAGAGACCTCCAAGATTTTGAAATGATTAAAACTTAGAAGCATTGGATAAGTTGGGTATGATTTTTATCTGACTCTCCCAAATACAATGTATTCTTTCTTAAAGTAAGTTGTAATCAAGAGTACATTGAGTCATGCATTTTATGATATCAAATCATGAATATTAAAATACGTTGCTTATATATTCCAAAAAGTGATAGTGAGAATTATAATTTGTAACTCAACTTGTATGTCCAACTGTAACAGAAAACCTCTCTCATTGAAATCTCTTGGAAATAGACTCAGGCATATTTAACCCGGTAACTTTAGGCATTCAGAAATGAAGAAGGCTAAATCAAAATACAATCTCAAAATCAGCATCGAACTGTGTGTTTTTCTCTCCTAGTTTTAGTGATTTTTAACACAGATAGTAAGTTGACTTAAAACTGAAACATGCACATATATACAGGTTTGCTAGCTGGAGAGTTTCCACGCCTGAGGGAGGGTAGGTGACAATTGATGCATTCAGTGTAGAACACGTGTAATGATAATAAAGTTGATTGGTTGAGCTCTATAGCTTTTTTCCCCCTTTTTTTCTTTCTTCCTGTAGAGTAGTTCAGTGGAGGGGCAGGTGGTGGAAGGGTTCTCTCCCGTCTTCCCCCTCCCACTAAGGAGAGTGGGTTGATACCATTTTTATTGTTCTGCTGGGGTGGGAAATAAGCCATATGCTTTAGCGTTTTGAATGGCTACACCAGAGATAGCCAAACCATCCCCTCTTTCTCCCTCCTACTGTACTTTTGGGTGGAGATATTCCTCTAAATGTTTCTGTAGGATTTGAGGTTAGCTTAATGTTTCTGCCCCAGGGCAGAGAGGCGAGTGAGCAGAAGAAATGACAAGGGCTGGAGAGGCACGTTGGGCTGAGCGAAGTGTGGAGTGGGAAGCTTATGTCTAAAACCCACCCCTCCCCTGTATACCACGCAAAGGCAATGAGAGTTGGAACCAGCTGATGCCGCTGCTGCTGCTTCCCGTTTCCAGGGTGAAATTTTCACAGCAGGCAATTCTGAAGGGAGGAAAAATCCCTAACAAGCAGCGGAGAAGATCCTATCACCCAACCCAAGCTATGTAACCTTTAGGCAGGCTTTTCCGAAACAGCCGCATTTTAAAAGCCAGCATTCACTGTCCAAAATACGGGCCGGGAATCAGAGCTGGTATGAAAATATGAAAAGCCTCTTTACACCCTGAGTGTTTGAAACGATCCGATGAGCATAGGAAGTGGCTGCCAGCGCTCTGGCGGCTGCTCCTGCTGCCGCTGCCGCTGCCGCCGCCGCCGCCGCCGCTGTTCCTCGCAGAGGGCTGGACAGAGCTAGTCCTGGTTTCAGCACCTCCGGCGCTGGACAGCTCTCTGCACGCCGCACCGCCGCCTGCTTGCTTTTTCCCACTCTCGCTTTGCATTACTGGAGATGCATCTAAATTACGTCCTGTTCAACAACAAGTAGATTTTTTTTTTCCTGTACGGGAATTACAGTAGACGATTCTCTCAATTAAACAGCATTTTCTTCTTTACGGATTTGGCTGTCAGGCGTATTTATCCCGATCTCCACCCCTGCCCCCTCCCTTTGCAGGAACGAGTCTTTGGGAACGTGGTCCACCCAGGGATGTAAAACTGTGCTTACCGATGCATCCCATACGAAATGCTTATGTGATCGTCTCTCTACCTTCGCCATTTTGGCTCAGCAACCTAGAGAAATAGTAAGTAACAAAGGGAAAACACGGCTTTAATGCAAAGGCAAGGGACATTGTGGCGAGTGTTTCTTTCTCCAGGGAACTGCATTTTAAATGGGGAAATGGAAATGTTGCAGGGTGGCAAAATTGGGTTCTTCTCCTTAGCTTCAGTGGCTTGGTGAAATGAATTCTAGTTGGTGTGCTATAACTAAATTCTACTCAATTTTATGTCTTCTAACTTGAAATTTCTGCAGTGTAGTTTGGAGGATGTTATCCAATCATATTACTAATATGCTGCAAACTTTCAAATAAAAATTATGCCAACTTAACCTTTATTTTAAAACTGGAAAGCTGTTATGGGGTAATTTGTGAGCATACTGTTAGTAGTAGAATGAAGACCCCAGACACTGTAGCTGAACACATTGCATCTGCATTGGATATTTTCAGTACAGGTTTTCTGGGGGTGTCCTTGGTTATATATAATTTAGTATATACCTAAATAAGATGAAGTTTTATGAGAGTATCACTGTCAGGAGCTGTAAGATCATTCCTTAAAAGTGTATAGATTTTGCAAAAATAGTTTCTGAAAAAGATAGATGTATAGAACTATCTAAACAAAAATATTCTTATTAAATATATCTTGAGAAAATATTACAAAGAAGAGTAATTATTGAGATAAATGTGACTTTTTGCCAAAATCTGGCCTAAATAATCACCCTTTTTACTTATTTTGGTTAAAAAGGCCTAATTTAATTTACATGCATTTTCAGATTTTAGAACTTACCTAGTCTTAAAGTGTATTCCATCAAACTTCCAATGTTAAATTTATGGAATACAATGGATTTCAATAGGTAATGTCATGTTAGTGTCTAAAGAAAGAAAACTCTCAGATGAGTGAATGCTTCTGATATTTATATATGTTTGAAAAGATATCAGACTTATTTTTCAAGGTCATGCTTTTAAGGACTAAAACTAGCATTGTGAAAATTAACTTTACATATTATGTTCATGGAAAAAAACCACAAAATATACTTGAAGGTCTTAAATTTGACATTTCATTTTGTTCTACATCCTTAGAGACCAAGCAAGTGAAATTTAATGTGAGAATCCTTGACTTAGACCAAAGTTGTCAAAAGTCAGAAAGTTTGAAAAATGCTCAGTACCTATGTACAGATTTGGGTAATGCAATAAGCATAAATGGGAGGATCAAGAGAAATTTTTACCAAAAACATATTTTGAAAATGACTGCAATATAGTTAATTGAAAAAAATGACTACTACAAATCTCAGCTAAAGAAAATTTAACATATATAGTTGACCAACTTGTAGTTTCAGGTCTTTATGTTAGAAAACTGTAAGTAGGTGATATGCCATAATCAAGCATAAAACTTAAGGTATTTTATTACTTCACAGTTGGAGAGAGCAGAGAGCTAGAATTAGTCATTTCAGAGCTTGAAAATATGTGAACACAGTGGATCCTTGGGTAATTATCTGGTAACTATAACAACGATACAAGCCATTTTTGAATGATATATTAGTTTTGCTGAGCTTAGAGATTATTTTAGTTTCTTCAAAAATTTTTATCTTTTTGTTTGTTTTGTTTAATTTTCAGATCATGGAATCCTCTGGTACTCCTTCAGTCACACTAATAGTAGGCAGTGGTCTTTCTTGCTTGGCCTTGATCACCCTAGCAGTTGTCTATGCAGCATTATGGAGGTATGTAATCAATTGGAAGATTGAAATGGAATACTTAGTTGTTCATAGTTAAATTTGGGAATGTAATAATCATTCTATATCTCCTGTCTTTTAATTTAATGAACACAGTAGTTTTACAACAGAGTTATAAATGCTGTGATTAAGCTGTAATAAGTGAGGTGTGTTTACCTCATTTTCCTGTTTGTATAGTTAACAGTGAGATGAAAACAGCACACACACACACAAACACATACATACCACACACTTCTCACTTTTCTTCCCAATTCAAATGAAAGTTGCCTTCAACAAGTTGCTTGTCCCTAAGGATGGCACTCTTAAACCCCAAGTTCAGTTTCTATGTTGTTACTATTTATCCCAGTTGATATTGAGCATAGGACTTTGATTAGTACAGTCAAATGAATTTCTCAAAAAATGTGTTGTCAAATTCTTAAGTTTCAAACATAAGGTTTCAGTATGTCACAGACAGTAAGTTTAACCTCTTTTAATATTTAAAGTACTAACATCACAATGCTCTAGAAAAAGCCTCTTGGTTGGGTGTTTCCAATAAATATGATTTTAACATTGATTAAAAGATGTCATAAAATGCATAAACAAGAAGAAGTGATTGAAAAAATTTTTTCCTATAATATTTGAATTTTAAACTTTAAAATTGAATTGCATCTGTTTGATGTTATGTGAAAATTGAGTATTTCCCTAAGTTTTGTTCAAATTCTATTAGAATGATACTTGTGAGATTTATTATAACTATGTATATAAAGATAACAAATATAAAACCATATGGCCTAAAATCCTAATTGATTTTTTATTTTAAATACTAAATATGTTATACCCATTTTAGTCATTAAAATGATCCAAATACACAGTTACTACATTAGTAGATAGATAATTATCTGTTATTTCCTGAATGTTTATTTAAAATTGTGAATGTAGACATTCCTACCTCAAAGGTCCGCCAGTCTGTATCTTTTACTTAAGATAAAAACAATTATACTGAAATGTTAGTTAAGTTTAATAAAGAAAGGCTGTTTGACTTAATGTATTTTTAAAAATTTTACTCCATTATGATCTTCACTCTTTTGAGAGAAAGCATTAGATGTTGAAGATTAAGAGTTTCCAAGCTTTGTGCAAAAATAAAATATACAATCATCTTGGCCTATTAGCACAGGTACCCCAGAGAAGTTCTGCCACCCTGAGAAGGAGTTATCTGATAAAAATACCCTGGTGATATGGGGCAATCTGACAAAATATGGGTAATTCCAGGAAATGAAAAAAGGCTTTATTGTAGGCATGGCATTGTAGGCACAAGGATCCTGGTTTGAAGACTCAGTCAAGCAGTCATTCATTGTCCTGGTAACATAAGAGCTAGATAGACAAAGGCTGGGAAGGAAACAATTTTCTGTCTCACAACTGCCTGACTGGCAATTCTCAGAAATCAGGCAGAATTTAAAGACTGGGGTACTAGATAATAACAATAGCATCATAACTCACACTCAAAGCAGTATTTAGAACTAAATTTCCTTTTTCAGCACAAAGAGTTTAAGCACCAATTCTACTTTCTTGTCATCTCTCAAAATATAGGCCTAACAAGTGTAAACATTATCAGTATTAATGATATATAAAATGAATCAAAGATGTATTAATTCATCCATCATAGACTTTTCTTTAATTCAGAAAATCCAGCAAAATCACTTAATACAATATTTTTCTAGGAAATTCCAAAAGACTTCAAAGGATTTCTCAACACTTACCATGAAATTGAGAATTTCAGAACAAAGTACAGAGAAACAACCAAATTTAGATAGCTAAGAGGTAGTGGTCAACAACTTGTTGTCTACTACCACATGAATTTAAGTAGTATCAGTATTTTGAAAGAAGTGTCAAGTCTCATGAATTATTAAGTTTTCATAATTAATTCAACACCTTTTAAATACACTAAATTCACCCTATAATGTTACTCTGTGATAATAAGTGTGTTAAGATCCTGCTACCATTTTTTTTGGTAGAGTTATGTTGTTACATCAAAGAGCAATTGAACATGTCCTTTTAATCAGTGCATTGATATGAAGAATTCACAAATTTTGTTTAAACAAATGTTGAGTGACTAATTTTTAAAATAGAGATATTTCATAGAAACTTTTAACACAATAGTGTGTCTCAATATTTATAAAAATGGAAAGATCTAGACTATTCAGGGTGCTCTGGTCTGGGTCACTTATTATCATAATTTTCCTAATTACTGAGCCAAAAATACCACTGAAACTCTTGACAATGTCATCTTTTTCCTTGTGCTGTCATGGAAGACATTAACAGGAAATAAAGGGTTAATGTTATAAAGTACTTAAATGTTTTATATTATATATTATACCTATAAAGAAAAAGGGGTAAGTTAATATTTGATGATAACTTTGGCATCCTAGTGTGTGGCTTGTTATATTTTTCCACTGGGGATGCAAGGGCAATTTCTCCAACTCTTGAGGCCATTTTGTGCTGAGAATCAACCTACTTTAGTCTTATTTGGGCTTACTTTGTGAAGAAAGGAAATTTCTTTTATACTATAAAAGCTCCATTTTGTATTTTGTTGTTAACCATTTTTTTCTTGCCTTTTTTTTTCTGAAATGTGTAAGGGAACATGGGGAGTCTGCTTAAATGTTCAAAGACGGGGTGGGGATGGGGTGGATTTTGTTATATTTTACCTTCCAAACAGTACCTTCAAATCTTTGGCACCTCTATTTAACATTGCAAAAGAAAGCTCATGCCTATTGGGGAATGTGATTCCATATTACAATGCAAATTGAACAGACTCAAACACACAGTAAATGCAAGGGTGTCTTTTAGTTACTGTCATTCAGTGATTTACCACAAGGCACAGTAAAGTAAGATAGCTATTACTCTTTCAGGGTAAACAGCTGTAGAACATTTGATTCTGAGCAGTTTTCTTTATAGCTTATGTTCTTTTACATTTAAAAATCATATAATAGACCATATATAAAAATTTCTTCATTAGGTAAAATATAGCAGACACCAAGTAATGATCCAGCCCAATGGTAAATCATTACTTATGGGTTATATTCATCGTTAAAGATAAAGATGAATTTGTTTGAAACAATTAATCAAGAAAAGGGAAATATAAAACATCCTCCAACAAATTTGTGGGAAATGAAATTAAAAAATAAGTTTATTTTTATTCAATTTTTTAAAAATCTATATGTAGTTTTTCATAATATGCATTATCCTCAAACTTTTTGAAATACCCTCATATAACATGTAACAACCTGACTATATAGAAATATTTTAGTGGATGAAAGTGTTCATGGTTTCATGAAGGTAATGGCATCCTCCTGATAAACAAGGATGATGCTTCAAAATCTGTATGGAATTTTTCTTTTTGATTCACAGAGTTTCTATTTGTTGACATATATGATAATATTAAGTATATGATTTATATACTTATGAATATAAACATAATTATACTAGTTGATATAGTTCTTAGAAATATTATACCCCCAGGAAGAAATGTATCATGATAACAAATGTGCAACTAAGGATGTATCAGAAATGCAATATTGTCCACAGTAATGTCCAAGGTGAAAAATAACTGTAAAGGATTCTTAGACATGCCATGTCATTATAAAATTGGATCTGTAAGAATAATACTTAACTTAGAAACTTTCTTATATTTATACTCCTGTAAAGATAATGTTTTATTATTTTCTTTTGCTGATAAATTTCACCAAATACATGATAAAGAATTCCTCATCTTGTCATTGAATTTTAAAGTTGCACACTCTTTCTCTTTGATTAGGTACATACGCTCTGAGCGGTCCATAATTCTGATTAACTTCTGCCTGTCTATAATCTCATCCAACATTCTCATATTGGTTGGACAGACTCAGACACATAATAAGGTATGACTGCTAATTATTTTGATTATTTTAATGTGTTTATATTTTTGGAATTTTTTGGTTACTCATAGCCTATACATTTATTCTAGATAAAATAGAAAACTCCTGATGAAATTTTTAAAAATATTTTATTGGTTTCTGAATAAAACTATCTCTCCCAGAAATGTACTCTTTTGGCTTAGAGGGAATAGTGACTAAGAAGTTGTTTATAAAAGTAAGAATTTGTGTTTGTGAGACTTTGTATCAAAGCTTTATGAGTTCAAAGCCTTTGGATATCAAAAGCATTGGTTTAGATTCATTATCCTATTTATAATAGGACTCAGTTGTATTGTCATGGATACAGGGTACAATGACTGTGTTTTGGTCTAATTTGTTAACATATTGATTTCTAAAAGACAATTATAAATTACTTACAGATATACCATCATTCTTCAAAATACACCCCCAAAAAAGTCTATAGGCAATATTTGAAGAGGTTGTTAGAAAAAAGTTACTCTAGATTGCACACCTTTCAAAAACCTTACTCAACAAATAAGTTTTTTGACATTTAAGCAACATGGCAGTTATTTAACTGCAGAGTCACTTTTTTAGTAGAATATAAAAATGTATGTCCTATTTATATGAGTTGACCAATTTATGAGTTGACTATGTTTTTCAAGAAATGACTGTCTTTACTGAACTATTATGACATGGTCCAAGAAATCCATAATGGCATCATAAATTAACTTACTCCATCCATTAAAGAATACTGTTAAATTCTGATTTTATAACTTACTTGGTTTTAGGCCTGTTCTTTGTCCAGCTTTTTTCTTTTCAAATACTAAAGTATATAATTGATTTTTTTTCCAACAAACTGCATTTATTTTTAAATCAAATACACTTTTCAATATGTGTACTAGATATTCTCAGAACATGTATCAACATCAAGGATAATGGGTAGTCTGTTCATTTCTGCTAAGTTATATTCTTAAGACTGGTGATGCCCAACCAAATAATTTGATTTGGGCCCTGAGTGGGGCCTAGGAGATAGCTTAGATGACTCTGATGATGGTTTCTTTTGAACCACATTTCCCTTGACCATGAGAAGGGCCCAGAAAGGAAGCCACTGAATTTTCAAGAAAATAATGCAAACAGCAACCTAATAAAAGGTTGAAGAAAAAATACTTTCATACATTTTAATTTTTTCCTATTCTTTCTCTGTGATTTCTTCTTAAATAAAGAAGGTAAAAGAATATAAATTCTATTAAAGTATAATTCATGTTCATGTTATGAACATATAATAAAAAATTTAAAGGAAATGCATAGCAAGAGGAAAAACAGAAGGAGAAAGGAAAAATACCAAAGGTAAAGGAGATAGATGCTATTGGAATTGGGAAAGGAGAAAGATGACCAGTAGAGAAAATAATGAGGGTAAATATGGGTGTAAGCTGAAAAAGAAAGGGAAGACAAGGAGGGAATGAAGGGAAAAGAAGAGATGAAGAAAAGATGGGACTGTGAGCCTAAAGGAATCAATAAATCACTCCTGCCACCCTTCCCTTCTTGTTTTTTTTTGTTGTTGTTGTTTGTTTGTTTGTTTGTTTTTTTGACAGGCAGAGTTAGACAGTGAGAGAGAGAGAGACAGACAGAGAGAAAGGTCTTGCTTTCCATTGGCTCACCCCCTTAATGGCTGCTATGGCCAGCGCACTGCGCCAAATCAAAGCCAGGAGCCAGTTGCTTCCTCCTGGTCTCTATGCAGGTGCAAGACCCAAGCACTTGGGCCATCCTCCACTGCACTCCCGGGCCACAGCAACAGCAGAGAGCTGGACTAGAAGAGGAGCAACTGGAACAGAATCCGGCGCCCCAACCGGGGCTAGAACCTGGTGTGCCAGCACCGCTGGCGGAGGATTAGCCTAGTGAGCCACGGCGCTGGCCCACTCTTCCCTTTTGATTGTTCACTTTGACTAGGTTTCCCAATTCCTTAGAAAGGCTCATTGATTGGCTAATTAATGCTTATTCTTGATTCTTTAACTGTCTTCCATATTTTGTTCAGAAGAAGGGAGATTCCCTCTGAGGTAGGAATTATATGTTGAGTCCAGGAATTGAAATAAGTCAAGTTAGAGTTCAGCTGAGTCCATATTTTAAGTTTTCCCCATTAAATCATTCCTTCTTGTCATTTTAAATCCTCCAAACACCTTGAGTCATTCTTCCCATCAGATATGGAAACTTGTATGATCTTCAGTAGGAAATATAACTTTAAAACTTCATGCTGGGCGGGCACCATGGCTCCCTTGGTTAATCCTCTGCCTACGGTGCCGGCATCCCATATGGGCACCGGTTCTAGTCCCGGTTGCTCCTCTTTCAGTCCAGCTCTCTGCCATGGCCTGGGAAGGCATTGGAGGATGGCCCAAGTGTTTGGGCTTCTGCATCCGCATGGGAGACCAGGAAGAAACACCTGGCTCCTGGCTTCATATTAGCACAGCACCGGCCATAGTGGCCATTTGGGGAGTGAACCAATGGAAGGAAGACCTTTCTCTCTGTCTCTCTCTTTCTCACTGTCTATTACTCTACATGTCAAGTAAACAAAAGCAAAACAAAACATAACAAAATCCTTCATGCTAGGTGGCAAAGTTTTTTATAAAATTTTAATCAAATGGTAAAATAGAATTTTCCACAAAGTTTACTACACATTATAATGGCTATAGTCTAAATCACTGCTGCCCAATATGAATACTAAGATACAAATGCAAAGCATATTTAAAATTTAAGATTTTTAATTCCTACAGTGACAAAATATAAAAGGAAATAGGTTAAATTTAAGATGTTAATTAAACTCAATGTATCAATAATATTACAATCTCGATGTCTAATTAAAATAAAATTTTAATATAATATTTTAAAATTATTTTGATTCTCCAGAATTTGGTCCATATTATATACTTATAATACATTGCATTTGGATTAACTGTATCTTAAGTGCTCAATGGCTACATACATCTAGTGATTACTAAATTGTTTAGATCCAAATGACAGCAATATTCAAAGACTTAAAATGGTTTCAAAGAGTTACATTCTGCCTGCCCATTTTGGGCTTTGCAGGTTTCCAATCTCCTTTTTGCACATAAAAGTGTCTTTTGAATATCTTCAAATATTGTGAATAACAAATGTAAGATAAGACAAGTCTAGGATTCTCAGAAGTTTTTGGTATGAGCTTTAAAAAAGTTTGTTATGATTTCATTTTTCCCTAGGTAACTAACTACAGAATAGATTCCATGTGGTTTTGAAGATACAGTGGTTCTGTTCCATGTTGACTATGCTAATTTTTGCTGCTACAGTTATTGAGCTTATTGGAAGGAATGGGTGGGAGGTGGTAATGATGAAGAGGAAAATGAGAAATTATTAGTTTCCACTTACACTATATTAGTTTTTCCTTATTAGCACTGAGTAGATGTTCTGGCAAGCCCAGGACAATTTGCATTAAAGTGATTAGCAGAAAAAATTATAAAACACGGGGATTTTATTTTTCGTATTGTCACCAATACTGAGTTTTCTAATGGGGATAAGTATGTATCTTAGTACATATGTTTTGAATTGGCTTAATTTGACCCTATTTGATTTTATACATGAGATTTTTTGGTTTGTGTCTCTGTTTTTATTGTCCTTAGAATTAGTGATTTCTTTAAAGAAATGTAGAAGAAAAATACAAAGTATATCACCTATAAAATGTATGATTTTACAAACTCCAAAAAAGTGTTTTTAAAAAGATAACATATTGATTGGTGGCTACAGTATTTTATTTAGGTTGGATGTAAGGCCCTTGTACTGATTTAGGCATTTTGTAACTTGGTCTGATTCCTGTCTTTGGCCTCCCTGATAAGTTTTAATTGATGCTTTGGTGTTCCCTACTTGGAAAATGGGAACATCTGAGAGAGCTTTTTAGTGAACAAATTATTTCATATTGCCTCTGAGAGTTGTCATGGCTAGTTTGTATGAAAATTGGTATTTGATGTTGATGTCCAGGTTAATTTCAAAGTATCATAAATTAGAATCTTTCTCTGAATTACTTGATGAAATATAATTGACCTGATTATCTCACTGCTCAATATCTCTGCTTGCTTTTGAATTGAGATACATAGATGCCAAAATAATCCATTGTTTGAAAGATGAATGTATTCACATCTTTAAACCTTGGATTCAATTGCTGGCAGCAAATAAGGTACAAATGCAATTTCTTATATCTCTTCTTAAAAATGCTGTTGTAAAATTTAATTATAACCCACTTCATTATATTTTGAGCTTTCTTATAAAACAACATTGCTCTTTGATCTCCCAATGAATTTAAAATTTCAACCAAGATGAATGTTTATGTATCACTCAAATTTTATTTGTAAAAAATTTCCTTTATACTTTAAACGCATGTTTTTTGTTGAGCAATATAGACTATTTTTGCTTTTCTTATTTTACCAAAAGTAAGAATGATACCAGAAACAGATAAATTCATGGAATAATTATCTTAATCACAAAAATATGTGTTACTTTCAAAAGAATTTGAAGAGATTTTTCAAAGATTGTGTAGCACTTTCCTTAACTGATACAAATAAAATTTGGCAAAGCTCTTATTTTTCCAATAAGATAATGGTGCTTATACATAGCTTCTCTCCCACAACTTCTCTAAAGGTTACAATGAAAGCAAATGTAGGTCCAAATTTTATCACACATTCAGATACTAGCAAATCAAGAACCCTCATTAGCAAATCAAGAACAAAAGCTGATCATATGTTCAATGAAAGCCTAGGTCTCTGTCCTTTTAGGTATTTTGACCATACCATGCTTGTAATATTCACTTGATGTGAACATAGCAATACCATAGAAAAAGTGTTCTGTACCCTTTAGTCAACATCATTCAGTCAGAACTTTCCATAATTTATTGTCTTGACACTGAGTGGTTATAGATAAAACCATGAGCCCCATCTTTTAAGAGGTGCAGAATATAAGCATCAACGGAATCTCACAAACAGTTAATTCAATAGAAACAAGTTTTTAGCTGTATTAGCCAGTCCATAGATTCTCAATGTCTTTATTTTCACCAAAGAGAACTCAATATTAAGCATCAAAATGATTAACTGTATACTAGTCCATTAACAGTAAATCCTTTAGTTTTAGCTTGATATTGAGTAATGCTGGTTGTGGATGGGTATAGCATATTCTATACATGCATTAGAAGGACTTGTAGCTGCCAACTCTGTAGTAGGAGGCTTCTAAATATACTGTCAGCTGACCATCCTGGCATGTGCTTTCTGTACTACATCCAGAATTAAAGGTTAAACAGACTGGCATTTCATCTTCAGAATACCAAAGTGTAAAATAAATAACAGCATTCTAACAAACATATACACATTAATATTTTGAAAATTAGTAGTCAAATGTGAAATGACAAAATAAGACACTAGTTTTGGTCTTAAAAGCTCTAGGAATCAAGTCAAAGTCCTTATTAACAGATAAAGGGAAGCTTCTAACTTACTTGGGATTGACAAACATTTTTTCAGCATTACTTAGGAGGGGTTTATCTCATGATTCATTGTATATGAATCTTTGTTTTACATGTTGGGATGTGTCTTTTGATTCGTTGTTCCAAAAGATAGAAAAAAGTCTCTGTTCTTGAGTGCTTTAGAAAATTCACTTACTTTGCAATGTTTCTTATTTCATCTTGTGCTTATTTACCTTTTATAGAGATAAGTTTTTGTTCTGTAGTTTGGAGAGATAATAGTAAAGATCATAAAGTTAGAAGGTTTAAGTCATTTGAATTTGTGTTGTCAGTATTGTGTTTTTTAAATATAAAACCTTGAATTTGAATACCTTGAATTGGTTCAAACATTCTCTAATCCAACTATTTCACCTACTGCTTTCTTTTGCCATAGATCAAACCTTTACTCACATTCTTAACCTCTGACTGCCTGTGTTTTCAATTTGTATAAGGAATATTAAATATTAAATATACCTTTCCAGCTACCTGTTTTTGTCCCTACTGAAAAGCTATAAGCAGACTGCCCCTGCCTTTAGGATTCCTGGGAAATAGTAGTCTCTATTCCATTGCAGGAATCTTAAACCTGATAGGCCTGTGTCCTAAATCTCCTGTTTGAATGATCTTGAATTTCATACACAGAATTGTAAGCCTTCACTATTTGCCACAGTTGCATGCGATAGTACATGTGAAGCACTTAGCCCAGACCCTAGTCATTTGTAAGTATTCTTTGAACCCTAGCTGTGAATGTGATGACAATCAGATGTATATCTGATTCTATGCTTTTCCTCCTCTGGGCTTTAGATTTCCTCCTGTACAATTTTCTGCTCATCACTAAATTTGGCATTTGTGTTCTTGCACTACCCCAACACATTCTGTATAAATAGAATGCTCTTCTGTGGTTTCCAACAGTCATATAATCCAGAGTTCTGCTTAATTTCTCCTTCTCACTCATGAAGTAAATGTAGTAAGTCATAAAATTATGCCAATTGAACCCTGAAATATTTCTAAAACCCATTTTTTTGGTTCTGTCAGGTATTCATCATCTTCAGGAATACAGCTGCCAGCATCAAACACATTCTCTACCCAGGAACCCAAGTTATAGAACTAAGATTCAAATCTGACCAACCCACTCCCCTCTGTAAACATTTTATTGTCATGTTATCTCCTACAGATATGATTTTCAAACAGTGCTTAAAGTCAAAATATTTTATTTTTCTGTAGCAATTTTTATAAAGTGTCATTCTTGTAATAATACATCAGAACTCCAGAATAATTTTTACTTGAGAAAGAGCTGTACAGCTTATAATACTCCAAAAATGCCATCTGTAATAATAACCTATGTTGACTTCTCCATCCTCATTGTATTTTACTTTGTTTTTATTATGCCAGCAACACCAACAATGCTTGTAGTTCATCAATATTAACCTATGGTTTTTTGTCCCATGCTGTACTTCATACTGGAGCAGTGTTCCTCCAGCCCAAAACACTGGACAGCCTGAAAGTCTTCATTTAGCTTGTGCACATTCTCTGACAGTCTTCTCAGTTCTTTTACCTCTTGGAAACGCTCCTCTGTCTTCCCTGCTTATGCACACAGGCTCTGATTCCCACGGTTCTCAGTGCATAACTACTACTTTATAATCTATTACTTGATTCCAACCAGGCTATTCACTTCTTAGATTGTCACTATATAAAATTCATTCTTAAATTCATTGCTCCACATATTCTAGGTATAGTAAGCAAATAATAAATAATACATGAATAAATTATTTGGATCCATCATTTGGACTTATACTTCTGAAGTTAATAGCTATATTTTTAAAGATTTGTTTATTTACTTGAAAGAGTTACAGGCCGGCTCCGTGGCTCACTTGGCTAATCCTCCATCTGCAGCACCGGTACCCCGGGTACTAGTCCTGGTTGGGGCACTGGATTCTGTCCTGGGTGCCCCTCTTCCAGGCCAGCTCTCTGCTGTGGCCCGGGAGTGCAGCGGAGGATGGCCCAAGTGTTTGGGTCCTGCACCCACATGGGAGACCAGGAGGAAGCGCCTGGCTCCTGGCTTCGGATCCGCACAGTGCGCCGGCCATGGCGTCCATTTGGGGGGTGAACCAATGGAAAAGGAAGACCTTTCACTCTGTCTCTCTCTAACTGTGACTGTCAAAAAGAAAGAAAGAAAGAAAAAAAGAAAGAAAGAAAGAAAGAAAGAAAGAAAGAAAGAAAGAAAGAAGGAAGGAAGGAAGGAAGGAAGGAAGGAAGGAAGGAAGGAAGGAAAGAAGGAAGGAAGGGAAAGAAAGGAAAGAAAAAGAAAGAGAAAGAAAGAAAGAAAGAAAGGAAGAAAGAAAGAGAAAGAAAGAAAGAAAGAAAGAAAGAAAGAAAGAAAGAAAGAAAGAAAGAAAGAAAGAAAGAAAGAAAGAAAGAAAGAAAGAAAGAAAGAAAGTCAGAGTTACAGAGAGGCAGAGAGAGAGAGAGGTCTTACATCTGCTGGCTCACTCCCCGAATGATTGCAACATCTGGAGCTGGGCCCATCAGAAGCCAGGGGCCAGGAGCTTCTTTGGTTCTCCCACATGGGTACAGGGGCCTAAGCACTTGGGCCATCTTCTACTGCTTTCCCAGGCCATAGCAGAGAGCTAGATTGGAAGTAGAGCAGCTGGGATTAGAACCAGGGCCCATATGGGATGCCGGCACTGCAGGTGGTGACTTTTCCCTTTAAGCCACGGCACAGGCCCAATAACTATAGTTTTACAAAGGAGTAGAGGACCCACACTCCACTGGATTTTAACCAATATGATGGAAAATATTCATTTCTGTGTACCTTTCTCAAGCTCTTCATGATTAATAGCACACTTTAAAGATGATCTGGTTTCTGAATTTTACTTAAGAAGACTAAACCTAAAAAAGTGAATAATTTCATTTAATAATTCATGTTAAATAATGTCTACAACTTTGAAAAGAAATAAGATAGTTGTAATTCTCTCATAGAAGGCATATCCTGACAATGCTGTCCCAAATGTGTGCTTATTTTTTCTCAAAGGTATGTGTTATCCTAGTGACTGCAGCTAAAGCCTCCTATTTAGATTTATTAAAGCTAATTTGTTTACTTGCTATGATATTTGTAAAAAGATTTGAATATAATAAGCTTATGTGTGGTTTATTTGGGTTCATTTGGAGGTATCTTACTAGCTGCTAGGATTCTTTTCTGGATTCATCAAACCACTGAAGAGAATGAGTGATTACTCTCCTAATTTTCCCCCACTCCTGAAAATGAAAGATTATTTTGTCCTGTTAGTATTAGAATAACAAAATGGAAGATATTAGGATCACTGAAATTTTCTTGTTCTGCTGTAACCCTCAAGTCCCTTGACAGGGACTCAACTACTTGATCCATCATTGATGCCTCCAGAGTGTGCATTGGCAGGAACTTGGTGTCAGAAGCAGGGGTTGGGCCACAATGTAGGTGTTCTAATATGGGATGCAAGCATCCTAAGTGGTGTCTTAACTGCTGCATCCAATGTTCACCCATTTCTAGATTTTATAGCCACTAATATTAGGATTTCTTTGATGTTATTCCATCAATCACTGTTGAGGTAATTAATTTATGGCTCTATCTATTGAATTATGGGTAATGCAACTGTAGTATAGCCACTTGTATATTGGTACCTTATTTTGAACAATCACAATCCAGGACAACTTGTGTATTATTCTTGTTGGTTTATGATGAGATAAGAGTTGAAAAAATACTTAAGACTCACAGAATACATTTGAGACCCTCCGATGAAAGATGCTAAGTTAAATCAGATTTTTCTTAATGTAGGATCTTTTAAAGAGAATTTGAGAAAGACCCCTGCAGGGGTCTTACAGAAAAGTTGAAGATTGTTATTTTTGTCTCTTGAAATCAATTATTGATTTCTTCCTAACTTTTAATATTTTACCATCTAAATACACAGTGTGAACTATTCCAAAGTTTGGCTAATGCCAGCAAGGGAACCATGTTGTGGTATAGCTGATAATGTCTATTAGAATGCTTGACATACTATAAAATAAAGTGCTAAATAGCCACCACAGAAGTGAATTATTATTATTATTATTTGGACAGGCAGAGTGGACAGTGAGAGAGAGAGACAGAGAGAAAGGTCTTCCTTTGCCGTTGGTTCACCCTCCAATGGCTGCCACAGATGGCGCGCTGCGGTGGGCGCACCGCGCTCATCCGATGGCAGGAGCCAGGTGCTAGGTGCTTTTTCCTGGTCTCCCATGGGGTGCAGGGCCCAAGCACCTGGGCCATCCTCCACTGCACTCCTGGGCCACAGCAGAGGGCTGGCCTGGAAGAAGGGCAACCGGGACAGAATCCGGTGCCCCAACCGGGACTAGAACCCGGTGTGCCGGCGCCGCAAGGCGGAGGATTAGCCTGTTGAGCCACGGCTCCGGCCAAGAAGTGAATTATTTTATTACATAGATAGTATCACCAAAAATGAAGGGCTCTTGAGATAATGTCATGTACCATTATATTAGCTTTTAGACTATGCCTCCTTTAGGGTGAATATTTGGTGTAGTGGATAGAATTTAGGCTATCAAAAAGATCTTTAGGCCAAGACAAAATTTGTCCTGATGAGAGATTGAAAAATTATGGAAAGCATACTCCAGAATCAAATTCAGGGGTTGTAAGCATTAAGAGTAAAGGACACATAGTAAATACTTTAGCTTTGTGGGCCATATGTTCTCTACTAAATCTAGTTATCTCTACTATTGTAGTTTCAAAGAATCATAGATATAAAGGCATGGATGTAGCTAGATTTGGCCCAGTGCTGTTATATACCAACTTTGGGCAATTTTAAGTTTTCTAGAAGAACCACATGTGAATAGAAACAAAAGAACTACAATGTAAGGTGAAGCCAGGCCATTTTTAGGCCAATGCTTTTGTGTAAAAATGACCTGAGGTTCTGAAATATCTACTCAAAGTTTAGCCTATGTAGCCTGCAGAACTGGAACAGAGGACATTTGACAGTTTATGAAACGACCTCTACAGAGATAAAAAGCGTGCAGAGCACTTTAAGTGCCTTCTTTGGAATAAGAACTAAACATAGAATTCCTTCACTTTGTGGTGACTATTGGTTAACTGTATATAAGAATAAGAAATAAAACTTGAATTGAATACCTCACAACCAAGCAGGGCATTTAGAAATTGCAGAAGCTAAAAATAGGTAACAAATGCTCAATGCATGAGACAACAGTTCTGGCTTTTTGTAGAATAAAAAATACAGAAATCAATGTAAAAAAGTCTTATTAGAGAAAGTCTCTCATCTGACAGCCTTAGTTAGAGAAGTAACAACTGAAACACAAAATAGGGATGGCAAATTCCTGATAATTCCCAGTTAGTTTATTCACAGTACTCTTCTCTGTGCCTTCAGCTCCTCACTCTATGCTAAGAGCTGGATCATTATTATGTATATTAGATCATAAGCATTGCTATAACAAACCTTAGAACCAAACAAACTCTAATGTCTATAATCAGAAAAAAAATAAGCATGTTTGAAGATTAAGGTCCATTTTTCACATATTTATTGATGGCTACTCAGTCTATTTTAGATCTTAAGCCTTAGAGAAAGAAGCAAGCATAAGGTTGAGTTTAGTATTAGCTCTGAAATTTAAGGTGTATGAAATTCAAAGTAGTATGAAATCCAAAGTGAATAAATTAATATATTTATAGTTATTCTAGGCTGTTATTCAGTGGACTGAATCAAAGATTAATATTTCAATTGTAATATAAAATAGCTTTAACAATGGATACATAAACAGAAATTTAAATCATTGACAGTCATGAAGAAGGTCTGTAGAAGTGTCCCATGTTAGACTATAATGCATGTACTATTTTATAAATAAGTATATCATTACAGAGTTGTCTTTGGCAGATCATGCCTCAATATACATGAACAGTTAGGACTACAAAAGGTTTTGAATGAATCTTAACTATATTTAGAATCTATTTTAAAACTATTTTTTATTTTAATTTTTAAGGCAAACACATTTTATGTATTTCATATATACAGATTCAGTAATGTAGTGATTCTTCCCATACTACCCACCCTCTCACACATAACCCTGTATCCTCCCTCCTATAACCCTACATCCTCCTTCCTCTCCTATTCCCTGTCTTAATTTTTACAATGATCTACTTTCAGTTTACTTTATACTCATAAGATTAACTGTACACTAAGTAGAGTTCAAACTGTAATAAAAAGGAAAAAAAAGAACCCTTTTCGTCAATAGTAGAGACAAGTATTATAATTGAATCTCAAAATGACAATTTCATTCCTTTACGCTCCATTTTTGTGTACATTATTAGTTATCACAGATCAGGGCAGATGTGGTATTTGTGTTTTGGAGACTGGTTTGTTTAACTAAGTATAATGATTTCCAGTTGCATCCATCTTGTGGCAAAAGACAGGATTTCATTTTTACAGCAAGTAGTCTTCCATAGCATATGTATATAAACCACAATTTCTTTATCCAGTCACCTGTTGATGGATATCTGGATTGATTCCATATCGTTGCTATTGTGAATTGAGTTGCAATAAAAGTGCAGATAACTTTCATTTGCTGATTTCTTTGTTTGGGTATATTCCCAGGAGTAGGATGACTGGGTTAAATGGTAGATCTATTTGCAGCTTTCTGAGGTATCTCCATGCCATCTTCAACAATGGCTGCACCAGTTTTTATTCCCATCAACAGTGGATTAGTGTACATTTTCCCCCACATCCTCACCAGAATTTATTGTCTGTTAATTTCTGTATGACAGCTATTCCAGTTGTGGTGAGGTGAAACCTCATTGTGGTTTTGATTTGCATTTTCCTATGGCTAGTGATCCTAAGAATATTTACATGTGTTTGTTGACCATTAGAATTTCTTCTTTTGAGAAATGCTTGTTTAAGTCCTTTCTTCAATTCTTAACTAGATTGTTAATTTTGTTGTTGTTGAATTTCTTGAACTCTCTATAGATTCTGTATATTAATCCTTTATCAGATTCATAGTTAGCAAATATTTTCTCCCATTATTTCAGTTCTCTTTTCACTTTGATAAGTGTTCCTTTTGCAGTACAGAAGCTTCTCAACTTGATGTAATCCCAGTTGTCTATTTTGGTTTTGATTGCCTGTGCTACTGGGGTCTTTTCCATGAAGTCTTTGCCTATGCCAATGTTTTGCACAGCTTCCCCAATGTTCTTCTCTAGTAATTTGATGGTATCAGGTCATAGATTTAGATCCTTTATCCATCTTGAGTTGAATTTTGTATAAGGTGTAGAGGTATTGTTTCATAGTTCTGCACAGGGCAATCCAGTTTCCACAGCACCATGTGTTGAGGAGACTGTCCTTCCTCCAGGGAATGATTTTAGGTCCTTTGTCAAAGATTAGTTAGCTATAGATGTGTGGATTGATTAATGGAGGTTCTATTCTGTTCCATTGATCTGCGTGTCTGTTTTTGTGCCAGTACAAGTTTGTTTTGATTATAACTGCTGTAATATGTCTTGAAATCTGGTATTGTAATACCTCCAGCTTTGTTTTTGTAACTTAAGATTTCTTTAGCTGTTCAGGATATCTTGTGTTTCCATATATAACTTTTGATGGTATTAATTCTTCCAGTCCACAAACATGGAAGACTTTTCCATTTGTTTTGTGTATAATAATTCTTTCTTTAATGTTGTAATTTTCATTATAGAGATCTTTTGCCTCCTTGCTGAATTTATTCCAAAGTCTTAATTTTGTTTTTTGTAGCTATTGTGAGTGGGATTGATCTTAGAAGTTCTTTCTCAGCCATGACATTGTCTGTGTATACAAAGGCTATTAAACCTTGTGTATTGATTATATAGCCTGCAAATTTACCAAACTCTTTTATGAGTTCTGGTAGTCTCTTAGTGTATTCTTTTAGTTCCCCAATATATAGAATCTTGTCATCTGCAAATAGGGATAGTTTGACTTCTTCCTTTCTAATTTGTAACCCTTTGATTATTTTTCTTTCCTAATGGCTCGGGCTAAAACTTCCAGGACTATATTGATTGGCAATGTGTGAGTGGGCATCTTTTTCTGTTTCTGGATCTTAATGAAAATGCTTCTAACTTTTCCACATTCAATAAGATGCTGGCTATGAATTGTCTTGAGGAATGTTCCCTCTATACTCAATTTGCTTAAGGTTTTTATAATGAAAGGATGTGGTATTTTATCAAATGCTTTTTCTGCATCTATTGAGAGAATCATATGATTTTTATCTTTCAGTTTGTTAATGTGATGTATCACATTTATTGACTTGCATGTGTTGAACCATCCCTGCATACCTTGAAAAAACCCACTTGGTCAGGCTGAATGTTCTTTCTGATGTGTTGTTGTATTCTTTAGCTAGTATTCTTTTTTATTTCTGGGCATCTACTGTTACCTTTCCTTTTCGATCTCTGATTTTATTAATTTGAGTCTTCTCTCTCTTCTTTTTGTTAGTTTTGCCTGTGGTGTACCATTTTTTAAAAATTTTTTTCAAAAAACCAGCTCTTCCTTTCACTGATCTTTTTTATGTTTTTGTTTCAACTTTGTTTTTTTATTCTCTAATTTTAATTATTTCATTCCACCTACTAATTTAGGGTGTGATTTGTTGTTGTTTTTCTAGGTCCCTGAGATGCATTGATAGCTCATTTATTTGATGCCTTTCCAATTTCTTGATGTAGGTACCAGTTGTCATAAAGTTACCTCATAACACTGCTTTTTGCCATATTCCATATGTTCTGATAGTTGTACTGTCATCTTTATTTGTTTTCAGGAATTTTTTTATTTCCCTTTTGATTTTTTTATATGACCCACCGTTGATTCAGGAGCAAGTAGTTCAGTCTGCATGTGTTTGCATATTTTCTTCAGTTGTCAATTCCTAGCTTCACTCCATTGTAGTCAGAAAAGAATGATTTTCTAATTTTTGAATTGATTAAAACTTGTTTTATGGCCTACAATATGATCTATCCTCAAGAATGTTCCACAGATAGATGAAAAATGCTTGTATTCTGCAGCTGTGGGATCAAAGGTTCTGTAGCTATCAGTTACGTCCATTTGGTCCATAGTGTCAATTAGGTCTGTTGTTTCTTTGCTGATTTTCTGTCTAGTTGATATGTCTATTGATGATAGTGGGGTGTTGAGGTCCCCTGGTACTATTGTATTGGAATCTATGTCTCCCTTTAGATCCATTAACATTTATTTTAAATAGCCAAGACCTTTGGCATTGGGCCCATATGCATTTATTATTGCCACATCTTCTTGTTGAATTGATCCCTTAATCATTACATAGTGCCCTTCTTTGTCTCTTTTAACAGTTTTTCTGTTAAAGTCTATTTTTTCTAATATGTGGATGGCTACAGCAACTCTTTTTGTCTTTCTGTTAGCATGGAATATCTTTTTCTATCCTTTCACTTTCAGTCTGCAGGTGTATTCATTTGTGAGATGTGTTTCTTGTCAGCAGCAAATAGATGGGTCTTGTTTTTTTAACCCATTCAGCCAATCTGTATCTTTTAAATGGAGAGTTTAAACAATTTACATTCAAGACTACTATAGATAAGTAATGACTTGGCCCTGCCATTTTTCCATAAATATTCCTATTATTTGCTTTGGATTTCCTTTGTACTTTTACTGGGAGATTTTCTACCTTCACATTATTTCATAATGATGACTATCTTTCTGTGTTTCTGTGTGTAGCCCATCCTTAAGCATCTTTTGTAAGGTTGAAAGAGTGGTGTAAAATATATTCAATTTCTGTTTGTTATGGAAGGTCTTTATTTCACCTTCATTCATAAATAAGAGCTTTGCAGGGTACAGTATTGATGGTTTTTTTTCTTCTTAATAATTGGACTATTTCTCAACATTATCTCCTAGCTTGTAGGGTTTCTGATGAGATGTCAGCTGTAAGTCTAATTGCAGATACTCTGAAAGTAATCTGACGTTTCTCTCATGCACATTTTATAATCTTTTTTTTATGTTTTACTTTTGAAAGCTTGATTAAAATGTGTTGAGGTAAAAATATTTTCTGGTCACATCTATTAGGTCATGTCTATGTGTCTTATGTATTTGAACATGTCTTCAAACTAGGGAAGTTTTCTATATTTATGTCAATGAATAGGCCTTCTAATCCACTGTCTTTCCATACCTCAAGAACTCCTAAGACCCATATGTTGGGTTGTTTGATAGTATCCAATAAATTTAAACATTGTTTTTAATTTTTCTTATTTATTTTTCTCTTTTATTTTGTCTCACTAAGATAATTTCCAAATATTTTTCTTGTAGCTCACATATTCTTTCTTCTGCCTCACCAAGTTGGTTGTTAAGGCTTTTCACTGTATTTTTATTTTACATATTGAATTCTTCATTTCTAATATTTCAGTTTGATTTCTTTTCAAAATCATAATCTCATAGCCAAATTTTTCCTCCATGTCATGTATTGATTTCTTTTACTCAGGTGTTTGCTTCTCTTTGCTTTTCAGTAATTCTCTGTTCAAGCTTTTGAGTTTTTATTTTTTTTCAGGCATTTCATCAATCTTTGCATCTTTGCATTCTAATATTGAATTGCTGCCTATGGCCATACCACCCTGAACATGCTTGATCTTGTCTAATATTTGTGTTGTTGTGTTCCTTTGGGGGTAGTCATACTGTCTTCCTTATTCTTGTTTCTTGAATTTCTGTATTTATGTTTAGGCATTTGTAGAAACACTTGTTGGTTTTCTCCTCTGATGGATTTTATGTTTGAACTATGCCTCTGTGGCTCAGACCAGTGTTTTCTCTTTCACTGAATACCCAGGGGTATGAACTGGGTGTGGCCAGGGAGCTGGTTCAGTGCTCCAGTATCGGGTGAGTATCCAGGATGACACTCCAGTTGAGTGGTTTAGATCTCCTGTAATGTCAGCATGGACTAGTGTATCATGACATCTGTTGATGTATTCACACCCTCACCTTTCTGCCAACGTGATCAATGCCTGGGGGTTAACCCACAGTAGGTGCAACACTCTCCTAAGCTGCTACGTGAATCACACAAAGGATCTGTGCAGTCCTCAGTGTGAGCACAGACCCCACTGCGATTACTCACCTCAGGCAATCAAGGAGCTCTGAACCTCTGGCACTAGACACAATGACTGACCAGAGACCAAACTACAACCTTTACCTTATTGTGCAGTCATAGATTTCCCATAGTCACAGTGTTCAGGGCTCCCACAGTCATGAGGTACAGAGGATCCAGCCTGCCGCATTAGCCTTTCCCTTCTACAGAGAGATTAGAGATGTTCCCAGAGCCTCTCCCCTTGTGCGCTCTTCCTTGGCAGTTTGAGCCCCAAAGTCTGTGATATGTTAAAAGGCTGGGCACACCTCATAGTCCTCCATGAGTGCCCAGCCCTTAACAATCCTCTAGGTCAGACTTAAAGTCAGTGGGGAACATGGATTTTTCCCTCTGGTAAAATCCCCTGATCACACGCACACCAAGAACCACTGTCAAGATGGCACCTACTCCCCACCACTTGCTGGGCACCCTTGTTGGGGGTTGGAGAGAAAGAAACGTGCTATTCTTTAGCTGGATTAGATGGGTACCCTGCCCCCTGTTAAGGCTTCAGGCTAGACTTAAATACAGTGTGGTCCACAAAGCTCTCCCTCAGGAAATATCACCAGTGACAAGGGCTGCTGTGGTCTGCACTCACCTCACTCTCCAAAGCTGACATATACTCCAGGTCTTGGCTGCAGGGTTTGTGTGTGGTTTCTCTGCTTGTTGCTGCTTGTCCATACTTTTCACACTGCTCCACAGCATCCGTCTTCCTTCTGTAGAATTCCCATGCAAACTTCTGTCCAACTCTCCTGTAGGAATGTACTTCCTCTGCTTTTCTTCCGCTATTTTTCCCTTGTCTAAAGCAGTATGTCTTTTCAGAATTCAGCCATCTTGGCATCCTTATATTTAGCATTCTTATTGCCAACTAAATTCTAGTTGAATCTTAAAGTGATTTTCTAATGGATAGAAATGATATATTGCTTTAACAAAATATAAATTAATTCTATTTTTCTGATTTTATTTTTCAAATGATACTTGTTTTCCTTTTGTTTCCTTTTTACTAGAAATAAGAACATCTATTTCTGCTTAGAAATTTGTTTTGCATTTTATCTACCTCAAAAATAAAGCTAAAAAGTATATCTTGTATGACTAAGGAAGAAGATCTTCTATTGCAATGAAAAGAATAACCTGTACTAGTTATTCATTGCTACTTAACACATTACCTCAAAGCTTTGTGGCTTTCAGAAAACAATGAATATTTATCATCCTTACAGTTTCTATGAATTTAAAAACATTTTTTAAAAAGATTTATTTATTTTTATCGAAAGTCAGAGTTACATAGAGAGAGAAGAGGCCAATTGGTTCACTCCCCAACTGGCCACAACGGTTGGAGCTGGGCCGTTCTAAAGCCAGGAGCCAGGAGACTCCTCCAGGTCTCCCACACAGGTGAGCGGCCCAGGGATTTGGGCCATCTTCTACTGCTTTCCTAGGCCATGGCAGAGAGCTGTATGGGGAATGGAGCAGCTGAGACTTGAACTGACACCCATATGGGATGCCGGCACTACAGATGGTGACTTCACCTGCTATGCCACAGTGCCGGCCCCAAGAGTGATCTGGTAGGCTGGTGAGGCTGCAATGAAGATGTGTCAGAACCACAGTAATCAGATGGCCTTATTGGACCTGGAAGGTATACTATAATGTGACTCAGCCTTGCAGGTGTAATGGAAGCTTTGTTTACTTTAACTGCAGGGTTTTAAGCTCTGTCACTTACTGGCTGTGTGCCATTTGTCAGGTTACTTAACCATTCTTCCCACAGCATTTTCGTGATCTCTTAAGCTTGTAAATCAGATCATGGCACTTGTCTACTCAAAACTCTTCAGTTAGAGTACATGATGCTTCTATTACACTTGGAATGAAATCCAAATCCTGTAACATGGCCCACAAGCTCCAACATGATCTGGCCATTGTGTACTTCTCCCACCACACTTCCTGGTATTCATTACTTTTCCTTTCCTTTCGTTATATTCCTGCTAGGCTGGCCATTCACTAGAAACCCTATAGGGGTAGCCAATAAGCCAGCTGACCATATTCTTAGTTTGTACTTGATGTCCTGGTGCAATTATTAACAAAGCTTCTTTCAGAAGCGTTGCATCAGTGACATGCTTTGCCTAGCATACAGCTCTTTCCTCTATCTCTTTCTCACATATTCTTCCCTCTACCACCATTCATCTTCTTCCACTATATATATATTTAAATATATATATGGTAGATACACTTTCCTTTAGAAAAAATGTAATTGTTTCAGAGAAGTCTTCCCTAAAACCTTACTCCCCTAAAACCAAAACACTGTGATGGTTTACCATTATCATCTCTAGGAACCCAGAGTTAATTTCCTTTAATAATCATTATTTGTCATTGTATTTTTTAAGTTCAGAAGAGAAAGGACATAATTATTTAATTTGCACTATATACTCAATGTCCAGAACAGTGCCTAACACATATCAGTCTCTCATTAAATATTTTAAATGGATGAAGAAAACATCTAAGCATCAGTTATTGTTTATTAATCTAGAAGTGAGAAGAGGATGTTATAAGGATCAGGTAACATTCCACTTAACGCAGTATATGGCACACAGTAAGCTAAACTTTTTTTATTTGGCATGATTAACAAATTAAAAATTGTATATATTTCAAGTGCAACACAAGATTGTTTTCATATACATATATCTTGTGTAATAATTCCCACAGTCAAGTTACTTAATATAACCTACCTAACATAATTACCATTTTTTGTCACAAGACTACTAAAGACTTAATTCTTTAGCAAATTACTAGTATACAATATGTTATTATTAACTATAGTTACTATGCTATACATTAGATCTCTAGAACTTAGTCATTTTATAACTTAAAAGATTTTTTCCTTTTTATCAAGATAAAATTACATGCAGTGAAATGCACAGTGAATATTGTGATGAATGCATATCCCTAAGGAACCAACCCACCAATCAAAACATGAGGCAGTACCATCATTTAGAAAGTTCCTTCTTGCTTCTTTCCACTCAACCCCCTTCTCCCATAGGATTCCATAATTTCTGTCATCAATGCGTTATTTTTTTCTGTGTCAGGCTTTCATATAAGTGGAATTATAAAGTGGCAACATTATTTGTTCTGACCTTTCACACAACATACTGTTTTTAGATGCAACCATACTGTTGTTATATATTAGTAGTTAATTATTTTGTTTTTAAGTTTTATTGTATTGGTTGAATATATCACAATTTATCAGTTTCCCAACTGACAGACATTTGTATTATTTTCAACTTTTTTATTATTAATAAAACTGTTCTAAAACTCTTTTGCAAGTCATTGCCTGAACATGTATTTTCATTTTCTTTGGTAAATATCTAGGAGTAGTACCACTAAGTTTAAAAACAGGTTAGAGAATTTTAAATTTAAAACATAAAAATTGTTGAATAGCTTTCTAAAACAGTCATAGCAGTTTGTACTTGTACCAACAATCTGCTAGGTACATTGTTCTGCATCTTTGGCAACATTTTAGTTTATGTCTCCCTAATAAAAAATAAGGTTTAGCACATTTCTAAAGCTCATTGGCCACTTACCACCTGAAGGGTTTTTTCAAATTGGGAGACAGGAGATGGGTGCATCCATTCTAAGAGCACGCCACTGGATAGCTATGGGCTCCCACTTTACTTGGAGGGTACCAGCAAGTCTACAAGCTAGCAGGCATGTAGGCAAGGTTATACATCAACTTAAGGATTTGGGAAAAGGAATTCAGTCTGGTGGTCTAAAATAGGGATTAGGGCTATGTTGTAAATCTTCAGACAGGCTCAGTTAGGTGCTTGTGCAAATTTACAAATTCCCAAAAATATTCCAGACACCAATTAATGTCCATTAGTCCTCTGCTGCTCATGCTGCCACATTCCTTTGGGACAGGTGTGCCCATCCTCTGCCTGTTTTGGTGTGAGCAGAAGCTGCATCCTTGCCTCTAATTTCAGGAGAGTGTGCCTCCCTGAGAAGCATTTATGCAGCATCCCTACAACCATCTTTGTTATGAAATGTGTGTTTGAATTGTTTTTCCATTTTTTTGTTTTGATTGTTGCCTACAATCCTTTTGTCATATATATAAACAAATATTTTTTCTGTAGCTTGTCTTTGCCTTTTATTAAAGGCATTTTTTTCTGAATTGAAGTTTCTTTTTTAATTTAGTGAAGTCCAGAGTATCTTATTGTTTTTATAGTTATGTGTTATGTGATTTCTCTGTAAGATATCTTTGATATTCTTCTAGATCATGAAAATATTTTCCAATATTTTTCCTATAAGCCTTATTAAACAGTCTTATTTGTGTAGATCTATGAATCACATTGTTAATTTTCATATATCATACGGGATAGAGGATGGGATTTATCTTATTTCGTATGGCTATCCAATTTTTCTGGTAACATTTGTTTAAAAGATTGTCCTTTCCCACTGAATTGCTTTGGTGCCTTTGTAAAATCAAGTGATTATATATGTAGGTCTATTTTTAAATTTTTAAATTTTGTTTTGTTTATCTACATGTCTATCCATAGGCCAATACTACACTCTTTATATTACTCTGGTTTTATAGAAGACCTGAAGATCAGAGGGTTTGCATCCTCTAACTTCATCTTGTTGTTTTCTACATTATTTTGTCTGATATAGTTATTTTGTCTAGATTTGTCTGATCTAGGTGTATTGCATATCTAGAAAATGTAGAATCAATTTCTTTGTTGATTCTAAAAGGCTGTTAGAAATTGGTTGATATTACATTCAATCTTCAGGTTAATTTAAGGAAACCTTGTTATCTGCTTTCAATACCTGTTATTGCTGATGCATTGATAATGGAATGGCTTCACCTCATGAGACAGAATCAGTAAGATCTGGTGAGCAATTGAAACAGGCTGCTGAGAAGAAAGGACTTCGCAAAGTACTGTGTTTGGCACTCTTGCGTGCACTTATGATTAAAGTGAAGAATAATTGAAGAGGGAGGCTGGCATTTGGCCTGTTAAACTGCTTGTTGGAATGCTTGTGTGGATTCCAACTTCCTCCTAATGCACACCCTGGCAGCTACTGGTAACAGTTGAAGTAATTGGGTCCTTTCTGCTAAAGTAGGAGACCTGAATTAAGTTCCCAGATCCCAGCTTCCACCTGTCTCAGCCTTAACTGTTGTGTGTGCATCTGGGAGCAAAACCAGGAGATAATACCTCACTCTCGCCCTCGCCCACACCATTTCTCTCTCTAATAAAAAAAAAAAAAAAAGGGAAATGAGAAAATCAGTAATCCATCAGGGGAATTTGGTCTCCACTTAAGGGAAGAGTTACTGCCTCAAGCATTTGTTTCCTTGGTCTTATTCTCCTTGCATCCGTCCTTATTTTGGGGATTTTCATGCAATTGCTTTTTAAATGTTCTCCTTTAAAAGCAGAACACTTTCCTTCCAAAATGTTATATATTTCCAAACATGACCCATTATAGATTGATTTTTTCTTTGAATTTCTTGAGTCTGTTCATTACTAGTTGAGGGCAAAAACATTTCTAACATCAAGAGCTCGTGAGCCACTTTTCTCTTTAAGCATGTAGGAAAGCATGCCCCTTATGACTAGGCACAAAAAAGGTATCTCAAGAGTGTTAAGGAATAAACAGCTGTGTTCTCTGCCTGGAGAGTCAAAGACTGGTGGTGTACTTCTTACGTGAGGCAAAATTTTTCAAATTAATAAAAATTTTAAAAGCACATAAGGATGAGAATTTATGCCAAGCAAGCACTCTTTGACTCATTACCAGTGAATGCAAACAAGTTTTGAAACCTATCAGAAAATATTCTATCTAGCAACATTGATGTTTACATTCTACTACCTTGTTAAGAAAAAAAAAAGATGTAGGCAGTACTCTGTATCTGGCCTCTTTTAAACTGCTCAGCACCCAAATACCTGAAAACGGCTAAATATTAACATAAATATGATGAGTGTTGTTAGCCAAAAGTTAAATAAGGCATTTACTTATACGGCATTAATAAAGTCTGGTTCTTTTTGCTAAAAAAAAAAAAAAAAACAGAATAAGTGTGCGTATATTTTCTAAAACATTAGGAAGGAACTTGTGTATAAAGTGGTTTCTACTCTTAGAGTTTTCCACTTTTCCTTGTGAGGGTGTTTCAGTGATATGAAAACATGATTATTTGGCATAACTATTTCTTCATTATCTTTTCTTTCTTTCTTTTTTTAAGTTTTATTTATTTATTTGAAAGAGTTACACAAAGAGAGAAGGAGAGGCAGAGAGAGAGGTCTTCCATCCCCTGGTTCATCCCCAATTGGCTGTATGGGCGGAGGTGCACCTATCGGAAGCCAGGAGCCTGGAGCCTCTTCCAGGTCTCCCATGTGGGTGCAAGGGCCCAAGCACTTGTGCCATCTTCTACTGCTTTCCCAGGCCATAGCAGAGAGCTGGATCAGAAGTGGAGCAGCTGGGTCTCGAACCAGCATCCACATGGGATGCCAGCACTGCAGGAAGAGGCTTTACCTGCTATGCCACAGTGCCAGCCCCTCTTTATTTTCTTTTATTTTCTATTCTGCCAAGAGAGAAGTGATGCATTTTCCTTGATCACTAAATATGAAGCTATAAATCTTATAATTATGTCCCACAGTACCTTATTGAGTGTTTTTCCTTATTTATTTAGAACTGATGCTTTTTTTTTCTTTGTATTCCATCCTGCGTCCATTGCAGCCCTCTCATTTGGCTTCCATGGCTCATTGTTGTAAATAAAAAATGAAATATCATCTGAATAAGCAAAGTACTGTTTGCCTATTTCCACTGCTAGAAGTTGGTGATCAACTCAGCTGAAAGCAAGTGACAAAAATGCATACACAGATGGGGTTAAGTTAATTATTTTCCATTCTGTCTACTTATCATGTTTAAGATTTAGTTGGCTGGTCTGCATTAGTGTCTCAAAGGGAGACAGGATAAATTTTGTGAGAGAAGTGTGTTTTCAGTGTGCCTTCTCCCTTGGATACCTGCTTGTAATTTCTTTTGGTGATAATAGAGCTTAGCTATGTACATCAAGGGAAAGCCAGATTCTTCAGAGTATTATGCAGGGTAACTCATCAGAGTAAACTTAATGTGTGTTGGCAGACCTCTCTGTTGAAACGTTGTTATTTTTCTATAGTGGAGATTGCTAGATTGCATTTATACAGTTTTGTGAGTCTCATGTCCAGTGATGAAGCGGATCCTTGTTAAGTTTCTAGAGCCCATTTTTTTTTGCGAATGAAGAATTTTAAAAGAAGTCTCCGCATCCAGCAATATAAAGAAGAAAATGCTGCAACTCCATTTTCTAAAATGGAATTGTATTCACAAAGAAAGATTTTTTTTTTAAAGACAACTGTTTCTCCTGGTCATAAGAATTCTAAGAAAGACAAAAGAATTCTTGTGGATTAGAGGAAAACTAGGAAGTTACAGAATTGAAAATAATATTGATTCAGGGGAGCTGATTTTCTGATGTTCCATGTTTTTGTTTACTTGGAATGTAGAAGGAATATGAATAATGTGTAATGTTGGTGTTCTTTTCATAAAATACTGATCTGTCAACGTAAGATATATCTGCTTATTGAATTCACATATATGAGGGAAAATGTATTCATGGAAATGAATACCTTTCCAAAAAGTTCATAGAAAATTCACATTTTATAACTACATGGATTTCAAAAATTTCTTGCACCAAAATAAACATACCTCTTAAATCAATTTTCCATGAATTTTTGGAAATATCCTCATATATAGAAGCAAAGAACAGTTGGGAATTATGCTGATTATAAGAACATTAGATAACATGAATAAAGTCAACAAAGTGAAAAATTGCAATGTCATTAAAGAAATGATAAATCTTTATATAACAAAAATATCAAGACTCACGGCGGGTATTGTGGCACAGTAGGTTAAGTTGCCAGTTGAGACACCTGCATCCCATGTCAGAGTGCTTGGGATCAAGTCTCACCTCTATTTCCAATCTTGCTTCCTGCTAATGGGCTAGGGAGGTAAATGAAGGTCCAAGTACTTGGGTTCCTGCCATGCAGGTGGGAGACCAGGATGGAGTTCCTGGCTCCTGGCTTCAGCCTGGCCAAGGCTAGGCTGTTGACAGCATTTGGGAATTGAACCTGCAGAAGGAAAATTCTCTCTCTCTCTCTCTCTCTCTCTCTCTCTCGTCACTCTGCCTTTCAAATAAATATATAAATGATTTTTTTCTGAAAACTGTTAGGGCTCACATACATTTTTTTTTTCTGAAAGACAGATGTTATACAGTCGAGGGCCTCTAAGTAGAAAAATTTTTTAAATGTCATTTCTTTATTCATTTATTTGAAAGGCAGAGTGACAAAGAACAGGCTTAGGCTAGGAACTCTGTCTGGGTCTGTCACATGTGTGGCAGTAACCCAACTATTGGGAAAAGCGTCTGCTGTCTCAGGTGCATTAGCAGGAAGCTGGATGGGAAGTAGATGTGTGATTCAATCCCAGGCACTCTGATATGGGATATGGGTTTTCAAAACAGACTTAATCTGCTACACAACACCACCTGACTCCAGGAATTTTTCAACTGTTATAATGTGCAAACATATTTAAAAGAGAGACTTTAAAAGGAAATATATTTAAGAATCGAAGTGCATACATTGAGAAAGTAAACTAGGATAATAGTTTAGGGTAAAGTAATAAGGTAAAGGGAACAGCATATTCAGAACCACCTGGAGAATTTTCAGTCTGCCTTCCCAAGACCCTGTCCAAATTCCACTTTGCCTTCAGGAATTATATGATGAAACTGAAAGTGCCCCACAGGTGATTCTGATTGGCATCTTGGTTAAAAATCATTGCTACTGGAGCTGGCAACAGAAAATGGAAAGCTGGGTAAGAACCAAAAGGATGAAGTCTGCCTGTCAGTGCTTCTTCTGTGTTTTCCATGTAATCTTCCTTCTACCTCAGCTTTATGAATGTCAAATAAGATATAATATACTTCAGCAATGTTGTGGAGATTAATATTAAACTCTTTGACCTTCCGGGAGAAAAGCAAAAGATATTAAGAAAAAGAAATCCGGAAAGCTTAAAATATCATATTATTTCAAATTTGCTTAATAAGAAAATGAGTCAGTACAGTGTAAATTAATGCAAGTTCTCAGCTCTAAGGAGATGATATTCAACAAAAGCTGGGCCTACAAGGGGATAATTTTAACTAACATGCAGCTTATAAGTATTCAATGATTAACCTTATTGCAGCCAAATTTGTCAGCCTCCAACTACATTTCTTTAATTTTTTTCTCCTGTGCCTGTATTCAAGAACATATAATTAGTTTTAACCTTACAATTTTAAGCAAGAACATGTCTATAGTGTAACCACATTCCATATTTACAATGGCATTTTAGAACATAATCCAACAGATTTTATATACAAATGGACTCAGTTATAAAGGCATTGTATATACCAGAGAATGAAAATAATGGAATAATAAGGCAGTTTTTTAAGCTGAGTAAGTTTCCCTTGTAGGTTATAATAAGCAGTATTTCCAGACCACAAAATTACAATTGGTGATAGGAGAAGGTAACTAGAAGTTAAAAACTAATCTTGTTTAACTCAAAGTCGTACTCTCAGAAACCGTCTGTTATCTAGGGATGCCTTGTATACAGTGTATTACACAGCATTGTTCTTAGGTTGTGTCAAAGTGCATACATTTGTGTGATGTCATCTGTGGTCACTTATAGATTTTCTTTGTTATTCTCCATTTTCTGATGAGGGAAAGCATGGGAGGGAGGAGCATATTAAATGTCACATTTGAATAATAATGTTACCTCCTTTTACTGCATAGTATACCGGAATGAATGAATATAGCTTTTAGATAAAATGTTTTGTGTCTCTGTTTTCATGTGGGAAAGCTCTATTATTTTATACATTTTATCAGTCTTTAAGGTCTCACTCTCCAGAATCACTAATTCAGATGCACATAAGTCCCCTGCTATACGTGTGTTTCTCTCTCTTTGAGCAGTGCAAGGGGAATAGAGTGGCGTTCCTCACTAGGCATAGAAGTAAATTTATTAACTTTGTCTTAGTATTAGGATTTCATTTCAAACACTATTTCATAGTCAGCTTGGCACAGCAGAGAGAGTTCTTGTCTCAATTCCTAGTCTGTCAGCAGTCAATATATGATGGAAAAGTCTTCCAGCCTGCCTCCATACCGGTTTTCTGAATATTAAAATGAAAACATGTGTGCATAAATGTGGTAGAAGGTGGGTAAGTAGAGCTGGGGTCTGCTAGAAGTGCTTATTTGGAAATCATATTTAACAGCTCTAAGATTTTTCCCTAGAGAAGAACTGGTGTTTCTTTTCTTTCCCAGTGTTTTTATTGCAATGTCTGTAAACTTAATTCTAGGTTAGTATCTGTTTTTATTCGTATATTAAAATGTTCTGTGTCTTGATATTACAGTGAAGACATAAATAATTGCTATTGTATGTTACAACAATTCAGTGGAGATACATTGATGTATTAAAGATAGAAATTATTTTATTATTCATCTAAACCAGAATAAACTATATTCAGGAGCATTATCTCCCTGCAAATAGTCCAAATCTTCCCTTAGTTGCTTACACAAAGATCGCACTAATGGCAATTGTCAGTAAATAGAGTAAAGCACAAAAGTGTGTCAAAAGTCATAGGAGTTCATTTCCTTTTGGGTGTTTTTGTCATCATCTCCACATTCTTTTACAATAGGCTTTTGTATTTGAATAATTACATGCAGTTGCACTACTGCATAGAAAATTGTCACACACACACAACAAAAAACAAAACACACACACAAAAAATGGTAGCAGCAAGGCTAATCTATAGTTCTGATCTTTCTTAATGAGTGTTGCTGGGAAACTTTTCAGAACCCTGCAGAAAAGTGCATGTTTTTGTAAGAAAAAGGTCTCAAGCTGTTAGAACTGATAGAATTTCAGAAATGCCAGAAGTTCAGCTTGCAATAGATTTGCAGATTTTTATGAACAAAAAAAAGAAACCTCTTAAAAAGATATTTCTTTGAAATGAAAGTTCATCTGCAATCAGAAACTACCAGTTGTAAAGAACTGAAAATAAATTTGAACCCCAAATATGGATGTAGGGACTACTGAATTTAATAGGGCTTTTATATAAATATGCTGATTTCTGTGTTTAATCTGTTTTTATAATAAAGTACCTGAGTGAAATCATTCAAGTGTTTTATTGAGGAAGACCCTTATAGTTTTTCAAAAGCTATGTAAAATGAATAAACATATGTATGTTTATGAATCTGTGTCTCTTTGGATGGAAATACCTTCCAAGACATAGTATCTAATATTTGGGCACTCAGGGTAAATTATTGGTTTCTGTTATGTAACATCATTTTAACCATCTAAGCTGAAAATTAAGATGAAATTATTTTTATACTTTTGAGAGAAAAAGTCTAGATTACAAGATATGACCAGAATTAGAAGAAGTAAATTAGTTGAGAGCTGATTATATGTTTGCATTTATTTGTTAATAACAGAATAAAAACAGGATCATAGAATGTTTTATGAAATGATTTAGTTCCAATTTATGATAAAAGATATTTTAATTAATAGGCTGTAAGCACTTACAATCAGTGTTAGCATGCCTTGCCTTTAATGCATTCTGTATCATCTCTAAACACATAGATATGGTGTTGGGGGAAGAGTAACTTAATGTGTCATAAGGAAACAAAATAGCCATCCATTTCTTGTCTTTAAGTCAATAGACCTTTGATGGGGTCCAAGATACATTGGCCTTGTATCAAACTCTGGCTTGTGCCACACAAAGTATTAGTGTGTGTTACTTAAAGAAACAGGCATACATTTGTTTGCTTGCTTATTAATTCTTTAGTTCATTATTTTCTATACATATTTGTGTTTTTGGCACCTTGTACTAAAAGTTCTTTAGTTCAAAACGTAAACAGACTTGAAAGCATATCAAAGGAAAATACCTTGGAGGAAGACTTATTTTCATCCTTGTTTCGTTTGGTTGTGTTGGTATCAGTTCCTTTCTTACACAAATGGTTTTTTCAATGGGTATTTAGAACCATAGTCATGATATTCCATTTTCAATTACCTTTATGTTTCAAAAATCTTTCATATTTATGATATCTTAATTTATCTCATCAACCACTTAAGCCAATTCCAACAATTGAATTTTAAATACAATGGTACATTTGAGATTTTTACATGTGCATTTTCTATATACAGATATTAAATTTCCCCAAAAGGGAACTGTCTTGGATTTGATTAGAAAGGTTTCAGAAAGTATTATGAATCTGACACATAATTGTAACATGAAGCAAATTGTAGGTATAATTTATCTATATTAAAATGTAAATCTCAAGAAATATTAAATAAAATTACAAACATCACTTTGCTATGACTTTCTACAGTTAACCATCAGGCAAAGGAAGAAAGCAAATCTGAGCCTTTGTATTAACTTATGGATAACCAATACTTACCTCAGTGAAAGATATTTATGCTACATTGATACTCAGAGGGAATACAAATCATTATTTTATCCGTCACCTGCTGTATTTCAAATGTATATTGCTTATGATAAAGAAAAAATTGCTCTCAAGTGTTTGTCCCAGAAATCATGTTGATGAGAAGGGATTTTTTTGAAGATTTATTTATTTATTTGAAAGTCAGAGTTACAAGGAGAGAGAAGAGGCAGAGAGAGAGAGAGGTCCTGCACCCAATGGTTCACTCCCCAATTGGCTGCAAGGGCTGGAGCTGCGTCTATCTGAAGCCAGGGAGCCAGGAGTTTCCTCAGGCGTCTCCCACGTGGGTGCAGGGGCCCAAGAACCTGGGCTATCCTGTACTGCTTTCCCAGGCCACAGCAGAGAGCCGGATAGGAAGTGCAGCAGCCGACTCTCAAACCGGCGCCCACATGGGATGCTGGTGCTTCGGGACAGGGTGTTAACCTGCTGCGCCACAGCACCGGCCCCAGGGATATTTTTTTTTCCATAAGGGCATCTCAGTGACTTTTTCATTTTGACACAACTAAGTTGATCACACATGAATGGAATTACTGTTACCCTTAAGCAGCATTCAAGTTTCCTAACAGCACAGAGCTGGACAGTACCCTCTGGAAGCCCCAATGATCTACCAGAAACACATGCTGTATTTGCCTGGTGTGCAAGTCTAACATTTGTTAACTTTAGGCAAAGAAATCACAGCTAAATATAAAGATTGCAACCCTTGAATTTCCAACTTTATCATAAATGTGGATGGGTTACTAATCTACTCTTTTGACCCACTTGGGAAGACTTCAAGGAGAAGTGAAAATTCAGGCATATGAAATGCTAAGGGAGATCAATATGATGTCTCAGGAATTCATGTAATGTTAGAAGGTGTCTAAATGATTAACACCATTCAAAGCTTCACTCTACAAATGAGGGAACTAAGACATAGATGTTTGATCAAAGTAAATATCTCACAGCAGATCTGGAAAAACAGCTTTCTCCAGTTATTTGATGCTCAAGTAAACCTCATTCAGCTATCTTCTCTGTAAATTTAAAATATTCATTTTAGGCCGGCGCCGTGGCTCACTTGGCTAATCCTCCGCCTGCGGCGCTGGCACCCCGAGTTCTAGTGCTGTGGCCTGGGAGGGCAGTGGAGGATGGCCCAGGTGTTTGGGTCCCTGCACCTGCATGGGAGACCGGGAGGAAGCACCTGGCTCCTGGCTTCAGATTGGCGCGGCACCAGCTGTGGCAGCCACTGGGAAGTGAACCAACGAAAGGAAGACCTTTCTCTCTGTCTCTCTCTCACTGTCTATAACTCTACCTGTCAAATAAAAAAATTAATTAATTAATTAAAATATTCATTTTACTCCCTATCCTTACAACTCATAGCTTAACTTCAGAGTCAAAATTGTAGAAGAACCAAAATGCATTCATGCACAGATGGGGACCTCTGCTTGTACTGCTACACTTACTTCCTGCTTGTCCTCACTTTTTTACAAAATCAAAGAGATGCTAAGAGAAAACAATACCTATTAACATTTCTTGGAAAAGCCAGTTTACAAAGTGAAGAGGAACATCTCTGTGGAAATTCATTTTGCCTGAAACACAAAAGTTGTGTAAAACTAAGGGTATGTGTGATCCATAGACTAAGCAGATATATATCTTATAACCACCAAGTCTATTTCAAGTGGAGCAAGGCTTTGCTTTCATGTGCGAAAAACTATCTACCGTCAGTCATAAGTTGAACTGTCAGTCTTAAAAATCTATTATTTCTAACCCCTCTTCTGGTTTTAACACTGTATCTTCTTAACTATACCTGCATCTTTCATTTTTTTTCTGTTCCTTTTTGTACTGAGACCATCTTTCTGGCTAGACAAGCATGCCATTGCCACCTCCTCTTTAGGATTTCTGTAATAACTTGACTGTTGTATTACCAAAGCCATTTAGCACTGCACATTCTGTTTCATAATCCTGATTTGACTTATATGTGTATTCTCACTCTAAGACTTTTCACTGGCACTCATTCCAGCTCATTCCAGGCCATCCTCTAGAACAAGCAATAAAGGATAATCTAAGTTATTTTCAGCATTAAAAATATATCTTTTCATAGTTATCACAAAAAAATATCTTCTTGTAAGAGAGCTATCCTGCAGTATTCTGAAGATCTTGTTTATGTTACTGTTGCATTAAATTTCTGGAGAGTCTGCATCATTGCTCAAGAAATGTGATCTCACTGATTTTTGTACTAGTAAGATCACTATCCAAAATATAATTAGCCTTTCTATTGTCTCTCTGCTTTTACCTCCTCCCCTTTTTTTTTCTATCTTTCACCGAATTCCAGATAATAGCATTTCATCAGGAACAAATAACTGGAACATTGCCTTATATGAGTGGTTCTCAACCCTGGATTCTCCTCAGAATCACACATCTAGCTAATTAAATCTGGTAGTCCTGGCACTCAACTATGAAATTGACTGAATTAGAACCTCTGCAAGTGAGCTCTGGCAACTAGAGTTGAAGAAGTCATCACCTGTAATGCTCATATGGTATCAGAATTGAGTCACATAACTTATAATTGACCTTTTAGGATAACGGGGGTGATTTGGCTCAGGTAAAGCCTTTGGCTGTCTATACAGTACAATGTAAATATTTATGCACAACACAAGCATGACCCCACACTCTACCTTCACCCATCCCTCGTCCACAAGAACACTCTGCTTCCTTCCCCTAATTAAAATTGATCTCACATTTGATTCTTACAACAATCTTGTGGGCCCAGTTCTTATCCCTCCCATTCAGGCCACCATATTCCAGATGGAGAAATTGCCTAATTTTATGCATTTGTCTGAAGTAAATAAAATTTTGAACTTTTAATAACATTAACTTAATTATAAAATCATCTATAAATTTAATCTGATTTACATGAAAAATTAGCAAGTTATATGTTCCAAAAATAAATTATTTTGAAAAAAAATCCAAAGTGTTACATCTCTATTCAAATACTTTAAAATCCTAAAGTTATGGGTTAATGTTAGAAATAGAAGTTGTTTGTGGTCATTTTTTTTCTAGCTTTGTTCTCCCCAAATGCTGTCTCTGCTTGGGCCCTGAAGCACATTTTCAGTTAGCTTAACACAAATCTCTGATGGACTGAGTAAGCAAACAGCTCAACTATAGAAGGCGAATGGCTTCTTCAAAGCAGATATGCCTCAGTCCCTTCTTCATTCCATGTCCATTATCTACACACATAAAAACTGAAAAAGGATACAGAATTAGTGAAAATTACTTGCATCTTTTCAGAAAGTATATTAAGATAAAAAGGAACAAGAGCTTTCTTATAGTTTTGTATGATTTTGTTTGCTTGTTGAAAGGGCAATGTTTTATGCCAGCAAGTTTCATTATTTTGGGTTTTTATTTTTCTGCTTGATAACTGCAAGAAAGGAGAAAAAAGAAAAGGAAAATATGGTTTAGAGCTACTGACAGGGAATATTCAATGAAAAATAATGGTAATAGATGATATTTGTGTAAGTATTTTTAAATGTGTAAAGTAGCTCTTTAAAAAAGATTTATTTATTTATTTGAAGGCAGAGTTACAGAGATGCAGAAGCAGAGGCAAGAGAAAGAAAGAATGAGAGAAAAGGAGAGAGAGAGAGAAAGAGAGAGAGAGAGGTCTTCCATTCACTGGTTCACTTCCCAGATGGCTGCAACAGCCAGAGCTGTGCCGATCTGAATCCAGAAGCCAGGAGCTTCTTCCGGGTTTCGCATGTGGATACAGGGGCCCAAGGATTTGGGCCACCTTTCACTGCTTTCCCAGGCCATAGCAGAGAGTTGGATCGGAAATGTAGCAGCCAGGACTCGAACTGGCACCCATATGGGATGCTAGCACTGCAGGCAGAGGCTTTACCTAATATTGTTAGGATATTTATCTGTTCACCAGAGTCAATGTATATTTTAGTAATTTATCTGATAATCCTTCCCAATTACCCTTTTAAAAGCCACATCACACTGGTATGTTTGTATACACATACATACATAAATATATTAGTTATAGGTAACAAAATTAGCATAATTTGATATTCCAAATAAATCATTTCCTTATGTAGAAGCCACTTGAGGCCTTAAAACCCTATAATAAAATAAATTTTATTATGTAAGCTGAATTGGAAGTTTACTTAAGTGTTATTGAATTTTTCATAAGGTTTAAGTTCAGCAACTTTGAACTAACTTTGAGAGTCTTGTTGTCTTGGCTTAAGTGTCTGTTGTTCACTGGGCATGGAACAATAATCTATGGGCACTAACACTAGACAACAGTAAAATCTTAAGTGTAGACTAGAAAATCATGGTGCGAGGGTAGGTATATTGTCTCTATATAATATTACCTTTATATAAGGAAAGAGATATTACCAGTATGTAATACATAGATTCTGGTTTACCACAGTTGTGTACGTTTCTAATTTATATTAAAATACTCATGAGCTTAGAATGTGTTTATTTTCAAAGCAAAACAGCATACTGTATTCAAAGTTATTTTTATTCATAATTTATGACATGAAGATTTAAAGATTCCTCTTTTGGAACAAACCTTAAAAAGCATGTAGAATATTTTTAGAGGAATGTTATATATGGTTGTATTATTTTTTTCTAGTCTATATATCTCATTAAAACAGTAATCTGACAATAAGGACTCCAAGTCTACAGTGACAGTATTTGGAAATGTAACTATGGAGATCTGGCATAGAATTTTTCCAACATGTTTTTGTAATGTGCAGTTATAATCTAAAAAACCAATAATGGCATTCTGTGAAACCTAAGAAATGACTGTATCTTACTTTGCTCAGCAGTGTTACTGAACTAAGTCCTCTGAAAAAGAATCTGCTTCTTTTTGGATGGATATGAAGTCAGGTCCAATGTATCACATTAACCATTTATGACATTGTATCCAGTTGAATTTATTGCTATGTCTGTTAGAATTCTCTCCAAGTGATCACCACTTTGACAAGTTAACCCTACTAATATTTTAAGGCAGCCAGGAGACGGATTTGCTTTCAGACTTCTGGGGCATTTCCGTGTCCATACACTAGTATTGGCACATCCTGACCTGGAGGCTGAGGCCCTTTATTCCTCAGGCTTTAAAACTCAGCATGGAAATGGTTCTTGGGATAGAAACTTCATATCAACTTTCTGGGAAATCAATGAAGTGATTTAACATTGCTCTCTTGTCATGGGTGATTACTGTCTTTTCATTAAAGAAAGGCTTCTTTTCACTTGACTCCGGCCCCACTTTTTCTGTGTTCCCCACTTCTGAAATGGGCTAGCAGGGACTAGGTTAGTAGGAAGAGAACTTTAGAGAGAATTAAAAAGCTGACTTCCTTAGGATGTCACTAAAGGTTTCTGGGCCTTGAAGTTTTCTTAAATGCAGGATGAGGTGAGCAAATGGTCACAGAGGTTATTGGTTCATGTTTTTCACACATACAGCTTAGATTATTTTTCTTGGCACTCCTGCTATTTATATTCACTGTCATCATAACTACTCTGCATATACCCAGCATTTATTGAGCATTTACTTTCTGTGAGATTCTGTACTAGATACTTTAAATCAATCATCACTGAATATTCTTTTATTTTCTCCCACTTTAGAAATAAGAAAGATGAACGCTACAGATGTCAAATATTATGCTATTGGTCACACAGCTAGTATAAGACAGAACCAAGCTTTCAATCTAGATTTTTCTAATCCCAGAAACAATATTCTTAGTTGCAATGGAATATAGAGGGTTTTATACAGAATGAAATATAAATGCAGATTGCATCAAATATGGTGATTTCTTGGGGTCATTTGAAGAGGATAAAAATATTTAACATATTGATCACTTAAAATTATTTGGGGTCAATATTTGGCAAAGCTTTTGAGGTATTGTTTGGGACACCTGCATTCTATTTTACAGTGCCTGGTTCAAATCTTGCTTCCAATCCATCTTCGTGCTAATATGCACCCTGGGAGGCAAGAGATGATATATCAAAGTGGTTGGATTACTGCCACTCATGTGGAAGACCTGGATTGAGTTTTGGCCCATAGTTTCATCCTGAGCCAGCCTGGATTGTTGAAGGCATTTGGAGAGTGAACTGGCAAACAAAAGTGCTCTCTCTCTCTCTCTCTCCCTCTCCCTTCTTCTTTCCCTCCCTCAATGAAAAACATTCATTTTAACGTAAAAGTTTCTCCTGTAATTTGAACTATGCTAATATTCAATCTTTGATAAAGAGGTTTAAGCTTATAGTTGCACATTTAAAATTAGCTATATATTAAGTGTTTCACTTTAATCAGAATTTGAATTGCATAAACATATAGTGTGTCAAATAATTTTTGTATTTCTTTGATGAGCATAAAACCTTGATATTTCCAAGAAAGTCAATGCTAGCACTAAATTATTTACATTTCAAATAAGGAGTATCATTACTGATGTGCTCACAGAGATAATCATTTTATAGTGTCATGATTTTGTAAGTAAGGACTAAGAAGTGAAGCAAGAAATTGATATTACCATGAGGCTTTATTTAGTTCATTTATCATATTCTAGATTCTTAGGGTTTATCAAATCGGATTTATTGTAAAACAACTTGCTTTTGAAATTTAAAAGCAAATGATATAGTAGAAGTTACATTCTTTATTGTCGTACAGAATCCTTCTTTCACCAAACCTAAGAAACATTTGTAGTATTAACACACTTGTAAAGACTGTAACATTAAAGATTTAGGAGCAATTTTGTTAATTAAAGACTAGTTTTCAAGAACCAAAAGTTATAAAATGCAGTTTCTCATCTCTATACCATGGTTCATCAGAGTTGTATGCCTGGCCAGGACAATTTTTGGAGTTTGTGATGGGCTTATTATACTTAATGAGCAGTTTTCTCCACGATGGCTGACATTTTGATATTAGACTTCCAGCAGTGAATTCTTGTCAAAGATCAGCTTTAGACCACCAGGCTCTCTATGATTAAAGCATTTGATACATAATGTCAAGTACATTAATCGGTTAAAGGAATTAATCATAAATGAGCATACTGTTGGTAACACAGCAACAAAAAGAAAGGTTGTCATAGAGAAAAGCTTTGGGATTTGGAATATATCCTCTTCTTTTGAACATCAGCTCCTATTTGTCCAGTGTTTTTCATGTGAACTTTAGAGGGCTTTGTTTTAAGCGTAGAGTGGAGGGCATGATGGAAATGAAAAACTGTAAGTGTTTCCACAATAAGATATACTAATCTATAAGACTTTAATATTGAGAAAAGAAAATAAGGCTGTATCCAGCTTTGAAATAATGTGTAAGAATAATCTAATTGTTCTTTTATGGGATATACAGGTGATTATATACATTTTGTTGAGGCAGAAATTAAAGCATATAAAGAGACTGAGGAAAACCCAATCCATAAATTAATCAATAAGCCATTAGGTCTCTTTTAGTAAAAAGTTTAGCCTCAACTTATAATCATATTGTAAACCACAGAGAGAAAGGGGACTGAGATCTCAAATTATACTTACTGCCTCACTGTTTGGTAGAGTGGTATTGCTCCTTGTTAACACACAGATTAAGTCAATAACATATGTTAATTGAAGTTGGTTGTGGAAATTTTTTTGTTTTTATATCACTCTTGTAGTATATGTGGCTGCCCATATTTCAAAGGAAAAAAATACATGAAATAGGCATTTTTCAGAGAATCCAGAAAACTTGCAGTGTGGCTTTAAATATTTACCAGAAGATATAAATAATTTTTATTAAACTGGGAAAACTAAAAATTGTGTCGTTAATGCAAGAACTCTCCAAGATTGTATTAAAAACTAGAAAATCATCTTCTGCCTTAGGATGGAACAACTGTGATAATAAATAAACGTGAAATAAAACTGAAAAATAAATGAAGCTAGGGCACAATTAACACGGTATTCAGGTAAGTGGGTCCCGCAGGTTGAGGATTGACTAGCAGAGAACAAAATGGCTATGTATAAGCTATTATCAACATTCTCTTTTTAGCATTAGGTGTCTGGGTCATGGATACATGTTCTATTATTAATATAGCCAATGAATAAATGGTTTAATGAATTAAAGAGAGGCATGCATAGATCAGCAATGTGACACTGTCATAAAACCAGGATAAAGATTAATTCAACATTGGTACACCTGAGATTTTTAAAAAGTTAATTTTATAAATTTAAAAATTCATTGTTTTTTGCTTATAAATAATATCTTAGGTAATGTATTTGTAAGTCTATAAAAAAGCATCAATATTCCCTTATTATGTAGCATTGTATTCTGAACTTCAGTTTTCTATTTTAAGCTGGAATACCATGTGAAACATGTTGGCTAACTTGTTTCAAGTCAGAAACTTAAAACCTCTCTCTCCTCCTTCCTTCCCTATCTCTCTTTCTCATTCTCATTCTTGCTTTTGTTCTCTTTCTCTCTGTCTCTTTTCCTTCATCCATCTGTTTGATATGGTTCTCACTTGCTCTTGAAAGTTCATGCAAATAATATATGCAAACACATCCTTCTAATAATAAGATGAACTATTATAATTAAAATTTCTAATTAATCATGTTTTTTGTTTCAGCCTTATTTGGTTTTTGCTTTCTTAAATATGAAAATTCATTCTTGCTTTAGTCATTACAGCATATTAAAACACCTAAATCTTTCCTTACAACACATACACATTGGCCAATAGATACATGGGTGCACCAAATTTGGTTCAATAATTGGATAAATTTACATCTGAATTTAGAATATGCCCTGAGTTTTATTTTTTAGTTCCCCTTTCTTTCATTCACCTGCACCACCCCACCACTAGGTACCGGGATGCAGAAACAAATAGGTTTCATTTCCTGTTATAGATGAGATAGGCCATTAAGCTGATTATTAGGACACAGTTTGGTTATTGGTTATTCTCTCTCTTCCCTCAAGAGAGCAGGGAGAGAATAAATCTGAACAATGAAAGTAATAACAGAAAGGAGAAGTCAAGGAAAGCTCCATGGAAAACATGGAATTTAAAAAGCTATTGTCATATGCATAGGAATCAGACCAAGCAAGAAGGCAGGGCGGAGTAGACAATAACTAATGTCCAGTGCACTTACAACACAAAGGACTAGGGAAGGGAAAGGAGGCCATCTGGAGCTGGTTTGAGATGGGCTCTAAAAGACATGGTGAAGATGTTGAATGGGCACTGTATTTTAGAAAAACAAAATTGGATACTGTGTGAGGGATGAATTAGAATGAAGAGAGACTGGAGATGAAAGGACAAAGTACAAATCAATTACAACAGATGCATAGGAGATGATGAGCCCTTGGATAGAGCAGCCGCAAAGAGACTGGTCACTCTAGGGAGCATAGGAATAACAAAGATTTGACATTAGACCAACACTCCTGCCTATTCCCTAGCATCTAGGATGAGGTGGGCCCACAATAACTAAGTTTTGAGTTATTCCATAAGTCTGAGATTTCCACCACTATTTTATATTTCCAATAACTATTTACATCATTGACATTTTAAAACCAAATTTCCTTCCATATATATCTACTTTATGAATGGTATACCTAATTGGGTTTTGCAAATAATTCATTGTTTGTATTAGAGAAGGTATGTAAATTCCAATTTGACACCCAGTTCTCCTCTCTAAAAGAAAATGAGGCCACATAGAATAGCAATTGTAATGACATTCATACAACATGGTAAAAAAGACAAATTCATGCAATCTAGAAAAATGGAAAATTTGTCCCTATGTGTTGTATTAAAGACCTAGAAATTCTTTCTTTTGGATGTTTGTAGTACTCTAGAATTTTAAAGCTCATGTCAGCAGTTAGGACTAGTGTGTAAGACATAGCATATAACTGTACTTTGGGTTTTGTAATTTAGTTTGGGTTTTGCTTTTTGGGTTTTATATTAACAATCTAAAAATTTAAAGAATATTTCTCCCTTTTTTTCAGTTGTTTGTTTTTTGTAAAGATTTTATTTATTTATTTGAGAGGTAGAGTTACAGACAGTGAGAGGGAGAGGAGAAAAATGTCTTCCATCCATTGTTTCACTCCCCAAATGACTGCAATGGCCGGAAGCTGGGCCGATCGGACCCAAGAAGCCAGGAGCTTCTTCCAGGTTTCCTACATAGGTACAAGGGCCCAAGTGCTTGGGCCATCTTCTACTGCTTTTCTAGGATAGCAGAGAGCTGGATTGGAAGAGGAGCAGAACTGGCACCCATAAGAGGTGCCAGCACCACAGGCAGAGGATTAGCCTACTATGCCACAATGCTAACCTCTATCCCTTACTTTTGAGAATTTTATTTGTAGTTCCATTTTGGGAACTTTTATATGCTAGACATTCTTTGGGAAAATGATGCTTTCAACTCTCTCTTTGTGATAAAACCATTAATACTGAGGAAAAACAAGACAACCTTTAGTAGTTGTGGAAGACTTGCAGAGATTCTAAGGTGTGGTGTGGTTTTGCTGCTGATGAGAGAAATGGGCTACAATATACAGCAAGTTATCACTATTATTATCAAAAGGACTATGACTGTGGAAAACACTGTCAATAAGGTTGAATTCTCACCCATCATAAGCCACTTGAACTGCAGATGATACATTGAATTAGAATATGAAGGAAAGTTGTGGAATCCTGAACTGATTCTATGAGAATTGGCATGATGGTGTGTTGGTTGTGGATGATTTTAGGAGGTGGGATAAAAACATAGAGAAATCCAGGGTCAGCAAATCTCTATTTAAACTAAAAGGAGCAGAAATGAGCATTTTGAGCAAAGCAAGGTTAGGGAGATGCAAAGATTACCCATACACTGAAGTATTCCCAGTTATAAGTTGTACTCTAAAAAAAGTCTGAAAAGGAAAAAACAAAAATCAATGCTTGCTGTGCTGGTACACAAACCTTTCACCTCTGGGAAAACTCTTTGGGTTCTTAGCCAAATCAATTTTGTGAGTTTTACCCTTCAATCCCCAGGTCACAAACAGCTAAGTAATTTTGCCTGACTTGCAGTGTTCATGCCAAGAACTAAGGAAATTTAGAGTTTATTACAGAAGAAGTGACAGTGTAGTAGAAGATAACATGTACTGAGAAAAAGGCTCTCTCTCTCTCTCTCTCTCTCTCTCTCTCTCTCTCTCTGACGTACTAAGAGTGAAAATCCTATGCTTCTGGTATGTTTTCCAGATCTCTGATATGGAGCTGAGATGCCAAGAGCATTGTGATCTCACTACTATTGCCTTCTAGAATCTCAAATATAGTGCATTGAATGGGTTTGTTCAGTGCCTTGTACAAAATCTCAAAAGTGCCTGAGAACCTGAATTATGATTTTTCTGTCATTGTTTGAATTGAAATTCTTTAGAAAAAAAGTTTTTAAGTCCAAGATTTGCATTTTTTAAAAAGTAAAAGAGCTGGTGGCTCAATAGGCTAATCCTCTGCCTTGCGGCGCCGGCACCCCAGGTTCTAGTCCTGGTCGGGGTGCCGGATTCTGTCCTGGTTGCCCTTTTTCCAGTCCAGCTCTCTGCTGTGGCCTGGGAGTGCAGTGGAGGATGGCCCAAGTCCTTGAGCCCTGCACCCACATGGGAGACCAGGAGAAGCACGTGGCTCCTGGCTTCGGATTGGCACAAAGTGCCAGCCATTTAGGGGGTGAAACAACGGAAAAGACCTTTTTCTCTGTCTCTCTCACTGTCCACTCTGCCTGTCAAAAAAAAAAAAAAACAAATTAAAAGAAAATAGGAAGGAAGGAACAAAGGTAGAATGAAATGTTCATGTATTAGCAGTTGTAATTCCTCATTGGTCTCAAGAATCCAACTACATCTTTTATGCCAAGGATTTTTTTTTAACTTCAGTTCTTTTGGGGAAGGCAGTAACCAAAGTTAAATATACATAATTATAATACACTATGATTCTTTCTTTCATCAAGGAATGAACATAAATATAAATAAATGTACATTATATGATCATAATATGTAATCTAGAGGCTGGTATAATATAAAGGGGTTTCACAAAGCTCACGAAGAATGTGCATTATCCTTCAATCTCATTTTTTCACAAACTTTTGGAAGCCCCTATATGCGTATTCAGAAAACCCTTTCCTATAAAATATATGCTGTAATCTGTTCCTGCATTTTAAAGTATACTTTGGTTAAATAAGTCTCTGACAATAAAAATTATTATATGATTTTTGTCCAGGACTAGATATAGTTCTAGAAACTTCAGTAGACATGCAGATATTTTCTCAGTATGTGACACTATGTGAAAATACTTATTTAAAGTATATTTTCAGTATTTTGAGGTTAATGGGATGATTTCTCCTTAATTTCAAGGCCCATTTCATTCTGGAGGAAAAGAGAATTCATCAAAAATAAGAAAAACATCATATTCAAAACCACAAAACCACATGCTTTAAGATTCTCTCATCATTTCACTGAATCCAAGTAGGGCCTCATCATTCTCATCTTTTCCTTTAACTAATACATCCCTATGATAGTTAGATATTTATTATTATTGCTTGTATGTATTAAATCATGAAGCTTTCACTTCATTGAAATTTAATATAGACACTATGGGCCTTCTTATATGGTAAAAAAGTGTAGTGACTATAGAAAAATATATGCATTAGTTTAAGTTGCAAAGAGGATTGCTCTTGAATCCTACAGCATCTGATATTTAGCCCATTTTTGTGAAATGTCTCAATTTATGCTTAAGAAGGGTGATTCAACACCATGACAAAGAAGGAAATTTTAATCATATCCACAGATGACACAAATATCTAGTTATCAAGTAATAGCCAAATAGTTAAGAAATTAAATGTGGAATCTTATGAATGTGGGCTATGATCAGGGGACATTCCAATGAGTTTTGAAAGAAAAGCAAATAAGCAACCTCTCAAGCATAAGTCATTCCAAATCTAAATCAGTACAAAATAAAAACGCTCCAAGGCAGGTGGGAAGAAGGAACTCCCCGCAAGAGAAAAATGCTCAAGTGAATTTCTGTCAAAGATTTTTTTTAATAAACATATGAAATATTATGTAAGAGGCTTCTAATTTTAACCCTTCACCTTCCAGGGAAAGGATTTCTAAGGTTTTCTCTTTAGCTGTTAGTGGAGGACCTAGAGGTTGTACTGAGAATGAATAAACACGATACAGATGGTATGAAATTAATTCACCTCACTGCTTTTCTCCTTATAGCTTGTTAACTTGAGGCCTCTCTGGCCTTCTGAAGCCTACAGCATAGGGTGTTTTTAGAAGACAAATCACTATTGTCTTAAATTCATACTCCGTCTGTTCAGTTAAAAATTGCAAGTGAGAATGTGTTCTACAGCAGTCACCATCATTGCTGTGTGCTACACCAGGCAACACCATTGCTACTGTGGGCACCATGGGCCGTTCTGTGTTTCACAGGTATCCAATACAGACAGAAATTTAATATACTGGTAAACACAGGATACCACATTGCTTAACATTTTTGTCTAGTTGGCAGAGCTCAAGGAAGCACCATGGATTCACAGAATAAGCATTTCCAAATGACTTCAAAGGGTTTTGTAGCTCTCATGTAGATTATCACAATGTCAGCTTCAGATAGTATTATTAGCCACACCTTAGAGTTGGGATTTGCTGTTAAGGATTTCTGCAGAGCTAATGTAACCCTGCTCTCAGTATGATGATGATGATAAAGAAGAAGCAGGAGAGAAGGTGGTGAAAAACACAAATGCAGAATATGGTCTCCTGGATCCACCACTTGCTCTCAGAACTTGGGAAAGTTATTAGCCATTCTTGCTTTAGTTACAGAATCATAAAATGCAAACAATGACTATGGTTGTCTGGTATTTTTGTGGCATTAAATGAAATAATACAAGTGAAGTGCTTAGAAAAGTCTGCAGCATGTGGTAAGGACTTAATGGATGCTGATTATTATTGCTACTTCTATTTCTTTATTATGTTGCATACCAAGAGCAATGTCTGTCCTTACAGACATTTGTGCTGGTTCATGTTAACCTTCCTTTGCACTTGAAATGTCTCCTTTTTTCTTATTGAAATTTTCTGGACATGTTTTTGAGGGGAAAGAAGATGTTTCCTCTAAGAATAGGGTTTGAGATACGAAATTCCTAACTATACTTACAGAATTTCAATGATAGGGAAATGCTGACTGGTCTTTAGCATTTCATATACCATGAGGCATCCTGGAAAACAAAGTTGGAATCTATTCACACAGAAGACATTTTCATACATTCTGATTTGTTTCTCATTTTTTTTAAGAATTATTTGAAAGGCAGAGCAAAAGGGCAGATATGGGGGAAGAGAGAGAGAGAGAGACAGACAGAGAGAATCTTCCATCTGCTGGTTCACTCCCCAAAATGGCTGCAAAGGCTGGCGCTAGGCCAGGCCAAAGCCAGGAGCCCAGAGCTCCATCTGGGTCTCCAAAGTGGGGAGTGGGGGCCCTTGCATTAGGGCCATCATTTGCTGCCTCCCAGGCACATTAGTAGGGACGTGGATCAGAAGCAGAGTTCTCCAATGTGGAATGCCATCATTTCAGGCAGTGCCTTAGCATGCTGTGCCACAATATCAGCCCCAATCTGTTTCTTTTAAAAGAATACAAAAACCACTTTGCTCTAACTTCTTCATCTTTTTATCAAAACATTAAAAAATGATTAATCATCAGAGATTTTAATTTAGAAAGCTCTGATAAATTCCTGTGATACATACAGTATTATATTAGTGGTAGATTAATTCAGCATAACAATTGAGCAATTAGAATTTCCTCACAAGTTATTATCACAAGAATTATCTCACAAGTTATTTTCTTCCCATGGTTTATGAGGCCTTGTACCTATCTTCACCTCACCAAATCTGTCTTTTCGTGAACAGCATTAATAGCTCATCTTAAGCATAATTCAGCAAATTCTGTTAACCCTTCTGTAACCAAGTTTACTGAAAAATGAATGAACATTTACTTATTATCTGCTAAAATCCAAAGCAGTGCCTTCATTTCTTTGGTCTTTGCTTTCTTTATTTGATTTGGCCTCAGGTACTTTGTAAAAATGCAAATAATAATATTGTCTAGTTTAGAAGGTTATTTAAGGGTTAAAGAAAACAAAAAAGATATGTTAAATACCTAGCAGTCCCTGGGGTATAGGAAAGTACTCATTCTATTTGAAGTATCATTAGGGGCCAGCATTGTGGCACAGCAGGCCTCACACAGTTATGAGTTAACTGTGCTCCTGGTTCCTGGTGAGGTTCCCTAGTGATCCACAGAAGATTAATTCCTCAGAGGAGAGCTGAAGGCCAGTGCAAGAAGGGAGAGCAAGATTGTGAGACTTAAAATTATAATCGTATGCTCCTAGTTTTCATGTTTGTGCTCCAGTCTGCTCTATGCAGAGAATATTCTTCACCATACTAGAAGTCCAAGGCCAGACAGCCTGTGGATCTCAATGATCAAAGCTACTAAACAGTCAATATATATGACTATCAAATCGCAAAGCTTTCCTTGATTTCACCATGTAGACGTGATTAACCTCCCATTTATAGGCTCCATCCCCACATACATGAAAGTACTTCAAACAGTTTGCAGAAAATGGAATAAAAGATGTGTTTTGGAGCAAAATGGTTGAAATCTATATATGAGGAGATCTTTAAAATATTTGTCAAAAATGTATATTCTGAAAGCAATTAATGAATTTCAGAATTTATTTAGTTCTATTTTCTGCATTTTTTAAAATATCCTTATATCTAATTCTAGTCTATATCTTTCTGAGAGGCAATGTTATATATTGTGGTTAAACCAAGCTCTCCGGCCTGGTTTGGAAGGTTGGTCTCCTCACTTCTTATCCTTGTAACCTTGAGCACTGCCCCAGTTATTTTTTTTCCCAGTTACTTTATTTAATGGGAATAATAATAATAATAATACATCTACGTTAGGATAATACTGTGAAGATTAAATGAGTTAAAATGAGCAAAGTACTTAGGAGACTAACTGCTGTATAATAAACTCCATCCAGGGTTCACTTTTATTTTTGAAAGATAGGTAAAAGATTTTTAATCAACCTCTCTACTCTTCAAAACTCACCACAATGCCACTAATCTAGTTCTGAAAGGCATAGCTATAAACAGCAGGTACCCTATGCAGGCTTCAATGGCAAAATAAAGTCATATGTTTCTGTACCTACAGAAAAAATATAAGAAATATAATGAAAAAGGAAAAGAATAAGAAAAAAAAAAAAAACCTAGTTCTGTGTAACAAGAAACAGAATCTCAGTAGGATCTCCTTTCTATCAAACTAAAATGTCCTAGTAACCAATCTTTGAGAATCCCCTCCTGAAATACAGCAGCAGGCCAATTAATTAGTATGAAAGCTTAGTCAAAAGGACAATGCTACCTGGAGAACTAAGCAATTCAGTCAGCCTCGCAGCATCTAATTAAGCCACAGACCATGGAGCAACTTTGTTTGGTAATTTAGAGCATACATTTCCACTGGAGCGTGTTTTCTGATTCAGGTCCTCTGTCTGGGTGCTTTTTTTTCTTTTCTTTTTTTTTTTGCTGGTTAAATGTGTGCAGAAATAGAGGAGAAATCAGCATGTTCTGCCCACACCATGGGTACAACAGCATAGACTACCAGGCTCTTCCCCATATTTATTAGGGTATTTGAGCCTACATTCTGACACAAATACTGATTCTTAGTATATTAGCTCTCTTAAATTTTTCCTTCCAGAACACATTCTGTAGAGCAATGGGATACTAGAGGAGGGAAACCTGTGGTGGTTTGAGAGAATCTTAAACAATCTGACACTCAATCCAAATGTTGTGTTGCTTATGGAAACCTAGCATAGAAGAGATTTATCTGGGTTTAGAGCAAACCTTAGGTACCTGGCTCAGGTAAGTCAGCAGAGTCTGTTTTCGGCCCCCCTACACCTGTTGCAATTCTGCTTGCCATGTCCTAGGTTCTCTTGAGTATGAATTTCCCCATAGTACTGGCAAAACTGCTCTGTGTCAGAGTACAGTCCAGCCTGCAAAGATTCAGCAAGGATTAGATAAGTAAGTCCATGGAGGGTTCATTTGGAGAGAGGCCACTCTTTTAGATAAATATGAAAACCTGACACTGTGCTGGTTGTTGATTGAAACTACATAATAGGGTAGGTGTCATGTCCTGGAGGATTCAGCTGCCACTTAATTGGTAGACCAGCATCCAGTATTATAGTGAAAGTTACAGTTTTGATCCAGCTCCCTGCTAATGCATCCTGGGAGGCAGTAGATGATGGCCCAATTGCTTCTGCCCCTGCCACCCATGTGAGAGATGCAAATAGAGTTACACTGACTGCCAGTTTTGGTCTGGCCAGGCCCTGGCTATATTTGGGGAGTGAACCAGCTGATGGAAGATTCTGTGTTTGTGTGTCTAATGATCTGCCTTTCAAGTAGATGAAAATAAATACACTTTAAAATAAAGAGAAACTACGTAATGGTGAGCTATGCAAAGAATAAAAAGAAATTATTAAATTCAGTACTATTTATTATATAGCTGGAAGGAAAAATTGAATTCCCAGATGACCAGGGACAGCTAGCTGCCTCACAAACTTATTGTTACTCTGATTTGACAAGTTCATGGGACAGAAAAAAAAAAAACTGACAACATCCGTAGGGGCATTTCTCTTGGCACATTGACTAGCCTGCAATGCTCACAAAGAGGAAATTCGGGCTCACATTGTACCCTCACCAAAGGGCTCTCTTGTGTAGTGGAGCTTAGTATGGAAAACTATTCCTCTCCCAGTACTCTTAGGAGTCTTGCCTATAACTCCAAACCAATTTCTCCAGAAAAATAGCTCAAATGAGAATCCTTTGGCAATAAGAATGAATATCGGGATTTGAGCATCTGATATACAAAGCTGCTTACATGGGAACCCACCCACTGTTTTAAGAAGGCATAAGATGCTTGAAGTTGACTCCTAGAACTAAATGATGAGATGGGTTTTGTGAGACTAAAAGGATAATCGACATCAAATAAAAGAGCAATAAAAATGTCTCAATCAGTATGCAGCCACAAGTATATAAAAGTAAATTTTAAAGGGGAGAGACAAATTTAATGAAGGCACTGAAGAGTCTAAATTACTTTTGTAAAAAGTAAATTGAAATGCACTTAAGCTACTCCATCTAAATAATAAGATACTTCAGAATTTGATTTTTTTATATCTCAATTTCAAAAAGTACTTTAAAGGGCTTACCACAAAATTATAACACAGAGTTTGATTTTTTAAAGTCCTGTAAGGTGTGTATTGGTTGGGGAGGGGGACTGTAGAACATATACAGTGACTAATAATAGAATTATTAAGATTGAAAATGATCAACATTTGCTGAGTGACCATTAACTACACAGAACTAAATTGTGGATAGGAACAGAGGAAGTGAGGACATTATATCATTACTTGCCAATCACTGACTAGGTACTGTGTAAGAAATATGACCAGGAGCATACAGCAGTCCCTACCATTAAGTGGCTTAAAACGTAGAAAGGAAATCATTCCATCACTCTAAACTGGAAACAATACAAGAAAACCATGAGATTCAGATAGAATACAAAAGGAGTACAAAGAAGGTCAGAGTTGATCAAGGACATTTGAGCATAAGGAAGATAAGTAAAAAGTATTAGAGGGCCAATACTGAGGGGCAGCAAGTTAAAACTCTGGCCTCAAGCACCAGCATCCAATATGGGTACCAGTTTGAGTCCAGTCTGCTCCATTTCCTACCTAGCTCTCTGCTAATATGCCTGGGAAAGCAGTGGAGGATGGTCCAAGTCTTTGGGCCCCTGCACCCATGTGGGAGACCCAGAAGATGCTCCTGGCTCCGGATCAACTCAGCTGCAGCTGTTGCAGCCATTGGGGAGTGAACCAGCGGATGGAAGACCTCTCTCTCTGTCTCTACCTCTCTCTGTAATTTTATCTTTCAAATAAATAAAATAAATCTTTAAAACAAAAAGAAATAAAATACTGGAGATGCTAAGGAGGAGATGCACTAAAGAGGAGGCAAAGTTACACAGAAGAAAAGCCAGGGAGAAGGGAATGATTGTAAACAGGTCAGCAGCAACTCCAAACTCAGAACTTCAGAAGTGGAAAAAGGAAGAGGGGCCTGGGGAATGAATTGAAACTTGAGGAAATTGCCAACAGACTGGGAGATACAATAAAAGATATTGTTTTTGCTTCTGTTTTGTAACAGGGTAGTGGCACAATTAGAAAATGCTTTGAGGGAGAGATTAAATTATAATAAAAATCAAATAAGGCTGTTACACCAGTGATTCTCCAGGGAGCAATCAAACCCTGGGGTCTATAGGCAATTTTATGCTTCACCCCTTTTCTCCAGGGGTGGAGAGGGAGTGCCCTGTCACTCAGCTGATTGTATAGAAATTACCTTGCTGAGGGAGGTCCTGTCATTCTCAGAAGACTGTATGTCTTCACTCCACCATGCGAGACCTCCCAGAGAAGTTGGGCGTTGTTTCAGTTCCTTGTGATGGGAATCTATATTCAACTTAACGGCTGCGAGAATGTGAACATGTTCCCTGACCTCTTCATCCCTCTGATTTCTTCTCTTATAAAGAAAGCTTACCACATTGGTTGGCATTATACTAAAGGCAAGAACTGATAGGTATGACCACAAAGTTATAAACCGTAGGCTCACATTGGGTTACTGAATATTCTTTTTAGTAAACCAATGTTTACTCTACTTCCTTTGGTACACAATCAGAAAGAGTCACAGATAATGTAAGAGAAGGCTCAAAATAAATGAGTAAGGCATTAGCATTTTGCACTGTGACATTACTAGATGAAAAACATGTTTAGGCAGAGTGGTGTCAATTGCAAGGCCGTGCTTTGTACATATTCCCCCCATTAAATTGCAGCAGCATGAGACAGTTACTGTAGTCTGCAAGCTCTTCCCTGAAAAGAGAAAAAACAACCATGACTCATAGGCTGCTAACTCATTCCACAAAAGGGTCTCTGGAACGATGCCTCTTTCTTTTACCCAAAATTGCTTTTGCTACTGCTCTATGTAGGTGATGAAGAAGCTGTGATTCCCATTGTTCTTAAGATTTACATTCTTAGGCTTGTCAGAAGCAGAGTAGAATTGATCATCTATCACCCTTCACATTGCCTGGCAGCACTGGGCCAAAGCAGAAACCTTTTCTTTGTTGCTCCTCGTCTCCCTGCCCACCTTTCATCTCTCCTCTCTGGCACACTGCCTCTCTATGCCCACACTTTGCACAGTCATCGTATTGTTTCTACTACATTTGTAAACCAGCTTTCCTTGACACTCCACCAGGCAATGAAAATAATTGATCCCTCTAGTGTTCTTGGTAAAGGTCAGAAAATAGGACCGTATCAGCCGACTTGATCTGCTTGCCTATTGTATTAGGATTCCTGCAGTGGCAACCTGAAGAGCTGCAAACTGTGAGCATTAAGACTGTAAGCTTGGCCAAGGACTCAGTAAAAACCCTGTAGGCATCACATAAAATTAGGCAAGGAGTCCTGGTTACTGCTTTGCAACATCTGGCTCTTTATCTAAATCTTTCTAAGAGGAATGGAAATGCAAATTGAAGCAGTATTTTATTTTTCTTAACATTTTTTTTTTTTTTTTGGACAGGCAGAGTGGACAGTGTGAGAGAGAGACAGAGAGAAAGGTCTTTCCTTTTGCAGTTGGTTCACCCTCCAATGGCCGCCACAGCCAGTGCACCATGCTGATCCGATGGCAGGAGCCAGGTGCTTCTCCTGGTCTCCCATGGGGTGCAGGGCCCAAGCACTTGGGTCATCCTCCACTGCACTCACTGGCCACAGCAGAGAGCTGGCCTGGAAGAGAAAATCCGGCACTCCGACCGGGACTAGAACCTGGTGTGCTGGCGTCGCAAGGCAAAGGATTAGCCAATTGAGCCGTGGCGCCAGCCAGCATTCTTAACATCTTAACATTCTTAGCATTTCTTAATGTTTCTTAACATCTTAAAGTATTCTGCCCCACCCAAAAACTGATTTAACTGATTTTATCCCTTAACTAGAGAGTTGGCTAAAGATACTTCCCAAACTGTCCAGTCATTAGTGTGTTACCAATTTTTTTGAGCTCCAGTTTAATCTTCTTCATTAAAAATATGGAGAGAAGGAAAAAATACATTTTATGTGCATAATGTGCTTTATGGTAGGTACAGAAAACCAGCAGGGAGGATTGAGAACTATAAGAAATACGCTTAGGAAATAAAATAAAGTTTGGATTTAACTAATGAAATTGGTAAGAAATTGCAGAAAAAATGTATTAAGAATACAATTATTCATCAAAAATGAAAAAATGATTGAAGTTGACAATAAAAAACACATAATCCCTTTTGGGAATAATAATAAGCTCACAGAAGACGTTAGAATTTATAGGTTTGTTCTTTGAGTTTGTTTGCTCTGGAGGCATAAATGTTTAAATAGTCCTCAGGGATAAACAGGGTGGTACTAGTTCCCATTATCGAGAAATCCAATGAGAGAAATTGTGCAAGGGAAACAGATGCTGCACGGTGAGCCATTAGAAAAGAGAACATCAGTTAGCCTGTGAGCCTGCCTCTTGATAAGTACATATATAGGCTCATCTCCCTTACCTGTTTCCAAAAACCTGTACCACCCTCATAATTGACTCTGTGTCCCAATCACCTTCCCCCTGATTCCTATAGTAATCTTCTTAAAGTGAAACTCTCATTGTGGAGTCTCCAACTCAACCACTTAAAACCCTCTTTCTATCATTTGAGATTCTGTATACTCTCACTAGACCTGCCCATATTGAGCTTTACCTCAGATTCTTCCCAACACACCCTCTGCTTGAGGCTGGCCTTTCTCCCATTACCTCTAGGCATATGCCAGCCTAGTTCTACTACTAATAGAGGTCTACCATGGTTTAGGTAAAACAAGAGCTATACCCTAATTAAATGCTTCTCTGATTAAAACAGGAAGATTGCTCATGCCTCTGCAACTCTGTATGGTTATTGACCACACCTGGTTTCTAACTTCTGAAAGTTGGGTTTCCCAAAAACCTTGGGCCACTCTTGTTCTACGACTGCTTCTAAAAATCAGGCTGCTGAATAAAGGAGAATTGATAAGCAAGAAACAGTCCACCTAGGGAAGAGACATTGATTTAACAACATTTCCTGGGGCTGGTGCCCTGTCTCACTTGGTTAATCCTCCCACTGTGGTGCCGGCATCCCATATGGGCACTGGGTTCTAGTCCCGGTTGCTCCTCTTCCAGTCCAGCTCTCTGCTGTGGCCCGGGAGGGCAGTGGAGAATGCGTGGGAGACCAGGAGGAAGCACCTGGCTCTTGGCTTGGGATCGGCACAGTGTGCCGGCTGTAGCAGCCATTTGGGGAGTGAACCAACGGAAGGAAGGCCTTTCTCTTTCTCTCTCTCTCTCTCACTGTCTAACTCTGCCTGTCCAAAAACAAAACTAAACAAAACAAAAAAAACATTTTCTGATAGTCCTCATTCATAATCATTTCCTGCCTGCCCCTACTATCAGAAATATATCATCATTTCTAAATTGTGCATTTTCCCAGCTCTCTTCAACATTTGACTGTTCTCTCCTTCTCTTATTTGCCCTTTCTTCCCTTCTCTTATCCCTTCCTATAATATTCTCCTTTCCCACTTTTCCATCCTATGTTCTCTTGCATTAATTCTGAAACCTCTTGCTTCCTGCTTTCAAGTACATATTTCTGGCTGCATTGTGGGAGCCCCGAATTACAAAGGAGATGCTGCTTGCTTGTCATGTTTTAATTGCCATCTCACTAAATGCTGTGTATGCCAAGATCCCAGGTGCAGCAAGACCAGCCTGGCAGGTGGGGCTAGAATGAGCAGCACATCCACAGGTCCAGAGGAAAACCTGCCAAAAAATGACTCTGTATCCAGTAAGAGAATGCAGATGTTGCCATCATAAATAATAGACCAGGGAGACACTGCTAAAGTCTTTTCAAAACTGGAAGCATGCGGGCCAGCGCCATTGCTCACTTGGTTAATCCTCTGCCTGCAGCGCCGGCATCCCATATGGACGCCGGATTCTGTCCCGGTTGCTCCTCTTCCACTCCAGCTCTCTGCTATGGCCCAAGAAGGCAGTGGAGAATGGCCCAAGTGCTTGGGCCCCTGCACCCACATGGGAGACCAGGAAGAAGCACCTGGCTCCTGGCTTCCGATCAGCACAGTGCCAGCAGTAGAAGCCATTTGGGGAGTGAACCAGCGGAAGGAAGACCTTTCTCTCTGTCTCTCTCTCTCTCACTGTCTATATCTCTACCTGTCAAATAAAAAAAGCTTTAAAAATAAAAACTGGAAGTGTGCATTTTAAAAATAAAGTGTTCTAATAGTTAATATGTTTATTTTCATCATGAAATTCACACAATTCTTGATTTGAGAACAATCTGTTATTAGGAAAGATAATTAAAATTCTAACTTCTAAAAAATAAAAGTTGAAATTAAGTTCTTTACATCTTACTACAAATTAAATTGCTATATTATATTGGTCCTATTAAATATGTAATATTAATGATCAACTATTTTAACCTCTCAGGTGAGCTTAATGTTAGTGTGGCTAACATGCTGTTGATCTTCTCTCATCAATCTCCTATAATGCATGAGTTCTGTTAAGTTTATTGATCCATTTCACATGAAAACCATTTTAAAGTATTCAGCTCCAGGAACTTAATATTTGTGTTGTATGAACATAATAAGTTGGTCTGAGGAACAATGACAACAGTTTGAAGGTTAAGGTTTTTAAGGTATGTGCATGTGTATGGTGTATGTTAACATACATGTATGGGTACATGTTTCACTTCTCCCCTTCAAGGTTGTGTAACCTGTTTTTGCATTTTTGGGGTTGCTCTGTGCCTAGTTTTTGATGCTTATCCACAGAGTAGAGAAGGGCAGCTCAGTGAGAAGGGGTGACAAGACCCATTCAGTCCCCAAGTGATGTACTCCTCTGGATTAAGGCTCTTCCCATGTGAATGGTATTTTAAGAGTGAAATAGACTTTGTCAGTGCTGAACACCATTCCTTATGGAAGGGAATATTATAGTAATGAAAGAAAAACTGAGCCTATTATGTAGCAGGAATCAAGCCTCATACCTTCCCAAATGTTGACCTATTGAAACTTCACAACACTTCAGAGACGGTGTAATTTTCTCCATTTTTTCACATTTGAGGAAACTGAGGCCTATGAAGAGCTGGTTCACATAGATAATAAATGATAGAGCCAAGATTTAAACCTAGATGACCTGGACGTGAAAAGCCATATTCTTTTTCATTATATACACCTTTTAGACATGCATTTGCCTCAATTTCTCCTCTAATAATGTCATACCAAATTGGTCTTGTGCACATGTGACTTATAAGATTGCCTGAATTTCAATTTGAACCTTTTCTATAGCTGCGAATTTCCAGTCACTATATGATATCTCCTGCAGTCTTAATAGCAGTAATTCTTGTTTTCTATTGTTCAGGAAAGGTTACTTTAAAATATATAGGAACTGTCAGAAGCCTACCTTTTTTAAAAAGTGGCAATTTGAATTCTCACTGTTCTGTTATTTGAGTGGCTGAAACACAGTAGCGGTAAAACTTGGTTTCTGACAGTGACTTTTATATTACAATTGAAATAGTTGTATTTCCTCCAAGCTCCTTACTTAGCATTCTAACATTCTCTAACAACTGAAAGGATGTTTCACTCTAATCTCTTTACATAGTTACATCCTGAAAGTCTGGGGTAGGTAGCTGCCATCCTATGACTATCCTTGCTGTTATGTCTCCTTAAGCCAGTCATTGGCTGTGGCTGTGGATTCATTCTAAGAGGAGGAGTGTGGTGGGGGTAAGAGGCGCGGAGTCACCACACAGACCCCGGGAGTCGGGTGGAAGCAGGCCAGAGGCAAGCAGCCTGAAGACTTGTTTATTTCAGTTGGTACAGCAGCTTAAATAGCCAAGGCAGCCAATCTGGTCAAGGGGCGGTCTATGCCCTAATCAATGACAGCCTATTGCCAGGCAGTTTCTGTTGCCAGTGGCCATCTTGGCATGGCCCTCTTATTCCATCACATTTCCCCCTTTTCGTTTATTTTTGAGCAACAGGAGGCATGATTCTTGGCCATACCATTGTTGACCCTGTTTCCATGTGGTCTCCATACACGGCTGTGCCTGTCTTAGGGATCTTACCTGTCGTTGACTAACCAGCACTCAAAACAAGAGACCACAGGTGTACTTGCTCAGATGGGGGTAGGAATGAGAAACAATGGTAATCAGGAATGGCATGACTGCACGCAGGCTGTGGGCTGTTTGAGTGGCTGACCAGAGCTAGTGGGTATAAAACAGTAATGGATGTGGCTATGGGCAGTTTCTCAGGGTAGGTTGATAGGGCAGGTGTATCTGCTAAGAAGGTGGACTCTCAGTCTTGTTCAGCTGGTTCTGGTTGACTGTCAGTCGCAGGCTTGATGTTTCTGGCTGGTACCCAAATGGGCTGTTCCGCATTCTCTGGAGAAACAAAAGCATATCCTCGACCCTTGGTTCGCAGAAGCCTTTTACAGGTGTTGGAATCCAGGGCCTGAATTCTGCATCCGCTCCTACATTAATGGCAAACATGCCAGTGGGATGGGGTCTAGCAGCTGCCCTGAGAGCCTGGGGTGCCTGGGATCTGCCACAAATGTGAGGATCCACACTGGATGTGGATGGGATGACCTCGCTTTGATTATTGCCTTAAGGTAGTCTAAGTTCATCCCATGGCTATTTGCGGGGTGGCTGACTAGGCATTGCTGCCTTGTCTGCTGTCATGTCATTTTCACTGTCAGAGCTCTCTCTCCCTCAGTCATCAACTGTTGCCTGTGAGGAAGAGGCCTGGAGTGACAGGCTCTTATCACTCACAGATTCATTATGTTCAGTAACATGTGTGCGCTTCTGAGAGAGGGGTATCTTTCCCATGTTTGAGTGTTTAAGAGCTGCACGCCATGCCAACTCTAGCCAAAGGAAAGACACCCACAGCACTGCTGCCATAACAAAACAAATTCCTAGCACCTCAGCAGATGATGGCATTCTGCAGGGGGTTCCCTACGTTAGACGAACAGACAGTGGTGTATCAGATCGTATGTATGTCCTGTGCTTAGTGGGGGACTTCCTTGATTCGTTAGGTCAAGGCCGTATGCCCACACGGTATCTCCGGAGTGTCACCTCTCTCGAGTGAGGGAGGATGACTTGGTTCCGAATTCTGGGATGATCAGTCCATTACATGAATTTGCCCAGTGAACCGAAAGTAAAAGGAGGAGCCGAGAAGCGGCATTAGGCTTCTGGGCGGTGTGTGCTAACCTGGGGTCACTTCAACCGAGGACAAGGACAAGGAAAGGGGCATAGGAGGGGGTTCTGTGCTCACCCTCACAGAACTGAACAGCACACAAAACACCAAAGGGCCTACTTGCAGAATTCAAGGGGGGACCTGGCCGAGTCCGACATGCTCTCAGTCACGTTGGCGTGCCAGATGTTGAGGCTGATTCGTTCTGAGAGGAGGAGCGTGGTGGGGGCAAGAGGCTCAGTCACCATACAGACCCTGGGAGTCGGGTGAAAGCGGGCCAGAGGCGAGTAGCCCGCAGACTTGTTTATTTCAGTTGGTACAGCAGCTTAAATAGCCAAGGCAGCCAATCTGGTCACGGGGTTGACCATGCCCTAACCAATGACAGCCTGTTGCCAGGCAGGTTTCAGAAGCCATCCAATCACAGCCTATTGCCAGGCAGGCTCCATTACCATGTGGTTTCCGAAGGCATCCAATCACAGCCTGTTGCCAGGCAGTTTCTGTTGCCAGTGGCCATCTTGGCATGGCCTTCTCATTTCACAATTAGCTTCAGTACTGGGGTACTTTCTAGACAACTGTTTGGTTTTGGCTTCCCCTGCCCAGTTAGTTTTTTATTTATTTTTTAATTGAATATCATATCTTCAGGTATGTTGCAAAATTTGTGTTCATAGCAATGCAACCTGCAATCAAGGAGTTATAGAAAAAATAATTTGTATCAATTTAGCTCTCTTTATATGTCAAAGTGATATTGGTACGAAGACAACTATAATGCAAAGGAAACAAAGCCTTCCTTTGTACACCACACTTCCTTTTATATGGCATTTTATTTGCATGTACACACCTTTACCCAGAAAAGTGAAATATCTCGACCCTGTGTTTATTCCCTTGTGGTCTATTCGCATTTCCAAACACAGAGATCATGAAATTGCACAATAATTGGTGAGGAAGGGCCCTATCCTGAACCTTACTAACACAAGAACATTTCAGAGATGATCTCCTGAGACAGAGTCCAGTTTTCTACCCAAGAGAGTAGCAATAATAGTGTGAATTTTAAGCCAATTGCAAGATGTAAGTACTACATAATCAAGGGGTAATTTTGGCATTAGAGTTTTGAGCTGCCTCACACATCACCCCTCCGAGACAATCACCTCAATAATATCTGCAAATCTTGGAGGCTCCAACATTCCCATCTTTCCCTTGGGAAGAAGAGGTATACCTCAATACAGGACCAGCTTGTCTAAACATCTAAAAAATCCCACTTTTGCATGCTTAATGAACTCTAATGATGAAAGAGAGAGAGAGGTTTTACTTTTCCCCCATTGACAAGAATATATTTTATTTGGGGCATTATAATTTTGCATCAGACAATTCTTTGCAGCCACATCTGTTGCACCTCTTACCCATGAATGACATGGCCCTATGTTATAAGTTATCTGTGCTTGTGCCTGCGTGTCCATGCCACAAAAGATAGCTTTAGCTGGGTATGCATGTTTAGGACCAAGATATTTGATTTTAATGAATGAGTGCATGATTTTCTGTTTCCAAAAACATTCTTGGTCTTGCAGTTTCACTTCTGCTGCAAAAAAGGCACCTATGTGGTCTCGGTAGGGAGAGCAGTCTCGGGCTTTTTGTTCTGGTTTTCAATAGTGTCCAGTCAATCATTGACTAGTTGCAGTGTGTCCTCCAGCATCCGTTATCCAATGTAGCTGTCACATGATCTGCATGTTATGGTGAAGTGAGTCAGTGCATCGCAAAGCTGTGGGAAAATCATCTCTTCTGGGGAGTATATACATCCTCTTAGTTGTGAGGAAAGAAAGCCCAAGAAACACCTACAAGCATTTTTGTTAGTGGAAGCTTGCATTTTCATTGGTTACTGATGCACACACCTCATGACTAGCATTGTGGCAGGTTGGGCTGCCAGTGTATTATTGCAGTTCAAGTTGCCAGGCTCAGAGGATTAATTGTGCCAAACATTAGCAGAATGAAAAGGGAGTTGTAGGGAAGAATTGAGTCATCCTCATCATTAATGTAACTGAGTGATTATAGATCCTTTCCCAGGAGAAAATCCAACAGTAACTAGCCGTTGAAATATAAAATAGAATCCTGAAGAAGCCTGGCACAAGATCTGTGCACTGTAGCTAAGAATAGTAAGGTTAATTACAGAAGAGAGTGAGAGAATCAGAAAAACAACAGTAGCACAAAGGAGAGGTTGTTGTAGAGGTAGTTCTAAAATAGCTGGTAAGGGGCCATTTGTGGAGTTTCCAAAATGTTAACCCTTGAGAACTGAAACTGGGAGAGAATGGGAGAGGGAAGAAAGAGAAAGAGAAACATCCAGTGTAGATCATTTGTGATTCCAACTCGAACTCCTGTACTGCTGTGATAAAGAGTAACAGCTTATTACACTAGATTCTGCCTATTAATTGCAGTTGTCAATATAAGACCAAATCTCTTTAAATTAAGAATGCATGATATGCAAAGAGACTCATACAATTCTGTGTCACTGTTATTCTCTAATAAGCACTAAATTCTGTAATAAAAAGTGTTTGTATCGGCCAGCACTGCGGCTCACTAGGCTAATCCTGCACCTGCGGCGCAATACCCTGGGTTCTATTCCCGATTAGGGCATCGGATTCTGTCCTGGTTGCTCCTCTTCCAGTCCAGCTCTCTGTTGTGGCACAGGAAAGCAGTGGAGGATGGCCCAAGTGCTTGGGCCCTGCACCCATGTGGGAGACCAGGAGGAAGTACCTGGTTCTTGGCTTGGGATCGACGTAGTGCGCTGGCCCTAGCGGCCATTTGGGGGGTGAACCAATGGAAGGAAGACCTTTTTTTCTGTCTCTCTCTCACTGTCTAACTCTGCCTGTCAAGAAAAAAAGTGTTTGTGTCACATAAGCAAGTAAATTTCACAGAGTCTAAAAAATCTTGGTTGATAAATTCTGTAATAATATAAGTCTATCATATATAACAGTACCACAGACAGAATCTTGTGAAACTATTTAAGAAAATGATGATAATTGTGATAACATTTGTCAAAGTTTTTTTTTGTTGCTGTTGTTTATTTATCTGAAATTCAGAATTATAGAGGTCAGCACTGTGGCATAGCAGGTAAAGCCACTGCCTGCAGTGCTATCATCCCATACGGGCACCAATTTGAGTCCTGGCTGCCACACTTCCAATCTGTCTCTCTGCTATGGACTGGGAAAGCAGTAGAAGGTGGCCCAAGTCCTTGGGCCCCTGCATCTGCATTGGAGACCTGGAAGAAGCACCTGGCTCCTGGCTTCGGATCAGCACAGCTCTGGCCATTGTGGCCAGTTGGGGAGTGAGCCAGTGGATGGAAGACCTCTCTCTCTCTCTCTCAGCCTCTGCCTCTCTGTAACTCCGCCTTTCAAATAAATGAGTAAATCTTTTTTTTAAAGGAAGAGTTACAGAGAGGGAGAGAGAAAGATTGATTTTTTTACCCACTAGGTCACTTCTCAGATGACCACAATGGCAAGGACTGGGCCAAGCTGTAACCAGGAGCCTACCTTATCTCACTTGATAGTCTTCTCCAGGGTTACCTACATTGTCACAAGTTGCAGAATTCTCTATTTTAAAATTTGAATAGTATTCTCTGGTGTGTATACATACCAAATTTTCTTTATCAATTCAGTACTTGATGGACACTATCTTACTTCATTTAATGCTGCTGTAACAGAAAATCTGAGACTGAGTAATTTGAAGTAATTAGAAATGTATTGGTTCGGCCAGCGCCGCAGCTCAATAGGCTAATCCTCCTCCACCTTGCGGCGCCAGCACACCAGGTTCTAGTCCCATTAGGGATGCCAGATTCTGTCCTGGTTGCTCCTCTTCCAGGCCATCTCTCTGCTGTGGCCCGGGAGTGCAGTGGAGGATGGCCCAAGTGCTTGGGCCCTGCACCCCATGGGAGACCAGGAAAAGCACTTGGCTCCTGCCATGGGATCAACGTGGTGTGCTGGCCGCAGCGCGCCAGCCGTGGTGGCCATTGGAGGGTGAACCAACAGCAAAAGAAGACCTTTCTCTCTGTCTGTCTCTCTCTCACTGTCCACTCTGCCTGATAAAAGAAAAATGTATTGATTCACAGTACTGGAGGCTAAGAAATCCAAGATTAAGTAGCCAGCATCTGGGCCTTCTTGCCGTGTCATCAGGTAGTGGAAGGTAGAAGCAAGAGAGGGTAAGAAGGCAATCACAAGGGAGCTAAATTTTCCCTTTCTTAACAAACTCCCCTTTTTTTTTTGTATTTCAGCATTTTATTCTTTTAGACTTTTTTATATTTAAGGGATAACACATTATTTATAAAGTTTAACAACAATCAGGAAACTTTTTTCTTTTTTAAATTTTTTTTCAATTTTTACTTAATAACTATAAATTTCCAAAGTATAACTTTTGGATTATAGCAGCTTTTCCCCCCATAACCTCCTTCCAACCCACAACCATCCCATCTCCCCCTCCCTCTCCCATCCCTTCTTAATGTGAAAACAACATTAATCCACACACTCCACTCTCAGGTCCTAATCACTTCCTATTTGGCCCCACCTCCCAATAGTGCTTCTAATTCATATACTTTTAATGTGTACTTTTTAGGAGATACTTTCAAACAGTATTAGACAAACTGATTTCATTTTGTTGCTATTGTTAATAGTGCTGCAATAACCTTAGCATTGTAGATATTTCATCAATATACTGATTTTATTTCATTTGAATATACAGCCAGTCAAGGGATCGTGTGGTAGTTCTATTTTTAATTTGGGGTGGGGGACCTACACAATGTTTTCATAATGACTGTAGTAACTTACATTTCCACAAAAAGTCTGCAAGGATTCCCATTTTTCCAAACACTCTCCAACATGTGTTATCTTTTATGTTTTGATAATAACAGAGCTGGTGTGATGTGATATATAATTGTGTTTTTAATTTTCATTTATCTGATGGTTAGTTTTATTGAACATTTTTGTATGTCTGTTGGCCATTTACATGATTTCTTTTGAGAAATGACTAATTCAGTTCTCCTGCCCATTTTTTAATTGAGCTCTTTTCAACAGAATACATTTATTTATTTATTTTTATTGTATCCTTTGTCTGTCTTCTCCCATTCCCACCTCTTTTTCTGATGTGCTCCCCTCAAGATCGTAGGAAACCACATTTGCCAGGCTCAGTTGCTTGTTGGCTGCTGAGCAGGCTCTACCCATGGGATGAAATGGAGGAAGATTTAAGAGGGGAGTTCATGAAAAGTCTCAGTCTCTTTCCACGCTTACGATGACTTCATCTCCTCCCTAACACTTGGTTCCAATAGATTACCCTCCCTCCGCTGCCCTTTTCCCACCTGGCAATATGTAACCAGGAGTCTAGCTCCCACTGGATTACCCTAGTTTTGGGCCTTGGTCAGCCTGTCCCAAAATTTGAAGATCTCAGGACAAAGCTACAAAAGAAAGCCCACAAATATATGTTCAAAATCAAATGCAAACTATTAAAGTATTTTTCATATTTTATTTTTGACAAAAGAATCTTCATAGTGGCATTTTAAAAATCACTAGTTTGGGAATCCACAGGATAGACACCCACTTCTCTTACTTGTTGGGAGGCAGAGGGTGAAGTTTGCTATTTTCCATACCCAAGGCTTGGCTACTCATGCAAGTGTCCATCCTCCCTCACCCCACTGTCTGGGACTGCAAGAATACTCTGAAGAGAGTGAGACATTTCTCCTTATTCCAGCTAGTTCAAGCCAAGAATTCTCTGCCCTGAAAGTGCCCCAAATCTCCTAACCTGGATAATGGTGACCCTTTAAGTTCCTCAAAGAAACCTGAAGCTGGAATTCCGGGTTCAAATTTTAAAATTTCAGATTCTTAGGCCTCAGATTTGTGGTCCATTCTTCTTTCTTGATTCCATTCCAAGCTGTGAAGAGCTCTGAGCATATTCACATGGACAATCTAGACCTCACAACCAAGCTGTATCCACTTCCCAACCCCATCCCCCCATGTGCAAATAAGTGCCTGCTGTTGGCCATCTTGTGACTCTATGGATCTGTGCTACTCAAAGTAGAATACACCCAAAGACCTTCTGACCTGGAGCCAAATTTCATCCATTTAGAGGAAGCCAAAAAACGTACCCCCATAGACCATGGTCCAGAAGGAGTTTGAGGCATTGGATCTGGATAATTATGTTCTCATGAGCCATAGGTTTCTTCTGTTGTAAAGAACATAGCTGGGAAGGAAAAGAGTGGGGTATTATGAAGTGTGGAACACAGGGCAAGGTTCAAACTTGTCCCAATCTAAGGGTGCCACCAATAGTGAGAGTCCCCAAAAATGATGGTAGGGACATCTTTCCTACTGTTGCTATTCTCCTGGCTATATCATTGTCTTCTTAGCTCTTATTTCATCGTCTTAAACAAATCCTTATATTAAATTCCCTTTCCTTGGAACACCTAGAAATGTTTCTGTTTTTCAGGCTGTAGCCTGAGTGAGGTAGCTTGTTTGAAAACTTTTCAAAAAGTGTTACATTGCAGTGAAATTTTCTGTGCATTGTTGGTTGGATTAATCTAAAATTATAAGAAGAGGCCCCATTACAATGATAGATTCAGAGATATAAAGTGTTTTGTGACAATCTATGTCTTTTCCTAACACATGTGCATTTCATAAGTCATATTTTAAAAGGCATTATATATTTAGCTGTACCTAAATTTTCATGTGGAGTTACAAGGTAAATAGGACAGATGGAGAAAAATAGAAGTGGAATATTTCAGCATGCCATGCAGAAGGGCAGGAAAGTGATAGTGAATCAACTAAATGCTGTCTCTTACTTAATATAGAGCCTTTGATGACAAGCTGCAGCCTTTGGGTTCTCTACAATTCGCTCCACACTTCCCACATTGGATCTTTTTCACGTGTCATTCTACTAGGGCAGTGCACTGCTAGCTCTTAAAATAAGACTTACACATATGGTACTTATATAATGAAGATAAAACCCATGCAGCAGGGCTGGAAATATTCACATTAGGTCTCTTGATAATGCTTGCAGTGATACTGCTTAGATTATATAATAATTCAATTCCCAGGTTAGTTTTCCTTTTTCCTGGAAGGCACAATAATTTGACATATGTTTGACTTCTAATCTTTTCCCCTTTTTGCTAAGAAATAAGATTTTTCTGTTTTTGAAAATTTTGTTTTAGTGGTAAGACATAGTCTCTGTTGTTACAGTCTATATCACCAGGTACAGTTTATCACTGACAAGATCGTTACTGAGAAAAATCGAGAATATATTTGGTGATGTTCTGTCATTCCTGTTTCCACGCCTTTGTTTGTAACTCCATCTCACTGCAGCAAGCCTGCTCTGACTGACCTGGTATACACTGCCAAGATTTGGCATTTGCTTGCCAAAAGTAATCAACTTTACTACCTGATGTTACTAAAAACTGCAGCCAATTTTCAATTATCCATGTCAGTAGATGCAGGGATCATTGAAATCCAGATCCACTCTATAAATAACAAGGCAACAAGAGAAACAAAACAATGGAGCTTTATTTGATCAATAGTTGCAATCTTTTTCATAGAGATATCTAAGGTAGTCATCATTTCTTCCTTCTAATTGAAAAGCAGGTCAGACTGGTAGAGCTTGCACTTTACTTTTAGAAAAAAGTGTATCCTCCTAGCCTCTCCCCCCTCCACAGTGTTCCTATTGAATTTCCCACCTGGAGAATGTAGGAGGAGCAGCTGGAAAATCTTGAGGCTTCTGCACTCAAGGCCAGGTTATCTGGGCATCAAGGGACATTAGACAAACTTCTACAAAGGCTGAGGAGAGGTCACACACTTAAACCTGTCCAGTTCAGGGAGGGAAGAGTGAGAGGTAACTGTAGGGGTCATTGTAGTACTTCTCTATCCTGGGTACAGATGCTGCATGGTGCAAACATCAGGCAAGAAATAGTTTTCCTAACACTTACTCCTGAGCAATTAAGGATATGGAGTAGTCTACTTTTACTTTTGACAGTAGCTAGACCATTCTTAATGAAGTCAGAAGAGGAACATCAATAACCTGCAAATCACATAATGAATCCCAATGCCATGAAGAGCTGAGTATTTATATTCATTCTCTATGTTTATTCAGTTCAAAATCTTGAATCCTCCCAATATTCACATGTAGGGGCCAGATCCTGCAAACCAGGAGATCTTGTTGACATCTTATGGGAAAAATTTGACACTCTATCCTACTTGACGGACTAGTAGATTACGTTTATTTGTGTAGAATGTTTATAATGCTTTCCAGCTAGTATATGTAGTGATATTATACTTAGTGCTTCTATTGGCATTTAAACCAAACAATAAATTGTACTTAGTCAGTGATCCCCATTCAACATGGAACCTTTGTCATACTATTCATATTTAGTAAGTCGATGAACAAAGTGTGAGAGGGTTATTATTATTAATAGCTGTAATAAGTACAATAGACAGAATTATGCTGCAAATTGCAAGAAAGTAAATAGGCCCATGAAGGTTAATTATGGTAACTAACTGCTGTGCATGGTTATTTCCTAAGTCATGTTGTATTACAAACAGGAGACTAAACAATGTTTCTGTCTCATCATTTTTCCTCGCTTATTTTATCTTTGCTTACTTATCCCTTTTCTGCCCATCTCCCCAAAGCACATTTTGGGACATGGCAACATTTTTCAAGTGTTAATATGAATTCATGTCTTCCTTAGAAATAATTAGAGCTCTACACATGTCAGAAAATTATGAGACATAGTGTCTTTCATCTCAAGTTATGTTCCAGCACAGGAGGCGATGAAAACGCATTATCTGAAAATTACTCCATATAAAGTGAATAGTCATGTTCTCACTTGAGTTCTTCAGAAACAGATGGCCACTCTCTTAGTAATAAAAATAATTCTCCTTACTTAACAAGCTCTTATTTCAATATATATTCACTTGAATTATGTCATATTATCTTTGTACCATTCCTTTGAGGGAGAAAGAAACCAAGACCTGATACTTTATGGAGGAGCCCTCAGAGAGAAGTCTACACCCAAACTCTGAACTGGTCATCACCCTCAAGTGATCTCATAGCTCCTTTCTTTAGCATAAGGATTGATACATTTATAAACATGGTTTTTCCCTGTGAAAATTTACTGCTGGTCTTTAAAAAATATTTTTAAATGTTAAAATGCATGTCAACATGGGAATATTGAAGCATCATTTCAGATTTTCACTCCAGGGTAAATGCAGCCTGAAGGATAGATAACAGCATCAACTGCATCAATAGTGGAAACTGGTGTTGAGTCAGCAACCCTTGGTTCTAGTTGTGCCATGGCAATGGTAGTGGAGGTCATGGTTGTTTGGAATAGTGGTTGCTTGTTATTGTGTGAATTCAGTAGAACCAATATGTATGTATCAGCCCAATAAATTCTGAGGAAAATTCCACACTCTAAATAACTTCCAACTTTCCATAAATTTCATACCACAGACCACTTAGGAAAGCTTAAGGAAAATTCTAACTTTAGAAATCATGCTTTGGGGCCAGCACTGGGTGTAGTGTGGTGTAGTAGATTAAGCCTCCACTTATGGGACCAGCATCCCATATGGGCATCAATTTGAGTCCCAGCTGCTCTACTTCCAATCCAGTTCCCTGATAATGGCCTGAGAAAGCAGTAGAAGATGGTCCAAGTGCCTCTGCATCCATGTAGAAGACCTAGATGAAGCTCATGGCTCCTGGCTTCAGCCTGGTCCAGACCTGGCTGATGTGGCCATTTGGGGAGTGAGCCAGTTGATGGGAGATTGCTGCCTCTGCCTCTGCCTCCCCCTTTCTGTAATGTTGCCTTTCAAATTAATAAATAAATCTTTAAAAAACGATATTAAGGAGGCAAAGGTGATAGCTCTGAACTTTCTTCCTCAGCAAAAAGGATACTAAAGCAGGGGCCAGGTTAGGGCATGGGGAATGTCAGTTGTCAGAGGCATTAAACGAGAGAATAGACTATTTGAATGCCTCACAAGTCATACAAGGTAAACTCAAAAAGAAGAGCATAGTTAGGAACAAAAAGCTTTTTGAAATGGGAGAAGTAGTCAAGCAAATGAATACTAAAAGGGCAACTGTTGTTGAGCTCAAAATAGAAAAATTCAGTTGTGTTTATAATGTATTTTTTTAACTTTTATTTAGTAAATATAAATTTCCAAAGTACAGTTTATGAATTACAATGCCCCCCCCCCATAACTTCCCTCCCACTTGCACCCCTCCCATCTCCCGCTCCCTCTCCCATTCCATATAATGTATTTTTTAAAGATTTATTTATTTTTTAAAATATTTATTTATTTGAAAGGTAAAGTTACACAGAGAGAAGTAGAGACAGAGAAAGATCTTTTTTTTCTTAATTTTTATTATGACAGGTAGAGTTATAGACAGAGAGAGAGACAGAGAGAAAGGTCTTCCTTCCACTGGTTCACCCCCAAAATGGCTGCTATGGCCGGAGCTATGCCGATCTGAAGCCGGGAGCCGGGTGCTTCCTCCTGGTCTCCCATGCGGGTGCAGGCACCCAAGTACTTGGACCATCCTCCATTGCCCTCCCGGGCCACAGCAGAGAGCTGGACTGGAAGAGGAACAGCTGGGACTAGAACTCGGCGCCCATATGGGATGCCGACGCCGCAGGTGGAGGATTAGTCAAGTGAGCCATGGCGCCAGCCCGGAGAAAAAGATCTTTCATCCAATGGTTCAATCCTCCAGATGACTTTAACAGCTAGGACTGGGCCAGGCTGAAGCTAGGAGCCAGGAGATTCTTTCTGGTCTCCAATGTGGGTGCAGGGGTCCAAGCACCTGGGCCATCCTCCACTGCTTTCCCAGGCACATTAGCAGGGTTCTGGATTGGAAGTGGAGCAGCCAGGACTCAAACTGGTGCCTATATGGGATGCCGGTGTTGCATGCCACAGCTTTAACCCACTGACTCACAGTGCCAGCCTTCATTTATTTATTTATTTACAAGGCAGAGAGCCAGTGAGAAACACACAGAAAGAAATCTAAATGCAGATTCACTCTCCAAAAGCCCACAAAGGCAAGAGTGGGGCCAGGCTGAAGCCAAGAACCTGGAACTCCGTCTGGGTCTCCCACGTGGGTAAAAGGAACCTATGTACTTAAGCTATCTTCTGCTGCCTCTCAGAATACACAGTAGCAGGAAGCTGGATCTGATGCAGAACACTCAGTACTGGAAATAGCACTCCAGTATGGGATGTAGACATCATAGTGGCAGTTTAACCCATTGCAACAAATTCTTGCCTGTACGTGAGTTTTTTTTTTTAAGACTTATTTATTTGAATGTCAGAATTACAGGGAAAGAGAGAGATACATAGAGACAGAGGAGGGAGGGAGAAATCTTCCATACGCCCATTCATTCCCCAAATGGCTGCAATGATTGGAGCTGAGTTGGTCCAAAGCCAAGAGCCAGGAAATTTTTCTGGGTCTCCTTTGTGGGTGCAGGGGCCCAAAGACTTGAGCCATCCTATGGTGCTTTCTCAGATGCATAATCAGGGAGCTGGATTGGAAGTGGAGCAGCTAGGACTCAAACTGGTGCAGGTATGGGATGCCAGCATCACATGCAGCATCTTTACCAGCTACACCATAGCACCAGCCCATAATGTGTTTTTAATTAAGAAAAATACATTTAACTTTTTAAAAGATTTACTTTTATTTTTTGAAAGGCAGAGTTACAGAGAGACAGGTAAAGATCTTCCACCTACTAGTTTACCCCCCAAATGGCCAAAAAATCCGGGGCTGTACCAGACTGAAGCCAGGAGCCTTTAGCTTCTTTTGGGTCTCCCACATGGGTTCAGGGGCCCAAACACCTGGCCATCTTTAGCTGTATTCCCATGTGCATTAGCAGGGAGCTGGGTGGGAAGTAGAGCAGCCAGGACTTGAACTGGTGCCCACAATGGATGCCGATGTTGCAGAGGTCACAGGCAATGGCTTAACTCACTACACCACAATGCTGGCTCCCCAAAATATATTTTAAAGCAATTTCTCTCAAATTACACTTTTTGCATGATATTTGGTTTTCCCTTACATGCATAGAGTGGGGAAAAATAAAAACTTGGCCTTACAAAGAGGGTTTGATTTCCAATAAGGCTGTTTACTTTTGTTACTTGGCCTCTTAGAGTTTTGGTGTTCTCACACCATTCAATAGTTATTGTGAGAGGTACATGAAACCATATATACAGGCATCCATTGATATTGAATTCCTTTCCCTTGTGAAAGAAACCATGCCCTGAGCACTTGGTAAAAATGGCAAAGGAAACTTTTCACTCAATAGGGGAGAGGGGTTCCTGCAACAGGACAAAATATTTGAACTCAACTCTACTGAAACAAATGGCAGGAGGATTTTTAATCACTGGAGTGAGCTATTGGAACACTACCGCACTACTAGACGACTTTTCGAAGGAGGATAGTCAGTGTGATTACGCCATCTGTGTCTGCTGATTGTCAGCTGTCAATCCTCCCACAGAGCCTGGGAGAAAGGGGCATTATCTTTCTTGCTGGTTATATTTCCCTGTGCTGACTTCCAGGTCCTTGACAAGGGTATTTCTAGGTAGTAGGAGATTTATAGCACCAAAACAGAGATGAAGAAAGAGTTTACAATTGCTAGTTGTCTAAAGTAAATGCCCTAAGAGAAGGGAGGTCTGGGGCTGCCAGTCAGGAAGAAGCCCATCTAGCTAAAGGGTAAGTTGAGGCATCTCAGTCACTCTTCCCCTTCCTTGCTATGTCCTGCTGCCAGTCAGTCACATTCAACATTTTTCCATCTCAGAAAGTTCTGGTGTCTAAGCAGCTCTTCTACATTCTGATCCCTTGGGAGTCTATCTCATCTCAAACTTTTCTTTCCATTTTTTGCCATTTTTACTCTATTATCTTCTTTCCTGCACAATAACAGGCATTACTAAGAAATTGCACATAAAAGTGACCTATCTGTGAAAGACCTTCTGTTTAATGGAAGGCCTGGGAAAAGTAGCTTTTATTTTTTAAGAGTTTGGGATTTGGCTAAGTCATAAAATAGGACCTCGTGATTAGCTTTATAGCAATCATCTCCTATGAATTATGATTCGCCTCTGAAAGATATTTTCCTTGACCTCAGAGTGCTTCAGGGGACTCAAAGCCTCTCTACTCCATAATTACTCTTACAGTTCTAACTCTGTTATGGACCCACCATAGACTTTTGTCTGCCTTTAACTTTTCTGTCTGTTTTTCTTCTTTCAGTAATCTGAAAGTATTCTCAGCAAGAATCTCAGCCAAAACAGAAGTTTAAAGAAAAGCAGTTTACAATATTATTTTCTAATTTCCAAGCTGAACCAAATTTTTGCCACTCCTGGGTTATAACTAAACAGTTGTAACCAAAGTTGTAACCAAAGTTATAACCAAAGTGAACGTAGCAGCCTTGAGTCACTGATGTTTTTTTTTTCACCCTAAAATATTACATTGAGTGAATAATTAAATCAACCTGGAAAACCACATTTTTGTCTGCAGCCTTTAATCATAACAAAAATATAACATTCACATGAGTTGATCATATTTCTAAGTTCAAGCACTTGGTTCCAGAGCTATAAAGACCTGTAGGAAATAATAAATTGAAAAGGTCTCTCCTTTTCTTACCAGCACAGTGAGTGGAATAGAGAAAAAAAAAAAACACACTGAATCTTAATAAAAATGTAACTAGATAAAATAGATTCTTCAACTTTCTCTATTTTTTCTATTTCAATCATATTGCTTATAATTTTGGCTACATTATACTTAAGCACTAGTTATTTCTTCGCTGGTACTTGTCAGTTTTTGTATGTCAAGGTACACATCCAATTCTTTCTTGTATTGCTTTGTTTTTGTTATAATGAAGCAATGGTCAACAGTACAGAACTCGATAGTGTATTCTTGACTCCCTCTCTGCCTTGTCATGCTTTGGAGGCACAATATTTCTACATTTTTCTTAGTTTATCTGCCTGAAAAGCTAGCACAGTTATTTCTGTCAGAGTTATCTGTTTTGAAGGCATGTATTAGTATTTGTCTTCTAAAACGATTTGCAAATGAACAGTTCAAGCTAATGGGATGTTTTGGTCTCCAAATCTGTTGTGAACATATATGAATTTGTAATATTCAAATATTAAAAATAAAGTATAGCTGGCACTGTTGCATAGCAGGTAAAGCAGCCACCTGCAGTGCCGGCATCCCATATGGGTGCCGGTTTGAGTCCTGGCTGCTCCACTTCCAATCCAGCTCTTTGCTATGGCCTGGGAAAGCAGTAGAAGATGGCCCAAGTCCTTGGGCCCCTGCACCTATGTGGGAGACCAGGAAGAAGCTCCTGGCGCCTGGCTTCAAATCGGCACAGCTCCAGCTGTCGCAGCCTATAGGGGAGTGAACCAGAGGATGGAAGACCTTTCTCTCTCTCTGCCTCTCCTCTCTCTGTAAATCTGACTTTCAAATAAATAAATTTTTTTTTTAAAAAGAAGAAGCATAAAGTAATATAGGAATATGGGCTAAGGAGTTCAATGCATTGGAGTTTGAGTCTCAGCATGCCTCATTCAATTTTATGGGACCTTGAGCACATTACTTGTTATACCTGAGCCTTACTTTCCTCTTCTTTAGATGGTAATGGCAAATTATAGTGCTTCCTGGAAGGGCTAATGATGCAAATAAAACTCTCAGCACTGTGTCTGGTTCATAGCAGCCACACAAAACGAACCAAAAAAAAAAAGGAGTTTTTCTTATTGCAAATGTAATTTTTCTAAATTATACTAATCCATACTATACTCAATCCTAAAACAGGAAAACATAATTTAATCCCTCTGATTATTAATCATAACATGTTCAAATTGTGACCATGCCGCGAGGCCGTTATTGTTTACAATGATTATTATTATTTTCAAAGATTTACTGCTTAGTACATATTTCTGATTGATAGGGTATGAATATTAAGAAACCACCTTTGTAGAATTAAGAAACTTCATCTCATCTACATTAAGCTGCTGCCCTTCTGTTATGAATGAGATGCTCCTGGCTAACTGAAAATTCTTTTCTAAAACTAAGATTAGGTTTCTACCTTTCCATACATACTTTCCTTCACAGTTACTCTGGGGCCAGTTAAGATTACTGTGTTAGAGTTTAAAGAGAGTAAGAGAAACAGAGTGAAACCAAATAATGCACATAGGGACTAGACCTAGAGTCAAGGTCACAGTTTTGGAATTCTAGCTAAATAGTCTACGTGAGCTCGGGCTCATGTAAATAATCAACACTGAGCTATTTCTTTAATCACAGAGATTTCTCTTATACTTTTAATGACCTCAAATAGGTTATTATCATTGATTCTAATTATATAGTGGTGTTGGGATAAGGTGGGAATTAATAAATTACTATGGATTTTCTTGTATACCACAGAAATTAAAAGTATGTCAACAATTATCCACCACCATCATTTTGTTTACATAAGACCAATTATGTCTCAATGTTTTGCTGTCTGACACAGTTTCTTTTTAAAATCAAGACTACTAATGTTTATTTTCTGTTTTGCATTCAATTAAAACTCTCCAGTCTCTTTTATGAATGTATATGGATTTCAAAAACTTTTTGTACCAAAATAAAATTTTTATTTAATTTCATTTTCCAAGAACTTTTTGAGATTTCCCAGTATAGAATAACATGCTGCCTTTTCTCATTCATGGAAAAAATAAGAGTACCTTCTCATTCATGGATTCATTAAGCTGATAACCTATATGTTACACATAGAAACATATAGAGGATCAAACTATAAATAGAGCTTCTTTAGGAGCTTACATTAAAGTGAGGTGAGGCAGGTACATCAATAACTGTAAATATGCAGTGCAAAGACAGAAAGTGCTGATTCAGCTAGTAATTTATTCATTAAGCAACTCTTTTAATTTCAGAACAGACTAGACTCATTGCTCAGTTCTAGGATTACAGTGATGAACAGCAGCAGCAATAATCACAAATAGATCTGTTTTTGGTTCTTACATCCTTACGTATATGTGGTGGGGAATGTGGAATGTAGACAAACAACTGTGATAACATAATGTGAAGTTTACTAATTTGGCCATGGAGTTGGGGCAGGAGAACAAGACCGGATGGAACACAGGAAATCATATCACAGATTTTGCAGATCAATGAGATTCTCTAGAGTATTCTGTCATTTTCTTTGTACAGGGCCTGTTACTTTGCATAGCAAAGGTTGCAGTTCTTGGTTTACCTGCCTGTTATTGCCAGCCTCCATCTACCCTCTCTATATTTTGTGTTCATGACATTGTAGTGCCTACATTTTTTTTTTTTTGCTCCAACAATTTTTTTGCTTTTCTATTGGTGGCCATACTCTCATTTCACACTATAGTAGTAAGAATAGCTGGCCAGTAACTACTTCTTTACATTTTATTTTGTATTTAATTTGCACAGTCTATCCTAATATCTTCTACAGAGTTATGATATTAGAAACGTAATTACATTTTAACTGATTAAAAATGTTTTATAACTAAATTTCTCATGAACTTCAGAATCACACTTATGCCGAATGCTACATTTTAAACAAAGCTAGAATGACCCATATTAAATATGTCAGGCTAAAAAAAAAGGAAGTTCTATAATCCCTGGCTCTTGAGTAATTTGAATACTGGTACATTTTGAGTTCCTAAAACACCCTATTGATATAAGTCAAGTAGATGTTATATTATTAGCATATCTCCTACCTTCCTCTTTTTGATTTGTCCTGACACTTTTGGAAGTTCTGTCATTGACCAAGTTGTATCTCAGGTCCTGAGTTCAAGATCTGAGGTAAAGATACCAAAAGGATTACATATATAGATTTTTTTTAAATTTTATTACAATAACCCAGTCTAGTTGGGCTTCCTTAAAGAAGAACTAGGGGAATTCTAGTTGCAGTATTATACTTAAGTATGCAGCCCAGGCATCTTGACATGAATGTGCTGGAAGTGCAGAAAAGAATCATGTAAAGATTTTGTTGAATAACAAGTTCTAGATGTCTCAAATCTGCTCCGGTCTAATAATCTGAGCTGATACAGGCCATTTACAATTCAAACAGATTTACTAAGACTGTTTTGTGTGACTTAAAATAAATGACATCTGGAAAAAAATCTGTAAGTCTGAATTTGAGTCCCTTATAGTGTGACTTTAGGAAAACCACACTGAGTCACTTTGAGAATGTTTTATTCATCCATAAAATTAAAATGATAATAACCATACCTACCTTTTTTATTGAGCTTAAGGGTCAAATGAGATGGTAGGCATTAAAGTATTATGTAAAACCTATCACACTACAACAACCATTTATTGGTAAGTGAAAGAGAATTTTGTGGAATCAAGAAAGATATGGTCCAGAGTTTATTAAATGAGCTGTAAATATTTGAATTAATTCCAGAACTTGGCATATGAGTAATTTATTCTAGTCACTTCACAGATTGCATTTGCTCAAACACAGAATTGAATATTTGATCAATTAAGGGTAATTTATATGTGTCTAATTGTAGGTATTGATTCCAAATGTAATCTTTAGATTTAACTGTGACTTTGAGTTACAGGAAACCCCCCCAAAATGGGAGTGATAGAAAAAAATAGTTTATTTCAGTCTTACACAAATGTAGGTAACTCCATCATCATTGAGGAATCATTTTCTACTAACTTTCTTTTCCTGCCATACTAAACTTATAATTTCCACTTCAAGTCCAAGGTGGCTGCTCTAGCTCCAGCTATCATGTAAAGATACTAACTGACAGGGAGAAAATGAAAGAGAACAATATTTCCCTGTTTCACATACTATTACTATTTATCTTCCATTGACAAGAATCTAATTATATGGCTTTAGCTGAAAGAAATTATAGGAAATTCAGATTTTTTTTTTATTTTTGACAGGCAGAGTGGACAGTGAGAGAGAAACAGAGAGAAAGGTCTTCCTTTGCCTTTGGTTCACCCTCCAATGGCTGCCGCGGCCGGCGCACCGCGCTGATCCCATGGCAGGAGCCAAGTGCTTTTCCTGTCTCCCATGGGGTGCAGGGCCCAAGCACTTGGGCCATCCTCCACTGCACTCCCGGGCCATAGCAGAGAGCTGACCTGGAAGAGGGGCAACTGGGACAGAATCCAGCACCCTGACTGGGACTAGAACCTGGTGTGCCGGTGCCGCAAGGTGGAGGATTAGCCTATTGAGCCATGGCGCTGGCCCAGATTTTTTTATGGTGCCCCTTGTACCAAAGTCAGATTTTTAAAAGATCCTGATTTGAGCACAAGGAGAGAACAAATATTAGAAGAAGCTAATCATCCTTACACAAACAATGATTGGACAACTTTTCTCAGTTAATAATCAGTAAGCAATAGTGTGCATATTCAGACAAATCCTCCTTGAAACCATTAATATTTCTATTTTCTACAACAAATATTTCTTGGATAAAACCTGTGTGGCTGATATTCTACTGCACATAAAAGAGGGAAACAATTTCTTTCTTCTAAGATGCTATAATCTAACAAATAAGAATAAAAATAAGAATTTCCAACAAATATTGTGATGATACAAGAGAAGGTGATTTTGAATTCATGGAAGAAAAAAAGGTGTTGCATTATGTTGAGGTGCAATCATTATTTGCTGTAGTCATGCATGAAATGGCATCCTGGAAACCTAGAAAAATGTCTTCCTCTGAGTGCTTCATTTACTACAAGGGAATATTTCATGCACTGAGAGACTGTAATTGAGAACTGAATGTGAATCACAACCTGATTTCTGTTAGAAATATACGCTTGATATGTTCATGCTGAATTGAAATAGATAAGTAGGTACTCAAAGACAGATATTATTTTTTTAATATTAGCCCGATTTGAGAGGATTCACTTACTTATGCAGTCTTTGGCTCATTTGATTCCAGTAGATTCTGCAGCAACACTTCCTTGCTGAATTCTGGCATTAAGGCATTGTGTTTACAGTAGGAGGACAGGTTGTTGAATGCAATCAGGTTCTCTTTCTTCTCTCTTTCCTGCTCCAATACCACTTTGACTATGCCACACCTCCCCTCAGAAGGCAAAAATGTGTGAAAAAGAATAGAAGAGGCAAGGTTGGAGGTGGAGTGAGAAGTAGAGTTTTTGCTGCTCAAAAATGGGGGGAATGATATTGTAACTCTCCAGAGAACACCAGGAACGCATTTCCCCATTTCCCCTCCTCCATTCCTTTCCTCCTTGTCCCCCTGTACATCTCTCTCTCCCTCCCTTCCTCCCTCCCTCCCTCCCTCTCTTGCCATTAGTTTTATCCTTATGGGAAAATAGAAGGAGCTTCTCATTTCATCTCATCTACAATACTTTAAACTTGTATTTTAAGACATGATACAAGAATAAAAAACTAAAAATATTTGGCAATATCTTTTTTTTTTGCTTAATAGTCTTTTGGGTTTTGCTTCTTTTGTTTGTTGATGTGTTTCCCTGTTCTATTTTCAAATTGAAATTTTAAATATGATCAAAAGAAATGGTATAATATAGAATATGACATATTGAAGCCAAAGGAACTTAGTAGTCAAACTTTGGCTCAAGCCAGAAACATTGAGATCCAGCTGTCACTATTTCTAAACAAAGTTAGAGGTAACTGAATAATCGAATGCTAATTTTTCATGTTCTGAAAATAAAATAAAATGATGTTTGACATCCTTCTTTTTTTCCATCAAGTATTTGCTAGTCCCTTTAAAATCAGCCTTATTCTACATTGGTAAAAGGGATTAGGTAATTTTAGGAATCTTTTTTATACACAAAACAATAGCAGCAATGTAAGTACAGAAATGGAACTATCCTTATCTTCTTAATGTTACTCATTCCAGTAACCCATTCTAAGCACTTGCATATGTTGTAATTGCTTGAAGGGTTTTTTTCATTTAATTTTTCTTTTCATTCTACTGTAAAATGTTTATAACTTTTTCTTAGTTTGATATCCAATATTTTGTCTTGCATTTATATTTTTGTATTGATTTTCTTACATTGATACTCAATATTTTGGCTCCAAATTCCTCAATGACAAAACTTTTTAAGACATGCTAAAAAATAAACAAATAAAGCCACCTAGGGTTTTCTGGACTGAGTTGTTCTGTCCCAATAAATGCATGCCTTCCAAAAAGATGTTTATAGTCATTACTTATAGAAGTTACAGTACTACAAATAATTTGTTTTGCCATCTGTTATTTTGGTCAAATCTAAAGTACAGTACCCTGACCATAGCTGTGTCTCCCACATGCTGTTTAGCTGAGAACTTAGCCTGGTAGGGTTCCAAACTTTGAAAGGTAATTGTTTATTAAAAAGATAACAAGCAGCTTGAGACACATCTTCAGTTTTGCTTCAGAATAAGTATGATTTCAGCATTTCCTAACCGATGGACTGAAATTTTGATTTGTTTCTTTCAAATATTGAATTGCCTCCATAGAGCTAATTTATCTCCTCTTTTGGTACAGTACCAAGGAGTGTGTCACAAGAAGTCAAAGTGGAAGGAAATGGAACTGTACACTGAAATGGTTCATTAAATGAGGAACCAAGAGAAATACCAAATAGAAAACCACCACCACAAGTATTTCTCCACCTTTACAGAGGATTGGCTTCCATGGTTCCAAAGTTGGAAAGGGATGGATACTTTGGATAGTTTTCCCAATGATAATGAGCTGATAAAAATGCATGGTCACTCAGTTTTACAAATGCTTCCAGTCTTCCTGATAATTCCATGTTATCTGGCTCTCCAATTCTGGGCAAAGATAGTTTCCAATCTGTTCCAGTGTACTCAAACCTCTGATTTCCCTCCTACATCTTTTAACTTTTGCATCTGACCCAACTCCTACTCCAGAAAGCATTTGATAGCCATCACAGACTGAGATTATCTCACCTTCCCACAACACAGTATGTTAATTTATCTACATCTACTGCCAGGCTTTCTTCCTTTTTACTTTTTTTTTCAAATCAAGAGGTACTCTCCTTTTATCAGAAGCTTTCCGGGTCTCATATACTTTAGGGTTCATTTCCCAGACTGCTCCAAAATATGATGCAACCAGTTCTTTCTCACTCCTAATTCACTGGTCTCTCTATTTAATTCTTCATTTCATACTTAAACATAATTTGATATTTCTCATTAAAAAATAAATCCCACACCCATACTCTCTTCTAATAATTATAAAAATAGTTAACTAAACCTCATATATGTTAGCACTTTGAATATATTAGATATTCTTGAAGAATTTTAGTAACTTTAAGAGGAAGGAGCATCCATCAAGGCTTGTGGAAACAAAAAAAAATCATTGAAGTCAATGTATCATTAGTGGATAAAATCAAGTAGGAATTGGTAATTAATAGAATTACAAGGATGACATCCTCCAGTTCTGTATTTGATTAGGAATGATAATTTTCTTTCATGGTATCAAGCACTAAAAGGGAAACTGGCTTAATTCAAAGTGTGAAGAGTTCATATTTGGACATGGTAGACTTGAAATATCTGAGGTTTATAAATAAATAGGGATTTAAAAGGCACAAATAGAATGAACCAAACTCAGGATAGAAATTTTCGATTTGGAGTACAAGTTCTTTGAGATCTCCAAAAACTGTCATACCCAAAGTTCCAAAATAGGCCCATTGATGCCATTTAGGTTATTCAGCTGTGCATGTAGTGCAACAGTGGTATGCATATTCGCTCAGGAGTCTAGAAAAGGCAAAAGGACAATAAAATTAGTCTACTTTCTTCCTATACACTTTCAAGGACAGCATTCTTGCATTTTTGCTTTTTTCTTTAAATATGCCTTTCATTATGTGAAAATTCTTCCTAATAATAATTATATTAATTAATGTTTTCATTGCATGTTCTGTAAGAAAATCTATCCTTTCTAGTAGCACTATAATAAATATAAATATAAAGAAATAGCAGGATGTTCCATTTTTGTTACTTTGAACTTTGCAAATTGGCTAATTTCATTCAAGTTACCATAATGGGTTCAGATGGCCTACACAAGGTCATTATTGTTAATGCTTTTGAAAAATTTACCAAGAACTAAGCACTGTATATTTATAATAAGTAATTTTCATAGTAGTTATTTTCACTCATTTCTTACTAATGAAAGATAAAGGCTGTGAGAAATACAATACTTTTGCAAGATTGTCCATTTTGTAGCTTTGGTAGCTAAGAGTCAGTCCACTACTCTCTAAGTCCCTGATTCTGAACACTGGATGTCCATTAGAATCCTGGGGAAGTTAAGCAATTCTAATGTTTGAGGGTTACCTCAGACAGATTATATCAGAATCTTGAGGACTAGTACTAATCGATCCATAGTTTTTAGTGCTTTCCAAGTGATGCCAATGTATAGCCAATGTTGACAAATATTGTCTTGCCAGTAAAACCTATAATCTTCTGATGTCATGCGATCTCTAAATCAAAAATTGCTTTCATTATATGATGAAATAGCCTTATAACACCAATAGGGCCATTGATCAAACATAATAAACAGAATAAGTAGATACTTCCTTCATTGAAAAGCATTTATCTTTTTCTGCCATCCAAGTTATCAAAGAAACATTTTCAAAGCCTAGAAATTCTATCAACAGGGCTGCAGAGTTTTGTTTGCTCTGCTTGTTACAAATTGAAAGCAACTTTACATTTGCATTTCTATTATCCTTGGTTTTGAGAGACCATATATGGTGCTTACAAGCTGGGAAAGATATCTGAACACACCTGGGGGTACTAAACCCACGGACGAATGATTTCTTTCACATTTTGAAGTTTCTAAATTATTATAAAGCTATAGTTGAACTCTTGGTCTCATTTAGCAAGTGACTTTATTTTTATTCCATTTTGAATAAAATTGTTACTTTCTTAAGCCTAGAGTATATAATGAAGCATCTGCTGTGTATAATGCACAAATGGTTGGATTCCCACAGGACACATTTCAAAAAATCAGATTTTCCTGTTAAGTGTGACAAACTTTCCAAGGTCTTCAAATCATGATTATATTTTCTGCAGGATACATATTTTTGACATCTGTGGAACAGATTGTTATCCCTATTGACTTATATCTAGCATCTATTTTTTAATGGTACTTTTTAAATTTAATATGAAATTATAAAAATCTAGCAAATTAGAGTTGTTTTTGAGATATTTATATTTAATAACTGCTAATTGTTTCTTCACTCACTAATTATATTGTGTTATACACTGATTCATATTGACAACTTCTCCTGTTTAGGGTCAGAGATATAAAAGATTCTGATTATGTAGAAAATAAATTCTTTCAAAATTTTTGAAAATGATGGAACAGGAATGGATGTTTAACCTAGTGGTTAAACAGCCTAAATCAAAGTACCTTGATATGATTCCCAGATACTGCTCCTGACTCCAGTTTCCTAGCAACCCACACCTTGGGATGCAACAGTGATAACTCAAGTAATTGGATTTCTGTTACACAAGTGAGAAACCTGAGTTTTGTTCCTGGCTCCTGGATTTGGCTCTAGCTCATCCTGGCCATTGTGGGCCTCTGGGGAGTGAACAGCTTTTAAAAGTGTGCTCGCTCTCTCTCTAATAAAAAAAATAAAAATTTAAAGAATATAGGTTGGGGTTGGTGCAGTGGTGCAGTGGGTTAAAACCCTGGCCTAAAGCGCCGGCAATCCCATGTGGGTACTGGTTCTAGTCCCAGCTACTCCACTTCCAATCCAGTTCTTTGCTATGGCCTAGGAAAGCAGCAAAGACAGCCCAAGTCCTTGGGCCTCTGCACCCACGTGGGAGACCCAGAAGAAGCTTCTGGCTCCTGGCTTTGGATCAGCGCAGTTCCAGATGTTTCAGCCATTTGGGGAGTAAACCAGTGGATGGAAGACTTTTTTCTCTGTTTCTACCTCGCTCTGTAACTCTGCCTTTCAAATAAATAAAATAAATCTTAAAAAAAAAAGATAGGTCAGGGAGATGATAATTTGTCCATACCATTATAAGAATTACCTTGTTTAGAAGTCACAGAAAGAGAGAGAGAAAGCTCCCTTCCACTGGTTCACTTCTCCAAAAGCCCATAATGATTGAAGACAGGAACCCAATCCAAATCCCCCACACAGATACTCAGCCAAATGAGCCATAACCTCTGCCTCCAGTCTACACATTAACAGGAAGCTGGATTTTTAATGCCATAAGAATGTTCCCTTAATTTTCTGAAATCATGAAGCTTCTGTCTGTTACACCCAATGATTTTAGTGATTCATTTCATTGAGGATGGTGTGCTCTATCCAGGTAACTTTCAAAGAACATTTGCACATGTGTTAATTGAGTCTATCCAACCAAAATATATTTGGAAATTGAGCATTTGTCAATTCTAGTTGATGGTGATTTTGAAAATAAGGACTAATGAGTTAATCTAATTTAATCATAGTATCTATTAATTATCATCTGCTGTTTGTTTCAAAAATAATTTGAGGTAGCTTTAAAATATGATATAATCATATAAAATTAATGTTACCAAAATCAGGATCCATTAGAGCACAAGACATATATTATATGGGAAGAGCACTTGCTTACTTATTTGTCACGTGTGTAATTTCATAAAAGTTCTTCATTACCTCCTTTGTAAAATATTCCCAATGTAACATTGCTGCAAATATTAAAGTTTCAGGTAGAGTAGATGCTTGATAAATTAGTTTTCTCATCACTCTTTTAAGATATTGTCACACGTCTTCAAGTATATTTGTTACCCAAATAAAAAGTTAAATCATGGATTAAGTTTTTTGGCCGCCGCGGCCAGCGTGCTGCGGCCGGCGCACCACACTGACCCAGAACAGAATCCGGCGCCCCGACTGGGACTAGAACCTGGTGTGTCAGCGCTGCAGGTGGAGAAGTAGCATATTGAGCCACGGCACTGGCCCTGGATTAAGTTTTTAATGTGATCCTATTGGTATTATCATTTACTGAGTAATTATTATGTGTACTGCCAAGTACAAAGCCCCCTATTTTACCCATTATCTTTATTTCATTGACATTAATTGGGTTTTTAATCTGTAAGAACTACTCTATCCCAAATAATGTAAGTATCCAGCCATTAATGTGGCTTTTAAGGAAACACCTGTGAAATCATTGTGATGCTGAGCCAAAGATTTCCTCTTGTTGCATCTTTCATTTGTAAGGAGTCACTGGTATGTTCAGAATTACTTTGCACCTGTTTTATACTATTTGAATAGCAGGATATATGAGTTTCTAATTTATTTATTATAAATAAGTCAGTATGTGAATGGATATAATTATCTGAAGAATTCAAACAACCATCACTTCATGTAGAAGAATTATTTGTTTCATCTAAGTTTGCTAAAAAGTATTGCTATATCTATAAATAATCATTGATTACCCCATAAATACTAAAAGTATGCAGATATTGATAGAGTATCTAAATGTTGTATTAAAGTCATTCATTTCATTATTATGTGTTTTTGTATTGCTAACAAACCTAGCTTCTCTACATTCTGTGTTACATGGAGGGATTTCTTTTATATCGTGTATCTTTCATAAAAAATATTCTCTTTAGCTCTTTAAAATATTTACAAAATAGATATCTAGATTGCTTGTTTTTAACATGCTAACATTTTCTCTCATTTATTTAATGTTGGGAAACTCATCACTGTATTAATGTAATAATGTTTTTTCAAAGTATAATTAATCATTAAACTTTGAAAAAAATTAGTAAGAAAGACTTCTTTGATAAATCTACTAAGAAGTAAGAAACACAGCAACATTAAAAATGAAAATTCATAAAAACTTATATTTCTGAAAAGTTGTAAGAGAGCATTATATAAAATTATATTCCAACACATGGGAAAATATAAATGAAATATAAAAAGTTTTAGGAAAATATAGGTTTCTAAAACTAATTCAAAATCTGAAATCCTTTGAAAAACCCCATAATAAGAATCTCCTGAATTGTGAGATTGAAGTCTAGTGTTTTTGTGGCAAACTGAAAATGATCATTAGCTTTGGAAATTAGGAGGCCTTAGATGATCCATAAGGTGGGGAAACTCAGGGGAGAAGCTAGAAGACAAGAAGAAAGATGTGAGCAGGCAGTAAAGAAGTTGATATGTGGCCTAACCTTTCAAGAAATTTGACTACAATTGGAAAAAAGATGCCAATGAGACCATGCCAGTAAAATATAGGCTAGCTGGTTAGATACTTGGCTTGAGATGGAGAATTCAACAGATTCATGGACAAACAGATTATGCACATAAACTTGCTAAAGGAGGAGAGTATTAGTTGACCAAATGTGGAATCAAGAGTACTTACTTTGCTTTTTGAACTCAGAATAAAGTTTAACTTTGGGGACACAATATTGATTGGGATGCTGGCCATATTTGAAATTTTTATGTGAATTATATATATGTAAATAAATTTGTTTATGGACTGCATCAAACTTTATTATTTTATCCATGACCAATAAAATATATTTATTTATAAGCATTTATTAATTTTTGTTTTTATGATAACATATTAAAAAACTTACCCTCCAAAAAGGACAGTATTTTTAAAAACAGTATAATGTCTCAAATTCATTTCACATATGATGTCATTTCATCTTTTTAGCAAACTTGCACAGTACATGCTATTATTATTCTCATTTTACAGATGAGAAAGGAAAATCACCAGATCTTCAGTAAATGAAGGAATCAGTGTGTGAACTCACATAGTAGGGAAACAGTGTCCATCTCTTGGCTTCTGTATTATACTGTCCCTACAAGGTGAATTGCCAAGAGGGAGAGTCTGTCGTTTAAGGGGAAATTTGAAGGTGGAATTTGCAGGGGAAGTGAAGATGTTCTAATATGGAGGTTCTGTATTTCATCAATGATGTGGGAGTCAAGGCTAGCCGATATAAGAGAAGGGGAGACTTGGGACTTCAGAATGGAGAAAAGTTGTTGTAAGGATTATATCTTGGACTAAGCAAAAAATATTGTCAAGAGGCATTACAAGGTAGTTACAGAATAGTTCAAACTTTTGAATCAGAGACAAAGTTTTAACCTTTGCACACTACTCGTGAACCATTTGACGTTAGCAAGTTAGTCTCTCCAACCCTTAAATGCAAAATCATAGTGGTGATCATCTGAATATGTTTTAGGGCATTAGGAAAACCTCTATTGTGTTTTCTTCTTTGTAGACTTTCTAGACTAATTTTGTATCTAATTTTCTCTGTGAATTAGAATTGCCCCTTTCAAACTCAAAATAAAATTATTAAGATTTAATAGGAACTGCACTGAATATATTTATCAGTCTGAGAGACTGGCACTCATATAATGTTGAGTCTCTGAATTCATTAACAGTGTATTTTCTATTTTTTCATATCTTTTGTGTGCAATGTTAAAATTTTCTACATCAAATTCCAGAACACTTTTGTTAAACTTTTTGAAGGTACTTTATAATTTTTGTTTTTATAAAGAATTACACCTTTGCTTTTATCTGATAATTTTCCCTTAACAATTTTGTTGTATATATACAGTTTTTATAATCAGCCCCTATAGAACTTAGTCCTTTCTTGAAATTTTCCCTTTTTTTTTTAAAGATTGATTTGACAAAGCAAAGTTACAGACAGAGAAAAGCAAAGACAGAGAGAGAGAAGTCTCCCTTCCACTGGTTCATTCTCCAAATGGCTGATAGCCAGGGCTGGGCCAGACAGAAGCCAGGAGCCTGGAGCTTCATCCAGGTCTTGCACATGGGTGCAGAGGCCATATTCTGCTGCTTTCCCAGGTGCATTTTCTGGGAGCTGGAGCTGAATCAGAAGAGCAACTAGTGCCCATGTGGAAAACCAGCATCACAGGCAGCTGCTTAACCTGCTGTGGCACAATGCCGACCCTGAAATTTTTGTCTATTCTCTACTGTCTCCTTATACCTTTTCCTTTTGTATTTGTCTTTTTTCCCTATTTTTTCCAATGTTTAAAGATTTTATAAATTATATTATCATCCTTGGCTGCTTACTTATATTTAAAAATTATAGCTGTGGAGCCAGCCTTGTAACATAGTAGGGAAAGACACTGCCTGTGATGCCAGCATCCCATATGAGCATCAGTTCATGTCCTGGCTGTTCTCCTTCTTATCCAGCTCCCAGCTAATGTCCTGGGAAAAGTGGCAGGAGATGATTTGGGCCCCTGCATCCATGTGGGAGACCCAAATGAAGCTCCTGACTCCTGGCTTCCACTTTGCCCAGACATGGCTATTGCAGCCATCTGGGGAGTAAACCAGTGGATTCAAGATCTCTGTGTTTCTGTGTCTCTCTGTAACTGCCTTTCAAATAAATAAATCTTTTAAAAAATTGTAGTTGTGTATGAATGGATGGGCTTACTAAAGGATGGGTTTCACAGTGTTAATCAATGATGAACTAGACTATGAAGACTTCTTACGCTCTGGGGGAGAATTTTAGTCTCTGGCATTCTGTGAGTAGATGTGACAAGGAGAGGAAGAAGTGTCTCAAGGTTTAATGCATACAATTTTGCCTGCCCTGTACACCTACTCACTAATGACTTGTGTCTGGCTTCAAAATCCAATTCACTCAATTTCTCCAGAGCTCAAACCTTCCCATGATAGTGCTGAGCTGTGTGGAGTTGTGGAAGAAACACTTGCAGCTATTCTGTATAAAAAGTTTATGGAAAATAATTTAAAAATACATTTATTTGGATGCCCCCATTTTTTTGCCTGAGAGAACAAAAGAGAAACAGTGACAGGGACATTTAGATAGGAAATCAGAACTTCCCTGTGCTCTCCCTAAATGCCTGAAACATCTGGGGCTGGGCCAGGGCTAGAGAGAAGCCAGTGGCTGAGAACTCAATCTAGGTCTCCCACAAAGGTATCAAGAACCCACTGAATGAGCCTCCCAGGGTCTGCATGAGCAGGAAGCAGGAATCAGGAGGCAACCTAAGGATTGAACTCAGTTACTCTGATGTGGGATGTGGATGCCAGACTAAATGCTTGTCCTGCTGTACAAAAATAAATGAGAAATTTATGGACTTCAGAAAGTCTATGGAAAATGCATGTTATAAAAAAAACTATACATGGATATCAAAAAACTTTTGCACCAAAAATAATTTTTTAAAAAGATTTATTTACTTATTTGAAAGTCACAGTTACACAGAGATGATAGGCAGAGAGAGAGAGGTCTTCAATCCACTGATTCACTCACCAAATGGCCACAACAGCCGTAGCTGTGCCAATCCAAAGCCAGGATCCAGGAGCTTCTTCTAGGTCTCCCACGCAGGTACAGGGGCCCAGGGATTTGGGCCATCTTGTACTGCTTTCCTAGGCCATAGCAGAGAGCTGGATCGGAAGTGGAGCAGCTGGGTCTCGAACCAGCACCCGTATGGGATGCAGGCACTTCAGGCTAGGGCTGTGACACGCCTAAATTTTTCAACCAAATTCTCTTTTCAGCCCTTTGTAAACCAATATCCTCCAGTTTCTGTTCCCTATTATTTCCAAATATTAAATCATTCAGAAAGTCTACAGAGTGAATTGGCCCCCTTACAAATAGTATTTTCATTACTGTGCTCATGCCCAACAAATGCTTAGGCTGTAATTTCTCTATCTTTTTTGTATCAGTTAAACCTTCTTCCCTCAGCACCTTCCAAATTTGAGTTCACGGTGTCAATTATTCTCTTTTTTTAAGTTACTTAGTAAATTGAGCAGAAGGGAGAAGAGAAATAAAACTATTGAATTTATATTTTTGCTACATTTTCCAAATGAATTTCTTGGAAAATTGGTTTCATATATTGACCTTATATGGGAAATAAAAGTTCAGTATGTTGACTTTAGATCCAGACACTTTTTAAACTCTTTTTATTATTTAGCATACTTTAAAGTTAATTCTCTTGGATTTTCTAATAAGGAGATATCTGCAATGATGACAATATTGTTTGTTTCTTCCCTATTGTTTCTCCTTGTGTTAATTTGGAGAGGACCACCTGTGCAATGTGGAACAATAGTGATCATGGTGAATATTCATGACTGATGGGAATTCTTCTGATATTTCATTTTTTTGTTTTTTTTTATTTTTTCACTTTTATTTAATAAATATAAATTTCCAAAGTACAGCTTATGGATTAAAATGGCTCCCCCCCATAACTTCCCTCCCACCTGCAACCCTTCCATGTCCCACTCCCTCTCCCATTCCATTCACATCGATTCATTTTCAATTATCTTTATATACAGGAGATCAATTCAGTATATATTAAGTAGAGATTTCAACAGTTTGCACCCACACAGAAACATAAAGTGTAAAAATACTGTTTCAGTATTAGTTATAGCATTAATTCACATTGAACAACACATTAAGGACAGATCCCTCATGAGACGTTAAGTACATAGTGACTCCTGATGTTGATTTAACAAATTGACACTCTTGTTTATGGCATCAGTAATCTCCCTAGGCTCTAGTCATGAGTTGCCAAGGCTATGGAAGCCTTTTGAGTTCACCAACTTCGATCTTGTTTAGACAAAGTCATAGTAAAAGTGGAAGTACTCCCCTCCCTTCAGAGAAGGTACCTCCTTCTTTGATGATCTGTTCTTTCCACTGGGATCTCACTCACAGAGATCTTTCATTTAGTTTTTTTTTTCAGAGTTTCTTGGCTTTCCATGCCTATAATACTCTCATGGGCTCTTCAGCCAGATCTGAATGCCTTAAGGGCTGATTCTGAGGCCAGAGTGCTATTTAGGACATCTGCCATTCTATGAGTCTGCTGTGTATCCCGCTTCCCATGATGGATCATTCTCTCCCTTTTTAATTCTATCAGTTAGTATTAGCAGACACTAGTCTTGTTTATGTGATCCCTGTGACTCTTAGACCTATCAGTGTGATCAATTGTGAACTGAAGATGATCATTTGGACTAGGTAGATGGCATTGGTACATGCCACCTTGATGGGATTGAACTGGAATCCCCTGGCACGTTTCGAACTCACCATTTGGGGCAAGTCAGCTTGATCTTGTGCCAAATTGTACATCTTCTCCCTCTCTTATCCGCACTCTTACATTTCACAGGGATCACTTTTCAGTTAAATTTAAACACGTAAGAATAATTGTGTGTTAATTAAATAGTTCAACCAATAGTATTAAGTAGAACAAAAAATACTAAAAGGGATAAAGTATTAAGTTGTACATCAACAGTCAGGGCAAAGGCTGATCAAATCATTGTTTCTAATAGTGTCCATTTCACTTCAGCAGGTTTCCTTTTTGGTGCTCGGTTAGTTGTCATCAATCAGGGAGAACATGTGACATTTGTCTCTTTGGGATTGACTTATTTCATTCAGCATGATGTTTTCCAGATTCCTCCATTTTGTTGCAAATAACCGGATTTCATTGTTTTTGACTGTGTACAGTATTCTATATAGTACATGTCCCATAACTTCTTTATCCAGTCTACTGTTGATGGGCATTTAGGTTGATTCCAGGTCTTAGCTATTATGAATTGAGCTGCTATAAACATTAAGGTGCAGACACCTTTTTTGTTTGCCAATTTAATTTCCTTTGGGTAAATTCCAAAGAGTCATATGGCTGGGTTGTATGGTAGGATTATATTCAGGTTTCTGAAGACTCTCCAGACTGACTTCCATAGTGGCTTCACAGTGGGTTAGTGTCCCTTTTTCCCCACATCCTCACCAGCATCTGTTGTTGGTAGTTTTCTGTATGTGAGCCATTCTGATCGGGGTGAGGTGAAACCTCATTGTAGTTTTGATTTGCATTTCCCTGATTGCTAGTGATCCTGAACATTTTTTCATGTGTCTGTTGGCCATTTGGATTTCCTCTTTTGAGACATGTCTATTGAGGTCCTTGGCCCATCTCTTAAGTGGTTTCTTTGTTTTGTTGTTGTGGAGTTTCTTCCCATTCTGTCAGTTGCCTCTTCACTTTCCTAACTGTTTCTTTTGCAGTACAGAAACTTCTCAATTTGATGCAATGCTGGTTGTTAATTTTGACATTGACTGCCTGTGCTTCCAGAGTCTTTTCCAAGAATTCTTTGTGGGTGCCTATATCTTGCAGGGTTTCTCTAATATTCTTTAATAATTTGATGGTGTCTGGTTGTAAATTTAAGTCTTTAATCCATGATAGTGGATTTTTGTGTAAGGTGAAAGGTAGGGGTCTTGCTTCATGCTCTTGCACGTGGAAATCCAGTTTTCCCAGCACAAGCACTATTTATTGGATAGACTGTCCTTCATCCAGGAATTGGTTTTAGATCCTTGATCAAATATAAGTTGGCTGTAGATGTTTGGGTTGATTTCTGGTGTTTCTATTCTGTTCCATTGTTCTATCTATCTGTTTCTTTACCAGTACCATGCTGTTTTGATTACAACTGTCCTGTAGTATGTCCTGAAATCTGGTATTGTGATGCCTCCGGCTTTGTTTTTGTTGTACAAGATTGCTTTAGCTATTCATGTTCTCCTGTGCCTCCATATGAATTTCAGCATTATTTTTACCAGATCTGAGAAGAATGTCTTTGGTATTTTGATTGGTATTGTATTGAATCTGTAAATTGCTTTTGGGAGAATGGACATTTTGATGATATTGATTCTTCCAATCCATGAGCAAGGAAGCTTTTTCCTTTTTTTCATACCCTCTTCTTTCTTTAAGATTTTGTAATTCATATTGTAGAGATCTTCAGCATCCTTGGTTAAGTTTATTCCAAGGTATTTGATTGTTTTTTGGCTATTGTGAATGTGATGGATCTTAGCAGTTCTTTCACAGCCGTGTATACAAAGGCTGTTGATTTTTGTGTTTTGATTTTATATCCTCCTACTTTGCCAAACTCTTCTATAAGTTTCCTTTTTCATCTCTGATTTCATTGATTTGGGTCTTTTCTCTTCTTTTTTTAGTTAGTTGGGCCAGTGGTGTGTCAATTCTCTTTATTTTTCAAAAAAAAAATCTCTTTGTTTTGCTGATTTTTTATGTTTTTTTGATTCAATCCTGTTGATTTCTTCTCTGATTTTAATTATTTCTCTTCTCGTACTAGTTTTGGGTCTGGTTTGCTGCAGTATTTCAGGTTAATTGAGATGCACTGAAAGCTATTTATTTATGCCTTTCCAATTTCTTGATGTAGGTACCTATTGCTATAAACTTTCCTCTTAACACTGCTTTTGCTGAATCCCATAAGTTTTGATATGTCGTGCTGTTATCTTCATTTACTTCCAGAAAGTTTTTGATTTCTCTTCTGTTTTCTTCTATGACCCATTGTTCATTTAGGAGCATGTTGTTCAGTCTCCATGTGTTTGCATATACTCTAGGGATTTCTGAGTTGCTAATTTCCAACTTCATTCCACTGTGGTCTGAGAAGCTGCATGGCATGATTCTAATTCTTTTGAATTTGCTGATACTTGCTTTATGGGCTAGTATGTGGTCAATGCTAGAGTAGGTTCCATGCACTGTTGAGCAGAATGTAAATTCTTTAAATGTAGGATTGAAAATTCTGGAGATATCTGTTAGATCCACTTTGGCTATACTGTCGTTTAAATCTACTGTCTCCTTGTTGATCTTCTGTCCAGTTGAACTGTCTATTTCTGAGCCTGGAGTATTGAAGTCCCCCAGTGCTGTTGTATTGGAGTTTACATCTCCCTTTAAGTCCCTTAACATATCTTTTAAATAAACCGGTGCCCTGTAATTAGGTGCATATACATTGATAATAGTTACATCTTCCTGTTGAATTGATCCCTTAATCATTATATAGTGTCCCTCTTTGTCTCTCTTAACAGTTTTTGTGTTAAAGTTTACTTTGTCTGATGTTAAGATGGCTACGCCCACTCTTTTTTCATTTCTGTTGGCATGGAATATCTTTTTCCAACCTTTCACTTTCAGTCTGTAGGCAACTTTATTGTAAAAATGTTCTTCTTGTAAGCAGCAAATAGATGGGTTTTGATCCTTAATCCATTCAGCCAGTATGTGTCAACTGGAGAGTTGAGGCCATTAATGTTCAATGTGACTGTTGTAAGTAGTAACTTTGCCCCACCATTTTCCCAAATATATTTTCTAATATATGCTTTTAAATTCCTATGATCTTTTACTCTGAGGTTTCCTTCTTTTACCTTCTTTCATATTGATGTCCGTTTTTCTGTGTTTCTGTGTGTAACACATCTTTGAGCATCTTTTCCAGGGCTGGATGAGTGGCAACAAATTCTTTCAATTTCTGTTTGCTATGAAAGGTCTTTATTTCACCTTCATTCAGCAGGATATGATATTCTGGGCTGGCAGTTTTTCTCTCTTAGCACCCGGGCTATGTCTCGCCATTCCCTCCTAGCCTGTAGGGTTTCTAATGAGAAGTCTGCTGTAAGTCTAATTGGATATCCTCTGAGAGTAATCTGACATTTCTCTCTTGCAAATATTTCATTGTTGCAAATACTTTGGTGAAAATTTGATTTCTGAATTTTATCAAATATTTTCACATGTGTATATTTACAGGATTTGTCTTCTTCCTGTAATTCTATTAATCCTTTCTCATCACCATAATGAATACCTGAAACAGGCCTCATTACAAAGAAGAGAGGTACCTTTTGGCTCACAGTTCTAGATGTGCAAGATCTAGTGGCCTCATCTGGTGATGGACTTCTTGCAGGCAGACTCCTGAGACAGCCCAAAGCATCACTTAGCAAGGGACAGGAGTGCAATTATGTATGTGTGTCTTTGTCTTTGTCTGTCTTTTTTCTTTTTCTCTTTCTCTTTCTCTTTCCTTCAAAAGCCACTAGGATTCAGAAGACCTCACCTCCAAACCTCATAATAGGTTTAACTTTCCACTTTCTTTAATATTTCACAATAGAGATTAAATTTCAACACAAGAAGCTTTGGAAGCCATAGCAGAATGAAATTCTATGTAAGTGATGTTTAATGTTAAATCACCCTGCATTAGTAGACACATTCTGATTTGATACTGATTTGTTATCCTTATATTGTGTTTCTGTGTTTGGCTTTTATTTAGTACTTCTGCATTTATGTCGTTAAGCACAAGTGCTTTATAGGTTTCTTGCTCACGTTAGTATCAAAACTAACCTCCTCGTAAAATGAGCTGGATACTTCTTTTGCTTTAGCCTGAAAATGTTTTTCTAAAATGGGAATTTTATATTATGCTTACATTTGTTAAAATTTGCCTGTTAATTTTTCTGAATGTTTTGTCTCTTTTGAGGGGTTACTTCTCTCACTATTATTCCATTTTATCACTCAGGCCAATTTCAATAACTCGTATTCCACTAGTAGAACTTTCATTTTGTGTAGCTTTTCAAGTTTCTATGTATACATTACATGCTATCATTATGATACTTTTTAAAAAAATGTATTTAGTTATTTGAGAGTCAGAGTTACAGATATATATGGAGACAGAGAGAGAGAGAGTCTTCCATCTGTGGTTCACTCCACAAATGTCTGCAACAGCTGGGGCTGAATCAGGAACTCAAAGCTTCTCCTGGGTCTCTCACGTGGGTACAGGGGCCCAAGTACTTGGGCAATCTTCCACTGGTTTCCATAGGCACCTTAGCAGGGAGCAGATAGTAAGTGGAGCAGCAGGGACTCTGACCTGCATCCCATTTGGGCACCAGCATTGCAGGCCGTGGCTTGACTATGCCACAACATTGGCCCCAGTCATTTTAGTTTTAGTGTTACTATTTTGTCTTTTCTGTTGCTTACAAATATTACTTTGCTGAGGCTTAGCTGCTTTACAGGACTTCCAGGCTTGGGTTTGGTTTCAGACATGATTATTAATTAATTAAAATTCTGTTTTGCTGATTTCTGATTTTATCCTTTTAAAATTCTGTCTTCTGACATCTTTATGTACCCCATTTGTTTTCATTTTCTCTTGATTTTTAATCTATTTAAATCTATGAGTATGTTGAGAATTCTCATAGCAGAATCTTTTTTGTGTATCTGCTTCCTCAATTTTATTCTATGTAATTTATAATTTAGATGTTAGCCTCCCCTTAATTCATTAATTATTTAAAAGCTTTTCCATTCAATGGTTGAAAATTTTGATTTCTGCTTTTATTGTGCTGTTGTATTTAGGTATGCTATAAACTTTCTGGAGTTTATTTTATTACACTAAGACTAGTTTGCATCTATAAATGTTCCATTTGTATTTTAAAGAATTGTGCGTCTTCTGTTATTTTATGAACAGTAGTTCAAAGAAAAAAGTTAAACACTTGTATTCATTGTGTTAGTATACTCTTCCATATTGTTATTTTTCCATGCCTTTCTCAGAGGTATAAGACTTCCTTTATAATCTTAGTTTGACAGTCCATCTTCATGTTTTCCCAATTTTTGTTTCATATACTTCAAAAATTATTATTGGTTTCATAATATATGTTACTCCTGAAACTTCTTAATGGCCTGTTCCTTTTATCAGTATGAAAATCCTTCATCTCTTTTAATATTTTCTCCAATATTAATATTATGACATCTGATTTTTGCACATTAACATTTGCCTAATATAGCTCTTTTCTTCTTTCTTTTTTTCAGTTTCCCTGTATCATTGGGTTTGAGGGAATTAGATTTTTTTTAATCCAAAAGGAAAATTTTTAATTTTTAACCATTGAATTTAAGGCATTTCCATTTATCGTTATTTTGCTTGTTTGGAATTATTATTTTCTATTTTAATGTGTTTTCTAGGTGTAGTCTCCTTGCCCACCTTCTGTTAGACTAATCAATTTTTCTTAATTCTATTGTTCCTCTGCTATTTTACAAATAAATTATTTTTACTTTTTTGTGGTTACCTTTACATGATTAACAAAAATGTTCAAAAATATTTTTCTATCATTCAGAGCTAATAAATATCACTAAGAACAAGAAAAAAGAGCCTTAGCATATTTCATTTTCTTGTATACTGCTTTCCAAATTGCATTCCTTTATGTTTTAAATCTCACTGCTATTATTTTGAATTTTGTAATGCAGGTGGTTTAATTTTCTAAATCATACATATATATGTATAACTATATATGTGTGTGTATATGTATAATGTCTATTTTAAAATATATTTTATTACTTTCTTTGCTATCTATGATTTCTTTCATCTTATTCCTTCAGTCTGGAGTTTTTCTTATTGGTGGTTTATATTGTATAGCAATTCTTTCAGAGCCAATCTTGAGTAATAAACTTCAAACTTCCTTTCAATAAAAAAATAAATCTTTTCTTCTACCTCTCATTTGGATAATCATTTGGCTATAGAATTCCATCCTCAAAGGTTTTTTTTCCCTTAACAATATTGAGGATATTATTTTGCTGCCTCTTGTATCCTAGGTTGCTCACCAAGAAGTATGATGTCAGTCTTATTTATCTGTAATCATTTTTTTCACTCAGTCAGCTTTAAAGATTTTTCTCTTTATTCTTGATGCTCACCATATCTAGGTGTGTGAGTGGACTTCATCTTTAATATGCACCACAGCCAGAAGTGAGAAATTTCCCATAATGCTAAATGCTGTACTTCTCCAAATTTTCTGTATTTATTCCTCCTGGAAGTGTTTCTAAATAGATATTAGAACCTAATGCCATCTATGTATCATAACTGATAACCACTTTCCACATCTTCATTCCTTCTCCCCACATATAGCCGTGGTGTCTGTCTTCAATTTGTTCTCATCTGCTGTCTTCATAGGTTTCACACGGTTTCTAGTCCATCTTGCTTCACAGTTCCATTTTGCAGTTATTTAAAATATCTTTTCTGTTGTCTTTAAGGATTTGGGGTGAAACTGTATGAGGACACTTCAAAAAAAATTCATGGAAAACTGAGTTAAAAGACTTTATTTTGGTGCAAATAAACTTTGCAATCCATGAGTAACATTTTCATAATGTTTCCCATGACATTTTGAAGACCCTGCCTAAGCATGGGTCAGTTCTTTTTTGCACCAAGATTAATTTATCTTTTAATTCCATTCTCAACGTACATTTTGAAGTACTTTCATCCTTGTGAGTGATGATTATAAACAGTACTCATTTGCCAACTTCAGTCTAACTTATGTTTTATAATATTTGTTAGCAATGTGAATCAGCTGTGACACTGATAAGATGAGATTGGAGTTTGCCCAGGCTAATAAAGTAGAAGAATTGGATGATGAAGTAGAGGTGCTCACAAGTTCATGTTTGGAGTGGTGAACTTGAGTACCCAGCTATAGTAGGAATCAAGAGCAGACAAACAGAGGCTGAACTTGTGAAAGCTGTAAGACGAGAGGTCCTGATAATGAGTCCCGTGGTACTGATAAGTGAACTGGTAACTGGTATCAAGATATGAACCTATTTACAGAAAAAAAGAATCAGACTTCCAGGTTTATAAATAGAAAAAGTCCCCACACTGAGGGAATGTAATGGATGTGTTTAAGGTTTGCTGATGAGGGATTTAGGTTTTGTAAGAGAATCAAAGAATTTTGAGATCAAAACATTAGAATGGTCACTTCTGTGGAAACTGATGTGACATTTGTGGCCGTTTATAAAAGTTGTATTTTCTTTTTTTTTTTTTTCTTTTCTTTTTTGGCAGGCAGAGTGGACAGTGAGAGAGAGAGAGAGACAGAGAGAAAGGTCTTCTTTTTGCCGTTGGTTCACCCTCCAATGGCCGCTGCAGTCGGCGCCCTGCCACCAGCGCACCACACTGATCCGAAGCCAGGAGCCAGGTGCTTCTCCTGGTCTCCCATGCAGGTGCAGGGCCCAAGCACTTGGGCCATCCTCCACTGCACTCCCGGACCATATCAGAGAGCTGGCCTGGAAGGGGGGCAACTGGGACAGAATCCAGCGCCCCGACCGGGACTAGAACCCGGTGTGCCGGTGCCGTAAGGCGGAGGATTAGCCTGTTGAGCCACGGCACCAGCCAAAAGTTGTATTTTCAAAAGACTATTTGCATTAGCACAGTATATGAGTAGAGAATTGGTGTGTCAAGTATTTGATTTTATATACTTTTCTCATGATGATAAAGCAAATGTAGTTCTCTTTTTCTGTTTCTCAGGATCAAAGATTTTGCTATAGTCTTAAGATAAGACTAGTTTTGTGACTTTAGACCTGTTTAGTCCACATATACACACCCTTTGGATTGAGATTACTGAGAGCACATTTAAGACACGAATATTCATTTGGACATAAAAGGATGTTACTGCTTATAAAACTAGGCCTTATTTCTTTGGTTACAGAGTATTCCTCCGCACATGCTGTAGCCATATTATTATCCAGAGAGACATGAATTATTGAAATAAATGTCAGCAGCCTAGAATTACATGTAGCTCAATTGTATTTGAATTAAGATGAATATCAGAGAGTCCTAAAATAGTAAACCCAATATATATGCTTTTTAATTTGTTATTCAGACACTCAATATTCATAATTTCTTATAATTTCAGTGCATCTAGCACTTAGGGCCACACATTTCAACATTTTAACATTGCTTGTTGATACAAGCTTTTATTGATTATTCAAAAATGGAGAAGTAATAGCTTTGCAAGCCCTTACAATTAAGATAAAATAAACTGGTGAAAGGAAATGAAATGTGAATTAAAAGTGTAACTAATCAGCCGATGCTGCGGCTCACTAGGCTAATCCTCCACCTAGTGGCACTGGCACACCAGGTTCTAGTCCCGGTCGGGGCGCCGCATTCTGTCCCAGTTGCCCCTCTTCCAGGCCGGCTCTCTGCTGTGGCCAGGAGTGCAGTGGAGGATGGCCCAAGTGCTTGGGCCCAGCACCCCATGGGAGACCAGGAGAAGCACCTGGCTCCTCGCTTCAGATCAGCGCGGTGCGCCGACTGGGACGGCCATTGGAGGGTGAACCAATGGCAAAGGAAGACCTTTGTCTCTGTGTCTCTCTCGCTCACTGCCCACTCTGCCTGTTAAAAAAAAAAAAAGTGTAACTAATCTTCAAATATTGAACAGAAGAATTATCTTTGAAATTCAAATTGGGATCAGGGACTGTAGATCAGAAATGAACAAAGTGGTCAACTTACAGATATTTGAACCTTAATTTGGAAAAAAAGTTTCTGTATAAAAAGTGCAAAAAAATGAATTAAAGCTACTACCTTTTACCTGATACAGGAGCAAAGACATGAGGAAGAGAGTTCAAGAAATCCATGGTTTTATCATATGGAGTTTGATATCTACAAGCACGAATTTAAATACTAAGTAGACTTAACCACTACATGAAATAGGAATCACATGCTGAAATGTGTTATTGCTTCTTACAATAATGGGGATCATCAGGTGCTGTATGCCTAGATGAGTGCTACTCAACTTCTTGAGGTTATCTGTTATCACTGAAACACCATGGTGTGCTAATCATGCTACAGTTCTTTTCAGAGGATCCAAAGACCTGGAAGCTAAGATAACACTTGGTGAAATTCAACAAAATAAAGAATTGATGTGAATACCTTTGGGCAAAAAATAAAAATTCTAGTCAGATGCATCGTTAGAGATGAAGTAGGATACATCTGGGAAGGTGGTCATTTTATTTTTACTTATTTAACTTTTTATAATCTTATTTTTTAGTTCCAATGTCATTTGTCTTGGTATTTTTGATTTTTGGAAACAGCAGTACTGAGACATACACAGGAAGGGAAGCAGTTAGTTCTGTTGCTGCCTTTGGTTTAAATGGTTTGCAGTTCAGTAAGATCTGCACCAAGAAATTATAACAATAGTGCAGTAAGTGGCAGCCTTTACCAAAATGAAGCTGCTGATTTTTTTTAACTTTTATTTAATGAATATAAATTTCCAAAGTACAGCTTATGGATTACAATGGCTTCCCCCCATAACTTCCCTCCCACCAACAACCCTCCCCTTTCCCACTCCCTCTCCCCTTCCATTCACATCAAGATTCATTTTCAATTCTCTTTATATACAGAAGATCAGTTTAGTATATATTAAATAAATATTTCAACAGTTTGCCCTCACATAGCAACACAAAGTGAAAAATACTGTTTGAGGACTAGTTATAGCATTAAATACAATGTACAGAAGCTGCTGATTTTTTGCACACAAGTCATAACTAATGGCTGGCACGTTCAGAGTGATTAAGTTGCATGAAGAAAAATATCTATGAAATCATAGCTGTATACTACCCATGACTTGATTACAACACACATCACAGTATAATAACACAGAAACAGTTCATTAAATGCTTTTAAAATACGTTAGTTTTGTGCTAGGCTATTAGCCAAACTTCATTTTGTACTTTGCTATTATACCTTGAATATCACACACGTATAAAAGCAAAGTAATTTTTCCTTTCAAAGGCTGTTGTACTTGTAAATGTAATCTTACTATCAATGCAGATAAAACAACAAAGAAGCCTTTTTGGTTACAAAAGAAGGATAACGAATGTAACCAAAATAATTATACAAGCTCTCTGTAATGTAAATCAAATAAAGGACCATTCTCATAATTATATTTCAGGAAAAAATTCAAGTAAAGCAGTAATTTTCATCTCCTCTGAATTTAAATTTACGTTCAGGGCTCTCCTCTTTAAAAAATTAAATGCAAATAGAATTAGGACATACATTTTTTTTTCTGTTGTAGATCTTGTTTGTAATGTAAAGACTACAGGGTTTCTAATTTCTGTAAATAATTGCTCAGTCACTGAGAAGAGGTAGGTATGTGAAATTAAAGCAGTAAGTCAGACATGAGCAGCCCCTGAGATGCGAGATTTCCCTCCTAGTCTCAATGGGAGTTGTTTTTTTCTGTTTGTTTCTGCAGAGTATCTGTACAACCACCACTGCATTTTTGCACTTTTTCTTCCTGGCTTCATTCTGTTGGGTTTTGACTGAGGCGTGGCAGTCCTATATGGCTGTAACTGGAAAAATTAGGACACGGCTTATAAGGAAACGCTTTCTGTGCCTTGGATGGGGTAAGCATATATGTACAACCCTTTCATACTCTTGTTAAAATGATGTTGCACATCTATATTCTGAAGCAGTGGAGGGTGATTACCCCCAGGCTACTCTGTCTTTGATTTGATATGTAGACATGGAAATATATGGAGGTGGTTAGTTTTGAACATCATTGATCACCGAACTTTAAAAAGGAAAATATATTGAATACGCATGTAGTTATTCAGTTAATCAACAGTGCCTAGATGGTGTAAGATGAAACTTGAGGTACCTACAGGAGTACAAAGTACTTTCTTCTAATGCTTTTAGAAAATAAAAAAAAAATATTTGGAGTTCAAAAAATGACAATTCAATAGGCATGCACTCCATTCAAGAAAACTTTAAGGACTCCATGAAATCTCAAAACAATTTTCCAAAGAAAACAAAACAAAACAAAAAACAAAAAGCTGTTCATGGGGCAGGTGTTACAGTGCAGTGAGTTAAACTGCTGCTTGGGACACTCTCATCCCATATCAGTGTCAGTTTAAGGGCCAGATCCTCTAATTCTCTTTCAGCTTCCTGCTATTATGCCTGGGAAAGCAGTGGTTGATGCCCGAAGTCTCTGTGTCCCTGCCATCTTCATGGGAGACCCATATCCATTTCTGGGCTCCTGGCTTCCTCAAGGCCTGGCCTTGACTATTGTAGACATTTAGAGGGTGAACCAATAGATATCCTTCTGTCTGTCTCTTTATCTCTCTCCTCCACCTTTGTATTGTGCTCTCTCTCTCTCGCTCTCTCGCTCTCTCTCTCTCTGTTCATCTTCCCTTTAACTAAATAAATCTTTAAAAAAAAAACTGTCATGTCACAGGAAGAAAGCCATTTAGAGAATGAGTGAAACCTCATGGTTAGTCAGTGGAGTTCTCAAATAATTTCTAGATAGAATTGCTGATGGACTGAGAATTAATTAATTATTTGCCTTCTTTATTAGGAAAAATATCTCTCAAATTGACTCACAACAAGGACGTCTCAAAAATCTATACATTTCATGGGGCCCTTTTTAATGATAGCTTAGTTAATTTAAGCAGCTAGTTTTATAAAAAGCCTAAGACATTTTTTGAGTGGTAGAGGATACATACTAAAAATCTGGAGAATTTAAAACCAAACATACTTTTATAACAAATACCTACTCTATCAAATGAGAGAATAGGATACAAGAGGTAGCCTGGGAACTTACAAGTAAATTGGTTTATGACAATACAAAAAACAAATTGTGCTGGTAAGAGGACCAAGAGCATTTAAAGGTGATCCATCAGATTTCATAGGGGTTTACCATGTCTAATATGTTAGGACTCTGCCTAGTTAACTCTACCAGTTAAGATGTAGTAGGAAAATATGTTCTGCTTAAACTTTCATAAAATTTCTATATGGGTTCCATGTCAAAACCTTCTAAAGTTGAGCTACCATGGAATCAGGCCCATTGTTGTCATGACTTAGTACCATAGATACAAGAAATAGAGAATGCAGGTAAAAGAACACATTTGTTGATAGAGAATAGAGTAATGATTTGCAAGATTGGTTACCACCTTATGTAATATTGTTCGTTTCCAACTAATCTCTCAGTTTACAATTAATATTAAAATATTCTGAGTAGTAAAAAGCCAAACTTCTGGTGGTTGGATTATCAGACATTCTATGAGTGGGCAGAATAGTGGCATGTGAATTTTGTTATGAGTCATTACAACCTAATGAATTAAGGAAAAAATTTAAGCACAAATTTTATGTAACAAAGAGTTTTAATCCCTCAATTATAACCCAGGTAAGAATTACTTTTTTAAATGAAGATAGTCCAATCAATCAAAAAAGTCAACAAATACCTACAAGATGAAGGAAAGAGTGGTAGAGATGGAGGAGACTAAATTTTTAATTTGTTATGTATGTAATCATCCGTATTTGTTCAAAACTACCATATGTCTCTCTGAGATGCCGTTTCTAGTTCTTGATGTGAAATCTCATGAAGGAACATGATGTCACTAGAGAAGGCTCACAAAAGAAAGAGCAGCAGGAAGGATGGGAATCATAGGAAGAAATAAGAGAGGCAAAGTGGCATGATGAACTTTCCAACCTGAAAGGCAAATATAATCTTCCTGAATAGAAGGAATGACCAAGACTTGGACAAACTTTAAACTGTGTAAATTAGGTCGCACTCTCTTCACCAAACTCAAATGAACCAAGTGTGATTTACATAAACATAAACTAAAAGAAGATGTTAGGCCAGAATTGGTGCAGGTAACTGAATTCCCTGTTCCTACATTCCTGTTATATTAACGAAAGTATAAAAACAGAGATAACTGATGAGATTTTATCTTTTCTACTTTATAAGTACAATTTGATGTGGGTCATTATGTGGCCAGCTGAATGTTGCATTTCTTTGATATTCAGTCACAATAGCACATCCAGCTTTTGTCTTTCTGACTTTATAACTATAAATTTCCTTCATAACAGTGTCAACCCCTAGGGAAAAAATAACTTAAAAGATATACTAAATCTCTGTTATTACTTCCCTTTAAGCCAATGCCAAATGTGGTGGTAACCTAGCAACATCAGAGAAGTGCACTATGTTAAAAACCCAGCTGTCCCTCTCATATTTTTGTACTTGAAAGAAATTTTGTAATGGAAACATACATTGTGAAGTATGCCATCCAAAAGTAGTCACTTTGGATGTTTGTCCTGGCTTTTCTTGGGCTCCTGTGCACTGTGGTTACAGCTGAATATGAAATGTGGCATTGCTTTTCTTGCAGGTTTACCAGCATTAGTAGTGGCCACATCAGTAGGCTTCACCAGGACGAAGGGATATGGCACTGATCACTAGTAAGTCCATCCATAGTGATAAATCTTATTTGTATTTAAGCAAGTGATTAAATATTTATTAGTCTTGTTTGGCATTACTGATATCTTGCAGTTTGTCATGGAGTCATTAACAATGATAGAACTTTCATTAATGAAAAATGATATAAGACCACTTAAGTGTATAAGATTTAAGAAATAGGGGCCACATCACTGTTTAGAATCCTTGTTTTAATATCCCATTTTAATAAGACCAATGTATTTGTTTTTTTAAATATTTCACTATTCAAAATGCATATTGTCTCAAAAATATTTTAGAAATATACAAATATTGATGTATTTTCCTTTTAGAATGTGATTCTGCTCTAGTACTTTAATTTTATTGATGCTATTCTATATTATTATTAGCCAACTTCTGTTACATTGGTTCAAATTTTGTTTCTATGTTGGAGTAATTATACTAAAAATTATAGAACAAGGAATCAACTGATTTTACATTAGAAAATTCCTGGGCTATGAAAGAAATTGCTAAGGAGAAAAGGAACAATGTTTCCAACCCTTTTATGACTATAATGTTGATAAATTCTATGAGAGACTTATAGTAAAGCTTACATTTAAGAAATCAAGTTTAAAACAATGAATTCTTATGTTTTACTGCATTTGTTCTGAAATTTTTATGGGCAATTAAGAAATGATGAAAGAAATGTGCATTAATTTCAAAATGTGATGTTCTGTTTAATCATCTTTAGGTTTGAGATCATTTAATTAGGCTGTCTGGTTGGTTCATCCAAATTGGGAGCATACCAATAGATGTCACTGCACTTGTGCACCCAAAAGCAATATCTGAAGAGTTTAAAGATGTATTGTTATCATAGCACTTGATTTTCTTATGAAATCTGTACTGTCAAAAAAAATTCTAACAGCATACATAGCAGAATGCTACTAACTATAGTACTACCATTTTTATTATTTTCTACAATATTATGACTACAAATAATATAATCTACTATTTGATAGGCACCGTGTTGGAAATGTGGAAAAAAGTAGCATTGTAGTTGTTGTAGTTCCTATTTTCAAGGAGTTTATAATTAAAAAATACATGAAATGAGTAGTGTATTGATTTTATAACTATAATTTTTCTTTATAACAGTATAAACACCTAGGGGAAATATAACAAGATATACTGTATCTCTGTTAGTATTACTTCAAAGATAAACTAAATCTCAGTTGGAAAACTAACTTAGACAATAATACAGGAGATAGTCATTGGGAGGCTCAGAGACAACAAAATGAAATGTTCTGTCAGATTAAGTTCTTTTTCTCCAAGTATTTTATCTAAAAAAATAGATATTTAATTATTTACCCCAAGGTGGTGAAGTAAAATTTTGTCTGTGTGCTGTTATAGCAAGGAACATTAGCTAAATGAAGACTTTGAACATAAATGTGCACATATATGTGTGTCTAGCAATACATGTATTTGTGTGTACAAGTATTATGTTCATATATATTACTAAATATAAATTTTAATTACTGTAAGTTACATTGAGAGACAGTCACCCTACTAAGTGAACAATTCTGTGAGTTTTGACAAATTCCTAAGTCAGTAACCACCATCACAATCAATACAGAACAATTTATTGTTAAAACAGATGTAGAGCAGTTACTATTGAGGGTTATTTTTAAAGGCAGCATGCTGATTCTGTGAACTGAGAAGAAATAGAGAATGGGTCAAATATAAGAAAAAAAAAACAGTTGCTTGAAATGATGGGCATGGCTTTGCATCCACAATAGAAAAAAACAAAACAGTTCCTCACTCTTTTCTCATGTTGAGTCTCCTGGATCACACATATGCAGACATATTGCCCTGCAAAGCCTCTCTTGCCCTCTCCTGTGAGAGAAGGAATATTTATGCAAATGTACTAGCATGTCTATCAAGGCAAACCCACATCTCTTGGTGAACTTAGTCATTGAAACAAACACAACTGCACTTAATTTTATTCAAAAGCTTATTTTTAGTGGATTTTCTTACTAGTATGGGAACAAGTAAAATTAGAAGAAAAAACATGTAAATGTAGATGATCCATTTCATGCAGTGATGGCTTTTAATTCAATTTATCCAGATAGCTTAGTGGCTTCAAGGAAGAATAGTTAAATATAAACCTAAAAATAACACTGTTCTCACTTTTGTTATGGGTATTATGGGTGGAAAGATTACCTTGGTTCTTTGTCTCACATGGAAGAATTTCCAAGTGGACAAAGCAGAGAGAAGGGCAAAATTTATTTAAGTCGGAGATCTCCTGGTGGAGAGGCCAGGATGGGTGCTCTAAGAGAGGCAAGACCTGTAGGAGATTGTGGTAGTGGGATATTTAGACACAATTTTGGAAAGAAAAAAAAAGAAAAAACTGACAATCATTAGTTATAAAGCAGGGACACAACCCATCAAAAGATCTGATTTATAATATTTGCCCTGTATGGCTTGCTCATGATAAAACAAAAAATGTGGGGTAGTTAACTTGTTTTCACAGTCAACTGTGAGCTCAGAAGGATGGAATCACCATTCCCTTGCTATTTTCATAAGACTGGAAGCTCCCAATGAGTAGGGCAGGCACTTTTGACCTTGCTAAAGATTACTTTTGGGGGCAGCAAGCACTTTAGACCCTCAGTTTCCACTGGGACCAATCTGACTGCCTATTAACCTGTCTGACACCTCCCACTTTAGAAGTATGTTTGAAAAGTCCCGTGAGGTATGAAGCAGCATTTTATAAAACTTAAGTAATCGTCACCCTTCCAATGAAAGTAAATATAGAAATCTCACAGCAAAAGTATTTTAAGTAAAGTCTTTTAACTGTCTGAAGGTAAAGCCTCATAATTAAAGTTTCTTTTCAGTGAGAGGTAAGTAATGTTTCTCACTCATAAAGTAATCTAATTCTTGCTTTCTCCATATCATCTAAGTTCTTTTTTAGTTTACAAATCTTTGAAACATGCCAAAATTCCAAGGCTAAATATACTATAATCTGAGTTTTATGTAAAACTCTTTAGTGGTCTAATACTTGTCACTAATTTTTGTTAGTTTTTATCTGATATCATTTCCAGCTGCTGGCTCTCTCTTGAAGGAGGACTACTCTATGCTTTTGTTGGACCTGCAGCTGCTGTTGTCCTGGTAAACATGGAAATCAACTATTTTATTTTCTTAGCAAAAACAAACAGAAAAACCTGTGGTCAGTTAGAGTGGCAACTTTAATAATGTTTTCATTATGTAAAAATTTTAAAATTCTGTGAACTATTGCTCTGGTTTGAATAGCAGTTGCTTTCAGTCTTTTGTTATCCTAAATATTCTTATTTTAAATACTGAAAAATTTTAAACTTGGGAATATGATTTTTCTCTTATAGTAATTTCAGATTTGTGAAGAAATTTGAGTGAATTTTGATAAATACTACTTGTTTAATGTATAGAATCTCATCATTTATTAGCATTTCACGTTTATACTCTTCTGTACAATCTAGATAATTATTGGTAGGAAGATGTCTTTGAGGCTGTCTCTACCAAATATCAGTTTATGTGTGTGTGTGTGTGTGTGTGTGTGTGTGAACACATATAGTAGGGTTTCTCAACCTCATTGGTGCCAACATTTGGAAGTAGATATTTCTTTGTTATGGGAGCTTTCCTGTGCATTTTAGGATGTTCAGCCTCCCACTCCTCCACCTTCTACAATACTAGTATCACCCTCCAGTTGCAGCAATCAGAAACAGTCTCCATACATTTCTGATCCTGGGAATCAAAATAAACCCTGGTTGAGAACCATTGCCAGATGTAATGCATAAACATCTAAGCATTTGGTTTTTTATTCCCAAACTAATTACTTAAAAATTTCCATTATGGTAACCTGCAAATTTTTTTTCTCTCTCTCTCCCTCCCTCCTTCCCTGTCTCTCTTTTCTTTCTCTTTTCTCCTCCACCACCCACTGGCTGATTACTAATTATTATTTTTTTTTTTTGTGAAATCAATCTTTGAAGAAAATAAAGGAGAAAAGAAATGGTCTGAATTAAATATAGAGATTCCTATCACTATGCAATTAGATTTCTAGTTGGAAAATTACCCTTTGATTTCTTTAACAATTTTTAAAAACTGGAAGCATGTGATATCTTTCTCAATAATCCTGACGTGATTTTTTTCTTCCTCTGAAGTGTTTGTTTCCCTCCCTGATGCTGTAACAGGGAGCAATAGAAATTGTCCATGAATCACCAGGAAACAGAGCCACTGTAGGCATGAAGACTAGAGAAGAGCACAGGGAAATCATAGCTAGTAGACACATTTTTGTCTGCTGCACTGAATTTTTATTTAATCAGTTGAATCATTTCCCTAAGCTACCAGGTTAATGTACATATAACCCCAGCATGAGGAAACAAAGACATGTGTATAATTGAAAACTAAAGAATGGTCTTTGGAGTGGTGATTAATTCCCTCGTGATTAAGTTGCAGATTGGCAGAATCCATGGAATCCATTTTTTCTATCAGTTCAAATAATGAGAAGGTCAAAGATGAATCACTATTCTCTTGATTAAGAGATATCCTGTCAAGAAACTATGAAAAATGACACCTGTTAGGTTCTTACTGAACAGTTGTGCTTTGAACCTTCTTCTGTCAACAATTAGATTCAACATCTTATCACTATTTGCATTGGCAGAGATGGAAGGGTTTTTGCCCAGCAATCGTGGAGGAAAGGGACAAAGAAGGCAAAAAGAAAACACTTTTCCCTGATTGTCTAGGTTTCTCTGCTGCACTGGATTCTTTTATCAGGAAGTGTTAGTTGGTTAGAAAACTGGGGGCTCTCATCATAACAAGCTGCTACAATTACTAGCACACCTCAGAAAGTTTCAGGAAAAAATGAAATGCAAAGATATATTTATCTTAGTGCAAACAATTTTGAAAACTCTACAAAATATTTCATAATACAAAATTTTCAGGAACTTTTTGAAGGCCCTTTGTGTCCATAAATTTCAAACATTTTTTGTACCAAAGTAAATTTATCTTTTAATTCCATTTTCCACCAACGTTTCGAAGTTCTGTAGTGTTCACCTTTCTCTGCAGGTTTTTACAATTTTACTTGAGAAAGAAAATTTTCTTACTGATTTCATGTCAGCTAGTTTATGCAAAAGAGCTTTTAAATTAGATTAAGAGAGTCTTAGAAAGGAAATGGTAAGTGCTCACCAGAGCATATTTTAAGAATTGCCTCCAGGGTCCATCTCTAAAAAGGATTCTGGTGAGCTGAATAGGTTTTCCCTTTGGCCTAGGAAAGCATGGTGCATCAAAATGCTCTCTACCCTATAGGAGAGAAAAGCTGGGTAAAGTGAAGAACTTAGCCATTCTGTTCTCCCTGCTATGGACAGTTGACAAATCCTCAGCACCTTTGGTGGCCAGAGCTCACTCAAGCCTCCCACTCTGAGATTCAAAGTATTTTTTCTCTCAGGTATAGGGTAATCCTCATTGAGTCAATTGATTTTATTTAGGGTTGACTAGGAACAAATTCCAGATTGATGTTTGGAGCAATTTGAAACTTACACAATTGAAAGATGCTTTCCTCAATATTAACTGCAAAGCAAGAAAATTAAATGTACTTAAGGTTTTTGTGAACTTTGAAATAAAACACCACTGTTAAGTTGTTCCTTATGCCTTTATGCACTTAATAAAATGTGAGGGATATGCAGCCTATCACTACTGTTGTGAGTATATAACTCTATAGTGATTATAAATTGATTGAATAGAGTTTTCAGAAGAAAGAGGGACCTGATTCCCTTCAAAATCATTGAAAAGTCAACTTTTTTTCTGTTTGACAGGTCAACATGGTGATTGGCATTTTGGTATTTAATAAACTTGTTTCCAGAGATGGAATCCTAGATAAAAAGCTCAAACACAGAGCCGGGTAAGCTGCAATTGGTGGATTTTGAAGAAACATTACCAGTGAATCCCGTTCTTCAATTCCAGATCACCACTGACTGCATTTCACTGTGCTTGTATTTTGTTCTTGATGTACTAGTGTGTCTGGTAGATTCAGCTATTCCAAAGTTTGCAATGTGCTGTTTTTGAGTAATATTACCAAAAATACAAAAATAATCTAATAGAACATTAAGAAATCTGGGTTTATGTATTTATTGCCTCTTCTCAGACAAGAAAACTAGATTTAAAATAGTTATCCTTAAGTAAGAGTTTTGAAGTCCTTCCATTTTTTATCACAAGAACAGAAGATAGATTTAACACAGTGTGGATGTGTAACAGGTGTGAATTAGGATAAGGAAATCTAAATAGAGTGAAAATACTGCATTTTCATTGGTTTATTATATATTTACATAAATTTATATATCTGAAAAAATCTTCACTTGAAGAACTAACTTATCAAACACTGTTCTTGTTAGATGTTTTCATTCATTATGAAATTTTGCCTATAATTTGCTATAGTTATTCATAATTTGACTTGCCCATTTTAACCACTTTAAAATTTAGAAAAGAATCTATTTTAATTTCATTGTTATAATATCACTCTAGTGACTTAATAACATTTCATATGCAAATTGATAGCAGCTTTTTAATCTTATTTCATCACTGCAGAAAAATTTGTAGAAATTTGAATGAAATATGAATGTCCTTGATTTTCCTTTTGTGTCATAAAAAAGTTGTAGCTTTCTCCCTTCTGTTAAACTGTGCTGCCATTCAAAACATACTCTTGTTATTATTCCCTTTGTTTTCATAATTTATGGCATTATTCAGTATTAATATTGTTTGATCACCTGCTGGTGAGAATTTTTAGGTCCTCTATGTTATTATAATCTATGTAATAATTTATAAAATAAAGTAACCCAGATATGTTCTTCCTAGTAAAAGACTAGAGCTAATTGCCTTCAGTATAAAATGTTGATATCACTCATGTCAGACATTAAAATTGCAATGGGATAAAAACATCATGATAGCTCATTTTGAAGGGAGATCAGTTATCATTTAGAGACTTCTTCATTGTTGGTGAAATGGGTTCCTTGATAGGAAGAATTGAACCTGGTAGAGGTGTTGAGCTTTATATACCATTTAGAAATGAAGCTTTCATATGATGACTCTCGTTAGTCTCCCACATGTGGTTGGAATTGAGAAAATAACTCTTTCAATTAGTTCTGCATAGAATACATTGGTCATACTGAGTACTGAGTACAGAAACAACTCTGCAATATAAATGGAGGTGTTTAGTGGTTAGGATAATGCTTTGAAATCAAAGAAAGCCCTTCTCAGTATCCAGCTCTGCAATTTTCTAGCTCAGTGTGTGTGTCTTTGGGCATGTTTCACCTCTCTGATACTCAGTTTCCTCATTTTTTAGATTAGGAAATATTGTGTATTTAATATATTCATTAGGATACCTAGCAAATGGCAAGCATTCTTTCAACAAACAGTGGCAATTCTTGTGATGAGTGAAATGAGGAAGCTAAGTTGGACAGGCTATAATCAAAGATCTCTAAATATCAATCAGGAATCCATTATTCCATCATCCATGATGTTAAGGGGAGGAAAAGGGATAATCAAAATGAGTGCAATGCTGAGGATTTATTAATTTCAGAGTTAGTATGATTTTTCCCTGGCCCAGTTTGATTCATCCCATTATGAATTTAGAAAATATACAGGGGGCTAGTGTTGTGGCTCAGTGGGTTAAAGCCCTAGCCTGAAGCGCCAGCATCCCTTATGGGCGCCAGTTCAAGTCCCGGTTGCTACTCTTCTGATCCAGCTTTCTGCTATGGCCTGGGAAAGCAGCGGAAGATGGCCCAAGTCCTTGGACCCCTGCCCCTGTGTGGGAGACCTGGAGGAAGCTCCTGGCTCCTGGCTTCAGATCAGCACAGCTCCGGCCGTTGCAGACATCTGGGGAGTGAACCAGCGGATGGAAGACCTCTCTCTCTGTCTCTACCTCTCTCTGTAACTCTGTCTCTCTGTCTTTCAAATAAATAAAATAAATCTTTAAAAAAAGAAAGTATTCAGTCTACATATTGATGAATACAACTAAGACGTTGAAACTTCTAATTCTAAAAATATCTTTAGCATTAAATATTTCTCACTGGGTAAACCAAGTTTTAATTCAAAGGCCACTGTTGAGAAACATAAATGTTCAATGCTATAAAAGCAAAATACTTGTTACTGTCCAAAGCAGAAAAGAGCTTAACAAATTAATGATTCTGGTTTTTTTTAGGATTTATTTATTTATTTAACATGCAGAGTTGCAGACAGGGAGAGGAAGAGACAGAGAGAGATCTCTTTCATTCGCTGGTTCACTCCTCAGAGGGACGCAGTGGATGGAGCTGGGTGAATCCAAAGCTAGGAGCCAGGAATTTCTTCTAGGTCTCCCACCTGAGTGCAGGGGCCCAATCACTTGGACCATTTTCCATTGCTTTCCCAGGTTATTAGCAGGGAGCTGGATTGGAAGTGGAATAGCCGGGACTTGAACCGGTGCCCATATGGGGTGCCAGCACTACAGGTAGAGGCTTAACCTACTACACTACAGTGCTGGACTCATATCTCTAGGTTTTTATTTCTATAATATCAAATGCCATGGTAAGCTAAATAAATGCAGATCAAAATTTTTTCTCTATTGCAAGGTATTATTGAAGGAAATTTTTTCAAATCTGTGAATGCTTGATGCCAATTTTAGTGCACAGAGAAGCTTTCAGGATAGTAATAGAGATTTCAGTGAAGAGCAGATAACCAGAATTAACTAAAGAAACATTATCAGGAGGCTAGTTGGTTAATTTAATTTGTCTCTGTCACTCTAAAAATTCACCATTTCAGGTTGTTTGAATATACATGCATACAAACAATTTCTTTTGAAACTGGTATTATTTAGCACTGAATATAATACAAAGATGTTTCTTCTCCTATTCTTGTCGATTTCTTTGTTCCCTGTCTTCTTTTTATAATGAATTATTTGATATGGCCAAGTGTATAGTTATTGCTTATTCACTTTACAAGAAAGAAAAATTTGTTCTCTCTATATTAATAAATAAAAAAATGTAATAAAAAATTTTAAAGTAGTATGCAGCTTCACAAGCTTTTTAATACCTAAACCATATTATGTTTTTTCTAATACATAAAATCTATTTACCAAGGGAGGATTCATTGCAAAATAATACTACATCTTACATAAATGATAATTAAAAAGAATAAAAACAAAATAAAATAGCATGTGTCTTTTAGAATATCTTAGAAAATTTAATTTTCTCTAATTTTCTGCAATGGTGCTTTCTTATATATGGTTTTAAATTGCTTTATCTTCTTACTTGACATTAAGGAAACTAATTTACTAAGATCATATATAAATTACATGAGATGTTTCCAAATAGAAGGAGTCACACTTTCTTTCCAATGAATTCTTTAGATAAGTAATAATAAATCAGATAAATGTTTTTTTCCTAAAGAAAATTGGAAGAAGAACTAGAACCTATATTTTAGAAGACTTGTAGTAATAATGAGAGTAGACAATACTTGGAGAGACAGTAGTGATGTCACCCACGTTCCTATCCTAGTGCACGAGTGGATAGTGGTTACAACTGAACAAATAGTCAATGTTTTTTAAACTTTGAAATTTTTAATTTATAAGTGCATAATTTTCTTTATATCAATGAAATTATTATTTTATTGTAGCAACTCAACTACATATTTTTCACATTAATATCATGGAGGTCATGTAAACTGAGACAAATGTTACACCTCTGGGAAATTTATTGTTCTTTTACACCACTCACATCCAATAATGGCATGCATGCCAAGTGTGCCAGTTAGCATCAGGCATAGTTTTCAACAGTTAGCTCTGGTTAAGGTAAGTATGTATTAAAAAGCGTAATTAAAAATCAGCCTCAAAATATCTCCATTAGAGACAAATAAGCATTTTGAATACTACTTTAAAATTTGTCAGAAGAACTAATACTTACACTAAATTATAGTTTTTCAGGATAGAATACTTGCTTAAATCATGAACTGAAAATTATTTTTCAGTAATCTTGCTTTACAATCTTACTTCAGAGCCTAGAAACAAAATATCCTTAATTTGAGAAAGATCGTATTCATTTTCCAAGTATAAACCTTTGCCTGTTTTCTTCGGTAAAGAAACCAATAAATGCTTACTCCTACCTTTTAAAAACTTATCATCGGGCTAGTGCTGTGGGTAGTAAGCCAAGCCTCTGCCTCAGTGCCAGCATTCCAGATGGGTGCCATTTTGAGTCCCGGCTGCTTTTCTTCCAATCCAGCTCTCTGCTATGACCTGGGGAAACAATATAGCCCAAGTGGTTAGGCCCCTGCACCTGCATGGGAGACCTGGAAGAAGCTCCTGGCTCCTGGCGTCAGGTTGGCCCAGCTCTGGCCATTGCAGCCATTTAGAGAGTGACCTCTTTCTCTGTGTTTCCCTCTCACTATCTGTAACTCTACCTCTGAAGTAAATACATGATATACATACATACATACATAAAATAAATAAAACCATGCATTTAAAAAACTAATCATATCAGATTTTAGAACATTGAAGAAGCAGTGGAGGTCAATTATTCAGAATAATCTATGGAAGTTTAATAAAGACAGATGTCTGGATCCCATTGAATTAGGGTGAGGATCCCAATTAATGTGGGATTGGGGCCAGATAGATAGCTAGCTGATGGGCAGCCACTGTGGAGATGATGAGCTAAGATAGCCCTTTGGGAGTCTGTCATTCCAAACACTTTGGCTTGCTCGGTGATGCATTTGTAAACTAAACTGAATGGACTATTAGTCATGCGTTCTTTTTTTTAAGATTTATTTATTTATTTGAAAGGGTTATACAGAGAGAGTAGGAGAGGCAGAGAGAGAGAGAGAGAGAGAGAGGGAGAGAGAGTGAGAGAGAGAGAGAGAGAGAGAAAGGTCTTCCATCTGATGGTTCACTCCCCAACTGTCCACAACGGCCAGAACTATGCTGATCCGAAGCCAGGAGCCAGGAGCTTCTTCTGGGTCTCCCATGTAGGTGCAGGGGCCCAAGGACTTGGGCCATCTTCTGCTGCTTCCCCAGGCCATAACAGACAGTTGGATCGGAAGTGGAGCAGCTGGGACTCAAACTGGCGCCCATATGGGATGCCGGCAGCGCAGACGGTGACTTTACCCACTATGCCATAGCGCCGGTCTCGGTTATGAATTTTTTTACAAGTTTGAACACATGTGTCTGGCTGGTCCATATGGCCTGATTTGGACTAGCAGAGTAAGTCATATTGTGTAATCCCCCCCCATCCATACCCAACACTTAATGCTTGTGTTTTTCTCACAGAATCCACTAATGAATCCACTTCCTTCATAGCTTTCAGATTTATTATCTCATCTGAGTACTATTCATAAATATGTACACTTATTTAAACCAACTAAATTATAAGCATACTACAATTTTCTCTATTCTGCCACTTTTGGTATAGACAAGGCAAGGCAGCTCACTATGACATTATGTTGAAAACCTACAAGGCAAGCTTATATTTTAGACATAAACACTACTACATGGGTAATGGACTAGGAAAGCAAACTGCAGAAAATTGTTTCAAGATGTTTTGAATTTTGATTAAAGTAAATTGTTTTTTGTTTTTCTAATAGGTTTATGTTCTAACAAACACATTTTTTTTCAATGGGCACTTCTCTAAAGCAAAATGTGTATAAACTTTTTTCCATGCAGCAGATTTTGCTTCTAGGATGTAGTAAATGGAAATGTAGATTTACTGCCAAAATCCTCTAACCAAAAAAGACCTTTCAAACACTGTGAGGACGGAGTCTACAACAGATGATTAGAAATAGTGTTTTGAACTTAATAATTATGTTTTATTAAAGCAAACAAACTATCATTCTTTATTATCAACTAATATTTCATCAAGTTTCATCAGATGCTATATTCAGGTCATGCAAAAATATGAAAAATACATTGATGCTAGAAGAAATTTCAAAATATGAACCTGTTGATCTAAAAGCTATTTTCCACAATTGAAAACTGTCAGATATGTACCTTCCAATATTGAACTTCTAAAATAAATGCTTATTTATGTTTTAAAAAGTTTTAACGAATTTATGTGCCTTCTGCAAATGACAGTGAACATTCTTGAAGACAGTCCTCACATGTTTAACTATTAAGGGTCTGAATAAAGGGTTTTCACTGTATGTCTACACAAGAACATGCTTATGTTTAATTCAGTATATTGGGCAACTTTGAACTGAAGACACAAGGGCCACTTGGGTGTAAAAAATGGAAATAACTTTGCATGCAACAAAGGCCCATCTTATTAAAAGAGAAATGTTACAAAGATAATATGTAGTGTAAATGCATCTTTTAAATGTCCTAGGACATTCATCTTTGATAAATATACTTTCTGCATGAAATCGTATTTAAAATCTAACTTAAAGCAGCAACTATTTTTGGTGACAATTCAATATTTTGTTCTTTTTGTGGGTGTTCTGTTTGTTTGCAGTCAGATGAGTGAGCCTCATAGCGGTTTGACGCTCAAATGTGCCAAGTGTGGAGTAGTTTCAACAACAGCTTTGTCAGCCACCACCGCCAGTAACGCCATGTTAGTCCCAATCATTTACATCTTCTTGTTACAAAACTTTTACAGTGCATGTGAGAAAATACTATGATGGAAAAAAAAAAAAACTGTGTTTGCTAATACTACAGTTAAGACCATACTTAAATAAATATTTATAATTGGCAATTGCCTTTGTAATTATTGTGGGATAATCTGTAAGATAAATGTTATCTGCCTTGTGGTTTCCAAGTTAATGGTCTTGGTGCCACATATAAGAATGCTTTGTTGAATGGGGGTTTGGTTATGTTCTGGGGCATAACATGCAGCTACGTAATGTTGCTTTCTCTGTCTCTCAACAGGGCATCTCTTTGGAGCTCCTGTGTGGTGTTGCCCCTTCTGGCTCTGACATGGATGTCTGCAGTTCTGGCTATGACTGATAAACGCTCCATATTGTTTCAAATACTTTTTGCTGTGTTTGATTCATTGCAAGGCTTTGTTATAGTCATGGTCCACTGCATTCTTCGGAGAGAGGTAGGAAATATAATTCTTGAGAGAGAGAGAGAGAGAGAGAGAGAGAGAGATGAACGGGTATTTCCTTGCTAACATGTATGCTGTTTTGTTTTAATCTTGATCTTCAGATTAAAGCTAATGTCTCCCAATGACAATTACTTAGGAGTCAGAGCAACTGGGAAGCTTTAAGACATATTTCAGAAGGGCCCTGGCCCTCTGAAAGTGACAAATAAAAACAGATGGGACTACACAAAGGAAAATACAAATGGATGTGCCAAGAACCAGGGATAGTAGATTCAGGAGAGGCCATGTGGAGTGGTGGGCATATATCAGTCTCTTAGAGAAATCTGTGGCTAAGAGGGTAAGGTGGAATTTTTCAAAAGATTCATACACATAAGATGATGATATTTCTTAAACTCTACACACACTCAACACAATCTCGTTCATAATATTAACTAATTTTATTTTATATGGAAATGTTGAAGATTAATGAGTACTTCTGTTGTCTCCATATGAAATGTGGTTAAGGTCACGAAAGAGTAGTAATTTTGATATGCACGTCTATGTGCAGAAAATATGAGAAATGTACACAGTAGGGTATGACGGGCAGTCATTGTCTTTAACAGTGGTGGACTGAAAGTCACAGAATTTCTCAGGGTTATGATTGAGATTTATTGTCAGCAATGAGAGATGGAAGAAATCATCCTTCATGGGGGGAGACACTAACTGATGCCAAATCTATCCAGAACAGCAAGAGCTTTCAGACTTGAGTTGTTTAGGGTTAAAATGTTTTCCCACCATGAGAAAATTATTCTGAATGCTTGCAAGCACTGACACGGTATTTACAAAGTTTATGAGTCATTTTAGTGTTTACTCTGGGGATGAAATGTGACTAAAACACAGGCTGACATAGTGCTATGCTAGTAACTCTGAGAAAATAGTCCACTCTGTCGTTTTGCATTATATAGCTTGTTTGGGAACTTTATTGTGATGTGTATAATTGCAAAGACATGCATGTACAAATGAGCATACACCACATAGTTTTTACAATCATGTGTGAAGGCAACCAAAAGCTTTACCTGACATACCAAATGTGGAGAACCATATTTCTGAACTCTTTCGACAAGGTGCATATGTCAGCAATAAACCCACAGGTGTATTCTAGGAACATTCTATGATGAAAACAGATGAAGAGTGGGTTCACATTGCACAGGTATGAAGGGTGTCTCATTTAAAAATCTGGTATACCTTACAGTTGCCAAGCCCTACTATAATCTCATTACAATATCAACATTAAAAATCTTTCAAGTGTCAAATTCTTTATAAACCAAAGGAGTAAATGTTACAAAGAAATTGAAATGACAACTTAGATTATGTTCTTCTCCAACTATAACTATTTTGTGGGTGGTTTGTATTATAATCTGTAATATGTTTAAATAGCAAAATTATCCTAAAAGAGTAGGCACATAATGCATTATAAATATTAATAACTTTACATATTTATGGGTTACAACATGATATTTCAATATATGTAAACATTGTGTAGCAGTCAAATCAGGGTAGCCAACATGACCCCTTCTTTGACATTACTTTATGATTGGAACCTTGGAGCTCCTTTGATTGACAATTAGGGAGGAATGGTTGCATGTTGTCAGTAAGATGCTTTTACATACCTGCATGCAATTTTCATAAGATATTAATATCTTAGGTGTTAAAGGGTACAAAAGAGCCCATCTTTATTCAAGCTGTGCTTATGTTTATTAAAGAGAAAGAGTGAGAGGGAAAAAGCAAGAGGGGGAGGGAGGGAAGGAAAGAGCAGAGAGGGAGAGAGAGACTCCCTCTCCTGGTTTATTCCCCAAATACCTACAACAGCCTTGGCTAAGCCAGGGCCCAGAGCCAGGATTTGGAAACTCAGTCCAGCTCTCCCAGGTGGGTGGCGGAAACCCAAGTATTTGAGCCATCATCTGCTGCCTCCTAGTGTGTGCACTGGCAGGAAGCTGGAACTGGAAGCCAGAGCCAGGACTCCAATCCAGGCTCTCCAGTATGAGATTCAAGCATCCTAACTGGCATCTTAACCACTGAGCCAACAGCCCACCCTAAGCGTCTCTTTTTCTTCAGAAATAAACATCTAGATAGTCTTATGTTATAATCAAAATATGCAGGTTTTTGAGTGACAGATTTATAATGGCTTATTATCAAATTTTTGCTGCTTATATAAAGAAAAATACTTGTCACAAAAATTCAGAACTTTACTAGCTAATTGGACGATTAACTGTCAAAAACATGATTTAAAGGTAATTAAATCAAATCATAAAATAAATGCTTCCGCTACAGTCAATGTCTGTAAATACATGTTTTCTGTATTAATGGAGAGTAAAAATATGAATGTTGCCTCGGTTACTGTTACATTTTCAATGATTAATTCAAATTAAATGATTTTATGGCTGATAAATTCATAGCAGATTGTCACCACAGTCTTTACTTCCAAAATTGAAATGAAAGACCACGCTTTGAATATTCTTGAACTGAACCTTAAAAATCTCCTATAATATCACTACACATACACAGAGCAGATTTTGATTGTAAGACAAGTCCTCTACAGAATTCCTAAGGGAACATTGTCACTGAAAAACAAAAGGCCTTTGTTTGAAAGGGGTTTACAAAGTCCAAGGGAAATATCTTTATATGCCTCCCTGGACTCACGGAAATTCTTTTTGGTTTCCTAAATATATATTTCCTGATATTAGCAATGGATCCATCTCATATTACTTGTGGTCATATTGCCCTAACGTTAATCACATCTAAAATGAAAGAAGCATCTTCCCATATCGTTTGTATCTCCTGTAACCTAGAATTCAATAAAAATGAACCAAATAAAATGGACTACATAGCAACTTGTAAAATGCTGGGTGAGAACTCATATCTGTTAATCTACCAGATAATCCAAGGGAGATCCTAGGAGTAACCATTCTGTCTTGAGTACGTTTTCATTCAGATATTTTCATCACAGTAATTCAAGATAATTCTTTTCTCTTAAAAAATATATAAGCAGGATAAGATTTTTTGAGTAGATAAATATATAAAAATTCCTGTTTCTATCTACTTTGATATGTAACTTGGTTCTTTTTAGTTTTTATTGATTAGTCTGATATGAATTTAAAAGGCTTTAACCATATTTACTTGTTCTGTATTTTTATGGAGGAGGAAGGTATACATATGGAGGAGTATAACTTTATAGTAGGAGAAAGAGAAAAGAAATGAAATACAAACTGGTATTTTGAATATGGTGTGTATGAAGCCTAATTCATTTAAAAATGCCTTTGTGTTTAGTGAGTTCAGTGTTAAAACTAAAATCATTTCAAATCAGGGGTGAAGGAAGAAATGATCATTCTGGTTGTGCCAACTTAATTATATTACAACTGACAAAAAAGCATATTGAATATGCTTTTTAAAAAAACATAACTATTCTATCTTCTGACCTGATATCTTAATATTTAAATTTCTTAAATGGTACATTTTTTTGAAAATATAGTTTCTCTTTCTGGAATACTTTTTTCTTTTGAATTACTTTAGCATGCTTCCATAAACAGAGAAAAAAATGAGAGAAGAATTTTAAAAATTAAACTGTCTGATTTATCACAACACATTACTTTCAGCAACAAAACCTAAATCTTAGAAACTAATAATGTATAATATAGCCAATAAGATAAAATCTAATAGAGCAAGTATAGATGTTTTCTTCATTTATGCATCATTTGTTGATTAGAATTCATTTGGATTAAGCAGATAACAACACATTCTATTTACTATTCTCCACATTGCTATGGAAATTGAAACTACACAAGAGTTATGGAACCTTTGAAATAGTTACTGTTGCTAGGAGACCACTTTCTTGGTGCCTGCACATTCTTCTTATCTCTGTCTCTGGCTGATCCTGGCTCTAAGACAATCTTACAGCTTGATGTCAGACAGGGAAAATAACAAGATTGTGATACAAAATATGCTACAATAAAACACTTTCACTAACAGCAAGGGAATAAGGGAAGTACTTAAATGGATAATTTTGTGTGTGAGGATCCTGTGGCTGCTCTGTGGCATCAATTACAGGGCCAAGCTCCTCTTTCCTCTTTCCGAAGCACTGGCAGATCTATGCAGCCCCAGATGAGGTCCCTGAATCCTTCAAACCCTGTGAAGCTATATTGTAGCAAAAGGCTTAAAATAAACATGAACTGTTTCCTTCCTTCCCCCTCATTCACCCCCATTTTGGCCAGTTTCCCATTTGGCTTTATTATTTCTGTAAGGAGTACAGACAAAATGATTTGTAAGCATGCAATTGTGAATATATACAACATACAAGCATTCTCACCTATGTAATCTAAAATCAATATTCTCCTAAGGAAACTACTTAGAAACACAAATGAAAACAGTAATAATGAAATAACTAGACAGCAATATGAAGAGTCCATATAGCACACAGTTGAAATGACGAATTGTATGAAAATTAAGTTTTGACCATTTACAGGGAAATTAGGTTTGACTCATTAGTATGGAAGCAGGTATCTGTGCCCTCAATGACTAGTGGGGCAGGATAATCAGCTAGTCTTTGAAAATTAAGGCATAGCTGTTAGGAGACTTCAGAACTTACCAAGGACCTGAGGAGATACTAGGTTGGAGGATTAAGGAAGTAAAGGTTTCAGGTGGAGGGAGCTACAATTCCTAATATATGACTTCCATGGAATGGAACCTGTTGTGAATAGTACAGAGTGTGATTCTTCTCTGGAGAACATAGAACACCAACAGACATAAAGCAAATGATAGCATCCTGGACACCACTGTCCTTTGTTTTTTTGTTTTGTTTTTAAAGATGTATTTTATTAATTTGAAAGCCAGAGTTACAGAGAGAGGTAGAGACAGAGAGAGAGAGGTCTTCCATCTACTGGTTCACACCCCAGATGGCCACAACGGCCAGAGCTGCACTGATCGGAGTCAGGAGCTTCTTCCAGGTCTCCCACGAGGGTGCAGGGGCCCAAGGACTTGGGCCATCTTCTGCTGCTGTCCCAGGCCATAGCAGAGAGTTTTATTGGAAGAGGAGCAGCCGGGACTAGAACCAGCGCCCATATAGGATGCTGGCACTTCAGGCCAGGGCTTTGACCCGCTGTGCCACAGCATGTCCCCCTGTCCTTTGTTTTTAATAGCTGGTAATGCAGTGGTGAGAGAAACGTCATACTGATAGCATGCCTTCCCAAGAGTTCGGTGAATGAGTCCTGCCAGGCATTGCTATCACAGAGATCAAGACTGGCATATCTGCCAGAGTGCATACAATCAGGGCTTGTTGTTACCCAGAATTCTTCTTGGGAGCCTCACAGTGCTCTCCCAGCTGTGCTGCACTCTGAGTAGTAGCACAGTGTGTCTGTCTGCACTGCATAGGGCTCCTGGACACAGGCATGTGGTCGGGCAAGTTTCACCTTTCTCTCCTTCCAGATGGCCAGCCAGGCTCCCACAATGCAGCATTGTAAAACTGGTAACAGTAAGTTCAATATGTCTTGAATAAAGGTTTAAAGTAAAAACTGATCTAGTTGTGTCATATCTTAACTAAATCCTAAAAGTTAGAAGATTATAACAACTTAATTCCTGGTAAGTTGAAAACAATTTTTGGATCCATTCCTTTGTTTATACTACCCTGTTCTTTTATCAGTAAGGCCTTAAGAGGGGAATAGAGTGGTGCTGTGGAAGCAGGATTGACTTTCACTTCAAACAAACTGGTTCCATTCCCAGCTCTGCCACTTGTCGTAATGATCTTGAAGCAAATTACTTAAGCTCTCTGGGCACCAGAGTCCTCATCAGTGGTATTGGGACAATGTATGTCTCAAAGGAAATGGCCCAAGGCTGAAATGAAATATCCCAGTGAAGGCATGGGCTTGTGATACATGGCTTATAATTTCTCTTTTCTTCTTTCCCATTTGCATTCTAAAGAAATGTGACTACATTTTTTTTCAGATGATGTATGGTGAGACATCATCTAGAGAAATGCATACTCAATGACCCCCCCCCTTCCCTCAAGCTGATGTAAAAGAGTATTTTGGAATTAGAAAGCTAAAACAATTTCAGAGATTACACAATAGATCGTTTAGGTGTTTGAGAATTTCAACAGAAAATCATTATGTCTGAAATTTGAGGTCCATATTATCCTTCATGGCAAAATTTTATTTATTTATTTATTTATTTATTTATTCAGCTATCACTTTCATAATGTGTCATAATGTGAAATTATTCATGCTGCTTATGGTGACTGGCATAATATATATATATGAAATTAAGAGCAATCTTACTCATTCAATGATTAGATTATACAAAATTCGATATGATTTTTAAGATTTGAGCCATTTGTTGAAATATGAACAATACGAACAATAGTAAACGTGAGATGCAGAAAAAAAAAGTAGACCATATAAGAAATCCTCCTGCCTCCAAGGAAACAAATTCAAATAATTACCAGAATATAATTTTATTTACTTTCCTAACTTTAAATGATCCTTCAGACTCAAAAGTCAAGAAGAAAAACTGCAGGTAAAACTCTCCTCTTAAACAGTGGAGGCACAGGTTTGAGCAATGCAGAAGACAAATGCAGAGCCTGTTTCGAACTGCTCTGTTTGCCTGTTGCAAACTGCAGCTCTTTGCTGCAGGTTTCTCTCAATTGCAACACTGCCAAACATGGCTCAGTGAGCTTCCCCAGCAATCTCTAAATCTGGCACTGACTTTCACAGTGAAACTCTGCCAGCTGCCTTTGGAGGAAGGACCAATTGAGAAGCGCTCAGCCTGCTGCTGCTGAGATGAACCGAATCCCTCTCCCCACGGGAGAGAGTCCTAACCAAGCCATACCCCTACAAACCTCTTTGAACTCATGTCATCCAGGAATCCATCCACAAGAAAGGCTGTTTCTTTTTCAGTGCTGAGAGCCACTGCCGGCAGAAGCCAGTCAAGACAACCTAGGTGGTAGAGTTGCATCCTTCTTCAAGGCTTATTGTTCTCATCTCACCTTATTTCTGAAGATGATTTTTGTCACTTTTTTTTCTGCTTTACAACATGCCATAAGATTTTCCTTTAATTTCCCCAAATACTCCAAGACTAGTTATATATTTGTCCCTAGGTAATCTCGTGGATATTTAACCCTCTGCCTATCATTTGATGTGAAAGATGTATTGTGGAATAGTGTAAAAAGAAGAAATTTTGAAGTCTAGATTTTAACTGCCATACTTTATGTTAAGTATTAATTGTTCCTGGTAGATTTGTTTACAAGTTGTATCTACTTGTCCTATGCAGCTTTTAAAAATGTTAATTTCATGAGAATTCCAAATGATAATGATTTTTAATACCTAATGAAAAATGTTGTTTGTTACCTAAAATAATTTTTTGTCCATAAATATGAAATCAAAGACTGTTATTGTCTAGCATTGTAAATATGATTATTGGAATAGAAGAATTTCAGGATGGGATAGTTGGATATAGAGTGCAGTTTTATCTGTTTTTAAAATTTTTAATGCTTCTACCTTATCTGAAATTAAGGTCATTTAAACTTGGTTACTTTAGAATTCCAGTTATTTTCCATCACCACAATTCACATAGATTCACCAAAGACAAAACTCTGTGTATCTCATAGGAAGTTCAATTAATTTTCAAAATATCTCCAAATAGTTGTGGATCCTTTTACCAGCACTGTCTTGTCTGCAGCAGCATCTTCTGTGATAAAGAAAATGTAGTGTGAAATCTAGTCTAATAATTTTTCCCTGACAGTGTTGGACAAATATTCAAGGCCAATTCATCTAGATTGCCCCAGTGAATTTTGAGAAACTTTTTTTAATTAAATGGAGCATTTGGAATCAAGTGGAATGTCTCCTGAAAATCTTCCTGAATTAGGGTATCACAGGCACTAAAAAGTGCCAGAGAATCTAATACTTAAAATGCGGCATTTGTATGACCATTAAAATGCCCTTTAATTTACTGGAGACTATTTATGCTTTTCTGTTCTATATTTCTTCTGAACAGCATTGACTGATTCATGAAGCTGACATCATTCTCTGTTGTAGAAATGCCCTTAATCCACTCTCACATTTGGAGTGTGGTAGTTGAAAGTATTGATTTTGTATGTTTGTGTTCTAAGCAACTGTTAGATTTTTTTGTAAATCCTCGAACATTTATATAGTGGATTTGCAGAGAAACTGACAGAAGTTGCTTGTCCATATTTTCTTGTAAACATGAAATATCGTTGACAACTAAACTCTGAAGGTCTCAAAATAGAGTGTTTAGCGAGGGCCAGTCAAATTAACATTTGATATTACCAAAATGTTTCATATTTTATATATGCTGATATTTACAAATAGTTTTGAAAACAATCTTTTCATGACAAGCTCCCAGAAGGCAACATTTCTAACATATCATTTATCTTCCTTTATAAATTGTTCTACTTTAGTAGATGCATTTGGGGCATCAACAGAAAATATGTACCTATTTTTCTGACACTGGCTCTTTTTTTTTTTTTTTTGACAGGCAGAGTGGACAGTGAGAGAGACAGAGAGAAAGGTCTTCCTTTGCCATTGGTTCACCCTCCAATGGCCGCCGCGGCCAGCGCGCTGTGGCCGGCGCACCGCACTGATCCGAAGCTAGGAGCCAGGTGCTTCTCCTGGTCTCCCATGGGGTGCAGGGCCCAAGCACTTGGGCCATCCTCCACTGCACTCCCTGGCCACAGCAGAGAGCTGGCCTGGAAGAGGGGCAACCAGGACAGAATCCAGTGCCCCAACAGGGACTAGAACCTGGTGTGCCGGCGCCGCAAGGCGAAGGATTAGCCTGTTGAGCCGTGGCGCCGGCTACACTGGCTCTTAAGATTATTTTTTCTGGGGCCGGCACTATGGCTCAGCAGGTTAATGCCTTGGCCTGAAATGCCAGCATCCCATATGGGCACCAGTTCTAGAACCGGCTGCTCCTCTTCCAATCTAGCTATCTGCTATGGCCTGGGAAAGCAGTAGAGGATGGCCCTGCACCCTCGTGGGAGACCCAGAGGAAGCTCCCGGCTCCTGGCTTCGGTTCGGCGCAGCTCTGGCCATTGCGGCCAATTGAGGAGTGAACCATTGGATAAAAGACCTCTCTCTCACTGTCTCTCTGTGTCCCTCCTCTCTCTGTGTAACTCTGACTTTCAAATAATAAATAAATAAATAAATAAATCTTTAAAAAAGATCATTTTTCCTAAAAACAGATATAGTTTCTTAGTGGTTTCCGCAATTCAAATTTCTGCATAATAGAAAATATGATGATCTGGCAAATACCAAACTCATTGCCAATTTTTGATTATTAATTTTTGATATTTTGATTATCACTTTATAACCTGCAACACTGATTTCTTTTTTTTACTTTTATTTAATAAATGTAAATTTCCAAAGTACAGCTTTTGGATTACAGTGGCTTTTTCCCCCCATAACCTCCCTCTAACCAGCAACCATCCCATCTCCCACTGCCTCTCCCATCTCATTCATTGTCAATTATCTTTATATACAGAAGATCAATTTAGTATATGCTAAATAAGGATTTCAACAGACTGCACCCACACAGAAACACAAAGTGTAAAGTACTGTTTGAGTACTAGTTATAATGTTAATTCACATAGCACAACACATCAATAACACAGATCCTACATGGGGAGTAAGTGCACAGTGACTCTTGTTGTTGATTTAACAATTGACACTCTTGTTTATGGCATCAGTAAACACCTGAGGCTCTTGTCCTGAGTTGCCAAGGTTATGGAGGCCTTTTGAGTTCACCAACTCTGATCTCATCTACATAAGGTCATAGTCAAATTGGAAGTTCTCTCCTTGCTTCAGAGAAAGGTACATCCTCCTTTGATGGCCCGTTCTTTCCGCTGGAATCTAACTCACAGAGATCTTTCATTCAGTTTTTTTTTTTTTTTTTTCCCCACAGTGTCTTGGCTTTCCAATGCCTCAAATACTCTCATGGGCTTTTTAGCCAGATCCGAATGCCTTAAGGGCTGATTCAGAGGCCAGAGTTCTGTTTAGGACATCTGCCATTCTATGAGTCTGCTGTGTATCCTGCTTCCCATGCTGGATCATTCTCTCCCTTTTTAATTCTATCAGTTAGTATTAGCAGACACTAGTCTTGTTTATGTGATCCCTTTAACTCTTAATCCTGCCATTATGATCAGTTATAAACTGAAACTAATCCCTTTGACTAGTGAGATGGCATTGGTACATGCCACCTTGATGGGATTGAATTGGAATCCCCTGGCACGTTTCTAACTCACCATTTGGGGCAAGTCCAATTGAGCATGTCCCAAATTATAAATCTCCTCCCTCTCTTATTCCCACTCATATTTAACAGAGATCACTTTTCAGTTAAATTTAAACACCTAAGAATAATTGTGTGTTAATTAAATAGTTCAACCAATAGTATTAAGTAGAACAAAAAAAAATACTAAAAGGGATAAAGTATTAAGTTGTTTCTCGACAGTCAGGACAAGGCTGATCAAGTCACTGTTTCTCATAGTGTCCATTTCACTTCAACAGGTTTCCTTTTTGGTGCTCACTTAGTTGTCACCTATCAGGAAGAACATATGATATTTGTCTCTTTGGGACTGGTTTATTTCACTCAGCATGATGTTTTCCAGATTCCTCCATTTTGTTGCAAATGACCGGATTTCATTGTTTTTACTGCTGTATAGTATTCTATAGAGTACATATCCCATAACTTCTTTATCCGGTCTACTGTTGATGGGCATTTAGGTTGATTCCAGGTCTTAGCTATTATGAATTGAGCTGCTATAAACATTAAGGTGCAGACACCTTTTTTGTTTGCCAATTTAATTTCCTTTGGGTAAATTCCAAAGAGTCATATGGCTGGGTTGTATGGTAGGATTATATTCAGGTTTCTGAGGAATCTCCAGACTGACTTCCATAGTGGCTTTACCAGTTTGCATTCCCACCAACAGTGGGTTAGTGTCCCTTTTTCCCCACATCCTTGCCAGCATCTGTTGTTTGTAGATTTCTGTATGTGAGCCGTTCTCACCGGGGTGAGGTGAAACCTCATTGTGGTTTTGATTTGCATTTCCCTGATTGCTAGTGATCCTGAACATTTTTTCATGTGTCTGTTGGCCATTTGGATTTCCTCTTTTGAGACATGTCTATTGAGGTCCTTGGCCCATCTCTCAATTGGGTTGTTTGTTTTGTTGTTGTGGAGTTTCTTGATCTTTGTAGATTCTGGTAATTAATCCTTTATCTGTTGCATCATTTGCAAATATTTTTTTTTCATTCTTTCAGTTGCCTCTTCACTCTCTGACTGTTTCTTTTGCAGTACAGAAACTTCTCAATTTGATGCATTCCCAATGGTTAATTTTGGCTTTGACTACCTGTGCTTCCTGAGTCTTTTCTAAGAAGTCTTTACCTGTGCCTATATCTTGCAGGGTTTCTCTAATATTCTCTAATAATTGGATGGTGTTGGGTCATAAATTTAGGTCTTTACTCCATGAAGAGTGGATTTTTGTGTAAGGTGAAAGGTAGGGCTCTTGCTTCATGCTTCTGCATGTAGAAATCCATTTTTCACTGCACCATTTTTGAATAGACTATCGTTGCTCTAGGAATTGGTTTTAGATACTTGATCAAATATAAGTTGGCTGTAGATGTTTGTATTGATTTCTGGTGTTTCTATTCTGTTCCATTGGTCTATCCATCTGTTTCTGTACCAGTACCATGCTTTTTTTTTTTTTTTTTGACAGGCAGAGTGGACAGTGAGAGAGAGAGACAGAGAGAAAGGTTCTTCCTTTACTGTTGGTTCACCCTCCAATGGCCGCTGTGGCTGGCATGCTGCAGCCTACGCGCTGTGGCCAGTGCACCGTGCTGATCCAAAGCCTGGAGCCAGGTGCTTCTCCTGGTCTCCCATGCAGGTGCAGGGCCCAAGCACTGGAAGAGGGGCGACCGGGACAGAATCCAGTGCCCTGACCAGGACTAGAACCCGGTGTGCCAGCGCCGCAAATGGAGGATTAGCCTATTGAGCCACGGTGCTGGCCACCATGCTGTTTTGATTATAACTGCCCACAACCATGATTTCTTGATCTAAACAGGAGAAGCTTAAAAATATTCACACCAAAAAAAACTTTGTCTTTGTCATATCTCCTTCACTGGGAGAAGCAGAGTGATTTTTGCCCTAAATATTAAATAACAAATTCTTCAATAAAAGGTGATTTGGCTATCTTTCACTATATCTGTACTTTCACTGATGTGTTTAAAACAGGAAAGAAAAAAATTACCATGTGGGTTTATATCAGACAATTCCTCATTCTTTTAAAAGACAATCTCATGGGGGTAGGTTAATCCTCCACCTGTGGCGTCAGTATCCCATATGGGAGCTGGTTCTAGTCCCAGCTGCTCCTCTTCCAGTCCATCTCTCTGCTGTGGCCTGGGATAGCAGTGGAAGATGGCCCAAGTCCTTGGGCCCCTGCACCCACATGGGAAACTGGGAAGAAGCACCTGGCTCCTGGCTTCGGATCAGCGCAGCTCCAGCTGTTGTGGCCATCTGGGGAGTGAACCAGTGGACAAAAGACCTTTCTCTCTTTCTGCTTCTCCTTCTCTCACTGTGAACTCTGACTTTCAAATAAACAAATACAATCTTAAAAAAAAAAAGACACAATCTCATATATTAGAATCAGAGTGGAAAGGTGGCCAGAGTATACTGAGTCCATTCCCCAGCCCCTTATTTCACAACTGTTAGGACTATGTCACTAGCACAGAACCTGAGAAGGAGAAAGGAAGTGAATGGAAGTCTCTTTGGACTGACTGGCTTGTCTATGGTGGTGATTACACTCAGTGTCACTTTTCAGATCCTAAAATTTGGGAGAGAGATAGCTACTGATATGTAATGAGTGATAGACAAGGAAGGAGCCTAAAACAATAAGCTCAGTGTTCTTTGCATTTTATTTTTTTCTTCCTGCTAATGTGTATATTATGTCCCTCTCACATGAAAATAGTGACAAGATATTTAATATCAGTGTTGCTCATATCAAGATCAGTATATGTTTACCTTGGCAATCTCTATAATGATGCTTCCATAAAATAGTGGAAATATTACACAGTCTATGCTTAATTTTTTTATTCAATAAAAGTGGTTACAACAAAGAAGGGGAATGGGCATTCTATGAAGCCAGGGAAACAAAGTACTCTTAAAATGACCTTGCCATTGACCTGGCATAATCGCTACTTGTGGAGATGTCTGTCAACAGCTTGTAAGGAGCCTAATGAACCACAGGAAGTGGGACGGATGTGCTGCTGCTGAGGCATCATCTGATCAGAGTAACTGCCAATTACTTCTTGTGTGCTATTCAGACATTCATGTATATTGTCTCATTCTTTATTAAAGGACTCAATGTAAAGCTCTCAGAACTTCCTTTGCTCTTCATTCACTAAATGATTATGAATAGATATGAAGGAAGATTAGATGTGCTAAGTAATTTGTTTCTGAGACAATCAACCAGAAGTACAGAGCAGTTTTGTTTCTTTTGTTTCATCGTGCTCTGTTTTTGCATCAGGGCACATCGCACTTGACGGAGACTAGAAATGGTTTCCCCAAAGATCCCTTACATGAAACATAAAAGGAAAACTCCTAAAGCAATCCCTATCAAAAGATCCTCATTACCCCATTTTTCACAAAGTTTAAAAGCTGTTACAAGGATTATGCCATCCCAAATAGAAAATTATCATTGAGAAACAGACTTATTGTTTGCAACAGTAGAAATAAATATTCCCTCTGGGAACAAGTATTGGGGTTGAGCCAAATAGAGCCATTTTGAGAGCTAAGGAGTTCCTTATACTTTCTTCTACATATGATGGCAAGTGTCATATTGCCTTGGCACAGAGCGAAGTTCAGGTGCACCTGCTTTTGTATTAAGTAATTAGATGATAAAAGCACAGATAACCAGTTTCTCTTAGTTGATTATCAATATAGACAGTGTCAGTCACTATCAACAAAGAAGAAAATTAATGTGTTTTTTCCCTCCCACAGGTTCAGGATGCATTTCGATGTCGATTGAGAAACTGTCAGGATCCAATCAATGCTGATTCTTCAAGTTCTTTTCCTAATGGGCATGCTCAAATCATGGTGAGCTTCTATTTTCCCTCCGTTAATGAAGTCATGAATTTTCAAGGAGATAAACAAATATCCTTGTCAGTATGATAGTAGCAAAACCCCATTTTGAGTGACTTTGGCTTTAGTTCAGTAACAGATTTGGAATTCTAAGGTCAAATAAGTATTCTGCCTGGATTGTCTGGGTTTGTTTGTTTTTTTTTAGCTCCCTTTGAGGTTGACTGTTGGGGTTCTGTGTAACAATGAAGAATATTTTCATCCTGCATGGATTTAGGGATAATTGTTTGTATGTAGCCTTTTAAAAACACATTATAACACTATGAACCTGTACTCCTCTAGGAGCATGGTTTGGACCTTGGTTGCACAATAGACTCAACAAAGAAATCGTGCACCAAACCAATTAAATCAGAATCTTAGGGATGAGACCCAGTCATTGGTGGGTCCAATGAGAACCTTGTTCTGAAATCTAAGAAGTGGCCACCCTTCTGGTGAAAAGTCAGTTTTCCTAAGAGCTCTGACTGGAATTAAGGGATACTTAAACATAACCACTCCTGTATATTTTAGAAATGAGATGGGATTCAAACTATATCATTAAAAGCAGGGATTAAATATGAAAATTTTTATATTTGTTTTGCTAGTACCATTTTTTGGCCTGCATGACATAAAAATAGGCTAAATGATCTAAGTAGGACTTGAGAAAGAATCATTACTTTCTTATTAAGAGCAAAGAGAGAATTACTCAAATCTCTGACTTAAAAATATTTTCAAAATATGTAAAATATTTCTGGGTAAAGGTATATGATTGGAAAAATTTATTTAAGATAACCAAATTTAATTTTGCCAATTAAAAATCAGCTCATTTGTTCAAAAATGAACAAGAAAGTGAAGCGAAGTATGATGATAGAGCTAAACCTTAGCAGGTTCTAGGTCAGATGAATAATGTTTAATCTTTAATTTAGTTTCTACACCTGAAATCCTGCTGTCACGTTTCAGTGAAAATGAATCATTAGAAGAGCCTAGTTTGAATATTAAGGGTTTGACAAACGAGTATTTTAAGATGTTACATTACAAAAATTATATTCAGATTGGTTATTTAAAAATAATTGTCAAAAGCATTTAAGAAGATTCTTGATAATGCAAATACTAATCTACTTGTTATGGTTAGGGAATTACTATACAATCCTGTTCTTTTACATATGATTGTCAGTTTCCAAACTAAAGATGACACTAGGTATTGTGTTGCTTTATTAAAATTTTTATTCCATGTTTCCATTGATTTTATTCAACATTTGGTCTCTAGGAAATACTTTTGAAAGCTTTGCACAAAACAATTAACTGGTACTGCCTAGTCAGATATCTGTGCATTTCAGATAATTTGATTAGTAAAATGCACTTGAGGTCTTCATTAAATGATGATCTATGCCTTATTATTTTTTGTTACAGACAGACTTTGAAAAGGATGTAGACATTGCTTGCCGATCAGGTAAGAATATTTGGATTTTGAAAATATAATCTTTAGGAATATTGAGTTATTTCTTGAATATTTATTTTAATAAAAATGGTAAAGTTTATGTCTCACATATTCATGTGTATGAGTAAATAAAATTTTTGAAGTGGAAGCATTGTAATAGCAGAAATGTGTGTGTGGAGGGAAAGCCATAAAGGAGAGAGACAGAGAGAAAGAGAGAGGAGGAATAATAGAGAAACTAAGAATGGTTCATTCAGAGCCCCATGACAGGAGAGAAAAACTGATGTGGAGGCAAAAGACTGATTGCACTGAAAAATGCCTGTTGAGTGTAAGATTAGCCACTCTGTGACTTAATTTCGTCATGCATGGAACCTGGGTTGTTGTAAGCATAAGATACCTGTGTTTGTGTGTGTGTGTGTGTGTGTGTGTGTGTGTGTGATGGTTATTATGTTTTTAGAGAGCACCAGGAGATTCCATGCAGCACATCTGCTTAGAGTACTGAAATTCCATTGTTCTTCAATCTGTGACTTAATTCTCACCACAGTAGATGGATGGCCTAGGAGTTTTAAAGAAAACTACATGTCTCATTGGGTAGTTCAGTTGTTTGAAAATCCTCCATAGGAAAAATTACCTCATTTTATTTTTTATTCATTGGTATTAGTGCTGCCTTCTAAAACAAAATCGGATACCTATTTGATCTAAATACACAATATCTGATAGCAACAATCATTAGCCCAATTCAAGTCATTATTCTCCAGATTGTACAAGTCATGTCTCATCATTGATTCCTTCCAGGCATGGTAACTGAGGTAGCCTCCAGTCCATCAGTAATTTTAAGTTAGGGCATCCAAATGTATACCTTCTTATTTATACTTGCCTAGCATTTATCACAATTGGTTTTTATATTAATGTCATCTACATTTTAGTATGATTTCAATTCAGTACCAGTGTCAACTTGTCATCTAAATTTCCTAAGACTTTTGATAAAAACTGCCAGGACTTCCCCAAGTCTAAGATTATTTAAAAGTTCTGTTTTGGATATGTTTTCTCTCGGGGGGAAAAATCTGACACTTGCTTTTATTTCTGCTGTTAACTTACTACTTTCAGGTTAGCATACCACCCATTTGAGGTTAACCATTGAAAATGTGATGAAAATACAGTCTGAGCTTCCTTGAAACTTTGAAACTTCTTTGAAAGGTATTGAATGGCAACAGACCTAAGCTAGAACCATTCTGTGTTCAGTGTGGCAGCCTCTGCCCTCCAGCACATTCTCTTTGTGAGAGGTTTTCAGAGCTATCTTTTAGCTACTAAACATCTACAATGAATTTTAGATCAGTTTTTTTTTTTTTGTCATGGGCACAACGATGTGATAGAAAAATCTCATCTTCTCCTTCCTGAATTTATCAAAATATGTAGAGTATGGTCATTGGAAGTGTTATGATTTAGAAACTCATAGTAGACCTGTGCAGAGAATTAGAAATCATGTCTTTTTGAAAATGTAACAAAACGGGGTGCCGGCACTGTGGCTCACTTGGCTAATCCTCTGCCTGCAGCGCTGGCATCCCATATGGGCACCGGGTTCCAGTCCCGGTTGCTCCTCTTCCAGTGCAGCTCTCCGCTGTGGCCCAGGAAGGCAGTGGAGGATGGCCCAAGTGCTTGGGCACCTGCACCCACGTGGGAGACCAGGAAGAAGAACCTGGCTCCTGGCTTTGGATCAGCATGGCACCAGCCATAGTGGCCACTTGGGGGGTGAACCAATGAAAGGAAGATATTTCTCTCTGTCTCTTTCTCTCACTGTCTATCCCTATCTGTCAAAAAAAAAAAAAAAGAAAAGAAAAGAAAAGAAAAGAAAAGAAAAGAAAAGAAAAGAAAAGAAAAGAAAAGAAAGAAAATGTAACAAAATATTGACAAGATACAATCTCATGAGTGTTTATTTCCCAGAGTCTACCGTTTCTTTCTTTGGATAATTTATAAAACATTTCCCTTTATTCTATCCCCCCACAGAAACTTCACAAACCACTAGCCATTGCACCAGTTTCCACATTTACATCCAAGATGAGATGTAATTTGTCAGGTCCCCAAAGCCTGAATTTATTTACAATTATTAGCTATTTAATCTCCAATCTTCTACCCTCAATTCTTTTCACCTTTTTTTTGTACTCTTTATAATTCTCTTTGCTAGAAAGGCAGTGCAAAAGAAGACAGTCCCTTCTTTAATAACTACTGACATTAAACCAGTGCTAATCAAAGTAAGTTTCCACAACAGCAATCTTAGTATTATTCAGAAACTTATTAGAGTACTGTGAAATCTACATAATTAAAGCTTTTAAATGGTTTTATTTTCTGTATTTTTGATTGGTGCCCTTTTTAGTTTAGCTTATTAGAAGATGTCTGTACGTATTGAAATAACATTCAATTTTAAAGTCTCAATGGACTCTAGAGGTTGGCTCTGTGGCATAACGGATAAAGCCACTGCCTACAGTGCCGGCATCCCATATGGGGTGCTAGTTCGAGTCTTGGCTGCTCCACTTCCAATCCAGCTTTCTGCTATGGCCTGGGAAAGCAATGGAAGATGGCCCAAGTCCTCAGGCCTCTGCACCAGCGTGGGAGACCTGGAGGAAGCTACTGGCTCCTGGCTTTGGATCAGCGCAGTTCCGGCCATTGCAGCCAACTAGCGAGTGAACTAGCAGATAAAAACCTTTCTTCTTTCCGTAACTCTGCTTCCAAATAAATAAATAAATCTTTTAAAAAAATTAATGGACTCTGAAGAAGCTTTCTCCTATTTATGTTGAAATTAACTTTCCTAAAAGGTAGAGTATATATCTGATTATGCAAAATATCCAGGTGCTTTTTTCTTTGGTTTGGTTTTCGTTTGCATACTACCTCTAACAACTTGATTAATTGTATTCAAAAGTCTCATCACTTCAACATCATGTTTTCCTGAATAGATTGTGTGGATGCGTCTATGTTGCATTTTCTAAATGTGGATGTACAGTTTAAGCAAATCTAAGAGGCAGACAGTCTCTCATACGGGGAGATACTATTTTGTAAAAATCATTATATTTCCCCAAATATTTAGTCTATATAGAAATTTTCAGTAAATATGGCTGTATCATTTTTAAAATTGTTATAATAACTCATGTTAAACCTGTACAAAAATAAATATTTTTCATACAAATTCAGTTTATGAAGGCAATACTCAGTACTAAAACTTATTTATAATTTAGATTAATAAAAGTAAAATTATATATAAATATTCTTAATGCAATATAATAGATTCTCATAATTTTCCTTCAAGTTTATTCTTATACATCTTGGATTAAGTTCTGTATGAAATAAAGAATTAAAAATATTTTACCTGACTGGAGATATTTCATAAATTTTTATTCAGAATATCATTAAATCTATAACATATTTTACTCCTCAACATATTTATGTATGCTTTCCTTTAAAACCAGAATACATTACTGGATATTATATTAAGAATTTTGGATGTTTCTCCTACTTTTTTATTATATAATAGTTACAAACAGCCATGACCAAATTGTAGATTAATTTTAAAATATCTACATGTAGATTTATTGTGGTTTTTTTACTGTCTAAAATAAAAAGACACAAATACAAGAACAAAACACACTTATCTAAAGTTAACATATATTACACAAATGATGCATTTTTTCCATTTTCCATGACATTTTTGTTTTTTTATTTAATTTTATTTAATGTACAAGTTTTATGTATTTCTTATACAGATTCAGGAACATGGTGCTACTTCCTACCCCACCCTCTCTCCTACCCACACTCCCACCCTTCTTCTTCCTCCCTCTCCTATTCCCATTCTTAATTTTTACAAAGATCTATTTTTAGTTTATTTTATACTCATAAGATTAACCCTACACTAAGTAAAGAGTTCAACAAATACTACGAAGCAAAAAACATTGTTCCTCAACAGTCGAGACAAGGTCTATAAACAATCATTGAGTCTCAAAATGTCAATTTCAGATCTATAGATTACTTTTAGGTACTCTATTAGTTACCACAGAAAATAATGTGTGTTTTGAAATAATTTTAAAGATTTTGGTAAGGAAAAGCATTTATAATCTTTCTTCTGTTTTCAACTTTTATTTGATGCACATAATTATGATTCTTTTTATTTTTAAAGATTTATTCATTTACTTGAAAGACAGTTACAGAGAGAGGTAGAAGCAGAGAAAGAAGCAAAGGTCTTCTGTCTGCTGGTTCACTCTCCAAATGGCTGGAACTATAAGAGCTGGGCCGATTCTAAGCCAGGAGCCAGGAGCTTCTTCCAGGTCTCCCACATAAGTGCAGGGGCCCAAGCTCTTGGGCCATCTTGTACTGCTTTCCTAGGCCGTAGCAGAGAGCTGGATCAGAAGTGGAACAGCTAGGACTCGAATGGTCACCCATATGGGATGCTGGCACTGCAGGCGGTGGCTTTATCTGCTACACCACAGCTGTGGCCCCAATAATTATGATTCTATTTGAAAATTAGATAATAATAGATACAATTCAGTGAAAATTAAATTTTGACAAGGAGACAAGAAACCAAATATTTCAGCTTTCCTAGAGCTAATGAAATTTTAAATGTCAACTGCTTGACTTTATAAATAGGATGATATTAGGTGTGCATGTTGAGCTAATTTTCACTCAGTGCTCATTTGTATACTTTCAGTACCAAAGTCACCACACATAGTTCTTCATTTTCTTCTTTCATATGCTTGGAATTGACAGCTATTCACAACAATGATTCTTTTTGAGTTGTTCTGTCTTTCTTATCCATACAATATTACTTTTTTTATACAGAGGCCCAAAAAGGGAGGAAATTTCAAAAATATATTTTCCTGAAGAATTATGAACCCTTTTGTTTATTGGTTTGTTTTGATTCAGTTTGTCATTTTAGTTACTCTCCTTCATTGTACAAATAATCATTTTTTTTCCTAAATCACTATTTTTCAGGCTTAAAATAGAATGGAATCTCCAGAGGATTATACAGTCTTTTTTTTTTTTTTTGCTTAAATTCATTTGGCATTTAAATACATTTTCAAGGTTATTCAAGTATATGTATTGATCTTGCACAAAAATTCTTGTTGTTCCTATGTAGGATTTAAGATTACAATTTTTTTAAAATCCTGTATGTACCTTGAGTATGTGGACTTCAATGGATAAATGCTCATTAATTTTCAACATGTGTAGTTTTGGGGGAGATTTCTGGTCAGTTCTCATTAATTATTTCTTTTAAGAAGTATTTTAATGAATAAAACTTACAGAATACTTTAAAGGAAGAGACTTTAAGAAAAAATCAAATTTATTGATTGTATCACAATTTTATAGAAAATACTATGAGTAGATTGACGGAGAAAACTTCTCTTGGTAATCTGCGATTATCCTGAAAATGTATGAAGAGCTCTTTTGGGAGAAGGCAGTGGGATTTTTGAAAGCCCATTAATTAACTTTAAGTTATGCTTTAGCTGTGGACAACCTAAGATCTATGAAGGCAAACAGAATCAATAAAGAGTGAATAAGTAATCTGAACCATATACACACAAATAGATATGTAACTTCTTAGTGACTTATATTTATAAGGAAACTATTCAGTAGGAATAGAGACAACATACTATAGTCATAAAAAATAAACACTAACTTTCATTTATGAACTGAACTTTTGTGTTTTAATTTACAGTTCTTCATAAAGATATTGGTCCTTGCAGAGCAGCAACAATAACAGGAACACTGTCCAGGATTTCTCTAAATGATGATGAGGAAGAAAAGGGAACGAACCCTGAAGGGCTAAGCTATTCCACATTGCCTGGCAATGTCATTTCCAAAGTCATCATCCAGCAACCCACAGGTCTGCACATGCCCATGAGTATGAATGAGCTGGGCAATCAATGTCTTAAGAAAGAGAATAGTGAATTGCGGAGAACTGTGTATTTATGTACGGATGATAATTTAAGAGGCGCTGATATGGACATAGTCCATCCTCAAGAAAGAATGATGGAAAGTGACTATATTGTGATGCCCAGAAGTTCTGTAAATACCCAGCCATCAATGAAAGAGGAAAGTAAGATGAATATTGGCATGGAAACCTTGCCCCATGAAAGGCTATTGCACTACAAAGTGAATCCCGAATTTAATATGAATCCCCCTGTAATGGACCAGTTCAATATGAACTTAGATCAGCATCTTGCACCCCAGGAACATATGCAGAGTTTGCCCTTTGAGCCTCGCACAGCTGTGAAGAATTTCATGGCCTCTGAGTTGGATGATAATGCAGGACTGTCAAGAAGTGAAACTGGATCCACAATATCAATGAGTTCTTTAGAGGTGAGTAATAGAAGACTAAATATACATAGTAGATGTAATAATTGATTGGTTCATGTGATACTGGTGGAGGGGAAGATTTACACTGGCTTTTTTAGTTATCTATCTTATAAGAATTTTTGGCATGAAGAAATTAAGATTATGGACATAGGGTTTTTTCAGTAGTGCATTAGAATCTCTTTATTCAAGATCATGTTTTCTTTCTTTCCTTTTATCTGAAGAGTTCTCCATCTTTTTTCAACTTTTATTTAGTAAATATAAATTTCCAAAGTAAAACTTTTGAATTATAGCAGCTTTTCCCCCCATAACCTCCCTCCCACTCGCAACCATCCCATCTCCCACTCCTTCCCCCATCACATTCTTAATCATGATTCATTTTCAATTATCTCTATATACAGAAGATTGACTTACTATATACTAAGTAAAGATTTCAACAGACTACACCCACAAAGACACACAAAGTATAGAGTACTGTTTGAGTAGTAGTTTGACCATTAATTCTCATAGTACAACACATTAAAGGCATGGGAAGCAGGTGCACAGTGATTCCCATTGTTGATTTAACAATTGACACTTTTATTTATGACATCAGTAATCACTTGAGGCTCTTGTCATGAGCTGCCAAGGCTATGGAAGCCTCTTGAGTTCACCAACTCCAATTTTATTTAGACAAGGCCATAGTCAAAGTGGATGTTCTCTCCTCCCTTCAGAGAAAAGTACCTGCTTCTTTGATGGCCCGTTCTTTCCACTAGGATCTCACTCACAGAGATCTTTCATTTAGGGTTTTTTTTTGTTGTTGTTGTTGTTGTTTTTTTGCCAGGGTGTCTTGGCTTTCCATGCCTGAAATAATCTCATGGGCTTTTTAGTCAGATCCGAATGCCTTAAGGGCTATTCAGAGGCCAGAGTGGTGCTTAGGACATCTGCCATTCTGTGAGTCTTCTGTGTATCCCACTTCCCATGTTGGATCATTCTCTCCTTTTTAATTCTATCAATTATTTGCAGACACTGTTCCCATCCATTTAATCCCCTTGACAAAGAAAACATTACCTATCAATCCTAATTTTGTCCTTTTTGGAGCAAAGTAAAGCACATAAAGAAAAACAAAGATCCTCATGATATTTCTGGTACACCAGAGATCCTTGTGGTTGGTCGAGTTATGTCCTAAAGGGAGATCTGGATATTCTGTGTAAGAGTAGCCATTACAAAGACAATTGGAATGTTTCTCTGAGTCCCACTATTACACTGATTATAAACTCTAATTATCATTAAAAATGTCAGACTAGATGTTTTGCTCCTAACTTTTACAGATTGATGACCACTAAAGTTTTTAGCCTTAAATTGTGAATTATCAGGAAGGAGGTTATCTGAGCATGCCCAGAGTTAGGATTCTGAACTTCAACCAGATGGCTGTATGCTTCATATATCCACCAGGAGACAAAAAATGCAAACTTCTCTCAGCTTCTTTTCTGATCATAAATTAAAGTAGAGAGTAGGCAACAGCTATTAATATCATTCATGTTGCATTAGAATTATTCAAGTAAGAACTATATCCTATTAGTAATTTGTATGTGACTCTTACATCTTTTACCTTGAAATTTTGTTGTAAACCTGCTGCTGATCCATATGGTCAGAATACAAGGCAATACATGTATTCTTTTGTACATACTGCTGGTTATTTCATATAATAAGTCCCTGCATTAGATACTATAGAGAGAGACATCGTAATTGGTAGCCTGCCCCATCCATCAGTGTTATGCTGATAATTGTATATGCTAGTGTCCAAAAGTAGACACAATGTTCCTATCTCCTTCCCAAAGTCATTCCTCCTACTAGTTCAAGATAGAGGCTGAAGAAACACGATGAATAATGTAATTTTAAGATTTTTTTCAGTTGGATCAAGGGAATTCTAGACCAAAATGAGAAGGTTGGCAAAATCTAGAATAAGTCCTATGTAACCTCAAAAAGATAAAAGTTTCCAAGGATAACTAGGTCAGAATCATTCTTTAGAACCAAAGGCAAAGATAGGGGTAACAAGGCCAAGTTCAGTTCCAGAGTAGCTGGGACTTCCCCCAGGAAAAATCGTTCCATTCTTCTAAATTAGTATAACAATTACTGTTTCTCTATTTGTTACTTGCATACCTCAGAAACTAGCAGGACTGCTATAATAATAGCCACATAAGCACAAACTACAAAATGCTTATACAAAATTCCAAAAGTTTTTAAAATGACTTTCAGTGAGTACATAAATAATAACATAACATCCCAAGTATTTATAATGACTCTACAGAACTTTCTACATAAAATAGTTCTTTTAAATGTGTTAAAGAAGTTTGAATGGAATTTCATTAAAATACTTTGGATATAAAAATGTTTTACATTTAAAAGCCTATAAATCTTGCTGGGTTTGATACTGTACAATGTATGTGGCTTGAACAATAGACTATTTCTAAGTACTGCTTTGCTCACTTTATATGTTTTCCAAATCTTTATATCTTTATTATTAAGTATAAGCATCACAGGTAACTGTGATTCAGCCAAAAGATCTGCATTTAAATGGCCTGGAGATTACAAGACTTAACACTTGAAAAGCAAGTAAATCCAAGATTCACAATGAAGTTTTAGGTCCTCATTTTCACTCCTTAAAAGAGCTTAATAGATTGTAATTGCTTAGGGTGACCATTTTAGCATACATCTGAAAGTGAATTATAGATGTGAGAGTGAATAATAAATTTAGCATTTATGTAGCATCTTTCTTTAGCATATCCTCAAATCACCTTAAAAACATGAATTAATTAATCTTCACAACACTTCTGTGCAATGGATAAATTGTTATAATCTTCAAAGTAAAGTCATTTGTTCAAGGTTACAGAATAAGTGTATAGCAAATCTAGGAATAGAATCTTCCTGTCCTGATCAGTTTTATGCTGTCTAGAAGAGACAATAATGAGCCTGAACATTAGCATGAAGGTAACTTTAAAGTGCGTTTGAACCCTTCTCAGACACTTGGTCCTATGGTGAATAAAGACATGAAATGGAAAAAGCTTTTGTCCCATTAGTGCATACAACTGAAAAATCTTAGCAGTGGTACTGTGATCCATGAAGGTAAAGTCAGTGGGATGGCTTTATCTTTGAGCTGAGTGAAGCATTGTCAGTAGAGTTGTCAGCTGTGCTAGACTATATCTGCAAGATGAAGAAGGAAGGAAGATATTCTAATAATTGGGAAAAGGAGAAAGATGGCTACCTATCCACACGAGCAGTGGGTATGCAGAGTATCATGAGATGTTTTGAGCCCTAGAAGATAATATGAAGATCAAAGTGGGTGAATGTGCAGGTTATTTGAGACCTAAGTGATTATATAAGTCTTTTCTCTCAGAGTAAGAAAGGAGATTAAAATCACAGGTATGTCCAGCCTGCAAAACTGACAGAGCAGAGTATGGCAGGTGTGCTTCAGTAGCCTTTCAATGATGTGCTACAAAGGTGCTCAGATTAATGCAGGAATTTTCCTCCAGAGGAGTGGGTTTTGCCAAATTGCTATCATGGATATGGTGAAGGGAAGATGGAAAAGAAGGTGAAAGCTAACAAAGTATAGAATTTTTTATTCATGAGAAAAGTACAAGTGAGAAAAAACAGAAGTTGAAGGAGAGAAAAAGAAAGCCAACCAGACTTGATTGGGTGAGTGGATAGAAGTATTTATTCAAACAAGCAGAAAGCAACAGAGAAGAGGGAGGCTCCCCAACCAGGAAGGTAGCACCAGCAGAAAGACCCAGGCTTCCAGGAGAATTTACTCAGCTAATCCCCGATTCTTGGGTATAAAATGTCAAAAAATCGGTGAATGTTCTTAGTATGAAAGCATATCCAGGTTTCCTCTGTTAAGATCACCATGTTTTCTTTACTTCTTGTAATGTGCTGTCATCCTAAGGGTAGTCATTCCCAGATTGGACTTGCTAGGCAATTCTGAAATTTTTAAATTTAGAGTTTCTGCAATTATGGAATAATTGAAATAATAATATGATGGAATTTCTCTTTTTTAAAAAAAGATGTTTTTGTTTACTTGAAAGAGTTACAGAGAGGGAGGAAGGGGGGAGAGAGCGAAAGCGAGAGAGAGAGAGAGAGAGAGAGAGAGAGAGAGAGAGAGACTGCTGGTTCACTCCCCAAATGGCCACAATGGTCAGGGCTGGCCCAGGCAGAAACCAGGAGTCAGAAGCTTCATCCAGAGCTCCCACATGAATGCAGGGGCTCAAGTACTTGGGCCATCTTCCAGTGCTTTGCCTGGCACATTAGCAAGGAGCTCTACTGGAAGTGGAGCAACTGGGACACAAACAGGCGCCCATGTGAGATGCTGGTGTCAGAGGTGGCACCTTGACTGGCTTTCCATAATGGCAGCCCCAGTAGGATTTTTCTTAACAGTGGCTCCAGCCCTAACTTCATTGTTTACAGTAAAGAAGAATTACATTGTTGCCAGCACTTTGATCATTCACCTTAAGTTATTTAACAAAATATGTGCGTGTTGTGCATGTAGAGAAAATATAGTAACAACAACAACAAAAAAACACACCAAGTTTTTGCTCTGGAGCAAGAAAGAACAAAAGAAGTATCATAGTTCTCAAGCTCTTTGCAATTTATTTAAATCTTGGGTTATGATTCCAAAAAAAAATTGGGTTATGGTTTCAAAAAAACTAGGTATATCACTGTAAGAAGAGAAGTCAGTGTTTGTTTTCAGTCACTGAAGTACAGTTAGGGCACAACTGTTAGGTCTAAATAGTAAACACTGTCGCTCTCAGAAGTCCTCCCAATTCATGTTATGTCCGGGGCCTGTTTGGTGTGTGATCCTTCCTCTATGCTATCTCCCCATACCTCTCTGGACTGATACCATTTCCCATGTCACTGACTTTGTCTAGGTTCAGCTAACAAGAAGCATTGAGAAATCGGAGGTTTTCAGGGAAGAAAGAAGAATCCCAGGCTATTTCTCTCTCACTCCTTCTGCTCTGGCAGCATTTTTGTGTCTCTTTAGCTGCAGTTGTCACTGTGCTTCCAAGCTCATGCCAGGTGCCAGGTGGTTTAATCCCTGGAGTTAGACAATACTGCCTCCTTCCCTCCAGCCCCTGCGGTATATTGGCCTCTCCTGCTAATTACTGAGTTACCTCCAGGGCCCCTTTTTGGAATGTTTGAGAGACATTTTATTCTAATGTAACATATCATATCGTTTCTGTTGTTCCCCTGACAAATCATACTTAATTTTTCTTAGTTATAAAATATTTTAATACCTGATAAGATTTAGATAATATATTATAAAATTATTTATCAAAAGCAGAAATATTTCCAGCTCCAGTATTTCTGACTGTGTATATAAGCTTAGCTATATATATATATATATATATATATATATATATATATATATATATATGAAAACCTTCTCAGTTTCTAAATCTAACTCAATTTCTAAGTGGGTAGAAAGACACCATTCTGGGCTAAATTTTTATATGCCATTTATAGACCTCTTAGCATAACTGTTTTTCAACATAAAATGTTTTACTAATAATGTCATAACACAGGTGCCTCCCTTATTGCTGTTGTGAGGTTAGAATTAGCTAGTGTGCATGATAATCCTTTGAGGATCATAAGGAGTACTTCAGATATAAGGTTGTGGTATTATTATGTCATTTCTGTTACACCCTGAATTTCTGCAAACAAGCCTGAGTGCTAGCATGTTAAATCAATATTTGGGATATTAGACAAAATATTATTGCCTCACTTGGGAACTGGGAAACTGTGTCACTAATAGAAACCATTATAAAATTGACCATGTACAGAAACAACTTTTTCTTTCTTATGTTTTTTTTTTTTTCTCATGTAGGTCTGGTGAAAGGAAGGTTTACTGTCCTCTGCTGTTTTGTTTTGCTCTTGGATTAGGGAATTTTGTCTTTTATATAGGCATGCAAGCAAAATTATCTTCAATAAAAGTCATTTTTAAAAAATTAATTAGTCTCAGACTTCATTTCCACAGCTATTTTTAATGGATTTTGCTATCAAAGCTTTCTCCTTGCACATGAGTTCATTGCTCACCCTGTAATAGGAACTTTTAATGGCATTCATATTGCCATTCATTAGTTGGTGAAATTTATTACTTGCTGTGAATCTTCTAGTGTCTTGTCGAGCTTAATTTGCAGAGACAAAAACAATGAAGTATTCCCTTTGAAAAATTATTCATCATTTTACAAGACTCAGATATGAAGAGAAGGCTCTATGCATACACTAAATATTCCTCTGAATAGCCTCATGCTGTTGTACATTTTTATACTTTTAAATCACCCTATAGAATTTTCCTTTCTGTTATTCATAAGCCCACCTTCCTGTAAATTCTCTTGATTCCCTTGGCTATCAACTGATCCTTTCATAATGATTTTTCTTTGTACATTTAGTCCATCTGTTTCTCCAAATTTTCCCAAAATATTCCTGAGAAAAGCAGTAGCAAAAACAGCACAAAGTCTTATTCTTTTGAATGTTCGTGGTTACCATAGTGAAGCTTCTTTAATCACATAACAATACTTCTGTGAATGTCTACTATTGTGCAATTCCCTCTTCTGGATGCTGGATATATTTAAACATGATAAAGATAGACATGCTTTCTGTCCCTGTGGAGAAGAAGTTCTAAAGGAGAGGCATATTATTAGCCATTAAAAATGAATAATTTTAAACAATGGACTGTATTGGGGAGTAACCTTGTAATGTGAAGGAGAGCCTTCCTTAGATAAGGTTGTCTGAGAGGCCTTTGAGAGTACTGTGTGGAGTATGAAACACAGTTGACACGTAACAGTGCCTGGGAGGAAATGTGGGAGTAAGATAACTTATCAGGCAAAAGAAACCGCAAGTGCAAGGCCTTGTGTAGGAAAGAGCTTGGCGTATTCCCATAGGCTTAGAAGATCTGTGTAGCTAGGGGAGAGCTACTTAAGATGAAGTTGGAATAGGAAGAAGAGGCCTTGTAAAACGATGTTAGTGAATGAAGACTGCTAAGCAAGAGATTGTTAGGAGCATTTCTCTAACCAACCATCTACACAAGCCTACATCCATCCATCCATGTATCCATCCATCCATCGCTTTTGTGGTTTAGAAGGATTAGGAGCCAGTGATGATAGAAGAGGGAGTGAAAAGTACAGCTAGAAAGATAGTAAAGTAATCCAGACAAGAAATGAGAGCAACTTTGAGTGTTGAGGTGAAAGTGTAGGTTGAGGGAAGGACCAGTGATCTGGCACAGTAGATTAATCTTCTACCTGCAGCACCAGCATCCCATATGGGTGCTGGTTCGACACCCGGCTGCTCCACTTCCTATCAAGTTCTTTGGTATGGCCTGGGAAAGCAATAGAAGATGGCTCAAGCACTTGGGCCCCTGCACCCATGTGGAAGACCTGGAAGAAGCTCCTGGCTTCAGATTGGCCCAGCTCTGGCCATTGCAGCCATTTGAGGAGTGAACCAGCAGCTGAAAGACCTTTTTTCTCCGTCTCTCCCTCTCACTGTCTATAACTCTATCTCTCAAATAAATAAATAAAATGTTTTTAAAAGTGTAGGTAGAAAGGAGTGGCAAATCAAGACATATTTCAGTGATACAACAGAGAGCAGGTATTGGTGGATTTGATCTAGAATAGGAAGAACAGTAATGAATGAAGGCATAAGTGACAAAGTTTCTTAAATATTGGACTTGACCAGCTAGATATTCAACATTCTGTAGGATGAGAAAGCTATGATGAAGAAAAGGATGTTTGGAGCTTAAATGATAGTGTTTAAAATCCTGGGAGTTGATTATGTTATCCAAGAGACAGTATGAGAAAGATGATTACTAAGGAAATCAACATTAAGAAAGCAGGAATATGAGAGAGAGCCAATAAGGGGAATTTGAAAATGAGCTGTGCCAAGTAAGAGGGAAAAAGAGAAAATTGAGAAATGAAGTGTTTTTAAAATGAAAAAGTGATCAGGGTAGGCATTGTGGTACAAGGGTTAAGTTGATGCTTGGGACATTCACATCCCAGATGGGAGTGTATGGTTTCAAGTCTTGCCTCTGCTTCCCATCTTACTTCCTGATAATGCCTCTGGGACATGACAGAAGATTGCTTAATTATTTGGATCCCACCTATCTTGGAGACCTGGAAAAAGTTCCAGGCTCCTGGCTTCAGATCCTGGCTGTTGCAGGGCATTTGGTGTATGAACCAGTGGATGAAAAATGTTCATTCTCTCTCTCTCTCTCTTTCTCTCTCTCTCTCTCTCTCTCTCTCTCTCCTTCCCTTTCTTCCTCCCTCCCTCTCCCCATCTTCCAAGTAGATGAAAATCAATCAACCAATAAATAAAAAGAAAAAGTGGATAAATTACAAAAGCACCAAGAGTCTAATAAAAGATAGAAAGTTGAATTTGGAATTTTATAAGTTGAAGTTTAGAGATCATTGACAAGAAGGATTTTCATAGAGTATTGAGAATGGAATTGGAGTTGGGATGAGTTCTCAGTAGGAAATTAGAAATAGGAAACAGAATAGAAGAACATCATCTATTGTGACAAAAAGTATTATTTTTATCAAGTTATTTGAGAAAGTGGGGACACTTAAATAGAAGGACCTAAACTTCATAAAATATTTCAATATCATGCTGGCTTACTTTAAGTGTACATGTAGCATTTTTTGCAGTCATCAGCTTATCAGAAAACCTGTTATATGGCAAAATCACCTTTCCTAATTAATTTTTATTTTTAAACATATAGCCATTACTTCTAACCACTTTCATGCCTTACTATAGCATTCCAGAGAGCCCAGAAGACGTAAGTCAGCCACAACTTCAACAAACTCCAGTACTTTGAAAAACATCCCAATGTGTTGCCTTTATATGATGAGTGGAAACAGAACAAAACTGACAAAATTAAAAACTCTATTTTTTTCCTTATACTATCATGTTCTCAATGCTCAATACTTCCTAAAAATAAGCTAGATTTTGCAATGGAAAATCACATCTGGAGGTAGATAAGCATGCTACTATTATTTTATCATCACTCATGAGCTATCCTACATTAGAATGATATTCAACTGACTTTACTCAACATAGGTTTTCTTTTTCAGAATACAATTGACATGTAAAAGTTAATCTACTTGACCTCGTTTCATGCTTAGATAGCATCTCTGTCCCTCTGCTATCAGCCTTAGACTGCCTGGATCATCTAAATTATTCTCACTGAGTTCTACTATCAGAGGCCAAATATCACAAGCATCCTAGCTATAAAATTTTACCCATCAGTCACTGAGCAGATAGTGTGAGGTAGTAGGGAAACAAACAAACAAACAAACAAACCCCAGGGGTCTGAGTCAGAAGAGCTAAGTCTCAAGCTCTCTCATTTGCTTATTTCTGCGGTAACATTGGCGTTTGTCCTTAATTGTCTCATTCATGCAATGGAGATAATAAATAGTATTTTCCTTGACCATCCCACAGGGTGGTTACCATGTCCAAATATGAAAGCACCTTATAAACAAAGGTTGAAATACTTGGACAGTGTTGTGGATATTTGAATAATATTACATGAATTTTTAGCTCTTTTGGACTTAAAAAACTCTCATATTTTGCCTCACTGTCTGATTTCTTCACTGCTTTATTTCACATCCGCTGACACACATAGTCCATGCCACCTGCCACCACTCCCGTCTTTAGGCTCTTTTGATTAAAATCTGTTTGCTACATTTGTTCATTACTTAGTCTAATCCTTCAAGACTGCCAGTTCCACTATACCCTTATATTACAATTTAATTTTAATAAAATTAAATAGAGGGAGAGATCTATTTGTAGGAGTGCATCCATTTTCTTTTCCATATTTCACATTGACTTAGCTGACATCTGTTCTCAGAAGCAAAATCTACCTCTGGTGTTCTTCTAGGTTCTCATCTTTTGCTCTTGCTTCTGAAATATGTAGCCTTTGGTGACATGTTACTCAGCAACGTTTCCAGTTTTCAGGCAACACAGCCCTGCATCCAGAGATAAGCAGGGGAGCATATGCTCATTGCCACCTTTGGCAACAGAGAACCACTCAGCACTCAGCACATGTAGCAGAAGGCCCTGTTAACTGTAGAGCTAGCTACACCTTTTTCATAAGTTTCACTCTAATTTTCAAATGCAATGTGGTGCTCATGACTAATGTTATGACTAATGTTGGATTTTACTGTATTAAGAGAATTTTGCTTAATGTATACTTACAAAAACGTCGTGCTGAGTCACAGTGCCAAGAAAGCAAAGGATCCAACAGTAGAATGGAAACACTGACATTTAGTCTAGCATATTGCTGCAAAGTGTGGTGCAGTATGTCGGAGCCTGATTTTTAGACAGCACAGTTAGATAACAATAGCAGGGTGATGGCACAGGAGGGCTGGCTTCAGTGCCTTCCCACATACTTTGCTACTTCTGGGATGTCACCAGGGAGAAGCCAGAGTGATGTTGGAGACAAGGACAAAATGAGATCAACATACTGAGTTTCCACTTAATAAAGCAGTCTCCTTTCTGCTCTCCCTTTGATTGCACTTGCATCTGTATTCTCCGTTCCAAACAACTGCACCAAAATAAAATAATTTCAGAAGTTTTCCACCTTTTTAAAACAAAACATTTCTTTTGTTATATCCTCTTCGGTCTGCAGAAATGTGCTTTGGGTAGTAAGTTACACAGTGAGGTTCTGATTTAGTAATAACAATGGGAAGCCCAGCTGCAGAGATTTGATCACAGTTTTCAATAAACTACATTTTTGCTTTCCTTTGTTGTCTAATGTTCACCAGTGACAAGATAGGACAGAATCTCTTAAATATCCTGTCTTGCATATGATTCTCTCCTCAGGTAGTGAAGTTAAGACTGTAGGTACTGTGAGGGGAGCAGGGAGAAAAGTAGAACAGAAGTTTGCCAAATGGTTTACATATTTCCCAGCTGCCTCTAAGTATTCCTTGCTTTAAATATTTATTATACTCCATGCATTTCATCATCACTTCCTCCAAAAAATATAATAAGAGGTTTTAAAATCTATGATGGATATTTGCTTTGTTCTCTGAAAATCTGAAGGGCTTTTTGCAAGTTCATCAGAATCATCCCTCTGAACTTCAGCCATTTTAAGATCCCAGTAGCTTCCTGGAGCAGATACAAAAAATGCTTTCCCCACACCAACATCATGAAAATCATGTCATCACATGAGATTGCATTAATTTCATTTTAATAATGTTTCCTGATTTTATCAAGCCTACTGCCTAATTACTTTATTTCATTAATGCATATTTATCTATAACTAGATTCGGGAATGGTTAAACAGATTCAGAGCTGTAGAGGAACACTCTGAAACATTTATATCTACATTTTCCTGGGGTATGGGATATTTGTTATTGGTTTTATTGAATTAGAGCAAATACTTCAGTTCCTAAGGGCCAGCAATTAGGAGGACTTTCCTGTCATGGAGGACTATCAGATTCCAAGAAATGTGAGCATAAAACTATAGGAACTTTGGGATTTACACAGAGGGTCAGGTGGAATTTCATAGAAATGTAATCGAGATATTGGTGGGTGGAAGATCTTGAAGTAGTTGGGTTTTTTTCCCTATTTAATACTTAACTCTCTGTGTTTCTGTTTTTGCCATAGTAAAACTATTGTTTCAGGATTGAAATGTTTGTGTACATTTTCATTAAAAACCTCTCCTTAAGTCAACATCAGAAATATTCAGTACTATGTTATTCTGTTTTAAAGGAAGCTCAAAGTTAAAATGGAATAATATGATGTAATATATTGGAATCATAAAAATGTTCATGTTTTTACGGGAAGGAAATTTGTATAATACAAAAAATCAGGATAATTGAAAATGTTTTTCATTTTGTTTGAATGATTAAGCATAACTATTGATTTTCTCCTTCTCTCTAAAAACACTGGCTATCAGAGAAGAAAATCACGATATTCAGACCTTGACTTTGAGGTAAGCTTCTGGGAATTCTTTTATAATTTTAATTATGTGAATTAAAACTTGATATATAACTCCTTAAATATGTTACTCTGTGTAGCTTAGTGGAGGTACTACTAGTTTGATTAAATAATTCAAACATTTTTAATTAAAATCTATACTGTATAGATAATTGTAGAAAGAGATTAACTGCTTTAAGTGTATTCTAAAATGAAATTTTCTAGAAAAGTAAGATATAAATGCTAGGAAGAACATTTATGGTGGGAATCAAAGTTGTTGTTTCCTGACTTTTACATTTAAAATTTTTTCTTCCTTTTATTCTAGTAATCACCTGAAGAGATCCTGTAAGGACATTTAGACTGATTAGCTAGGCTTTCTCGGGGACTTACTTGCTTTTTGTTCTGATTCTTGTTGTTTAGGTTCTCTGTGATACATTCAGGTTCATGTTTCCAATAGCAAGTGTTGGTTCAATGTGTTTCTGTGTTTAGAAATGCCTGTTCACACATGTAAACAAGATAAAGATTTTCATTTTCTAATTTACATTGAATTCACATTAATGCTTGAATATTGATGCTGGAAATTGCCAAAATCATACCATTTGAGCAACTTATGCTAAGCATAAAATTAATGATGTCTCATCATCACATAAATGCATCTTTGATAATTGGATATGATTTCTAGCCTGCTGACATAATTGAATATAATACATTATAAATTACTCCAGCATATTTGTACCCTTGTGATACATACATAGAACTTGATACGTTTAACTGATGTTTCCAAAATTACAGAAGCTTCTTGGAATGCTGGAAATCTTAATTTAATAATTTCATTGATGTAGATGAGTATTATCATACTAAAATGTGCAGTCTGTGTGAAAACTAGAACTTATTTACTTCAGTGATGAGCAATGGTCTTACCTTGAGTGGGATTCAAAGAAAACTGTTTGTTTTTTGGTACTAGTTCAGACTACAAGAACAAAGAAATGACAAAGAATCTGACCTTAATAAATATCAAATGTTAATGCTCTTATAGAGTCTCTGTGGTAACCTGGCATAAGATGTATCTTTCACTGGATCCAAAGTTTTTTAGCAGAAAAATATCAAGACTATAAATTTGAATAGAAAATATTCAGAATTCTTCACCTATTGATTATTTAGCGTCTGTCTGTTTCAAGCATGTATTTTTAGGCTTTTTCCTACCAATTGTTTAGTTTGCCTAAAATAGAAGGCCATATCATTTATATTTTTGTCCTAAAAGCAATGAGTTGTTACATTAGTACAAAGAAAAGGAGGTGTGAATTAGCCCACTAGGCATCAGTGGCAAATTATAGTAAAAACCTAGATCTAAAACTAAACCTCAGTGAAACCAACCAAAGTTATATAACCACAAGCACTCAAAAGAAATCTAATCATGCTGTGTTGTTGGGAGCATTAGACAAACTGTTCTTTTTTTGTCTGTTCTCTATGGCAACTGGTAGCAGATTCCTTCAGCTGATACTTCTTCCTTATGTCCCACACATAAAACCACAGTATTAACAAAGCATTTGCTAATAATGGAATGAAAGTACAACACAAGGACCTACCTGGGCATTTTCTGTAGCCCTTTAGTTACTGTAGTTATGCTATGATTACTGTAGGTGCCAAAGTTTGAGCAGGGGAACTTTGATAAATTACCTTTTCTTTATCAGAAAAAATATTTATTTTTTGCTGTCACTTAATGCTATTCCTCTTTGCTTCATGTGCAATCACAGGTGTGTGGCAGATATCTCAGATGTTGATAAACTTCAACATGGACAGTCTAATTATTTGCTAAGGGTGGTCCTTGAGGAAGAGTTGAGCCTTTCCCCTTTTTGGTTCAGGCTGGTGAAATTTATGTGAAGTTTGGTGACCTGACTTGTCCCCCAGCAAACTTAACCATACAGTGGCCAGTTTAAAAGCTTTACTATTGAAGGACTATCTCCTAGACTCCAGAAAGCATCTTCCCTTTTTCAGGTTTAAAGCTTAACACACTCCCCAGAGTCTGTTCACGATAATAATATTTTTTCAACTCATGTATTTAGGAGTTGACTGTGGCTAGGTAATGTTACACCTAGGGGAAAGCCCTTTCATATAGCTAATCTGCAGAACAACACTGCATTTCTGGAACAAATAGAGCGATGGATTGAGTGAGTCATAAATCATAAACATTGATTTTTGCTTTCTAGAAAGTATTCAGATAATGTGATGATTATTCCTATGTTCTGTCACTAAATACCTCACTGCATTTGTATTTCCAGCTCCAAGTACAGATCCTGGTACATAGTAAACATTCAGTACATTTTTGTTGAATAAATAATAGAAAATAAAATTGTTTTTCAATGCAGTTCATTTTAACAAGAAGTCATACCTGAGTTAAGGCAGAGACTAGTATAGACAATGGACAAGTATGGAGGTGGCACTTCCAAGATAGCCACATTGTATTTCAAAGATATTCATATCAAATATAACTTGAGGAGGTACAAATAGTGGGTAAAAATTCTAAGAGGAAAAGGCATGGAAATATGATCATGAGCAGCATGCCCAAGAAACAAGAAGCAAGTCAAAGTACACTTAAACTGAGATCTAAGAGTGAAAATAATAGATAAAGAGGGTAATTTTGGAAGTATTTCTTGTACCCCAGCAGAAGGAGTTTTTACCAAACCTGTTACTAATTATTGCTAAGGATTTCTATTGTACTTTGTTTTGCTTGTCTTTTTAGAGTGATTTACTATGAACAGGATTTTAGAAATATTAATATTTCAGTAATATGGAGGATAGATTATAATAGGGTGAAAGAAGAAGTTGAATTATGAATACTAGTGTCTGGTCATAGAAATAATGAAGTCCTCTGCCTGGACATTGTGGAAAGAGTAGCACAGAGATGCTACAGAGACAGAATCTGTAGAATTTGGTTCTTGAACATAGAGTAAAAGAGCAGAAAAGAGATGGCTCTGCAGTTATGACCTTGGTCTTCTGCTAGTACCAGTAATACAATCAAGGAAATGATGGAGACATATATTTAGGATGGGTTCCACTTTAATACTATGCAATTAAGGTGCCTAACAGGATATTGAATAATAAATGTTAGGCAGGTTGTTTAAATTGTCTTAGGTTGAAACAAAGATCAAGGACTTCCCAGAAATGCAATTAGACATGCACTGTGAAACTGTGAATAGATAATAGTCTGCATTCCTGTTAAACATCTATGGATAGAAATATTTGTACTTTCACCTTTTCTTCTAAAAACACAGAGCTATATCTTATCACATCTTCTGTGACAATCATGTAGCCCCCACAACACCCACTAAATTCATCTTCTCAAACTGAGGGGATAGTGGTTGAGGCAGATGGCAAAAAAAGACATAGATAGTTAGGCTCCATCTTTGTGGGGACAGGAAATTTTATTGGAAGTTTAGGGCAAACATGGTCAGTTAAAAACATTATTTTATATTAATTTTATAGCATTGCAACCAGCTAAACTGTTACATAGAGGGTAAAATTTGTGTTAGTATCAAAATCAGAAATGTCTTGTTCGTAATAGGCCCTTCCAGCTTTCTCCCTGACCCCAGTAGTAAGTGCAGTCCATAGCACTTTTGGAGGAAAAGTTTAGGCCGGCGCCGTGGCTCAACGGGCTAATCCTCTGCCTTGCGGCGCCGGCACACCGGGTTCTAGTCCCGGTCGGGGCGCCGGATTCTGTCCCGGTTGCCCCTCTTCCAGGCCAGCCCTCTGCTGTGGCCCGGGAGTGCAGTGGAGGATGGCCCAAGTGCTTGGGCCCTGCACCCCATGGGAGACCAGGAAAAAGCACCTGGCACCTGGCTCCTGCCATCGGATGAGCGCGGTGCGCAGGCCGCAGCGCGCCGACCGCGGCGGCCATTGGAGGGTGAACCAACGGCAATGGAAGACCTTTCTCTCTGTCTCTCTCTCACTGTCCACTCTGCCTGTCAAAAAAAAAAAAAATTTAAAAAAATTAAAAAAAAAATTTTAAGCAATTTGGTCATAGACTTTATCCATCTTTTCTATGTTACTAAATTTAAACTCTTGCAAAATTATGTATTTAAAGCCAAATATACTCTTGATTGACAGCAGCAAAATAAAAAACATACACTCATTTTTTTTTCAAACCTTTTGTTTGGTTTCTCTTAAACCATGGAAACATATTTATTCAAGTACAAACACACTTGAAATATAGAACCATGAAATATCAGACATCATTCACGGGGCTACAGGCACTATCTTAGGGACACAGTATGACTATGGCCAAGGAAAGCTTAGAATATAGCTTTAAAAGTTAATCTTAATTCCTACAGTATGCATTTCTTCATTATTAGGAGTTCTGATGTTGACTTAAGATAGCCCACTCTGAAAAAGTGCTCATATACAAAGCAGTAGATAATGGACAGTGGCACTGTATAAAACTCTAAGACTAGAAAAAGTAATTCAGACAAATCTGATTCTAGTTCCTCTCAGTCAGTGATTTCCAGGCACTTTACTCTAAAGTTTATAATTCAGAGATTCTCCAACTTTCTCTGATAGTTTCTCTCAGTTTCAAAAAGTCCATATGCAAGAATATCTCTCTTACTTATCTTTCCAACTTAAACCCTAACTCCATGATTCATAATTCTGATTTAAAAGTGAAAACCTCCAAACAGTTTGTCAAAGATGGTTTCTACTCCAAGACAACACTTCAATGGTACTTTTCCTGCTCTATATCTATGTTATCTTACTCATTTCATTTATTCAGCACACATTTGTTGATCGCCAGCTGAATTCCAGACATTGTGTAAGTGTCAAAGATATGTAGATAAGTAAGTCACTACCAAAGAGATGTTCAGAGACAAGTGTGAAGACCAGGCCTTAAAAACATAATTACAGTCCTATGGGAGAGTTACAGATTGAATCAATATCTAGAGATTATGGGCTCACTACTGAAGGTATAATGCATCTTATATTAGTTCAATCGTATTCCGTCTGAATCAGTCATAATCAGAAACCTAAAAATATAAAAGTTGAGTGCTTTTTGAATCTTTGAGAGGCATGTAAGACAGAATACAAAGAGAACTGAGTTGGGATTCAAAAGGGATTCCAGCTCTCCACTCCTGTAAGCTTGGGAGACTTTCCTTTTTAAGCTTTAGTTTCCTAATCAGTAAAGTGGAGGTAATGCCTCCTATCTCCCACAGTTATTGTGAGGATTAAGAAATATAACAATGCCTGCCATTTCCTAAGTGGCTCTTATCAGTGTAGTCCAGTGCTAAGTGCTTTTTATCCTTTTCTTTTTATCTTCAAAATAACTCTGCAAGGTAAGTCTGATTACTAAAACTGCCTCTAAAAGGAGATTGGATTTCATGTGTCAGACCACACAATTTGAAAGCGATGGAACTGGGATCTAAACATAAATTTTTCCAGATCCAAATCTCTCAGACTCGGCATCTTCCAAGCACTTAAAGAAGCTAGGAGAGTTTCCTGGAGGGTTATGTTGTGTCCTCATTTTTTAGTCAAATATCTGAAATACTATGAATGTATTTTATAACATCTTTTTTTCCCTCTAATATCAACAATTAAAAGGTTGCAAAACTGCTTCTCTTAAATTACAAAAATACAAACTTTAAGGAAATAAGCTACTCAGGAGAGAACATTTCCATGCAGCTAGGTTGGTGGTGTTCTCAGGACAAGGATTCATACACAGGTTCAAAAAACAATGTGAGATATTAATCTGAGTGGAAGGAACATTAATTACAATGTGTTTATCTTTACTGCAAAAGAAGCCTCTAATACTGATGGGCATTATAATAAAGGAGCCTGAATTCTGTAGATATCACCAATCAAAATACATCTATTTATTTAAGTTAAAAATCCACATGTATTAGAATTTTACCATCATTACAAGACTAAAAAAACTGAGTTATAAACTGACTTTTTTTTTTTTATTTGAAAGTCAGAGTTACTCAGAGAGAAGGAGAGGCAGAGAGACAGAGAAATGTCTTCCATCCCTTGGTTCACTCCCCAGTTGGCCACAATGGCCAGAGCTGCACCGATCCTAAGCCAGGAGCCAGGAGCTTCTTCAGGTCTCTCATGTGGGTGCAGAGGCCCAAGGGCTTGGGCCATGCTCCACTGCCTTCCCAGGCCATAGCAGAGAGATGGATCGGAAGTAGAACAGCCGGGACTTGAACGCTCACCCATATAGGATGCCGGCGCTGCAGGCAGCAGCTTTACCTGCTACGCCACAGCGCCAGCCCCCTAAACTGAGTTTTTCATGTAACTCAATTTTTTTGGGAAACAGGGTAGATTCCACAAAAAGGAAAAAAGGTAAACAGATGAACCCTAAGGTCAGTGAAGTTCCAAATTAGCCATTAAAATTGACTGATAAAATTTATAAGCAAGAGAGCTTCTAATTAGGTAGCTAACATCAAGGACATAAGTACTACAAAGATACTAATATAAGTAAATAAATAAAGGAAAATGCTTCATACTTATGAAAATTAAATCACAGCTAAGTTTTTATTCCAGAATATTGCTGCATTAGAAACTTTCCGATATTCTCTCTGAAGCTGCTACTTCTATCAATGGAACCTTCCTTAATGATAAAGGCTGAAAGATGTTTTTGAGACTGTGAATAAGGAGGGACCAGGCATTGAAAATCAAACTGAGCCCATTTCAAAGAAATGAGCTGTTAATGGCAGCTCTTACGTGACAATTCTGCCAGAACACAAGACCATCATTGCTATGGTGATTTCTGGCTTTGCCAAGGTGGCAGTTTCAAATTGGAATGATTATCTGGCATGAAGATGTACTTGTAATTAATGTTTCTAGGTCGGAAGAGCACTATATTTCAGCATCCACAATTTTCATTTGCTTCCATATTTCACTGTATAATCCTTGAGCTTATTTGTTAAGAATAGCATTCTTGAACCTTTGTAGAACATTTTCCAATGCTTTCTGTTTTAATAAAACACTGGTAACCACCATAACTTTGTATTTTCCAAATATGCCCTAGCATCCGAACTCAAGATAAAATCTATCCAGCTCAGAATCAGGAAATGCGTATTCAATCAGATTATGACTATAAAACCTCAATCAGTTAATGAAACCTTCTTTTCCATGGGGCATATCTGATACTTGGTTTTTTCTGGAGGTATTTTTTTTCACACAAGAAACATGTAATCACTTTGACTAACTGACAAAAGACAATTTTAGTAGAAGGATATGGACTAAGTCACCTCTTCCAGGGAACAATAAGGACCTTGATTGACATTTCCAACAATATGGGAAGAAATAGCTCCACAAAGCAAGTCTATATTCTTGTAAGGTGATGGATAAATGAAGACTTCACAGACATCATTAGATGTGTATCTCAGAACAAAGGTGCTCTACCTCTGGTACCAGCTATTTTAGAAGAGAATGAGTTTTTTATCTTTGGAGAGGAAATGTCTTGTTGAGGACAGGGCTTTCAGTCATAGGATCTTCTGAATTCTAGAAAAGGGACAAGAAGGAATAAATGAAGTCTTGGGAAAAATAATTTGAGAATTTTCCAGTTAAATATGAATATGTGAAAATTTGAGGATTGTCTCACTTGGGTTTATCTTAGCAAGTCCCCCTATCACTTACTCTCATAGCGACACCACATGTTTCTTCATCACAGTTTCAATTTTATATTTATTTGAATTATTCCATATTAATATCTAAGTCCTCCATTTGAAATTAAGTTACAGAGGGCGGGAACTCAATCAGATTTTGTGTATCATTGTTACTCCAGTGTTTGGCATAATAAGGTGATGCTCATAAATATGTATTAAATGACAGAATAAAATATCCCTAGAGAAACATCAGCAGAGTGACATAGGACAAAGACTGCACCAAGTAAGAAAATAACTCTATATAGTAAGATTTATTACTATGAAAAACACATGATTTGTGAGTTAGAGGCTGGGCTACTATTCTAACAACAGTAGTTTGTTTTTTTGTTTTTTTGTTTTTAAAGAAAATGTTCCTTGTGCACAATCTTAATTCAGTTAGTGTCTTAAGGCCTGGTGTTGTGTGGAGTATTTGTTTCCCCACGTATGGAATGCACTGCATTATGTTTTCCGGTGACGTGGTCCTCAAAATCCCTCTGCTGAGTTGCTTATGCAAATCTTCTCTCTCATAAATCTCCATCAGCTATCACTAGTCAAATTATGTTTGCCTGGTGTTTCTCTGTAAATCCTGCAAATCTGTTTTGTGTGCTCTCCCCAAAACTGATGGGAAGTTAATTGCTCTGTAATTGCTTGCTATGTTTCATGTCCCCATCATGAGTAATGTTGCCATGTTTTCATCCTCAACCACCTGATTCTTCAACAGCCAACTCCTAGAGATAAGAGGAGCAAAGATGGAAATCGGTTATTACAAGACTTAAAATGGCAGAATTCCCTCACATGAAAGTTGGCTTTTAAAATCAAAGACTGGGTAAATAGTGTGTTGCCTAGATATAAATTCATTCAGTATAGGAAATTAAAATTTGCATAAGAGAGAATAAGCTTATGTAATACTTCAGAATTCAATTTGCATTTTTCTTTTGCCTTTTTTTCCCTCAAGGAATAAAGTGCTCTCCAAAGCGATTTTTAAAAAGAAAATTATGCATTTCAGACTTTTCTCTAAAGATTTAATTCTTTTTCAAAACAAATTCTTGTGAAAATATTTAGTAGCTAAAACAGTGGACCAAACACTCAAAGCATAAGCTTAGACATGAATATATCTATGCAAACTATGTGAGCAGTTGGTGAGTTATGAAGTTATGAAAATCTTGTATCCTCATACTTACAGAAGTATGAAGGCATAATTGTAGACTATCATTGAAATATTGAATTTTAATTTTAAAAATCGAAATGAGGAAGCCATTTTCTCCTTTAAAACAACATTTGCCAATTCAAGGGATTTATTACCTTAGCTGTTCTTTGTTAGTGCTCAATTAAAGGCTCTGTAATAGACAAAGATTCAACCCATATCATTTTATACTAGGGTTACTTTTATTTATTACTCCATTTGTTGAGTTATGATGATGTTAAAAGACTGTAAAAGGGAAGAGGAGAATTAATATTCATGTTTGTATTTGTGATTTTAGTTTATTAATCATGTAAATTATGCTATGATTCCTAATTGTTAAGATTCATAAACAAATAAATGAAGCCTATGAGTCAGATTTTTCCTTCTGCAAAGCCCAATCATTGTTCACTTGGAAAGTGTAAGGATTTAGATCTTACACATGTTGAGACACTTTAGTGTATTGAGTCAGTCTTAATGGCAAGGCCCAGAATTTTCCTCCTCCTTTAGGATAGCCAGCAAGAATTTTAGTGTTTATAGAAACAAAACATAAAAATGTAATATTTCCCATGATGAAGATCAGGGATTCAGGTACTTGACAAGTCCAAATTTTTGAATATTTTTAAAAATATTGCAGTTTTTGTAAAATGTCTTTTAATATTTGAGTGATGAAAATCTTATGCAGAAATTATTGGTGCATTTTTGATGCACCCATATAAAAAAAAGTTCATTTTTAAAAGATTTTACTTATTTATTTGAAAGACAGGATGACACACACAGAGAAGGAAAGACAGAGAGAATCTTCATCCACTAGCTCACTCCCCAAATAGCCGCAACAGCCAAAACTGACCCAGGCTGCAGTCAAGAGCTCAGCACACAATTCGGATCTCCCACTTGGGTGACGGGTCCCAAGCACTTGAGCCCTCTTCTGTTGCCTTCCTAGTCCCATTAGTAGGACGCTAGATAGGAAGCGGAACAGCTGAGACTCAAACTGTTGAAAGTGGTACCTTAACCTGCAGAGCCATAACTCCAGCCCTGGAAAAAAACTAGTTTATGGTAATCATGTAAATAGAAAAATCTATTCATGAAGCTGGTGTTGCGGTGCACTGGGTAAGGCCACTGCTTGAGATGCCAGCATCCCATATCAGGGATGCCAGTTCCAGTCCCAACTGCCCCACTTCTGATCCAGCTCCCTGCTAATGCATAAGAGAAGCAAGCAGAAGATGGTAAAATTGCCTGGGCCCCTGCCACCCATGTAGAAGACCTGGATGAAGTGCCAGGCTACTGGTTTAGAATTGGCCCAGCCCCAGCTGTTGCAGCCATTTGGGGAGTGAACCAGCAAGTAGAATCTCTCTCTCTCTCTCTCTCTCTCTCTCTCTCTCTCTCTCGTGTGTGTGTGTCTGTCTGTCTGTCTGAACCTTTCAAATAAATAAATCTTTAAAAACAAAAAAGCTCACTAGGCTAATCCTCCGCCTTGTGGCACCAGCACACCGGGTTCTAGTCCCGGTTGGGGCACCGGATTCTGTCCCAGTTGCCCCTCTTTCAGGCCAGCTCTCTGCTGTGGCCCAGGAGTGCAGTGGAGGATGGCCCAAGTCCTTGGGCCCTGCACCCCATGGGAGACCAGGAGAAGCACCTGGCTCCTGCCATCGGATCAGCGTGGTGCGCTGGCCGTGGCGGCCGTTGGAGGGTGAACCAATGGCAAAGGAAGACCTTTCTCTCTGTCTCTCTCTCTCCCACTGTCCACTCTGCCTGTCCAAAAAAAGAAAAAAAGCATATTCTGCATGTTTAAGAAATGCAGAATAAAAGATATGTATTTGATGCAACTCATTTGCATTTGTGGCATTTTGGGGGAACTCCTGATTCCTGCCAAACACAATTCCCTTATTATTAAAATAAAAATATTAAATCTCTATTTTTAAAATACACAAATCAAATTAGGAATGAGAGCCATGCTATTCTTTTTTGCAGAAGGTCATGCATACAAGGAAGAGGCATATGGAACTGTTTCAGGAACTAAATCAGAAATTTCAAACTTTGGACAGATTTCGGGATATACCAAATACAAGCAGTATGGTGAGTATGCTTTGCTTCATCAGTGTCTGGTGCCACAGTAGGTGGTACATGGTACAGATATTATGCCTTCCCTCCTGGAGTCCTGAAAAGTCTCAGGAGCTTAAAACTACCATGAACATAAAGAAATAGTAAGTCTCAAAAAATGTACTTTGAGAACACTACTAATAGGCAAAGTAGAGATTACAGAGTCTTTAAGCATTTTATTTACATTCCAAAGGCCCTCCATTTATAAGCTTTAATTAGAATTAGTTATACATCAAAAAATGCATTGGCTTCAATGGCCAAAAATATGAGTTAAAATTCAGTTAATTCAAATATCTAAATAGTTGGCTAATTTTAAATTTCATTTGGAAGCTTGCCATTTTAAGGTCCTAAAATATAATTACTGAATATATAAAGTTGGTACCTGAAACCACTGTGGTAGGTTTTTGTCTCCAAGTGACTCGCTTACTTTGGTTATTGGTCATAACCATTCACTTCTCATTCATTCGCACCACTACAACTTTAGCATCTGACTCCATCAAATACAATAACATTGCACAGTTTCTATATGCACAGAGCAGTCACCACTTCATAATTCTTTGTAAGAGCATTGGTAGTTGAAAGTTTGAGAACTGTCTGATCTTGAGCAGGTTACCCCACTTATGTTTCCAAACCTCAACTTCATTCTCCTAAATGGATGATGGAAAACAGTAACTAATATATGTCTCATATGATCCCCACAACACTTGCAAATGCAAGTATGGCACTTTACAGTTTGGTAAACTGAGATAGGCTGGGACTGCCATCTGATCCCAGTTCTTCTTCACTCCAAATTTGGTGCTCGCTCTTTGCCTCACACTTTTTATAGTCCTTGGGTAATTCTCCTCTTACTGATTTATAGAGTTAGGTGTGTGTGTGCGCACGCCCGTGTGTGTGTGTGTGTGTGTATGTTACTCGAATGTACATATTTGATTACCTTCTAAATCTAGTGATGTTTCCAGATGCTTTTTATGAATCATATCACCAGCTTCCTGATTAGTAAAGTTAGTTCATGAAGAGCTAAACAGTAAGAATTTACAATCCATGATTTTCTTTTATTCCTCTTAGAACTGGTACAGTGTTTATCATGGTAAGCAATCAGTAAATGATTGCTATAAATTTGCATGGCTATGATAATTCAATCTGTGTTTGTTAAATAAAGGTTATAAGGAATACTGTCCACTTTAACTCTTAAGTGATCTCTTAATAGTTTATGTATATGTCAATCTATTTTCATCCTTAAAGCAAGAGTCATGCATTATTTGTTATCACCCAGCACAATGGTAGCATGTAGAAGGTACTTCATACATAATGAGCACTTATTTCTCATCTACTGCTAATATTAAGCTGTCAGTTTTTAGCTATAAGGCAAATGAGAATTACACCATTGAGATTAGCCCTAAATACATTTAGCTACTCATTTTGAAATATTGAAAGCTAACATTGAAATAAATTGAAGAAATGTCATTTGCATGGAAAAAAAAAAGGAAAGGGTTATGTTTACAAATCTGAAAGCCTTATGCAAGAGATACAGCTGGCTGACTGCTATAATATGGTTGTAATTTCCCCTTGTTGTTCAGTCTGGGTATTAAATCATTAATGGCACAAATATCTGTATCTCAGTTTCCTGACAACCAAAATAGTCCACTAATTACACCACATCCCTGCAGCAGCATGCCTTTTCTAGAAGAGATTTATAAATATTTACCATTTGGGAAGCTAGGAGTGGAGAGGATAGAGCTGTTATTGCTGCTTGAGTATTGTCCTAAATATCTGAGAACAGAAAAAAAAATGAGTTCCTTATTCAGTTTTTATCAATAATGAGTATGTGAGTGAGTTCATTATCCTTAATTTAGTCACATAATTTATTGCAGCACATTGCTAATGAGAAATTGCATAATTGGGTAGAGAAAGATTTTTTTAAACCTCAAATAAATTGTTTTTTTCCTTTTTTTTCCCATGCTGCTAACTTACACCTGCCTAGCACAGCAAATGATGGTAATTATGCAGAGTAATAGAATTTGGGGAATGAAAGGGAAACCAAAAGACCACTTAGTCCATTTTCCTGCTTCCAGGCAGGAAAACATTTAAATCACACTACAAAGAAAAGGCACTGTTTAATGATATCCAGAGAAGAAACTCGTACTTTGAATATGGCTCACAAATCATTCACAGTCAAGATCTCTTGTTCCCAAGTAGTTTCTGCAAATTCTTGCTCTTTTAGAACAAACACATTCTCTTTTGCTTTGTATCTACCAAAAGGTAAATTGAAAGAAGGAAGGAATGAAAGAAGGAATGGAGGGGAAAGGAAGAAAGGGAAGGAGGGAAGCCTGTTCCTAGCCTTGGGAACTACAGGGGGCACTCAAGCAGGCGTGCCACATTTTGAGAGGCTCCTAATTCTCTTAATCAGCTAACATTCTAACTACCGATGCAGTTTAAGACCAAATCAGCATTGTTTGAAGCTTTGTGCATATTGGCTGAGATTTAATTTGTGCATGTGCTTTAACACATGTGCTTCAGTTGAACTACATGTCTTCCTTCCTCTACTTGAGCTTAAAAAAAACCAACAGCTGCATAATTGAAAATACTACACTAATCCATTTGAGAGTCTATAGGTTTCCTTCATGTCACACCCAATCCACAGGAAATGAGTGACTGGTGGGCAGCATCCACTGATACCAGCTCTTTCCTCACTCTCTGCAGATCCTGTTCCCTCTCTGACTACTCGACACAATAGTTCTACACTATTAAAGAAGCAGGGGGCCTCCCTCTGAACTAAAGGGGTCCACACATGTGAACAATGGTGGGAGCCACAGTTCAGCTGAAAGTGCCTGCTAATGCCACAGGAGTTGGACAAGAAAGCCCACCTTATGAATTAACTTATGACTCACTAATAGAATCCCTTGGAAATTCAACAGGTCCTGTAATGACAAATAGTACTCTTTGGAATCAGATTGAGACATTCTACTAAAGCTTAAAATTGGCCATTTAAATTAGTTAATTAATTATTCTCATTTTATTTGACAGGCTGAGACAGAGAGACAGAGACCAAGACAACAGGTTCATTCCCGCAATGCCTAGAACAGGTGGGGCTAGGCCATGCTAGGGTTAGGAATTTAGAACTTAATCCAGGTCTCTATGTGGGTAGCAAGGACCAAACTACTTAAGACATCACCTGCTGCCTCACAGAGTGAGCATTAACAGAAGGCTGGGATGCAGAACAGAGCCAGAGCTTAAACCCGTTCGCTCTGATTTGGAATATGGACATCCCAAGCAATGTTTTAACCACCATGCCAAATATCAGCCCCCAGATTGGCTATTTTAATGTATGTATTTCCGGTGTTTGATCTTCAGAGTATAAAAAGGAAATCACACCTGTTCCAAGGGTTTCAGAACCTTATTTTTCAAACAAATACACTAATACTTCACATACCTTGAATCCTTTCAGAGTTGAATGAATTGGACCTTTTTTTTTAATAACGCTTTTATTTAAAGAATATAAATTTCCAAAATACAGCTTATAGATTACAATGGCTTCCCCCCCCATAACTTCCCTCCCACCCGCAACCCTCCCCCTTCCCACTCCCTCTCCCCTTGCATTCACATCAAGGTTCATTTTCAATTCTCTTCATATACAGACGATCAGTTTAATATATATTAAGTAAAGATTTCAACAATTTGCCCTCACATAGCAACACAAAGTGAAAAATACTGTTGGAGTACTAGTTATAGTATCAATTCACAATGTATAACACATTAAGGACAGAGATTCTACATGATATATTTTTTTAAATTGATTAATTTTCTATGCAATTTCCAATTTGACACCAAGATTTTTTTTCATTTTTAATTATCTTTATATACAGAAGATTGATTCAGTATATACTAAGTAAAGATTTCATCAGTTTGCACCCACACAGAAATACAAAGTGTAAAATACTGTTTCAGTACTAGTTATAGCATTACTGCACATTGGACAACACATTAAGGACAGATCCCTCATGAGACGTAAGTACACAGTGACTCCTGAAGTTGATTTAACAATTTGACACTCTTGTTTATGGCATCAGTAATCTCCCTAGGCTCTAGTCATGAGTTGCCGAGGCTATGGAAGCCTTTAGGGTTCACCAAATTCGATCTTATTCCGTCAGGGTTATAGTCAAAGTGGAGGTTCTCTCCTCCCTTCAGAGAAAGGTACCTCCTTCTTTGATGGCCCCATTCGTTCCACTGGGATCTCACTCGCAGAGATCTTTCATTTAGGTCTTCTTTTTTTTTCCAGAGTGTCTTGGCTTTCCATGCATAAAATACTCTCATGGGCTCTTGAGCCAGATCTGAATGCCTTGATGGCTGATTCTGAGGCCAGAGTGCTATTTAGGACATCTGCCATTCTATGAGTCTGCTGTGTCTCCTACTTCCCATGTTGGATCATTCTCTCGCTTTTTGATTCTATCAGTTAGTATTAGCAGACACTAATCTTGTTTGTGTGATCTCTTTGACTCTTAGACCTACCAGTGTGATCAATTGTGAACTGAAATTGATCACTTGGACTAGTGAGATGGCCTTGGTACATGCCACCTTGATGGGATTGTATTGGAATTCCCTGGCACGATTCTAACTCTATCATTTGGGGCAGATCTAATTGAGCATGTCCCAAATTGTACATCTCCTCCCTCTCTTATTCCCACTCTTATATTTCACAGGGATCACTTTTCAGTTAAAATTTAAATGCCTAAGAATAATTGTGTGTTAATTGCAGAGTTCAACCAATAGTACTAGAATAAAAAAATACTAAAAAAAAAATACTAAAATGGATAAAGTATTACATTGTACAACAACAGTCAGCACAAGAGCTGATCAAGTCACTGTCTCTCATAGTGTCCATTTCACTTCAACAGGTTTCCCCTTTGGTGCTCAATTAGTTGTCACCGATCAGGGAGAACATATGATATTTGTCCCTTTGGGTCTGGCTTAATTCACTCAGAATGATGTTTTCCAGATTCCTCCATCTTGTTGCAAATGGCTGGATTTCATTGTTTTTGACTGCTGTATAGTATTCTATAGAGTACATGTCCCATAATTTCTTTATCCAAATGTATGCTTTGAATTCCCTGTGATCTTTTGCTCTGAGGTTCCCTTCGTTTACCTACTTTCATGTTGATGGCCGTGTTTCTGTGTTTCTGTGTGTAAGACATCTTTAAGCATCTTTTGCAGGGCTGGATGAGTGTCAACAAATTCTTTCAATTTCTTTTTGCAGTGAAAGGTCTTTATTTCACCTTCATTCACAAATGAGAGCTTGGCAGGATATAATATTCTGGGCTGGCAGTTTTTTTCTCTTAGTACCTGGGCTATGTCTCGCCATTCCCTTCTAGCTTGTAGGGTTTCTGATGAGAAGTCTGCTGTGAGTCTAATTGGAGATCCTCTGAGAGTAATCTGACGTTTCTCTCTTGCACATTTTAGGATCTTTTCTTTCTGTTTCACTGTGGTGAGTTTAATTACATTGTGTCGTGATGAGGATCTCTTTTGGTCATGTTTACTAGTGGTTCTTTGAGCTTCCTGTACTAGGATGTCTCTGTCCTTCTCCAAACCTGGGAAATTTTCTGCTATTATCTCACTAAAAAGGCATTCTAATCCTTTCTCCCTCTCCATGCCTTCAGGAACTCCTAGAACTCGAATGTTGGGTTTTTTAATAGTATCCTGTAGGTTCCCAACAATATTTTTTAGATTTCTAATTTCCTCTTCTTTTCTTTGGTTTGACTGTATAGTTTCCTGTGCTCTGTACTCTAAGTCCGATATTCTCTCTTCTGCCTCACCCATTCTGTTTGTAAGGCTCTCTAATGTGTTTTTCATTTGATCTATTGAATTCTTCACTTCATTATGATTTCTCGTCACTATCACAGTTTCATGTTCTACTAGTTGTTTCATTTCAGCTTGATTTCTCCTTAATATTTCATTTTCACGAGAGAGATTTTCTACCTTGTCCATTAAGGATTTCTGTAGTTCAAGAATTTGTTTTTGAGTACTTCTTAGTGTTCTTATCAATTTTTTGAGATCCGCTTCTTGCATTTCTTCTATCTCATCATCTTCGTAATCTTGAATTGGAGTGTCTTTTTCATTTGGGGGTGTCATAGTGTCTTCCTTGTTCTTGTTACCTCGGTTTTTGCATTTGTTGTTTGGCATATTGGTTTCTTCACTGTGGTGTTTTTTTCTTGTTATACTATGACTCTAGATAAGTGGACTGTCTGCTTTCAATGGAGCCTTAGAGGCTTGAGATGGGTGTGGCTTGATAGCTCTGTTTGCTTCCTCAGGGTTGAGGGTGTGTCAAAGGAGACACTCCCAGGTTAGGTGTGGTAAATCTCTCTCTGTTTCTTTCTTTATTTTTGATTGGAAAGGGAAGTAATTCCACACAGCTGAATCGAATTGGGGGTGGTTAGCAGGCAAATGATATACCCACAGGAGCCAGAGATCAGAAGCTCTTTCCCAAGGACCACAGAGGGAATCTCTGCAGCCTTCATTGTGGGTTCAAATTCTCCTGCAGTCTCACCATTGGGCTACCAAGGCTACCAAACTGTAGCGTCTCTATAGAGTACTCATGTGGTGAATTCTGTGAGTTCTCTCCCCCACAGTCTCTTTTTTCACAGTCTCAGTTCATTAGCACCACACATTCATTAGGTTCTAATCTCCTGTTATTTTACCTCCACGCCCAGAGTCAGGTTTTTCTGCTAGGCTCAGGGCCGGTGCAGACCTGAGGTCGCCCTGCTTATGACGTATGTCCAAAATGGTGCCTGCTCTTTGTCTTGCTCATCTTTGAGAGGTGGGCGGAGAGAGAGAAACTTGTGTCCGTATCGGTCACTTTTTTCTTTCTCTCTCTCTTCTAGTTAGCCTGGTGAACTTTTCCCCACAGGGTTTCAAGCCTTGTTCGCTCTAGTCTCCTCTTTCCGCTTCCCTGCTGGTATCTCGGGCTATTGAGGATCGGCTCACCTGGCGTTCCAGCGCTGGTGCGTTGAGTCTGCCGCTGGTGCCCCGAACTGCGGGCTCCCACGCTCTCCTCAAAGGTCCACTGTGAATCACTAGTTCTGGAAGAGTTTCCTCTGCTGTTTCTTCCCCTACTCTTCCTTGAACCTGCAGTATCTCCACTTTTATTAAACTGTCTCTCCCTGGACTATCGGTGTGCTCCCTTCCTATTCCGCCATCTTGCCCTAATCCCCGATTCTAGGACTGAATTGGACTTTCTATAAAACTAAAGATTTTCAGAAGGCTCCTTTAGACACAGCTCTTTGTTTAAGATAAATAAGTTCATTCTATGGACATGATTCAGCAAAATTCATACTGGTGAACCTTTTAGTTGTTGATTGATGGGTTAGGCCATTGTAGTGGCCCTAAGTTTTCAACAGTCCCCTATTACCTACAAAATAAATTCAAAATTGAGTAGCCTGACATTCAAACCCCCTATCATTTGGCTTCCAGGTCTTCCCCTGCTTGTTTTTTTTTTTTTTTTTCTGCAATTCTTTCCCATGCCAAGTAAAATAAACAAGTCCTTGTTTTCACAGTTTTCTTGTTTCCATACTTCATTTCCTAATTTACTTGTCCGAAACCAGACCCTCAACAACCTACATATCTTCAATGCCAGCTCATCCTGCTTTGCCAATCCTAGCACTTTTCTCAGAAAGGTTTATGTGCTGCTTTTTATCCTCCACTTAATCCTTACAGCACTTTTCCTAGACCATGTTATACATTTATCTTTTATATCTCTGTTTAACTGTAAGTACCTTCCATGGTAAATATGGTTACTATATAGTAAGCATTTGTTAAATCTTCAGGAATTATTCTAATTCTCTGCCAATTTCTCTCTCTCTCTCTCTCTCTCTCTCTCTCTCTCTCTCTCTCTTTTTCTCTCTCTCTCATAGCCTCACAAGGTAGGTGTTGATCCACAGTGCAAAGTATTTTGCTCTTTTGCAGATACTCAAGTGGAGGTTCAGAGACATTAAGTAAATTGCTCAATGTTGCTTCATATAAAATACAGGAATGGAAATTTGGACCTGCATGTATCAGGTTTTAAATCTTAAGTTCCCTAGTGGACCATGTTTCTTTTCCATATTTTATTTATCATTTTATCCTTCCTAGTGTCTAATATGATGTGCGGCACAGAGAAGCTGATAAATAAATATTGGTTGAAGGAAGGCAAAGAAGGAAAGAGGGAAGAAAGGAAAAATGAAGGAAGGGAGAACTACAAGACTCTAATTCTCATGACTTTAGTATATTTAACAACATAATTAAATAATCCCCTACACATATCCAAAAAGTTAACATCTTACTATTTCTTTACCTACAGCTATTTTTTCCTTGAGTAATACTAATTGTTGAAAATGTACAGTGTATAGAGGATTTATAAAAATAACATCTAACTATGATCAATTTTTCTATAATTTTTTTCTCTCTTTTTCTCTTACCAATAGCTTGAGGTGATGTTATTACATTGAATGGAACCCAAATAATGACTGTATGTTCCATTTGTTAATATAATCATTTGAGGGCCAGATTTTGGGAAGGAGGACTCATTCAAAAACTATAGTATGTGTGCTAAACATAATGTCACATAGTGAAAAATGAAGATAAGATTCAAATATTGGGCTTCTAAAACCATTTTAATAATCTTGAAAAACAGGAATTTAGAGGTAATAGATATTTAAAGTTGTTCTTTGAAGAGGAAAACATAAATCTTGATAGACTTTGTTGGTATAAAATTGAAAGTAGAAAAATTATTCAACAAACAAAGTTAAATTATTTCTCATGAATAATGATTAATGTCAGCGAGAGTCTATATTGAATGAAATCTGGACTTAGAATAACTGATGACATTTACTTGCATTTCCTTTTGTGACAATGAGTAGATTTAATTTTAATCAATATGCTATATACTTCAGTATCCATCCAGTTATCCAGTGGCAGTTTTAGTTTTTTTTTTTTCTTTTACTTTTTTTTTAAAGATTTACTTATTTATTTGAAAGACAAAGTTACAGAGAGGCAGAGGCAGAGAGAAAGATCTTCCATCCACTGGTTCACTCCCCAAATGTCCAAGCAGACAATCTGAAGCCAAGGGCCAGGGGCTTCTTCTGGGTCTTCCACATGAGTTCAGGGGTCCAAGAAGTTGGACTATCCTTCTACAGCTTCCCTGAGCAATAGCAGAGAGCTGGATTGCTCTCTGTGGAGCAACCAGGATTCAAACCGGCACCAATATGGGATGCTGGCACTGCAGATGGAGGATTAACCTATTGCGCCACAGCACCAGCCCCTTTTTTTTGTTTTATAAGGAGCTTTCAGTTATGATTTTCTTCTTTGAAGATACTCCCCTTAATCTAGCCCATTCAAATTCTCTAATTTACAGAAATCTTCAAACAACACTTATCTAAAATATAACAAGTTGGCAACTCTGAGTGGAGTTGTACTAGGTAAACCTTAATTCTTTTTTTTTTTTTTTTTTTTTTTTTTTTTTTTTTTTTACAGGCAGAGTGGACAGTGAGAGAGAGAGACAGAGAGAAAGGTCTTCCTTTGCCGTTGGTTCACCCTCCAATGGCCGCCGCGGTCGGCGCGCCGCGGCCAGCGCACCGCGCTCGTCCGATGGCAGGAGCCAGGAGCCAGGTGCTTTTCCTGGTCTCCCCATGGGGTGCAGGGCCCAAGCACCTGGGCCATCCTCCACTGCACTCCTGGGCCACAGCAGAGGGCTGGCCTGGAAGAGGGGCAACCGGGACAGAATCCGGTGCCCCGACCGGGACTAGAACCCGGTGTGCCGGCGCCGCAAGGCGGAGGATTAGCCTGTTGAGCCACGGCGCCGGCCTTAATTCTTAAATAATAAGGGGAAGTGCACTATAAAACATATTAAGGAATAATGGCTTGCAGACATCTTGAAAGGCTCCCTTGGATTACTAGTTATGTTCCCCACAAAACTGGTCATTGAAGGGAAGAATGATTTTTGTTAAATTAGTATGCCACTCACCCAGCTATACAGAAAATCATGGGAAATACATAGAAAAAATAGTTCACAAAACAAGAGAATATAGCAGCATTTAAATATCCTAGGAAAGATGATTTCTTCTGAAAAAAAAATTTATTTTATTTTATTTATTTGAGAAACAGAGAGATTGAAATAGAGAAAAATCTCCCATCTGCTGGTTCAGTCCCCAGAAACCTGGGGATGGGCAAATCCCATAAATAGCTAGGGGCTGACAAAGCCAAAGCCGGGAGCTGGGAACTCAATCCTTATGTCCCACATGGGTGGTAAGTCCACAAGTAGTTAAGCCATCACCATTGCCTCCCAGAATTCACATTAACATGAATCTAGAATCAGGAATGGAAATAAGCATAAACCCAGGCCCTCTAACGTGGGATGAATGCTCCCCAAGTGGTGTCTTAACTGTTGGACTAAACACCTATCACTAAAAAGATTCGTTTCTTGAGAAAAACTAAACAAAGATAATGATCTAGTTTTTAATGAAGTATTGTTAGTTTGGGTAAGTCTTATTATTAAATAATGTGTTCCATTAAATATTCTCAAATTTATTTATCCCACAAAAGATTGCCATAATACTAGTATTTTTGACATTGAATCTTAGCAGTGTTTCAACTTTCCTTTCTATTTGACCATGTAGCCATACTGACATTTTGTAAGATGTACACCACAAAATATCATGTACTTTGCCTTTCACAATATTATTCATTTCCTTTAATTCCTGAAGATTGCTGGATAGCTTAGAGATGGTGTTCATTGGCTTGTTCAGTGAAAGAAAACTGAAATCAAAACTATTTCCTGCAGCTGGCCACAATTACAAATCATCTCTGAATCTCTGAATCATATAAACTGGATTAAGGTCACAAACACGCTCTCTTGCTGGGAACATCAACAAGCAGCACCACTAATCCTCGAATAAATGACTATCTTCCTCTCTCTTTTCCACAGGAAAACCCAGCACCAAACAAGACTCCATGGGAAACTTTCAAAAACCCCAGTGACTACCAACATTACACCACAATCAATGTCTTAGATACAGAGGCAAAGGATGCTTTGGAACTGAGGCCAGCGGAATGGGAGAAATGTCTGAATTTGCCTCTGGATGTGCAGGAGGGTGACTTCCAAACAGAAGTTTAGCAAAGTCACAATGGACAGAGGTGGAAACTAAACAGCTGACTGCACTGACACTTAGGAGTTGGGAAGCCTGACCTTTCTATCTGAACAGTGTGACTATCCTGTGTCAGGACCTCCACGTGCCAAACGTCAGTGGTGTTTTCTTATGGTAACTTCTCACTAGTCAGGCTAGTGGAGAGACGACCAGGTGTACAGTTCTGACCATCCTGTGTTGTAAGTACCCGTGGAATGGATTTGTAAGGTAATCTTTATAGATAAACCTCAAGCAACGATTCATGTTGTAACCGCTTCATATGGTTTAGTTTTCAAAAAACTTCACCATGAAGCACAATGTATATATTTATGCAGTTTTTAAAGTTTATAACAGTCTGTTTGGCCATTACTACACTTTTTACTTTATAATATAAAAGCAAAGTTTTTGTCATTAAATGAATGTTTGTTGAGCTACATTCTTCATTGCTTTAAATGCAATAAAGTAATAATCTCACTTTTATATGAATAATATATTTCACATCTTTATTATTGCAGTTTTCTCTAGAAAGCTCTGAGTAGCTTTCTCTGCTGCAGCTGTGTAAAAAATATTTAAAATGTTGTATGGTGTAAATAAACTTTTGTCTACATACCAGTTTTTAGTGCATTTTATTTTGGATTTGTTGAATGGAAATTTGTGTATTTAAAAAGTTTTTTTCAATACAAATATCAAAAATATATTCACGATTTTAAAAGAAGACCATTATTGCTCCTTTGAGGCTAATGATTTTTCAAATGTAATAATAGGTTTGTACAGTGCTTCTGTATTTCTACTTAAACACCCTTTGGAACAATGTACCATGTAAATGGGGCTTGTCAAAAAATCTGCTTACTATCACATTCTTACATAAATATTATGTTTCTTCTATCTTATGGCAAAAAGGCAACTAGTAGACTGTAAGTTAACACACAGAAATAAGATAGGGAAAATGTTATTTTTATGTAGTGAAATTCACTGCATGTTTCACAAACAAAGCTACTCAAACAACAGTTCTTCATAGTATACAAAAATAAACCTGTTCAGGACTTTTTAAAGATCTTTATATATATTCTCTAGCAGGAGAAAAGAGGGGTATTTGATGGGATGATTTGTCTCTGGTGAGAAAGTGTGAAGCCTGCAGTGAACCAACTGCACAAATGGTCCCGGGTGCTCTCTTGTGTGTAAAAGCCACACCAGTGACATCTCTAGCTCCCTTCCATACACATTAAAGCAAGCACAATTGGCAGGACTTCAGCAATGTCACGGTCCTTCCAAAGATCCGATGTTGTGTTTTTCAGCCTGAGGCAGATAAGGGGTGGTAGAAGAAAGACTGGGGTCCTCAGAATTCCCAGAATGTTTATTTATTTTATGCATAAACATGACCTTTGCCAGCATTGTAGTGTAGTGGGTGAAGCTGCCATATACAATGCTAGCTTCTCACGGGCAGCAGCTCGAACCCCAGCTGTTCGGCTTCTGATCCAGCTCCCTGCTAGTGCCCAGGTAAGGCAGCAGAAAATGGCCCAAGTGCTTGAGCCCTTGCTATCCATATGAGAGACCTGGAAAAAACTCCTGGCTCCTGGTTTCAGCCTTGCCCAGCCCTGGCCATTTTGGCCATCTGGGAAGTGAACCAGCAGATGGAAGATCTGTGTGTCTCTCCTCTTTCTTTCTTTCTCTCTCTCTCTCTCTCTCTCTGTAACTCTGCCTTTCAAATAAATAAATAAATCTTAAAAAAAAAAAGAAAAGAAAAAGAAAACCTGAGCTGTGTGGTTTTCTGTGGTCTGTCCAAAACTCAAGTGACTCAGTCCCTATTCCACATGACCTTGGGGACCTGGCACTCAGGCCATGAGGCAGAGACAATGGTGCTTCAGACACACAAGTGCACCTCTGAGCTGGAGCCTTAAAAACCACATGACTCCAGCTGAACTCCTGTCAGATACATATAATACCTCAGTGTCAAGATTTGAAAAATATATTTTTAATCAGATTTTTAAAATAAAAATGAAGACTGATTTTTCAATACAGTAAACTTAATGCTAGTTATAATGTCATTGTATAACCTATTGAATTTATAGGATGACTTTTTGGTGTTAAGAATAATATTCAGTGAATATCTCTCATACACACTTATGTACATAGTACACACATTTGTTTATATATGCATATATGTGTATAAACCCCTAAGTCTCAGTTTCAAGTCAGCTGTGAATTCAAAACATAATTTAGTAACTCATTCCAAATTTTATAATCTTCATTGTAAAAAATACCCTAAGCATATGTTTAAAAATATACAAGTCACAATATATTAGGTTAATATTTCTTCTAAATATTCACTGCCCTGACATAAAATGTTACTTTTTTACTTTGTTTTCTTTACTCTAGTAATTCAACATTAAATTAACATATGATAGCTAACTAAAAATTTCATATTTAAAAATGTTATTATAGATGTTTTTGATTACTCTAAGAAAGATGCCAAGTTATGGTAGGGGCAGTGAAGAGTTTTGATTTTATCTATAAAAAATGAGAACAGATTGATAAGCAAACGGAAAAAATTTTAAGGAGCCCTCTTCTAGTCCATTCCTTTTAAATTTCTGCCTCTCATTCTCTCTCTCTCTGTTTCTCTCTCTCTCCGTCTCTATCTCCCATTCCTTCCCCCTCTATTTGTCATACTCTACCAAAGCTGAGCTGCAGCTGTCCCTTATACAGGGCATAAGTCCTCCAACCAAGGACAGATCCTTCCCAGCTCACTGCACTCACAGTCTGCCAGTTTTTTTGTGTCCTTGGACAAGAAGTTCTTCCCTTTCCCCACGTCTACATTTTGCTTATGCTGCTGCTTACAAATCATATTTCATCCTCAAGAAGGTTTTTTTTTTTCATTTTTTCCAAGCTAGAAATAATTTCTCTTGTGAACTCTTATGGCACTGCTTCTGTACCTCTCCTAGGACTTTTCAAATCTTAAATCTTGTTATTTATATGCATTTCTGATATCCTCTGGTGTGCTGCAAGTGCCTGGAGGTCAGGATTCATGTCTGATCCATTTTGTATTTCTTAAGGGACTCAGCATAGTAATGTTTAATGTTCACACAATAAATGTTTATTGAATTATTTGTGGAATTCATTTCAATATGGTTTACAGTCACACCTATCAAATCACATACTCAAACTTAATGAGCAACTATTATGCTTTAACTCTTAAGCAGTTAAGGTATTCACAGCATCTCAATTTTAGGTAGCTCACAATCTATTGAAGATATACACATGTAACACAGGTAACTATATTTTAAAATATTAATAAACCCTCATCTCCATGTATTATTGATTTTTCTGTTTAAGATTAACACATGAGTCAGGAATTAATTATCCTAAAGAAATGGAGGGTCAGGAGAGGTTAAATGAGCCACCTAGGACCATCATAAGTAAATGATAGACCCAATCTTAGATCCTGTCTTGTGACTCTACTCTAAGGTTGTTTCCATGACACTATGGTATTTCCACTTGTTCCTTCTAGATCGAGTCCCCAAATCAGATAAAAAGTTCCCTGGAAATATTTTCAGATCCAGACTGGAGGCATAAAACTGGAAACTCCATCAGTTGCCATAGGAGAAATGAGACCAGCAGTTGATTATAGCAGAAAAAGCCTACCTGATCCAAATTGGTGATCTTAAATACAGCTGGATCTGTAGTAGTGGTTTTAGTAGTACCAATTTTAAATGTTATTATCTCCTAGATTTTTTTTTTGCCTGCACACAGGAGACTGAAAGGAGACTGCAACAGGAGACTGAAGAGAGAAGCCAACTAAAATTTTCAGACTGTCTTAACATTTTGTAAATGAAACATAACCATAGTTCTTTAAACACACACACACACACACACAGTCAACAAGCCTTTGCCTCTGAGAATTGTTTTATTAATTTTGAAACATCTTCAGCTAATTAGAAAACATTTATTGAGCTTTTTGCTTTCCAGGGTTTTCCATGTCAAACTCAGTGAACTACATTTTGTAAAAGTGTAGTAGTGCTTCTTTGAAAAATATGAAGTTAGCATGCCTTTAGCATGTCAATATACACAAACCTTTTCACTGTGACAAAACCATCTTGCCTTTGAGATGATTCTGTAGGTAAATTTATAACAAGGTAGTAGAACAGGAAAGAGATTTCAAAACTAAGACCACTGGCAATCAATAAAAATGTCCATCATTTTCTGGTGTTAAATAGAAAACAAATCCAGGCTTAGAGAATGGAAGACTTTATTTGAAAACACCATTGGAATAGGACAAGAGGCACTATTGCAAGGGGGAGAATGCTCCAACTGTAAGATTATAAGCACCTTATAGGGCAGGTAGAAAAACCTCTTAGATATGAAGGAACAAAGAAGACTAGAGAGGGGATGTAATCAGGTGATTGACCAAGAAACATCTTTCCCTGTGGTCAACCAGTTATGTGAGAAGTTGATAGGAGAGGTTGCTCTACCTTCCAGTGCTTGGCTAAGATGCTAGTCCTTGGTTAAAGCCAAAGATGTACTCAAGTCCAGGGAGGGAAGCGAGAAGGCTGACAAAAGTTTGGTAAAGTGCTCACTTCAGCAGCACATATACAAAAGTTTGGTAAAGTCATCAACTCTTTGGTTCAGATTGACTGCTATGGGCCATAGTTCAACTAGTCAATTCTGAGATGAAGAATAGGAGTTTGGGAGATTTGTGTCTGACTTTGTCATAGTACATGTAATTCTTTGTGGCATTCAGGTGCCACACATAAGTAACACGAGGAGAGATATTCTTTGCAGAAATAATTCCAAATGTAAGTGGTGAATAGTCCCACTAAGTGAGAACACCTCATTTTACTGCTGGTCTTGGCGATCATGACTTAGCCTGGACTCCTCCATGTACCATTGTACTATACAACTAGCCATTCTTGAGGTGCTGGTTCAGAAATATTTATCTTTCTAACACGTAAAAAATACTGGCATATGTTTTTGTAAATTATCCCTTAAATGTCATTGTCGCGAGTCCACAGACATGGCACCCCAGAGTCAAAGCACAAACTACAAAGACTTTATTTGAGTCTCTTGAGACAGATGAAAAAACCCAGAATTCAAAATGAGCTCAAGGTGCTGGAGAAAGATATTTTTTTAAGAGCTCAGATAATGGTAGGGAGGGAGGAGTCATAGGCCAGTTGTATTTCTTAATTATCCTTACACCCAAAGAAACACAAACTTTCTCCTATCTTCATGCAGGAGGTTGTTCCTGCATAAATTAGATTCCTACCCATATGTAGAAATGAAAGGTGAGACACTATCTTCCTCAATGATAATTAACATTCCAAAGGGTTGATTCCAAGGTGCTTGAGAAAGATGTCTTTGGACTATAAAACTGACAAAAAAACTTTTTAAAATATTTCATCTCAAAGAGGCAAATAAAGAATTTGCAAAGGGTGGGCATGTGGTATGGCAAGCTAAGGCACCAATTCAGATGCCCTCATCGCAGAGTTCCCAAGGTTGAGCCCTGTGTTAACTTCCTGCTAATGTGCTTGGGAGGAAGCAGATGATGGCTCAAGTACTTGGGTTCATGCCATCCACATGGGAGACCTGAATGGGGTTCCTGACTCCAGGCTTCAGCCTGGCCAAGTCTAGCTATTTGTAGGCATTTGGGGAGTGAACCAACTGATAGAAGACTGACTCTCAGAAAAATTAATTACAAAGTTTTAAAAAATAAATATCATATGAACAAAACCTACATAAAAATGAATTTACATATTTTCATGGAGAAGGCATTTGAGGCAGGTTGGCACAGTGGTTAAGACACCACTTGGGACACCCAAATCACCAAGACACCAAGATGGCCCAACTCCTTGTGTCCCTGCACCCATGTGGGAGACCCAGAAGAAGCCCCTGGCTCCAGGCTTTGGATCGACACAGCTCCAGCCATAGCAACCAATTGGGGAGTGAACCAGCAGATGGAAGACCTCTCTCTCTCTCTCTCTCTGCCTCTCCTTCTCTCTCATTGTAACTCTGACTTTCAAATCAAATAAATCTTTAAAAAAAGTTTAGTCAAGTTGAGGAGACTATTAAGACATTATTGGCCACAAACTAATATATTGGAACAGAAAACCAGTCTCATTGAGAGTATTCATCCATGGGTTTAATCCCCTAGAGTAGTCCCCTCACAGCACACAGCTTCTAATACTCAACATTCTGTGTTCAGTTTTAGGAGGTTTTTTTTTTTTTTTTTCATTTTAGCTCCCACATATATGGGAGAGCATGTTGCATTTGTTTTTCGTGTCTGGCTGGTTTCACTCAAAATGATGTCTTGTAGTTTAACTATTTTGCTGCAAATGATAGGATTTTATATTTTTAATTTTTAAAAAAGATTTACTTATTTGAAAGACTGAGTTACAAAAAGAGGGAAAGAGAGAGAGAGAGATCAATCTTCCATTTGATGGTTCACTCCTCAACTGGCCACAATGGCCAGGCTGGGCCAGGCTGAAGCCAGGAGCATATAGCATCATCCAGCTCTCTCTTGTGGGTACAGGGACACAAGCACTTGGGCCAACTTCTACTGCTTTTCCAGGCACATTAGCAGGAACTGGATTGGAAGTGGAGCAGATGGGACTTGATGCTGGTGTCACAGGCAGCAGCTTAACTCTTTGTGCCAAAATGCTGGCATTCGCTCGCTCACTCTCTCACTCTCTCTGAGATGAATAGTATTCTATTGTGTATCTACACCACATCTTCTTGGTTCATCTGATGATGATCATCTTGGTATATTTCACAGTTTGGCTACTGCAAACAGTGCTACTATAAACATGTTGTTGGAGTAGGGTGGGAGGGACATAAGGAGTTTGGATTTAAAAATAGGGGAATCTGGGTGTGGTTCATTAATTGTGAAAAATATGCTAATACAAAATGTTAATAAAGGAAATGCAGTGAGGCATATATGGGGACTACCCAGTCTCCACCTGACCCAGCCCAGCCAAGCTGTTTCAGGCTTTTGAGGAATGAGCCAGTGGATGGGAGCTCTGTCAATCTCTCTGCCTCTCAAGAAAAAAAATATATATGTAACAAATATATATTTACACAAATATAACTTCTTACAATAGACCATTTGGTAATAGTTATTTAATATTCAATATAATCCTTTGAAGCACATCCTGTCACTGTTTTCATTTCATTTTATATATAATTAAGTGCATAATTTTTCCAATATTACACAGATTGTAGAGCTAGAATTTATCTTCACAGATTAGCCTCTATGTTCTCAATTATTATGCTAAAAATTTAGGGGCCAGCGCTGTGGTGTAGCAAGTAAAAGCCACCGCCTGCAGCAGTTCAAGTCCTGGCTGCTCCACTTCCAATCCAGCTCTCTTCTATGGCCTGGGAAAGCAATAGAAGGGGGGCCAATTCCTTGGACCCCTGCACCCACGTGGGAGATCTGGAGGAAGCTCTTGGCTCCTGGCTTCGGATCGGCGCAGCTCCTGCCATTGTGGCCATCTGGGGCATGAACCAGTGGATGGAAGACCCCCCCCCCCCTCTCTCTCTGCCTCTCTGAAACTCTTCCTTTCAAATAAATAAATAAACCTTTAAAAATATGCTAGAAATTTAACTACTTTTAGGCAGCAGAAAGTTCAAGGTTAAACTTGATATCAACTATTTGGGGGTGGATTAAGAGCAGATCTGTGTGCTTTACTGTCTGCAGAATCCAGTATGGAAACACAGGGAACCAAAAGCTATCCACTACCCTTTCTGCATTGGAGAGTGTTGAGGAAAACCCAGCAAGAATTTCCTCCAAACACAAGTTTGGGTGGCTCAAAAATAGTCTTCTGAAAGAATGAGATCCCAAAGCTCTATATTAGGGAATATCACAATAAAAACTTTTGCTTAGAAAATGTCATCAGTATATTACTAAAGCATGTTTTGTTCATAAAAGTATTCAAGTACAATCTTCATGGAACATTTAACTTTTAGATGATATCATTTTCAGTGACCCGTATAGTATAAACTGGCTGAAAAATATAAACCAAAGCAACTGATTAGAATTAATTAGCCATTTAAATATGTACTAAAATTATAATTAGAGTTTTGAAATTGTGAATTTAAAGTCACACTTGCAGATAATGATTCCATCAGAGATCTCTTATGGCCATACTATTTCATGATCATAATGTCATAAAGGGAGGGATGCTACAGAGGATTATTTACATCTTTCTTTTCCTCAAGTTGGAAGAGAAAGGCAGTGTATCCAGTTCATTAAGAAATGGTAGCGGGGCTGGTTTTGTAGCGCAGTGGGATAAGCTACTGCCTGTGACGCTGGCACCCCATTTGAGCACCCCATATGAGCATTTGTTGAAGTTCTGGCTGCTCCACTTCTTTTTTTTTTTTTTTTTTTTTTTTTTTTTTTTTTTTTTTTTTTTTTTTTTTTTAACTTTTATTTAGGATATAAATTTCCAAGGTATGATTTATGGATTACAATGGGTTTCCCCCCATATTTTCCCTCTCCCCCCACAACCCTCCCCCCTTGCCCGCCCCCTCCACCCTTTTGTTCACATCCAGATTCGTTTTCAATTCTTTTTGTATACATGTGATCCACTTCTAATCCAGCTCCCTGCTGATGCTGCTGGAAAAGCAGCAGAAGATGACCCAAGTTCTTGGGCCCCTGCCACCCATGCAGGAAACACAGATGATGTTCCTGGTTCCTGGTTCCTGGCTGCTGTGGCCATTTGTGGCAGCAGACAGAAGATGTCTCTCCTGATCTCTGTCTCTGTAACTATGTCTTTCAAATAACTTAATAAATCGTTTTTGAAAAATTTTTAAAATACTAACTTTTAAAAAGTGGTAGCAAGTCATTAATGTAAAACTGAGCTAGGGACTAGCTTGGTGTTGTCTCTGAATTCTCTGGAATTGGTCCTTTGGAGGGATTATCACCATAAACAATTTCTCTCTCAAGGTAAAATCAACACACATATTTTTATATAAACATCATTAAACAGGAATCATAATATTGAGCAGATAGTCTTATCTTTTTTGCTTTCACATTTTGTTTTTCTTCTCATAGGGTTCCCAAAAGTGCAAAAAAGCGTAATAACTAATAATCAAAGAAAGACTGGAGGGGCTGGCACTGTGGCATAGCAGGTGAAGCCACTGCCTGCAGTGCTGTTATCCCATATGGGCACCAATTTGAGTCTATTTCCAATCCAACTCTCGCTATGGCCTGGAAGAGCAGAAGATAGCCCAAAATTGGGCTCCTGCACCTGCATGGGAGACCTGGAAGAAGTTCCTGGCTCCTGGCTTCAGATCTGCACAGCTCCAGCTCTTACAGCCACCTGGGGAGTGAACCAGTAGATGGAAGACCTCTCTCTCCCTGCCTCTGCCTCTCTATAATTCTACCTAACAGATAAACAAAAATAAATCTTAAAAAATAGTACCAATAAATAATTGAAAAAAAGGAAGAAACAAAGACTGGAACTCACTAGCATTCCTATCAAGTAATGGCCTTAGAAGCCAACACTTTGAATTTTTTGTTGTTGTACAAAACTGCCCTGCATTTTAGATGAAATGTCTAGCAACTAGCAAAAATAAAATTTGTCCATAACTTTCTTCAATATTTGCCCAGGGAAGGATTAATGATACTTTGAGGATCCAATTGTCAAATTTGCCGAGTATATTTTCAAATAAAATGTTTTTAAAAGATTTATTTATTTACTTGAGAGGCAGAATTAGAAAGAGAGGTCTTCCATCCACTGGTTCACTCCCCAAATGGCCACAATGGCCAGAGCTAGGCTGATCCAAATCCAGGAGCCAGGAGCTTCTTCCTGGTCTTCCTCACGGATACAGGTGCCCAAGGACTTGGGCCATCTTCCACTGCTTTCTCAGGCTTTCAGCAGAGCTGGATCAGAAGTGGAGCAGCTGGGACTCGAACCAGCACCCATATGGGATACCTGTGCTGCAAGTGGATGCTTAATCTAGGCCACAGCACCAGCCCCACAAATAAAATTTTGTATCTTATGCTCATATACATTTTACTACATGATTGTCATTTGCGTTATGTCACCTGATTAATTCGAATGGTCTTGGACATATTTATATGCAAATTCTGACCATCTCATACTTTTAGTAACAATAGTTCAGCCTATGCCTAGTGACAGGTTCTTATACCTGAGCCTAGGAAAGCTTTCACATTGATGCTCTTTGTTGATCTTCCCTTTCATGAGAGCACAGGGAAACTGAGAACAGAGGCAACCAACAGGGCCCTTCTCTCACTGTCCAACCCTTCTGGCAAGCCAAACATCAGAAAAGCAGAATAAAGCACAGATCAAATTCATGGTACGGCCTCTTCCTCTCTTGAACTCTAACCATCTTATCATTTCAGCAGACAGATTCAGCTGCCACATTTTCCTGAAAAGTGGGATGAGCCTTGAGATCACTCTCAGCAAATATCTGGCACAAGGCCATTCTGCCGCACCCTTTTCTGCACTCTTGGGTTAGAAAATCTCGGAGCATGGCCGGCTTTTAGCCAACTGTAACTTTCTTCTTCATCTCCAAAGTTCCTGACACCTGTCCTCCAGACAGGTAATCCATAACAGCTGTCCTAGCTGATAGAAGGTCAGCAATTAGAAGATGAAGCAGTTTACTTGCACATTTTTTCTCACAGTCATTCACCAGACAGGTGAGAACTGGACCAACTTTTCCTCTTGGTGAGGGGCAAGTGTGAAGTGTGACACTTATCATGTTTTGCATGAGGTGCTCTGCCCACTATCATGGTCTTCAGTTTTATTCACTGTGTGCTCATTTGCCAAGAAGCTTGATTGCTAGGCTATGTGAAAGCGATGGAACACACAGGTGCATAGCAAACAGCGCGGGGGCTGGATGACCCAGATGGAGTGGTGCTTGTGATGGAGAACCAGCTACAGGGCCAAGAGCTTTTCTCCTACCACAGAGAAGCATGAAGCAGGAGGCCAAAACAAACCCCTGTGGCTGCCAAGTTTGGCACTGGATCAGAGAGCACTTCATAGAAACCCATCCTGTGGCCTCCTGCACAGGAACAAGGCATTTGTTACAAGCACAGATTCTTTTAATTGAACAATAGATCATTTATCTGATGAAAACACTTCATTAGGCTCTTAAAAAACTTGAATTGTAAGTAGGGTGTGGCCTTTCATTTTTAGACGAAAGCATCCAAAAGCATTAGAAGCTAGACATGATTTCGTATATTTTTAAAAGGTAGTTTTATGAGATGCATGCTTTTGTAGAGTGACCAGAAAATTGTTAATAACCACACTGTACACAGATTTCTTGTGAACCAAGCAGAGACCCTCTGTTGAGTGTTTACAAGACAGGTTTTCTGGGACATCACAGAGCTGAGGTTGCACATCTTTCTGTTGACATAGACATTATGACAACCATGTGTTTAGATAGTAGCAGGCTAACCCTTGTCCACAATTTTCAATGCTTCACTTCACCACAGCTGTGCAGAGACCTTACTGACCCTATTTTAATTAGTGTAATTAACTTCCAGCATTATAATTCTAGCATGGTAGAGAGAGGAAAAAAATTCCTAAATATTATTTCATCGTTAGAAGACACTATCCCACTTCCTATAACTATATATCCAAGAATAGCAAGTAGATACTCACAGATACCCTCCTAGCTGTAAATGACCTTCCAACAGAATTGTGTACATTCATATACATCTGATTCGGCTAGGGATGCCCCAGAAATATTTGTTTGTTAAGGGTGAAGAAGATTGAACAATCCATTCCATTCTTGCCCAAGGCCACCTTAAACAAGTAAGGATCTTTTAGCAATGACTCTTTTCCTCCTAAGCTTCATTGTACTTTCACAGACCCAGCTATCTCATATTTCTACATACTAGAAGGTTTTCTACTACTATAAATGTTAGAAAAAGGCACAAGTGGAAAAAAGGGTTCCAAAATGTAAACTAAAGAGTGAAAATCAGTGTATTTCTCTGCTTGGTGTTCAGTGTTTTTCTAATTCAGCAACAAGTGTAATAAAACCATGAGCAATATTTTTAGGGGCTGACTGAGGAGGGGGAGAGAAGAAGAAATGGGGGAGTAGAATGAGAATGGGAAAGATTGACAGCTAAATTGAGAGAAATACAAAAGACATATGTAGAAAGTAATCTGGGGACAAGAAAACAAATGTGTGCTTCTCTGCTAGCCAAAAGCTTGTAAGACTCATGGGGTTAACAAAGCATCTAATCTTTGGTGAAAAACACCATGTGAAAAGACAGAGCAAGAGGCATTGTAGTGCAGTGAGTGGCAAAGAATGGAAGATGCTGAAAGGGTAAGGAAAGCAGACTGGTGATGCTGATGCCGAGGAGACACCAACAGGGACACTCAGCTACAGGCTGCTTTTAAAGGCTGCTTCCTGGGGGTTTTTCCAGCTGTGTGCCACTTGTTGCTCCCAACAATGAGGAAACATTTTTCATTTATTTTCCAATACAGCTTTTTCACCTAAGGAAAATTGGTTTTCTAGTAGATGGTATGAAACCTTTGCAAAAATGTATTTACAGTACTGTAGAAATATTGTAAGTATATGGAAAATTACCATTTTTCAATTTGGCTTGATGTCCTTTTTTACAGTTTGTCCAAGTACCAATCAAGATTAAGAACAGATTTTTACCCTTAGAAGCACCCTTAGCCTAAACTCTTGACTTGTTATACAAACAAGCACTCTATTTCCAACAGCCCAAAGGAGCAATTGTTCTGCTTGCTTATGCGTAAGAAATGAAAAGAAACTGCTGGGGAAGAAAATATGTAGTGATGAAGAAAAGGAGTAAGAAAGGGGAAAATAGGAAAAGACATGCTCATGGACATAATTGCTTTCTACTTGTGTAGGCAGTGGGACAGCAAAATAGGACTAACATCCCTGCTATGTGAAGGACAGTTTATTGAATCCAATGATCTTTTGAGATCTACTCTAACTTAAAGAGTTTCTGTTTCTGATGACGGATTTTGATACTCCAAGTTTACAAACCCCATAATTAGTCATATTAAAATATACAAAGATAATATTGGAAAAATAATAAAGATATTTCAAAATGTTTGAGGAAAATGGAATGAAATAGTAAGTATATTCTGTTGCAAAAAATGTGACGTCCATGCAGATGAGAGATTTTCAAAAAGTTAAAAGGAAAATGTGTATGATAGACACTATACATAGATTTCAAAAACATCTTGCAGCAGAAAAAACTTATTTTAATTCCATTTTTCTACCAACTTTTTGAAGTATCTTGTATGTGAGTGAAGAGGTCATGGGATTTTGCACTCCAATGACAGAAATTTCTGGAACATAAATCCTCTCCACAGAATGCCATTTCATTGCCATCCCTGATTTGGAAGTGATACAAAAATGTTCCTTGCTTCCATCTTGGGGGGAGAAGCCCATGATGCCTCCCTTATTTTATTACTTGGCAGGGTCCTTGAACATGTACGTGTTCTCTTAATAAATTTTTGATTTTGTCATGCATCCCCCCAGCTCCGTTAAAAGGTTAAGAGAAGAAAAGCACTTAAAGACCATCATCACACACCATCACATTATGGGAAGTGGCATAGAAGCTATTGCTGTTTGGTAATATAACCTGGTTACATAATCTGATCAATGTCATATGAAATGTTTTCTTTCTCTGGAGACAGTAAGAGGATATTGAAATACAAAATAAGATTGACCGGGCCCAGTAAAAATACCTACTAGTAGCAATAATTTATTTCTTTTTCTGAGAACAAAGAAATCTTTTCCTTTTCAGACTAGAGTAACAAAGCAATTAAGCACTAAGTTATTAAAAAGTATATTATTGGGGGCCAGCGCTGTGGCATAATGGGTAAAGCCACTACCTGCAGTACCAGCATCCCATATGGGCACTGGTTCAAGTCCCAGATGCTCCACTTCGAATACAGCTCCCTTGCTAATGTGTCTGGAGAAACTGTGGAAGATAGACCAAGTCCTTGGGCCCCTGCACCCTCATGGGAGACTCAGAAGAAGTTTCCTGACTCCTGGCTTTGGCCTGGCCAAGCTCTGGCTATTGTGGCCATTTGGGGAGTAAAGCAGCAAATGGAAGCTCTCTCTCTCACTCGCTCGCTCTCTCTCTCTCTCTCTCTCTCTGTCTCCCCCACTCCCTCTTACTTTCAAATAAATAAATAAACCTTTTTTAAAAAGTATATTATCGAGGCCACGCCATGGCTCAGTTGGCTAATCCTTCACCTTCAGCGCTGGCACCCCAGCTTCTAGTCCCGGTTGGGGCGCCGGTTCTCTCCTGGTTGCTCCTCTTCCAGTCCAGCTCTCTGCTGTGGCCCGGGAGTGCAGTGGAGGATGGCCCAAGTGCTTGGGCCCTGCACTTGCATGCGAGACCAGGAGGAAGCACCTGGATCCTGCCTTCGGACCAGCGCAGCGCCGGTTGTAGCGCCCATTAAGGGGGTGAACCAACGGAAAAGGAAGACCTTTCTTTCTGTCTCTCTCTATGTGTCTAACTGTGCCTGTCAGAAAAAAAAAAAAAGTATATTATCAGCATGCAGCCTTTTCTTGATTTAATCATATACACTAAAAAAGGTGATTTGGAATGTCAATGAGGAAGAATGTGAAGAGAAAGATACTACTTATTGGTTGGTAACAGGGTACAAAACCTTTGTAGGATTGTTGTCATTTATTGAGCCTCACCCATAAAAATCTTTTTCTCCCTTTGGCTCCAAGCTGAATCTGACTCCTTAAATCAGGTTTTCTGAAGCAAAGTGATTCTGGCGATAGAGCTTGCTTAGCCTGCCTTCCTCGTCTGTGCTGGGCTATGTCTCAGCAAGGACACAGCAGCAGTTTCCAATCCTTGCCTGGCTCTGAGCCTCACCTTTCCTACCATTCCAACTTCGGGAGCATCCTAGACCAGCTGCTCCAGGGCGCCACCAGACCCGTGCCCTTCACACAACGGAAGACTTGCTAGCCTTGCAGCAATCATTCCTGTTTGGATGACTTCAGAGCTGGATCTAGCAGTTCAGAAATAAATGTTCCTTATGAAAAGACCATTGCACAGGAAGAAAGTGTTGCCACGGTTTCTTTGAAAGCATACTTGTAGGTAGGCTTATTGTACCTTGAACTACAAAGTAGTACAGAGAATGTCCTTCAGTTACTTACTATCCCTTAATGAAAGCTAATGATGACCTTTAAAAATGCTACCTAATAATATAGGAAAAATCATTGAAACAGCTTCAACATCTCCCCTTGCCCCGAAAAAACATACTTCTTACCTGTAGTCTAGAACTTTTGAGAACATTCTGATTTTCAGACGATAGAATTTTTTACACTAAATCACATTTACATCAAAGACAGATGTTTAAATCATTTCAATTATTAAAGTATCACAGAATACCCTGCCTATCATGTTGCTGTCAGCAGCACCAAGTGTGTGAGTGGATAACCATTGTCACAAAGCAATTTAATTCTCCAGCAAAGCGTTAGGAAGCTGTGCTCGTCTCAAAACCTCGTCTTCATTTGTCAGATTGTTTTTCATCCTGTGGTTGAAATTGGAGCTTCATAGATTGTTTCACCAAAGTTTCAGTGTTGCCTCAAATTTAGTTCTCCAGTGTTTGGAAAAAATAGAACTACTTTCATGAAAAGCTTAAAAAGATAGCTGTACAACTTATTCTAGAACAAAAGTTTTCCGGAACTTATGCCCCCATCCCATCATCGCTCAAGTATTGCAAAAATTAAAATAAACCAAGAAAGAACACATGTTGACAAGAAAATTGCTTCTGAATTATCATGTAGCCCAGAAGGAAAAGACTTAAGAAAACAGTTCAAGAATAATTAAGGGTAAAAAAAAATGTTTCTGGCCAACTGATACATGATTCTGTTCTGTTTCAGCTGTGGCACTTACACACACCTGTGTTCTGGGTGCTCTGTCCAGGGGAACCACAGTCAGCCAGCACCTGAAGCGGGGAATGCCAGGGGTGAAGCGACTCATGTCATGATTCCACCCAATGCACAAGCCATTTCCAGGTTATTAAATAATCAAAACAATCCACCAATGAGACAACTACAGTACTTCAGTAGGCAGAGAGGTGCTTGACGTCCACTTCCTGTTTCACCACATACAGTATTAAGAGGACCTTTACATAAGGGTTGACATTTAATGTAAGTAATCATTTTGACTGATTCACTAATGCCATTCGTATGTGAAAGTGGTTTTGTGCTGCTTTGCTTTTGTTTGTTTCTCTACCAAAAGTGCCTTGAAGAGCAATGCAATGACTTCTAATGAATTTGTTGCCACTGCTTTTATTTGTCACTGTTATTTTTATGCCATTAATATGCAAATATCAATGTAGTGATAAAGGCAAGTAATTTTGACATTATTGTGAAAGCAGTTTCCATTTTGTGAATGTACATTGAGAATCACAGGAATAGTAAAATCTCCATAAGCATTAAATGATAAAGGAGAAGCACACCATAAATATCAACTGTGAATGACATTAATAATGGCTATACTGATGGAATTATTGCTGTTGGTCTAAATACAATTACAACATGACTGTGTTGGGAAAAGATAAAATTGTGTGTTGGTGGTGGGAATAAGGAGGTTGAAAGAGTTACCATCTAAAATGAAAAGGAAGGAAATAAATCATTGGGGCAAATATTGTGGCACAGGAGGTTAAGCTTCCACATGGGATGCCTGTATCGCACACTGGAGTGGCAGTTCAAGACCTGGCTGTTCTGTTTCTGATCCAGCTTCCTGCTAATGTATTCTGGGAGGCAGCAGGTGATGGCTCAAGTGCTTGTTCCCTTTCCACCCATGTGTTAGACTTGAATGGCTTTTGACTTTGGCCTGGACCAGGCCTGGCTGTTACAGGCATTTGGGGAGATAGATAAAACATATTTCTCTCTGTCCCTGTCTCTCCTCTCTGTTGCTCTACCTATTCAAGTGGTTGAAAAAAATTTAAAACAAGAGAAAGAACCCACCTGAAAATAAAAGTAACCATACTTAATTCACAATATATGGGAAATAGGAAACTGCAGCAAGAGTTTCAAGTAGTCCTGATTTTCAACACTCTTCATGTTCTACTCCTTCCTTCTCTGCTCGCATCCCTTATTCCACCTTTGCTGACTGCGCTCCAGCCACACTGCCTGTATTACTGCCTGCATTACAGAGCTCCAGATCTGCTCTGAACCACACTTTGTCCAAATCTGGGCAGAGCTGACCTCTCATTGCCTCAGGCCTTTCCCACTGAGATTTATCTGACTGCCCTATGTGCACCTCCCCCATGCCATCGGTTGTCTTCATTTTGCTCTGCCTTCCTCCATACCGCAAAACTTACTACCACAATCACCCACAGCAAAAAATTTACTAGTTTACTGTTTTGTTCATCATCTTTTGTCTGTGTCTCTCCTCTCTGAAATAATATAATTTCTAGGCAGGCAGGGATTTTTAAAAATGTGTTTTACTCTCTAACATATCCCAAGCACTAAAAGCAGTGTGTGTGGCATTTAGAAGATGCTCAACAAATACTTTTTGAATACAAGGCCGAGTGAGGAACAGGAAGTGTTGCATCACAATAGCTAACAGTGTGCTAGTTGTCAAATGAAGCTTTGTAGAGCCCTTTGACTTCAATCTGCACATGTGTAACTTAGTAAAAGTAACGGACAAGTGGCCAGCATTGTGGTGTAGCTGGTAATCTGCCGCCTGTGATGCCAGCCTCCCACAAGGGCTCCGGTTAATGTCCCCACTGCTCCACTTCTAATTGAGCTCCCTGCTAATGGTCTGGGAAAGCAATGAAAGATGCCCCGAGTGTTTGGGCCCCTGTCACCTACGTGGGAGACCTCAATGAAGCTCTTGGCTCCTGGCTTCGATCTGGACCATCCCTGGCCAATGCAGCCACCTGGAGAGTGAAACAGTGGATGGAAGATCTCTTGCTCTCTCTCTGTCTCTCCCTCTCTCTTCCTAACTCTGCTTTCAAATAAGTAAATAAATCTTTTTTTTTAAAAAGTAATGGGCACATTTATAGAAATAAATATAAAATAAAATCAGAACATATGTATATGCACATAAAAATAGTGCTACAATAATCTCAGAAAGATTCTTTGTGGCTCTTTTTGTTTGTTTGCTTTGTTGGTGTTCTGTAAGACCACTTAACATGAGATCTACTCTCTTAAAGTTTCAAGTGCACTATACCATATTGTTAACTCTAAGTACTACACTTGGAACAGAGCTCTAGAACTTACCCATCTTGCATCACCGAAGCTTTATGCTTGTTGCACAAATTAGAAAAAGGCAGCCCTTCCCCGGATGGGAGCATACCCAAACAGGGCACATGGCTTGAAAGCAGAGCGTGCACTTGATTTCAGCTGCTTCCCACCCACTCAGCCAAGTGTTCTTGTGCAGAAAAAATTCTGCACAAACCATTGGCAACAGCCCTGATTCACTTGAGTCCTGGGAAAATCAATGACAACAGAATTTATCCTTTTCTACTTCCACAGTACCCTGAGTGAGTTTCCAGCAGTTCCAGGCCAGCAATAGGCCTGCTCCTTCCTAGAACAAATCTCAGAAAAACGGAAGGAAAGGCAAGGTGAAAATGACCACTCTCAGAACCATACCTGTTTTAACACAAGGAGACAGATAATGAAAATGAGAAGACCTGAAGGTGAGAGGGTAATAGATCAATACTAAGGGGAGAAAATGACAGGAGAGACTGATCAAAAAAATAAGTGTAAAGTTCTGGTGTCAGTTGCTTTTCTGTTTTAGTACAAGGAAAAGAGTTTGAGAAAAAGGGATCAAAAGGGTACTGAAATAGTGGCCACAAAGGACACAAGGAAGACACAAAAACCTTCACAAATTGGCTTGGAGTCATGTATGATCAACTCTGTGGACAAACAAAAGCCACACAGATCTGCTGTTGTCCTTGGGGTACGAACAAAGTTCAGCTCAAACCCATGCTGCCCAAGCTCCTTCACCTGGTTTAGGAGATTTGATTTAACCTCATTCACATCACTGTAAAGCAGCATCAGTGGGCAGGTGTTGTAGGCCAGTGGGATAAGCTCCTGCATCCCATAATCAGAGTGCTTGTGGTTAAGTCCTGGCTCCTTGCTTCCTACTCAGTTTCCTGCTACTGTGCTCTCTGAGAGGCAGCAGATGAGGGACCAAGTGTTAGGGTCTGTCATGCACATGAGAAACCTGGATTGAGTTCTAGGCTCCAGCTTTGACCTGACCCAGTCCTGGCTGTTGTGGGCTTTTGCAGAATGAAACAGCAGATAAAAGATCTCTTTCGCTCTTTCTCTCTCTCTCTCTTTCTCTTTCTCAATTGTTCTGCCTTTCAAGTTAAAAATTAATAATTAAGCAATTAATAAGTAAAAATTTTAAGTTAAAAATTAATAAGTAAATATTTTTAAAATAATTAGGAGCATCACTCCTAAAAAACTCATTATAGTCATTAAACAATCCATTCATTCAACAAATTATTATTCAATGTATCCTTTGCACCAGGAACTACTTGAAAAACTGAGAGCACAATGAGGAGTGAAAAAAATGGTCCCAGATCTTGTGGATATGTATTCTTATAAAAATTACTGTTAATCAGGAATGTCAGGCGCTTGCACTGTGGCATAATAGGATAAGCCTCCATCACATGTGGGAGCCCGTTCATGTCCTGGCTGCTTCTCTTCTTATCTGGCTCTCTGCTATGGCCTGGGAAAGCAGTAGAAGATGGCCCTAGTGTTTGGGCCCCTGCACCCATGTGGGAGACCAGAAGAAGAAGCTCCTAGATCCTGTCTTCAGATGGGCCCAGTCTGGCTGTTGACTGAACCAGCAGGTGGAAGACCTCTTTATCTGTCTCTTTCTTTCTCTGTAACTCTTCCTCTCAAAAAAATAAATTAATATTAAAAAAAAAATCAAGAATGTCTGAAATAAGTGCTATGGAAGAGAGAAGTACTAGAACAGTGCCAGGAAGCTTATAAGAGGAGGATTTCTCCTAAGTGCAAACGTGGGCTTCTTGTCCATAAACTGTGATTTTTTGAGCATCCTCCAAAGATGAGGGGATGGGTCATGGATAAAAAGCAGAGGGTTGAAATATCAGTTCGTGATGAAAGAGGTAGACAGAGAATGAAGTGTTCAAAGAAGGGTCATGTTCTAAAGGATACATAAGACTTTGGGACAAGTTTCAGGCTTGGCAGTGGCCACAGCAATTGGAATATTTTAGATCATGTTATGGAAATGTTTTGTCCTTATTCCGAGAGAAAATGGAAAGAGTATGAAATATTTTAAGCAGAAGGGTGATGTGTTATGAGCTACCTTTTGTAAACATTTTGTTTGGACATAACATAAAGAATGGGCTGGGTGGGAGTAGGTGGAAAACTCAAGGTAGGAAGTGGCAGAGTTGGTAAAAGTTGATTGTCATCCAAGATTGAAGCAGTTCCTGGAAAGACGGAGAGAAGAGATTGGATTCAAATGTCAGTGAAGTGATAAAATCACTAACACTTAGGATGGGTTGGCTATGTGATGGTAGGAAACTGTCAAAATGAGTGCTTGATATCTAGATTCTGCAACCAGATTAGCAATGGTGGCAGACATTCTTCATGTGGCAGACATTTGAAGAAGATTTTAAAGTGGGATAAAGATTGAGATGCTGGAGAGCATGAATTTAATTTTCAGTTAAGTCTTTGGGACACTCAGTAGATGATATTATGTAGGAAGATAAGAAGGTCTACAGCTCGGAAGAAAAGCTTGTACTGGTGTAGTATACATGTGATTGCTCTGCTCATGGGTGATCCCTGAATCTGTAGAACAGATGTCATCTCCTAAACAGTGAATGAGAGAAAGTGGAATTCCTCTAACGTATGATGACAGGTAGAGAAAAGAGAGCTTAAAAGATTTAGAGATGAAACAGGTAGAGTGGAAGAACCTAACAGTAGGATGCAGGGCTGTGCTGCTCCATAGAGCAATTTTATTTGAATTGGGAAAAATACCCAGAGTATTTTTGATCCAATAGGAATGATCTGGAGTTCATAAGAGAGATGTAAGAATCTATTAATGATATGTTAAAAATTGCTCACTTCTAATGAATTATTCTCCAGACTTCAATAAATCCAAGCAGAAATGACTGACCCCTTATGGATAGTAAATCACAACTAGCTTAAAGTAAATATCAAGCGACTTTCAGCCACTACTATATAACTAATATCCCTGACTCCTATGAAAGACTGATGAACTGTGCTGAGAAAAGGTGGAACTGGCATAGCCAAAAAAACTCTGTGATGAGCTAAGAAGCAATTGTGAAGCTGTACCTTATGTAAAAAGTAATATGAAAAGAGTAATACTGCAAAAAAAATTTAGACTCGAGTTCAAGAGCACAAAGCTGTTTAAAATCAATCCTAAGTAATGGTATCTCTGATAAATATGATATGAATTTGGGAGTGATAATAAAACAATGTGGCTGGTTGTTTGCCAGAAAATATTCTCTTTTTCTTTCTAAGACAAGGATGATATTGTTATTGTTTTAATGTTTATTTACTTTTTAAAAAATATTTTCTTTACCTAGAAAACTTTTATTTAAGTATACAAACTTCAAGCATTTTATATATACAAATTAGGAACATGGTGATTCTTCCCACTCTACCCTCCTTCCCACTTACGCTCCCACCCTTCCTCCTTCTTCCTCTCCTATTCCTATTCTTATTTTTTACTAAGATCTATCTTTGATCAACTTTATACAAATAAATAAACCTTACACTAAGTAAAGAGTCCAACAAACTAGAAAAAAAACTATTCTTCAACAGTTGAAACAAGGGCTGTTGAAAATCATCGCATCTCAAAGTGTCAATTTCACATCCATAGATTACCTTTTAGGTATTCTATTAGTCATCATAGATCAGGAAGAACATATGGTATTTGCCTTTTGGGGATTTGCTTATTTCACTAAGTATGATGTTTTCCAGTTGCATCCATTTTGTTGCAAATGACAGGATTGAATTTTTTTTTTTTTTTACCACTGAGTAGTATTCCATGGTGTACATATACCATAATTTCTTTATCCAGTCTTCTGTTAATGGACATCTGGGTTAATTCCATATCCTAACTATTATGAATTGAATTGCAATAAACATGAGATAAAAGATTTATTTTATTTACTTGAAAGGCAGAGCTACAGAGAGAGAGAGAGAGAGAGAGAGAGAGAGAGATTGTCCATCTGCTGATTTACTCCCCAAATGGCTACCACAGCTGGGGCTGGGGCTGGGCCTGGCTGAAGACAGGAGCCAGGAACTTCTTCCAGGTCTCCCACGTGGGTGCAGGAGCCCAAGGATTAGGACCACCTTCCTCTGCTTTCCCAGGGGCACTAGCAGGGAGCTGGATTGGAAGTGAAACAGCCAGGACTTGAACTGGCACCTATATGGGATAACAGCATTATGGAAAGAGGCTTAACTGGCTACGCTACAATGTGAGCTCTTCATTTACTTTTTAAAAATTATCTCAATGGCAGAGAAATGCAGAGAGAAAGGGGAGAGAGAGAGAGAGAGAGAGAGAGAGAGAGAGACCTTCCATCAGCTGATTCACTCCCCAAATGCTCAAAGCAACCAGGGCTTGGAACTCCATCCAGGTCTCCCACATGTGTGGCAGTGACTCAAGTACTTGGACCATCGCCTGCTGCTTCTCAGGATTTACATGAGCAGTAAACTGGAGCAGGTGAGCCAGGGCTCTGCCAGGGCACTCTAATATGAGATGCAGGCATCCCAAGAAACAAGTTAACCAGCTTCATCATAACATTCATCCCAAGGCCTAGAATTTTAACTGGTTACATTGTTATCCAGTTAAAACACTGCATATTCTAGCATCTCTTACAGTTATATGTAGCCATGTGATGAGAGTGGTATAGGGACTTCTAGACAGTCCCCTTAAAGGGCAAGTCTGCCCTTCCTTCCCCTCTTTCTTATTCCTGTTGGCTGACATGTGAATATGAAGGTTGTCTGTGAAGCAGCCACCATGGGTTATGATAGCAAAACTAAGCATCAGAAGGCAGCAAGAGAGAAAGTACCTAAACCCCTGAAGATTCTTGAGCCACCATAATGGTTGTTGCTTGAGACTATGTTTTTTTCATTTGTGAGAAATATAAGTGTCAGCTACTTTAAACCATGATTTTTATGGGATTTTGGTATATGCAAATGGACCTAGTCCTAACTAGCTAAGCTTAGTACATTTGACAAAGGTACTAAGAACATGCATTAACTATAACCACATGGGAAATATTTAGATGTTATATTGTCATTAGCTGTATTTCATTGAAGGAGATTATGAATGACTACTTGGCCAAAAAACAAAAAGAGAAAGAAGATGCTCATATTTTCATTAAATGGTGCTAGGAAAATTGGATATCCACCTGCAGAAGCAGAAAGTAGACCCCTATCTCTTACCATATACAAAAATAAACTCAAAATCAACTAAAATCCTAAATATAAGACCTGAAATTTTGAAACTACTAAAAGAAAACATAATGGAGATGCTTCAGAACATTGGAATAGGAACAGATTTCCTCTATCAGACCCCAAAAGCTTAGGAAACAAAAACAAAAGTAGATTGAATGGGATTCATCAACTAAAGAGCGCATCAAAGGAAAGAATCAATAGAATGAAGAGAGAAACCACAGAACAGGAGAGATATCTGCAAGCTTGCTATCTGACAATTAGTTAAAAAACACTAACAAGAGGAAATCAAACAGCTCCTCAGCTAAACAGCAAATAATGCAAATTATAAATGGACAGTAGATTCAACCAGATATTTCTTAAAGGAAGACATACAAATGGCCAATAAGTACACAAATTGTTGGATAAACACAAATCTAAACCACAGTGACATATCACTTCACCCCAATTAGATTGGCTAGTATCAAAAAGACAAAAGATAGTAAATTTTGGTATGGATATGAAGAAAAGGGAGCCATTGTTCACTGCTGGTATAATTGAAATTAGTTTAACCATTGTGGAAAAGAGTATGGAGACTCCTCAAAACACTTAAAATAGAGCTACTGTATGATCCAGCAATCCTGTGGTTATATATCCAAGGAAGATAAAATTAGTTTGTCAAAGAGACATCTGCACTGTCATGTTTATGGCAGCATGATTCATAGTAAGCCAAGAAATGGAAACAATCCAAGTGTCTACTGATGAATGGATAAAGAAAAGGCTGTCCATATATACAATGGAATAATACTCAATCATAAAAAAGAAAGAATGAAATCTTTTCATTTGCAACACCAGGTATGGATTTGCAACACCAGGTATGGAAACAGAGATCATCACGTTAGGTGAAATAAGCCAAGCACAGAAAGATAAGTGCTTCACAATCTCACTCCTGTTGGTGTCCAAGGAAAAAATTGATCTCGTAGAAGTTAAGAATGTAAGGTGGTTATAAATGCCTAGGGACTTAAGCGGGGAAGAGGTGTGGGGAAAAGCTGATTAACAAATTTGAGATTTAGTTAGATATGAATGAGAAGTTCTATGGTTCCATTGCACAGTAGAGTGGCTATAATTGATATTACTGTACTATATATTTCTCTATAAAATGAGAAGATTGAGTTTTTAATAAAGAAACCTTAAAATTTTGAGTAGATAGATGTATGTACCCTGATTGAAATTACACAATGTATACATACATTGAACTATCACATGTATCCCATAAATATGTACAATATTTGTTAACATTTTTTTTAAATTAAAAACAAGGTACAGAGGTAAAATTCAGGTGACACATTAAGGGTAAGACAGAATAACAGAAATTTATAGTACCAAAGAATAATGTTTTAAGAAAAATTTAAATAGAATTAATTAAAATGATTAATTTTATGTAAGATAATCTACTTTGGATTAATAAATTTATATTTTTGATTTATTAGAAAAGCAAAGAGAATGACATACAGAGCTCTCATCCACTGGTTCAATTTTGAGTCTTTGCAATGATTAGGAATGACCAGGCTGAAGCCAGTAGCTGGGAACTCAACTCAGGTCTTTCATGGCGGTGGCAGGGACCCTACTCCTTGGGCTATCATCTGCGGCATCCAGGGTCTACACTGACAGAAAGCTGGAATCAGTAGCACAAGCCAGAAATCAAACACATCTGATACAGTGCTTAATCACTAGGACAAACACTAGTCCCTGCAGTGTTAATTTTAATATAGGAAGATTAAGTAGTTCTTTAGTTACATGCCCTTTTTTATTTGTTTTCCGTAAAGTTTAACAAGCCATTTTCCTCAGGCATTTTCTTCCTCATGGTAGAGAGTTAAGATAGCTTCCATAGTTAGTAAGAAATTTCAGAATCTAAATTTCATAAAATGAGAGGTAAGAAAATGGTGGAGTACCTCGTTGGCTCTTTAGATGAATGCTATTCTCCAAGAAGGATGTGTATTGCTTAGAAGTATTGGAGAACAAACAGAAGAGAACTCAGAATCTCTGTGTTTAGTCACTGAGGGATAATTGAGTCTGGGAGATGTGCCAGAGGTGAGATAGGCCCATGTTCCAGGAATTCCAGAAACTATATATCAGTGAGCTTAATATATATCTCCAGCAGAATTCTAGAATAGATAACTAAATAAATGATTTCTGAGCATTTTAGAATTAAAAAAAGAGGGAGTAGAATTGATGATCTCTCAGAACCAGAGTAGAAGGCTGTCATTCCTACTCACTCCAATCCACTATTTCATTTTTCTTATGTATGGCTATTTACTAGGACTTTACTATCAAATCTGTTTCTTCAAGTTGGGCATTCTCCTAACTAGGATATCTCAAATATACTCATGGCTTTTAACTAAAGCTACTCAAGGGCAACCAACAAGACAAATTTGTGAAATCCCAGAGGCACATGAGAGTAAAATATTTTAATACAATCATTCAGGAAGCATTACAATGTGCAAATATGAGAAGAGTGAGGGCAACTGTTTCCTGTTTGGAAACAACAGGGAAGGTACTCTGTCATGAAAAAGAGTGTAAATACTTTCTCAAGTTTCTACTCAATACGCCTTAGTTCCTTCCTCTCTCTAGCTTGTCTTGGAATTGAATAGACAATACACAGAGGCTAAACAATGAGGAAAGTAGTGAATTTGCAGGGGAAGAGAGGACAGGCCTGTCATACAGGAAAAGAAGCAATTCTTGGGAGAAGTAATAACTGAGAGCATGTATTTAGCACAACACATTTGAAATAAAGAATCTGTGGATACCATACTGATGGCTCTGGTCCAAAACTGAAATCTGAGCAATTACAGACAAATTTATGAACAGTACTTCTGGTATGAGACAAAAACAGCATAGAATACAGAATAGGACCAGTACAAGCTGGAGGAAAAGAAAGAAAATGATCATCACATCTGACTGAAGAGTTTCACCAGTTTATAATGAGAAAGACCTACATTTGGAAATGGTTGAGTACCACTGCTTATTATTTAGAAATTTTCTTGGATAGACCTTACCTGTATTGTATTGTATTTAGATCTTATTTCCTAGTGTGGGTTCAATTATTTTCAATTAATTCTTCTATCATCTTTTTTAAAATTCTACAAGATGCACTCCTGTAGCTGTGGGTGTAGATGGAGATATTGGATAAGGTGGTCTTCTCCTGATAACTGCTGTTAAGATTATGTTGCTGGGAGATAGCAAGTCATCCAGGTAAAGTGTTTGACTTCCAGAATGATGCCTTCTAAGAGTCATTCCCATGCACACTTCTAACTATGAAATCCATTAGTAGATGGAGCCTTCTCCATTCCGACTACCTGACTAGATTTCTGCTTACCGTACATTGACATCTCAAGCTCCTGGGGGAAGATCTTGTCATTCCATGCACCATTCTCTACCTTACTCTGTGGCATTGGTATCCTCAGCCATATGGTCTGATCTAGCTAGACTTCTGAGTTATCCCAAATTCTTTCCTACCTCCCTCACTTGTTCTGTATCCCCTCTGCCTTTCCATCAATCACCACATCCTCCTGATACCGTTGCTAGAATTCTCATGAATCAGTCAATTCTGTTATCTTCTTTCCTCCTGCCACTGCCCTAGTTCAGTTCCCTATCTGTTTTTGTCTGCAGTTATCTTTCTGAAATAAAAATCTAATTATTTCATAGTCTTACTTCAGAAAACCTTTTATGGTTCCATTCTGCCTACTGGATGACAGCCAGCACTTTAATTAAGCTTTCAAGGCCCTTAAGAATTGAGTTCTACTTGTCCAGCCTTATCTTCCCTTCTCTCTCTTGCCTGTTCCTTCTCTCCCTCTGTTCTTCATTTCATACACACACAGACACACACACATAAGCACACATACACACACATATTTGTGCACTTCCTATAAACAACAAAGGCTAAATTTCCTTTTTTAATATCTATTTATTTATTTGAAAGGCAGAGTTACAATGAGAGTGAGAGAAAGAAAGAGATTTCCCACCTGCTGGTTCACTCCCCAAATGGCCATAATGGCTGGGCTGGAACAGACTGAAGCCAGGAGCCTGGAATTCCATCCAAGTCTCCCTCATGAGTGTCAGGGGTCCAAGCACTTGGCCATCTTCCACTACTTTCCCAGGTACATCAGCGGGGACCTGGATAGGAAGTAGAGCAGCTGGGTATTGAACGGGCAGCAGTATGGGATGCCAGCATCACAGGTGGTGGCTCAACCTGCTGCATCACAAAGCCACTCTTTAAATTTCCTAAATATAAGAATAAATGTTTACTCCCTCAGAGCCTCAACATAGGGCTTTCCCTTTGAGTCTGGATTTACTGTATAACCACCACTAACACCAATTGTCATGCTGCCAATTCTCAGGCCAGCTCAAATATCACGACCTCTGAGACATATTCCCTGATTGCTAAAGGCTAAATGATGTTGGCTTGGTTCTTTTTTGTTTGTTGGTTGGTTTTTTGAGTTCCTGTGATGTACCAGGACGACTCACAGCCCAGGAGACTCAGGTATGGAAGGGACACTGCAGGTCATTTGTTGAGTTTATTGCAGGTTGGACAGATACTCCAGGAGTATCATCCAGAGGATGTGAGATTGCATGAAGTAGAAGAACAGAGAAAGGTCTTCCAGTGGCTTAGTGTTTTGGCTTGTGTTCCATCATATTCAATATTTCATCAGTGGCCTTGTTAAAGACAGAAGAGACAAACTGAATAACTCATCAGATAAAACAAAACATGGGAAAACCTAAGATAGTAAAACACAGACTAAGAACAAAATATGTGTCAGTAGATTTTATTTCCAAGCCAACATAATGTAATATATGGAAATAATTTGAAGACATGCATTTCATGTTCAAAACACTGACTGCCCATGAGAGGTATTTTTTGGGGGAGGAGTGCTGATTTGATAGCAATATGAATTGGATTCAATGGCAGAAAAGGCTACTATTGAATATGAATTATGTTAAATGCTTTATATGTAATGCTATTTTTGTGATCACAACGATACTATTATCTTTTTTTTTGAAGATTTATTTTATTTTATTTGAAAGACAGTCACAGAGAAAGAGAGAGAGATACAGAGTGAGAGAGATCTTCCATCCGATAGTTCACTCCTCAAATGGCCATAATGACCTGGGCTGGGCCAGGCCAAAGCCAGGAGCCTGCATCTCTGTCCAGGTCTCCCATGTGAATACAGGGGCCCAAGTACTTGGGCCACATGCCTCTGCTTTCCCAGGTACACCAGAAATGAGCTGGATTGGAAGTGGAGCAGCTGGGAATTGAACCAATGCTATTATGGGATGCCACCACACCAGCCCTAAACAATACGATTATTGACACCTTTATTTTACAGACGCAGAAACTGAGGCACAGAATGATTAATTTAAAGTTACACAATTAGAAATCATGGATCTAGGATTTGGAATCAAGCCATCCATTTCTGATGATTATTAGGCAAAACTGTCTAGCATGAGCCAGTTGTAGGATATGACTAATTTAAACACTAACTGCAAGGTTGGACTGTATTAATAGAAATATATTGGATAGGTCAAAGGAGATAATTTTAACTGTAGTTGATTGCTCACTGACCAACCCAAATTTGGGGTATTGAGTTTAATTCTGGGACTATAGTTGAAAAAGACCATACAGTAATGAGAAAGCATCTGAAGAAAAGGCTAAGGCATAAGGGTCTTAAAATTTAGATATTTGAAAGTTACAAGATCTGAAGACAGCCTAAAGAAAAGAAAGCTCACTGAAAATATATTAGCTTTCCTTATTTGGAAAAAAGCAATCACATAAAGGATATTAGATTTATTGTGGAATGCTATAATTGGCAAAATTAGGACCAAAGATGAAAACAAGAAGCAGGCTTCACTTAAATATAAATAAAAAAATAACATTTAGTGCTGTAAACAAATAGTTCTCTTCACAAACTTATAAGCTTCCTGTGACAGAAGTATTCAAGGGGAATCTAACTGATTGTAGGCAAAGTAATATAGACAGGGTCTCTGCTAATTATGAAAGGGCTGGGTTGGTAATAAGGAAGAGAAAGAAGTGGGTACAAACCAAAAGAGAGAAAAGAAGAAGCAGGTGGCATGTGTTCAAAGAATGGGAGTTGGGAAGCCTTCCTGGACTGGATAAGACAAGGAATGCACAGCAATGAAAACAAAATTAGCTATTTGGAGAACTAGTTATAGGGAACCAACCTCATTGCCAATTATAAGCCTGGTAAAATAACCAACATCAATATTTCAAAAACAGTCAATATAGAATGAAATACCTTTGCAAACTTGATAGTCTTTTGACTAAAAAATGGGTGTTTTTCCCAAGGAAGGAAGAGAAGATAATAGCTACCTAATGTCTTCCAGTCATGGTTCTCAGGCATATTAATAAGTATTTCTATGTTTAACTCCAAAGAAATACAACAATGCTGTTATTATTATCTCTATATTAATGATGCGGACTGTAAGGCAGCTCAGAGTTTATCCAATTAGCGACAAGCTTAAGTCTGAAGGCCAGATCTGTCTGGTTTCAAAACCTGTGATTTTGTGAACAGCAAGGTGATGGCTGAAAACAAAGTAGGCAGAAGAACTCCGTCTACATGGATTAGTCAAATCTAGACCAAAGTGCCTTTGATTGCTACCATCTTATAATTCAACTTCTTAAATCAAAATATGGAAATGACAAAATATTTTCTTAGTAAGTTCCTGCTGCCATGAAAAATACCATAGACAGAGTAATTTATAAACAATAGAAATTTATTTTTGGCAGTTTTGAAGGCTTTGAAGTCCAAGTTCATTGCATCAGCAGAGTTGGTGTCTGATGAGGGCAACTCTCTCTGCTTTCAAGATGGCGTAATCTTGCTGTGTCCTCGGATGACAGTTGTGCAAAAACAGACAAATGCATCTCATATAACAAGAGAAGGAAGGGCCAGAAGGCTCTCTAGAATCTCTTTGAAATCACGAATTCCATTCACAAGGATGGAATCTTCATGACTTAAGCACTTCCCAAATGGTCCACCTCTTAGTACCATTACCTTGGGTTTAAGTTCCAATACATGAATTTTGGAGGGATATACACATTCAAACTACAGCAAACATGTAGAAACACTAAACCTTCTTCCACCTCCTAATGATATTATTAAGATGAGCTACATTCTTCAGCTACTTGGTGAGCATATAGAGAACAGGATGAGTCTTAAGATGAGTAAGGACATAGCTAAGCCTTATATTTAGTAAACTTTTTGGTGTGCCCTGTGTAGGCAATATGGTATGAGAGTCTGTATTAGGGTGCATGTGAGGCCAAAAACAAAGTAAAATAGATAATTTGGATAGGAACCAGACGCCCAAATTGAGTCCATTTCTCAAAGGTGACATGCTTGTTGGTGTGTGCAAGTTCTTAAATCACTCACAGGTTTATCCTTCAGCCTTCCCACATATTCTATATCATAGCTACTTCAGAAGCTTTCCTTTCAGAAAACTGGTAACCAGAATCCAGCCACTCTTACTGTAATTAAAAATTGAAACCACTGCATTTTAGCCGCACCACTTTGAATCACAGTTAGGAAATGATCCTAAGTTTAGTCTATTCTAAAGTCCATGCACAGGAAATATGGCCAGTGGGATGTATAAGGTCCATGAAACTGTCTGGTCTGGTTCTGCCAAGGCAACCACAGCTGGAATTCAAAATTCAATAAATCTATAGCAGGATAATTTTTATGTTCATAATTTTGTATGGCCTTTGAATGATATTATAAATATCCAAATGGCCCTTGGCAGAAAAAAAGTTCCTCACCCCTGGACCTAAACCATCAAGTTACCAGCAACTAAGTCATCAATTTTCTGTAATAAACATGTAGACTCTATTCTCTTTGGGAGGGAGTAGGGAGAGCAAATGAAGATTCCATCCAAGGAAGGCAAGCATTTCTCCCAAAAGTTGAATATTTATTCTATAGATTCTTGCATAAATATTATTTTCATATGAGATGATATCCCTATAGTAATATTACATTAATACTAGCTTCATTATTTTACCACAGGCTGGAAGAGACTTAATAGAAGATAATTATATTATTGGTTTTGGGGTTTCGGAAAAAGAAAGAAATCAGTATTCCATTTGCTCCTTCCTAATCCCCTAACTCGTCTCAGGACTTTTCAAAAGATAATTGCCTGTAATTCAGAAAGTTCATGAGTTAAATTACTTAAGACCCCAGAAACACACATAAGATCTGAGGAAGGCCTAGAGACACCATCTGTAATCTTTTTCCTAACAGGATTATCAAGACAGAATGATTATAAAGATGCTATGCTAAAATGATATTAAAATAGTCTTTTCAGTTCATGCATATCTGCAAAAGGCATAAAAGAAATAACATATTTCATAGTATTGGTACTAAGCAACATATTTTAACATTTTTATTATAAAAATAATACACATATGTGATTGTTTTGGGGGGGGCTGAAGGTATTTTTTATGCAGTCCTTTTTATGTTTACTTTTTTTCAGTTTTTTAAAATTTTATTTAAGGTATGCAAATTTCATGTATTTCCTATATACAAATTCAGGAACATAGTGATACTTCCCGCCTACCTTCTCTCTCACCCACATTCCCATCCTTCTTCCTCCTCCTTCTCCTATTCCCGTTCTTAAAGAAATAATATATGGGGAGAGGGAGCGGGAAAGGGGAGGGTTGCGGGTGGGAGGGAAGTTATGAAGGGGGGAAGCCAGTGTAATCCATAAGCTGTACTTTGGAAATTTATATACTTTAAATAAAAGCTTTATATATATATATATATATATATATATATATATATATATATATATATTTCTTAGTACAGATACTAAGCAACACATTTTAGCATTTTATTATAAAAATAACATGTATATGTGATTTTTTAAAAGGCAAAACATTTACAATAAGCAACGATCCACTTCTTGCCTCACCTTCTAGCATACCTAAATATTTTTTTCTTAAGATTTGTTTTATTTATTTGAAAGGCAGAGTTTCAGAAATAGAGGGAGAGCCAGAGAGAGAAAGAGAAAGAGAGAGAGAGAGAGAGAGAGAGAGAGAGAGAGAAAGAGATCTTCCATCTGCTGGTTTACTCCCCAAATGTCTGCAATGGCCAAGACTGGGCTGGGCCAGAAGCCTGGAACGCCATCCAGGTCACCCATGTGGGTGGCAAGTTCTCAAGTACCAGTGCTGGGACCAGTACTGTGGTGTAGCAAGTAAAGCCACCACCTGAAGTAACTAGCATCCAATATGGGCACTGGTTTGAGTCCCAGCTGCTCCACTTCTGATTCAACTCCCTGCTGATGTGCCTAGGAAAAGCAGTGGAAGATAGCCCAAGTGCTTGGATCCCTGCACCCAAGTGGGAGACCCAAAAGAAGCTCCTGGCTCCTAGCTTTGGACTCACCCAGCTCTGGCCATTGGAGTCATTTGGGGAGTGAATCAGCAGATGGAAGGTCTCTCTCTCTCTCTCTCTCTCTCTCTCTCTCTATCTTTGCCTTTTGAATAAAACAAATACATCTTTAAAAACAAAGTATTTGTGTTATCTTCCACTGCTTTCCAAGGTGCATTAACAGAGAGCTGAATCAGAAGCAGAGCAGCTAAGACTCATGCTACATGTATATGGGATACTGGCATCATAGATAACATTTAGTCTACTGTGCCACAACTCCAGCCCCATTACACCCTAAATATTCTCTCCTAATGTTAACTACTACAAAGTATCTATATATAAACCTTTATGTATTCTGAATTTGGGGACATGTACAGTTTTTCTATACATTCTCATTCAAATTGTGTTTATTTAATATACCATAGATATATGTCTTACAAAAACACACACATGCATATCATTATTTATAATGGATGTCTGGTATTCCATTTCATGGCCATATAATAATTTATGTCACTAGTAGCTCATGAAAGGACATTTAGGTTTCCAGATTTTTACTTCTATAATTATTATTGTATTGAGTTTGAACCTATACAAGGGTACTTCAAAAAGTTATGGAAATTGGAATTAGAAGATAACTTTATTTTAGTGTAAAAATTTTTAAAGTCATGCATAGGTTTTTCAAAATACAAATTTTTTTAAAGATTTATTTATTTTGAAAGTCAGAACTTAAAATAGAGATGGAAACACATACACCCACATACAGAAAGAGAGAGAGACAGACAGAGAGACAGAGAGAGAGAGATCTTCCATCTGCTGGTTGGTTCACTCCTGAGATGATCACAATGGCCAAGGCTAGGCCAGGCCAAAGTCAGGAGCCAGGAGTTCATTTGGGTCTCCCACATGGGTAGCAGGGGCATAAACACTTGGGCCACATTCCGCTGCTTTTCCAAGGCCAGTAGCAGGGAGCTGCATTAGAAGTGAAGCAGCCTGGATGTGAACCAATGCCAGTGTCCCAGGAGTCAGCTTTCCCACTATGTCACATCACCAGCCCCTCATAATACAAATTTTTCTTTAATTTTTTCAAACCCTTCCTTGAATTTTCATATATTGAGATCCTATTCATTGATAAATTATTACTAGAGGAAATACTGGATAAGAAAATACATGTATTTTAAAAATATGCCAGCCCATCCATGTGCTGTATATCCGTGAAAATAAAAAGATTAATTTCTGTAAGTCTAGTGTTGTGGTGCAGCAGGCTAAACTGCACTTGCAATGCCAGCTTCCCAGATTGGAGTCATGGTTCAAGTACCAGCTACTCTGCTTCTCATACAGCTTCCTGCTAATGTATCTGGGAAGGCAACAGAAGATGGTTCAAGTGCTCGGGCCTTTGCATCCATTGGGGAGAGCAAGAAGGAGTTCCTGGCTCCTGTTTTCTGCCTGGCCAAGGTCCAGCTCTTGAGAGCATTTAGAGAATGAACCAACAGACCTAAGATTCCTCTCTTTCCCCTTCTGTCTCTTCCTTTCTCTTTTTCACTCAATAAATACATAAATCTTTTTTAAAAAAGAATAATTACTAGATTAAACTTACTGATAAATAATTATTTTAATCAAAATTGAATAGAGGTTATAATTAATGATTTGCCTCTAAATATGAGGGAGTTAAATATGAATTCTTTGGCTTCCCTTAAAAGTAAAAAGTTATAATTCTTCTCTTGAACATTTCAGAAAAGAATTTCCATGCATCAAGACCCTGAATGTATTTTTTTCTGACAGGCAGGATGAATAGTGAGAGAGAGAGAGAGACAGAGAGAAAGGTCTTCCTTACCGTTGGTTCATCCTCCAATGGCACTGATCTGAAGCCAGGAGCCAGGTGCTTCCTCCTGGGCTCCCATGCCGGTGCCAGGGCCCAAAGACTTGGGCCATCCTCCACTGCACTCCCAGGCCACAGCAGAGAGCTGGACTGGAAGAGGGGCAACCAGGACAGAATCCAGCGCGCCGATGGGGACTAGAACCTTGTGTGCTGGCGCTGCAGGCGGAGGATTAGCCTATTAAGCCGTGGTGCCGACCCCATGATTGTATTTTAAAAATATACATTTTTGAATGATGCTTCATGTTTACATATTTCAAAAATTCCAGAAAATAAACATTTTCAATGAAATAATGTAGAAAGGAATAATTAATTATTAATTATTTGGGGCAGACATAAATAAAATCTTATTCCTAGTGGATGAAGATTTACACTTCTTAATAAGATAGTTAATAATGCTCAAGAATTTGAGTACACACATAAGCATGATTGTGTGTAGAACAATCTACAGGAAAGTGTAGCTCCACCTGCTCAAATATGCAAAAGACATTTCATGATTGTTATAGCCTAAGATAAATTTCCCTGGACATGCCCAGCCATGCATGCATTAGACATGCCTTTCAGCCAACATAAACTGCACTTCAGTATGAACTGGAAAGCCAATTCATGCAGTAGGTCTATTTTCTATGTTGTTCTTTTGAAATACTATTTTTTTCACTTTCTTCATTTTCTAGGTTCTCTCTATGCATTAATTAATATAGGGATTTTTCTAAGAAATGTTTCCAACTATATGTTTAAAGACAAATTGGATAGACAGATGATGGATAATAGATAGGTAATAGGCAGATACATAGACAGTCTTTAAATGTTAATCCTTAATCACACATCCCTCCTTTTGGGGGCTTTGCTCCTTTGTCAGAATTGCTAAATATGAAGATACAGGCAGCCAGTGATGGCTCCCTTGTCAATCTCAGTGGGTATGAGCAGTCGCTGGAGCTTGCAGTATCCGTTGCTAGGCAACCTGTTCATCTGCTGAGCCTGATATTTCAATTCAACAGCAGTAAAAGTCTGTTATGCTACAGCCTTTCAGAACTACCTTCATTACATAATATCTACCATTATAATAAAGGAGTGCCAAATGTTTAGGGTGTGAGGGGAGCAAGGAAAATCAGTGCAGCTGTGTCATGGAGATAATGTCAAATTAGACTCTGCATATAAAAAAGTATAAAATGATGACATTCTTAATGCTCAGTTCTTCCTGGCAGAGCATTGAACAACATCCTGCGAGGCTATTTACTTGATGATATCAAATCTAATATTGTTACTGTTTTAGAAAAGTTCTTAACTGCCATTAAAATGAAGCTAAAATAGCAGTGGCCTAGAGAAATAATAAGAATATTAATATTTTGGGTATAAAATGAGGCCAAGTATCTGTCCAAAGGACAATTTTTGAAAACAAGGCTTTTACTGAACTACATTTGAGTCTGAAAAGCAGAAGTCATGTTGGTATCCCCAAGTGCTAAACTTGCCTAAATATTTTCCTTAAAAATTACCTGAGATTCTATGACATTCATTGGAAGTGGCTTCAAATAGTCCACTCATCATCCTTGAGTTTATTTTAGAAGAAGAAAATAATTGTTGTAATCAGTTGGCTCTGACCACAGTTTTTTCACTTATCTCCTCTGTGCCAGCCTTCCCTATTTACAAAATAGAAGTGGTCTCATTTCACTCACACTGCTATGACAAAAACAGCATAAGCTGGGAGGCTTTCTAGAGTTTGAGAAATCCAAAATCAGATCACCAGTGGATTTCGTGTCTAGTGAGGGCTTGCTCTGTTTTCTGTATGGTTTCTTATATGTATTTTTAATAGGTGGAAGGGATGAGCAAGCTCCCTCAGACATCTTTTATAAAGACATTGGCCCCTGTTGTGAGAGCAGATCATATCCCAAGCGTGTCAGTGTAAATTGGGGAGACATAATCATTCAGACCACAGAAGAAGTAGACTAACTAAAATATAACTTTGGATTCAACAATGCCCCAAACTTGAAATAGTAGCATCTTAAGCAGTATAGAAAGTCATTTTTTCTCCCATGTAACAGTTTAGATAAGAAATCCAGGGTTCATATAACCCCTTCTGTTTCTCCCCTTGTCATATTCAACTTGTAGTTTATTTTTTATGATCTAAAATATCCATTAAAACCTTATTCCACCCAGCCAGAGGCCGAAGGAAAGTGCATCTACACTCTTTCCCTTTCAGAGAATGACTGGTAGTTGTACTCACAATGACTGCTCCTATCCCACCGGACAAAAGTTGCTCACCCCAAACTGGGAAACGAAGGTTGTCAGTTGGGAGGGATTATTTCTGTCCAGCTAAAACTCAGCATAGCTATTATTGAAGGAAAGGTGTAACAGGGGATATTGGGGGAGCAACTATTTGTCTCTGCCATCTCAGTAGTGTTGTACTTTAGAAGTAATAATATCATCTTAAATTGTAATGTAAAATTTCTATTCTAAGCTAGAATTTAATTACTATAGTTTATCACATAACATGTATAATACAATTACACTGGCATCCTCTATCGGAGTGCCAGTTGTAGTTCCAGCTGCTCTGCTTCCAGTCCAGCTTCCTGCTACTGGCATGAGTGTAGTGAGGATAACTCAGGTGCTTGGGCCCCTGTCACCCAGGTGGGAGACCAAGATGGGATTTCTGGGTCCTAGCTTTGCCCTGGCCCAGCCCAGACTGTTGGAGGCATTTGGGGTGTAAGCCAGTGGAAGGAAGATCTCTCTTCCTAACCTTCTCTCTATATATATTCCTCTCCCCCTCTATCCTTCATTTGGGCTTTCTTTCTGTTACCTGGGCTTTCAAATAAAAAATAAGTCTTGAGAAAAAATGGATAGTGCCTGGAGAAAACAAATAGCAATTTAGAGACGACAAATATGTCCCTTTGCTTGATTATGGTGATGGTCTCTTCTGTGTATAAACAAGTCAAAATGTAGCCAATTACGCATTTTAGATATGGCTGGTGGCCGGCGGGCACTGTGGCGCAGCGGGTTAATGCCCTGGCCTGAGGCACTGGCATCCCATGTGGGCGCTGGTTCGAGACCCAGCTGCTCCACTTCTGATCCAGCTCTCTGCTGTGGCGTGGGAAGGCAGAAGAGGATAGCCCAAGTTCTTGGGTCCCTGCACCCACTTGGGAGACCCGGAAGAAGCTCCTGACTTCGGATCGGCACAGCTCCAGCCGTTACAGCCACTTGGGGTATGAACCATCGAATGGAAGACCTCTCTCTCTCTCTCTGCCTCTCCTCTCTGTGTAGCACTGCCTTACAAATAAATAAATGAATCTTTTTTTAAAAAAAAAGATATGTGTAGTTTAATGTATGCTAACTAACCTGATTTGAACTTCTTTTTAAAAAGAGTAAGGTATCTGGAAAAAAAAAAAAAAAACATGCACTCAAATAAATTCCATGATTTTCCCTAGGGAAGCAGCTGCCAACAGGGTTAAGTTCAAGGCCCTCAAGGTAATAGCTTCATCAATAAAGTTATCCAGTGAAGCAGAAAGCTCAAATATGTGGCCCTTTGCTGGGACAACAGTATAAAGTATATGGAAAAAAACAGGAGGACTTAAGCTGGAAAATGGATCACTGAGCCACTTGCAGAAATTAGATTTGTTTCTTAATGTTTTGTTCATGACCTCAGCTGGGTCATCAGCAGAAGGATCTACAGTATTCAGTTCAGAGGCAAGTAATTACGATGACGAATAGGAGGACAGTCCTCCTGGAGAAAACGGAAACATGAGAATATGCTCTCTTTGGGAAGAGCCGTCAGAACCTCCAGGCAGCAAATGATTAGCAAAGATGAGGGAAGCAAATGCACTTTATTTTCCTATGAAGATAAAAGATGAAGAAGGAAACCACAGGCACCACGACCTTCCTGCTTACAGTAGCTCTCACTGAGAATGTTTAAGGTTGTGAACTTACTAACATCATCTACACTTTTCCTAATTTTAATCAGTTTTATTAATCCTTATCAGTACAGAGTCTGTATTCTTCATTTATTCAGACATTTCTTGAGTACCTGCTTTTAACCCAGCAAACACTTTGCCAAATACTAGGAAGAAAAAATAAATTACTAGGGGCCAGAGCTGTGGCCTAGCAGGTAAACCCACCGCCTGTGGTGCCAGCATCCCATATGTATGCCAGTTTATGTCCCAGCTGCTCCACTTCTAGATCCCTGCTAATGGCCTGGGAAAAGCAGCAGAAAAAGGCCCAAGTATTTAGGCCCCTGCCACCCATGTGAGAGACTTGGATGAAGCTCTTAGCTGTTGGCTTCGGCCTGGCTCATCCTTGGCCATTGCAGCCATCTGAGGAGTGAACCCCTGGAGGGAAGTACGCAGTCTCTCTCCCTCTCCCTCTCCCTCTCCCTCTCCCTCTCCCTCTCCCTCTCCCTCTCCCTCTCCCTCTCCCTCTCGCTCTCCCTCTCGCTCTTCCTCTCCCTACTCTGCCTCTCCCTCTCTCTCTGTAACCCTGACCTTCAAATACATAAATAAATCTTTGTAAAAATAAATAAGAAAATAATAAATAAATTCATCTCTAAAGACGTTCACAGTATGGGAGAAGGAGGTAGGTAGAAATCAAATTTCTACAGCTCAGTTTATCTATTTATATCTTAATTTTTATGAATTTATTGTAAAATATATTTCTTATAAGCAAGCCCAGTAGAAAAGTGGAAGAAGACTGTTTTCTGTCCTAGAATGCAGAATCCCTTTCTTTTGCACACCATCAGGAATTTTTTATCTGAAATTTAGAATACCAAATTGGTGGGCTTGGCCTCTGCATATCCTTGGCATTCCCTGTTTTCATGATATGGTAATATAAATAGAAGAAGACAGATTGAGGAGAAATGAGGCATGCATAAATTTCAAAAGTAAAATAAAAGCTAAAACCTTTATCGTGGAGCCAGGAGAATAGTGAGATTTTATGTTAATTAATGGCCTATAAAATAAAAAGGAAACAGTGTTTTATTTTACATTTCACATAATTGCTTTCCATGTTGCTTTATCTTTCATCTTCTCTTATATCAGTAAAGAAATCTGAAATATGATTTACTGTATCAGGTGACTTGCCCATTGCAATACCACATCTTTTAAAAATACAACTCTATCATTTTTTTTCAAAGGAGCTAAGAAAGTTTCCATAAGAAGAGGGTATGAGCTCAAGGTTGACATTTTTTGCTTCTTAGTCAGGTGACACATTTTGAATCCATTACATTTGGATGAAATGTGAACATGTGGGCTTGCGAATGTGGTAGAAGCAAACTGAACACAGGAGTATGTCTAAATGGCAATGGTGACAACAGTCTAGGTGAAAATAATCTTACATCATTCCATCCAATCTATAACAAGCCCAACATTCCAAAATGTTAATTAGCTAAATTAATTTATGTGAACAAGATGATTCACAATTTTCATTTGTGTGGTTCCTTACTCATGGTCCATTTTCCATGTCTTCAAAAGTTTTCTAAATTATTTATAAATCTTCAATTTCTTGGTGCTTTATAATGCCTTTGTCACCTCTTGGTTAAACATTTCATTTTTACTTTAATACTTCCATTGAGTCAACAGCACATATTCAACTTGTTCAGTAGGGCGGAGGAGACTCTCACTCCAGTATCACTTTACTGATTAAGTAAGCTGAATTATGGAGACTGTGCTTCTGTAAGCAAGCACGAAATCTGATGTGCATGGGTCCTACCTTCTGTCCCTCACTCACACAAACAAAAACTTAATTAGAGTGTTCCCAGTTTTCTCCAAATTACTAATGCTGTCACAGAAAATTTGAGTGCTCAAGGAATAAACACATTTTTCAAAGGAAAAACAGCTCACTCCATCTATTAAAACTTCTTCACTACCTAAATAAGTTTTCATGTAAGTTAACTACAAAGAGAAATTCATCACCCAAAACTCAAATGCTATAGAGATGCTGCGATTTATACTTTTGCTAAGTAATGACAATGATTATCTTAATTTGAAATAAGAGCTAAATCATTCCACTCTCTTTGACCCATGGTTGTTACTACCACCCCTCCCCCCCCCCCCCGCAAATTAAAAAAAAAAAAAACAGCTGTGGATTCATAAAAGAAAAAGTAATGCCTATAGTTGCTAGTTTGTGGATTCCATAACCTTGAATGTGTTTTATATTTTTTTTTGAGAGGCAGAGTTAGACAGAGAGAGAGAGACAGAGAGACAGAGAGAAAGGACTTCTTTCCGTTGGTTCACCCCTCAAATGGCTGCTATGGCTGGTGCACTGCACCAATCCGAAGCTTCCTCCTGGTCTCCCATGTAGTTGCAGGGCCCAAGCACTTGTGCCATCCTCAACTGCCTTCCCGGGGCACAGCAGAGAGCTGGACTGGAAGAGGAGCAACTGGGACAGAATCCGGTGCCCCAACCGAGACTAGAACCCGGGGTGCCGGCGCCGCAGGCAGAGGATTAGCCTAATGAGCTGCGGCACTGGCCGTGTTTTATATTTTTAAAGTGGAGTCTTCTCCACAAAGCTGCAGACTTTCAAGTGTTTTGGAACCTATATGAAAATGTTCCTGTGGGGAAACCGAAGTGGATGCCTTGCATCCCAATCTCAGATTTCCTTGGCAGCTAATCTCAGCCACTGGGAATATTCACAGTTGAGGGTTCATTTGCACTATTATAGGGGACTCAGGATGAAAGCATTCAATTGAAAAGAAATAAACTAAAATGATCAGTTAGGGTTGATATTTTAGGTACATTTCCTAGACATATCTCAATTTAATCACACAGATGCTTACTTAATCTCACTTGTTAACTGAGATAGGATCTGTGTGTAGCACGTTCAAATAATTCCCTAGATGATAGATCATATTTTGACAACTTCTGTGTTTCTGAGTTGCTAACTTCTACATGTTGTCAACTCAAACTACTAAAAATTCTGTTCATGTAGTAGATAACTATGGTGTCATGAGATGGGTAAGATATTGATTGGAACTTCAACAAAGAACAACACAGATATAGTCTTCTAGTCCATTCTAGAACTGTCTGAAAACCAGTGGGCATGGAGCATGGATTTATTTCAGAAAAATGGCCTGAAAGAAGCCTGTTCAAGCAGGGCCAGAGGAAATGTAGATTAACTCATTAGAAGAAACCAAAGAAACCAAGTTGGTCATTACTGAATGGTTACCACATTTAAGACAAGTTTATCTAAACCTAGAACTCCCTTATGCTTTCTGTGCCCCTCTCAACTTTTACATATGTTTGTATGAGTTTTAAATTACATAACAGATATTTCTGAAAGCACACAGAATGTGTCTTATTTAGTAGCAATATTATTGGAGCTCAATCAAATGTAAATAATAGTAAATTATAACATTAATAACATTATAACATTATCAACATTTGTCAAGCAAAATGATTATATATTTTATTACACAGGCTAGTAACCGTGTCACTTATGAAGCATGACATATTATATCATAAAGATTAGAAATTGAAAGATCTTTATAAGTCATATCATCTTGCACCACTCATCTGTAGTGGCAGCATAGGGAATTTACAAGGTTGCTCAACTATCCAGCAGGGTTGCTATAGGGAGAGCTCAATTTGCTCTGAACTCAACAGGCCTCCAAGGACAAGGAATTCAAACATGTCTTTTAATATTCTTTGAAGCTTATAAAGCAAGAGAGATTGGTCTTTTTTTGGAGAGAATATCTCCTTCTTTGTGGAACTGGGGACAACGAGGCTATCAAAATATCAAGTGTTCCCTGCTGACAATTTTTGCTTAGTTCTAAGAACTGGGCAAGTTAAAAACCAGAGTCTCTTTTGTATCCCCAGGGTCAGCAAGCTTTTTCTGAAGCTCCAGGGTCTTGCTAGGTGGCAGAGGACAGTGTTTAGATACTCAGCCCTTCTCAGCAGAGTGAGCAGACGGGGACAGATCATCTGCAGAGAGAGTCTGGTGAGAGTCAAGCACAGGGCCTGACTTCATGCTTTTCTCCTAGTATAATTAGTCCTATAAATAGAAGAGAGAAGGTGATTGACCTTATCTTACTGAAGACTGTTGGTTGGCCTCAATATGCAAGAGGGATTTTCAAAAAATTCTTAGAAATGTGTGTTATTTTTAATGTGATTTTCACATGAACATTTTAAAGTATGCTCATATCTGAAACCAGGTATGTAAGTGGAAGAGTTTATCCACAGGGTCTTGCTTCAGGGGAACATGTTACATGTGAATATTATCAAAGGGCATGAATTCTTTGCATTTGCATGGTTATTGTTCTTTCCTTGTAATACCCAATTAACCATGTTGCTATTTTAACTTCAGGAAAGCAAAAAACCCTTTCCAATGATCCCCACTCCTTGTCTCAGGTAGGTTTTATTTAGAAATCATGAGACTTCCAAATAGTTAAATTACTGCAACAATAAATATAATTTTTCATCAGAAAGAGAAGTTCCATAGAACTAAGTACAAATCCCATAGGTTGTCCCTTTCCCTGCATATAATTGCTAGAAGTAAAACCAAAGATCTTTTTTCCAGATGGGGGAGAAATCTGGTAACAAAAAAATATGTTAGTGAAGCTCATTCATTTTTATTTACTGAGTCTTGAGTTTATTGTCTCTGCAAATTGCAAAGCTGTGACCTTAAATAATACATGTAAATGTGTTTCTTTAGAAAAAAAAGAGAAATTCGAGTCAGAACATAATTTATTTAGCTAGACGTTGGTGTCTTCTTTTCTTTTTCAAAAGGAGAAAAAACTGTGAAGTCCAGTTTATTTGTTGTTCACTTTCCCTCTGTTACCAACCTATGCAATTCCTCCCAGGATGGTGCTTGTCAAGAAATGGCATCTTTCATTTAGAATCTCTCTCTAGAGTTAAAAACATACGCCTGGAGGACCACAGAAAGATCTGGTAGAGGTCTGAATTATAAGCAAGGGTGGATATTTACCAAAACTACAGCCCATGGTAAGGTCAGAAGGTTCTGTCCCTAAAAGACTGGATGGAGATCAGCAGAAGAATGTGGATAGGTATATTAGTTTTAGATGTTCAGTTCCCAAGTAACATAAACCCAATTGAAGCCAAGAAAATTAATTTTGAGAATCTGAGATACAACTGAATAGCCAAATTCCAGCAAGGGCAGAGACTCAGAAAGCTTCAGAAGCATTTGAGATCATGGAATCCTAACTGAAACTTCAGGACAGTGCTTCTATTTCTAACTCTGCTTTTCTGCATATTGTCTCCATTCTTCTTTCTTACAACCAAGGATATTTTTTCCAGAAGACAAGAAATGTGACTGCTGGCAGGTACACCTTAGGAACAAGATAAGAGAAGAGAGGGAGGAGAGAGGAGAGGACAGAGGGGAGAGGGGTAAGGGGAGAGAGGAGAGAGGGAAGAGGAGAGAGGAGAGAGAGGAGAGAGAGGAGAGGACAGAGGGGAGAGAGGAGAGGGGTGAGGAGAGAGAGGTGAGAGGGGAGAGGAGAGAAGACAGAGGAGAGAGGAGAGAGAGAGGATCCTTTTGTGACCTAGATGTGAATTCCAGGGAGTGATTATGACGTTCCTGGGTCACACATCCACCCACTGAGTAAATCATTGTTTTCAGAGAAATGAGTTACTTTAACTGGTCAGACCCACAACAAATACACACTTACCTATGTTTGGGTATTTCAGTGATATTGTCTGTGAGCAGCACAGAGGCAGCCTAAAGGAAGAACAAAGCTGTAATGGGTAAAGTAGTAGCCACTCTTAACAGCTGAGGGAGCAGTGTTTGGTATTCTGTGGATTTCACAGTGACCCTGTTACAGTCTCACTTATTGTCTGAGAGTGACCTTGTCTAATGTTGATGTTCTATGAGATGGTTTATGTCCAACAGGAGAACAACATGGTCTAGCTGTGAGAATCAGACCAACTTCTGCAACACCCAGTCTTTGCTGCTCCAGACCAGATTGTAATAAATGATGCCATCTGTGAGCATCAGAGGCATTTTTACATGTCAGAGAATTCTTTTTTCTTTCGTAAATATTTGATAACCAGGCAGTCTGTAGATTTTTGGAGAAGTTTTGCAACAATTATGTATTTGAGAGGCAAAGAAACAGAGAAAGACAGGACAGTGAGAGAAAGATATCCCCTAGTTCACTCCCCAGTGCCCACAATGGCCCTGGGCTGGGAGCCAAGAACTCAATTCAGATCTCTGTGAGTGGTAGGAACCCAATTACTTTTATCATCACTGCTGCCTTCCAGGGTCTGTGTTAGCAATCAGAAGCCAGAGCTGGTTATTGAACCCAGGCACTCTGATATAGAATGCAACTGTCTTAACCACTTTCTTGAACAGGACAAATGACCATTCTGTAGAGATTTGAGAGTTTCAAATTGTTGAGGATTAGTCAATTTTGAGTAACTGGTAAGCAAGTGATCGTTCACACACTTAGGGAAAACCTAGAATTGAAGGGAAAAAATTGACCCTGAAGGAAATAATTAGAAAACTGAAGGATTGAAAATATCTATAGGCAGATATATAGGAGCCAGTAAAAGAGGATTAATAAATCTATAAGGTGCTTGAAGAAGCAAGAGAGCACATGACAAAGAACATGTATACTTATCTCCAAATTCAAGTTACACACATGTGTACATATTTTTCTATGTCTTCATACCTCAATAAAGTGTGTGTATATTTTCAAAAAGAATTTACTCCCTGTTTTGGGGTTGAAGGGAAGAATATGATTAATAAAAGCCAAAAACTTGAGATTAAAAACAACTTCAGGGGCTGGCGCTGTGGTGTAGCAGGTAAAGCCGCCTCCTGCAGTACCGGCATTCCATATGGGCACCTGTTCAAGTCCTGGCTGCTCCACTTCCAATCTAGCTCTCTGCTATGGCCTGGAAAGGCAGTGGAAGATAGCCCAAGTTCTTGGGCCCCTGTACCCACATGGGAGACCTGGAAGAAGCTCCTGGCTTCAGATAGGCACAGCTCCCGCCATTGCAGCCAATTGGGGAGTGAACCAGCAGATGGAAGACCTCTCTCTCTCTGCCTCTCCTTCTCTCTGTGTGTAACTCTGCCTTTCAAATAAATAAATAAATCTTTTAAAAAAAAACCCTTTAAAAATAAATTATTAGTGGATCTCAGTCTTAATACGTAATTGACTATCAAGTGTGAATAAGAATGGGATTGGTATTGGAACAGAATAAAAAGGCACCAGGGTACCATGAAGAGTGTATCCATAATCCTTTAAAAGTGAAGAAAGAATGCATTGTGGGTTCAACTAAAGTCAGTCCATATGAACTTATGATGGAATTGGCTCTATCCTGACTCCAAAGGATCATGATACAGACATTATCATGGCACCATGTTGGATAATGATATTTTATCCATAGGTTTAATATAATGTTATTTTATAATCCTAGTATTTTAAATATTTAGATAAGGCTGATTCCTGATTCTTATGGAACTCAACCTGAAGAATTAGATTTTAGAAACAAACTCTGATGTTCCTTTCTCATGTTACAGTGTCAAAATCTCTATGATGCTACCATTTTAATTTTATTTATTTATTTATTTGAAAGTCAGAGTTATAGAGAAAGAGAGGTGAGGACAGAGAGAGAGAGGTCTTTCATCCTCTGATTTACTCGCTAAATGGCTGCAATGATCAGAGATGGGCCAGGCTGAAGCCAGAAGCCAGGAGTTCTTCCAGGCCTCCCATGGGGGTGCAGGAACCCAAGCACCTGGGCCATCTTCTACTGCTTTCCCAAGCACATTAGCAGGGAGCTGGATCTGGAAGCAGAGCTTTCAGAACTGAAATCAGCACCCACGTGGGATGCCAGCGCTCAAGATTGTGGCTTTACTAGCTACACCACAGCACAGGCCCCCATTTTAATTTTTTTAATCCACAAGCTTTTCATCTGATGTTAAAGATTTGAGAATGTTGTAGTTAAGTTCAGATATGTAACTATTCAAATTCCAAAATGTTTAATATTTATCCTATCATATCAGTTTATATGAGTGAGTACTGGTTAATGTCTTCAACATGGGCTCTGAGCTAGGAAAGAAACAAATGAAGATTATTATAACATGATTTGACATGGATCTATTTAATTGGCGTTAAGTCAGACTTCTATAAAAATGATCCTTATCAAAATGCCACTAAGCATATGTTAACATGAGATAGGTGACATGTTAAATCAAGTAGATTTTCTGCTATGTTAGTGGCTGTAGAAATATATCAGATCTGAAATCACACATACATTAGGTTGACTTTTCTTTTCTACCTATAAATCAGAATATAGTTGTTGGATATCAAATGACTTATTAAAAACTAAAATATAGTGATGAATAACTAGAATATTTCAAAATCTCATTAGGGATTTTGAAACTTTCTTGAATCCATTAATTCTAAGTTCTGAGTTCGAGTTTGTTACTTATTTTTATTTCTAACTGATATATAAAACTTGTACACACTTTTGAGGTAACATGATAATTTGATACATGCATACATTGTATAACATTCACTTAATTATAAATATGTCTCTTTAAACATTTATCACTTCCTTATATGAAAATATTCAAAATTTTTATATCTTTTAAAAAGTATACAGTACATTACTATTATCTATAGTACTCTACTGTGTAATAGATCAACAGAATTTTTCTATCTAGCTCTAATTTATTACCTATTAATCAACCTTACCCCATCCCATCCTTTCCCCTACTCTCCCCAGCCTCTAGTAATTTGCAACTTCTTTGAGATCAACTTATTTAGATTTAGATTTAGATATTAGTGTGATTAATTGACATGTGCTTGGTTTGTTTTACTTAACATATGACCTCTAGTTCAATCCATGCTGTCACTAATGGTAGAATTTCATCCTTTCGGTGGTTGGACAGCATTCCATTGTGTAAATGTACAACATTTTCTTAATCTGTTTATCAGGTGATGGGCACAGAGATTATTTCCATTTCTGGGCTACTGTGCTATTTCGCTTCCTAAATCCTTAAATCTAGAACTTTCTAAGGTAGAGTTGTGACTTAAAATCCAAACAGAATGCTTAGACTTTGAAATATGAGACCTAAATTTACTCAGTAACCTGAAGTGTTTCACTGATTCAAGTTTTGAAAACTTGGAGCGACCTAACATCAAAGAATGTTAGTCCTCTTGTAATTTGAACTCTGATATGTTCTATTTGTGTTTTATGGTAAAATTGATAACTAAATAATGTAATAATAATCAAGCTAAGGACTGTTGCTATGTAGGAAAGGTAAAAATGTTTTGGTAGAGAGGATAGTTTAAAAAAAGTGGAGAGTGCAGTCTCAAGGAACAGTTAGGGAGAAAATGGCAGAGGAAATTATACACAAATTAGAGGGAAACAGTGGACCTACATGGAAGGTGTGGATGCCCACAACTCAGGACCCCAGCAGCTGAGAGCCTCCATACCAGCATTGGAGAGTGATATGATACAGCCCAAGCCACTGGTAAAAATCTACAGGAAGGGGGCCGGTGCCATTACTCACTTGGTTAATCCTCCGCCTGCAGTGCCAGCATCCCATGTGGATGCCGGTTCTAGTCCTTGTTGCTCCTCTTCCGGTCCAGCTCTATGCTGTGGCCTGGGAAGGCAGTGGAGGATGGCCCAAGTGCTTGGGCCCCTGCACCCCATGGGAGACCAGGAGGAAGCACCTGGCTCTTGGCTTTGGATCGGCACAGCACTGGCTGTAGCGGCCATTTGGGGGGGTGTGAACTAATGGAAAGAAGACCTTTCTGTTTTTTTCTCTCTCATTGTCTAACCCTGTCAAATAAATAAATAAATAAAATCTACAGGAAGAGCCTAGAGTGAATCAGGATTGGAGCCCAATGAAAGATAGTGTACCTACCAAACTAGAGGAGAAAAAAAAAAAAGTAGGGACATATTTCTCCCTTCCTGATCACCTAACAATGGCATCCTGTGACAAACTGATAGAAAGTGGATACCATTTTGGACATACGTAACAGCTGTGCCAGCTCGTGTCCATTCCTAGCAACCAGCTGAGTGGAGACACCTAAGTCTGGTGGGGAGAACTGACAGGGGCCTGGGTGCTTGACTATAGGAGGCTTGTGTGCTGGGACTGTGAAAAAACTGAAGCTATATGAGAGGGCTCATTGTGTGGCTGGGACATTGAGCAGTCACTATGGCAGGCTCCACATGTTCAGGGCTCCCTGGTTACCTGGTGAGAGACATTGCTGGGGAATCTGAGCTTACACTGAGGACTGCACAAATCCTTTGTGTGGACCTTGGAGCAGAGTGGATGAATATTATACCAACTGTGGATAGAACTCAGGCACTGGTCTCCTTTGAGGAGAGGTGCTCAGCTGAGCAGAATAAACATTCCCTCTGATAAAAAAAGAAAAGAGGAAAAAGAGGAGATTTACTATACCAAACCTGGGTGTGTCACCTTTGACGTGCTCTTCACCCTGGAGAACTGAATAGTTCTCTGGCCACACCCACAGCATGCCTCTAGGTATTCACCAAAAATGGACATTCCACTAATCTATCAGATTGTAAAGATGATGAGACTGAAGAAATGCCAAAATGGAATTCAAAAAAATTGATCATAGGATTTTTTTAGAAGTAATCAGAAGCAAATGCACAAACTAATGAAATCCATACATGACATGAAAGAAAATTTCTCCCACAAAATTGAGATCTTAAAGAGAAATCAAAATGAAATCTTGGAAATGAAGAATTCAATAGAACAAATAAAAATGCAGTGGAAAGTCTTAGCAACAAAATTGGTGAAGCAGAAGAAAGAATATCCGACTTAGAAGACAAAGCACAGGAAACTACACAGTCAGACAAAAAGAAAGAAGAAATTAGAAAAATAAAAAGCACTATTGGAATCTACAGGATACTATCAAATGACCCAACATACAGGGTCTAGGAGTTCTTGAAGGCACAGAGAGAAAGGATTAGAAGGCCTTTTGATTAAAATAATAACAAAAACTTCCTTAATTTGGGGAAAGAAAGGAACATCCAAGTACACAAAGCACATAGAACTCTTAACAGACATGACCAGAAAATATCTCCACCACAACACACTATAATCAAACTCACCACAGGAAAACATAAAGAAAAGATTCTTAAATGTACATGACAGAAATGTCAGATAACTTTAAGAAGATCTCCAATTAGACTTTGAATGGACTTTTCATCAGAAATTCTAAAGGCTAGGAGAGAATGGTGAGATATATTCCAAGTCTCAAGAGAAAAAAAATTGTCAACCCAGAATACTATACACTGCAAAGCTTTCATTTATGAATGAAAGTGAAATAAATACCTTCCACGACAAACAGAAATTGAAAAAATTTGTTACCACCTGTCTAGCCCTGTGATGCTTAAGGATGTGTTGCATATAGAAACACAAAAACACGGTCATCACTATGAAGCAAGTAAAGGGAAAAAAATCTCCCAGTAAAAGTACAAATGAAATCCAAAGAAGAAAATAGGAATATTTATCGAAAAATGGCAGGGCAAAATAGTCACTTATCAAGAGTCACCTTGAATATAAATGGTCTCAACTCTTCAGGTAAACAACACAAACTGGCTGAATGGATTAAAAATCAAAACTCATCTGTTTGCTACCTTTGAGAAACACATTTCACCAACAAAGATGCACACAGACTGAAAGTGAAAGGATGGAAAAAGATATTCCATGCTAACAGAATCCAAAAAAGAGCTGGTGTAGCCATCCTAATATCAAACAAAAGAGACCTTAACACAAAAACTGTTAAAAGGACAAATAACGGCACCATGTAATCATTAAGGGATCAATTTAACAGGAAGATGCAACTACTGTAAACATATATGCACAAAATTAAAGGGCACCTGGGAATTGGGATCTAAAGTGAGAGGTAGACTCCAATACAATAGTAATGGGGGACCCCATGTTCAGCATTGGACAGATCAAACAGACAGAAAATCAGCAAGAAAAGAGCAGAGTTAATAGACACTATAGATCAAATGGACCTAACAGATATCTACAGAACTTTTCATTCTACAGTTGCAGAATACACATTCTTCTCACCAGTGCATGCAACTTTCTCTAGTATCAACCACATGGTAGGCCATAAATCAAGCCTCTGCAAGTTCAAAAAAATCAAAATAATACCACGCATGTTCTGGGACCACAATGCAATGAAGCTGGAAATAAGCAACTCAGGAATCCCTAGAACATATGCAAACATTTGGACCAAACAACATGCTCCTGAAAGAACCGTGAGTCACTGAAGAAATCAAAAGAGAAACCAAAAAATTTCTGTAAACAAATGAACATGTCAACACAACATATCAAAATTTATGGGATACAGCAAAAGCAGTGTTAAGAGGAAAGTTTATAGAAATAGGTGACTACATCAAGAAATCAGAAAGGTACCAAATAAATGAACTATCAATGCATCTCAAGTATCTAGACAAACAACAGAAAAACAAACCCAAAACTAGTAGGCAAAAAGAAACAATTAAAATTAGAGAATAAAAAAAAATTGAAACCACAAAAACTATACAAAATGTCAGCAAGACAAACAGCTGGTTTTTGAAAAACTAAAATTGACACAGTATTGGCCCAACTAACCAAAAAAAGAATAGAGAAGGCCCAAATCAATAGAATTAGATATGGAAAAGGAAATGTAACAACAGACATGGCAGAAATAAAAAGAATCATCAGAAATTACTACAAAGAGCTGTTTGCCAACAAACCAGGAAACTTAGAAGAAGAAATGGTTAGATTCTTGGACATATGCAACCTACCTAAATTGAGCCATGAAGACATTGAAAACCTAAACAGACCATTAACCGAATTGGAAAATGAATTAGTCATAAAGACCTTCCCCCCCCCCCAAAAAAAAAAAAAAAAACCACGCAGGACTGGATGACTTCACTGCTGAATTATACCAAACATTTAAAGAATTAACTCCCACTCTTCTGAAGCTGTTCAAAACAACTGAAAGGGAGGAAATCCTCCCAAGCTCCTTCTATGAAGCCTGCATTGTTGTGCCCAGATCGTTGGATTCCCAAATGCCGCCAGAGACTTGGACACACCAAAATGCAAGAGTAAGGTTTATTTCAGAAGTACAAGCTGCAGCAGGGACCCTGTCTACTCAACCACACAGTGGAGGGCAGAGGAAGGCCTTGAGCCATGCTTAGGAGCCTCTTTTAAAGCTGGGTTACATCATCGAGGGGTGTGGGGTAACAGTGGATTGGCTGGGGTCACCTCTGGTACTTCCTGATCAAACACAGTTGTTCCTGATTGGGTCAGACCTAGGGGATTTCCTTATATGGTGAATGCTAGCAAGCTGTTCCAATGTAATTCTCAATTTCCCCAGAGTGAGGCTGCTTTTATGGGAAGTCGGGCCTGCCTATCCCAATGGAGGCACTTTTGCAAAACATAGTTACTCCACCCCTTCATGCATCACCTGAATTCCTAAACCTAAAAAAGAAACAGAGAATGAGAACTAAAGATCAAGTCCCCTGATGAACATAGACATAAAAATCGCCAACAAAATACTCGTCAATCGAATCCAACAACACATCAGAAAGATTATTCACCTGGAACAAATGGGATTTATCCCTGGTCAGCAGGGATAGTTCAACATTCACAAATCAATCAATGTGATACATCACAATAACAAACGGAAGAACAAAAACCATTATTATCTCAGTAGATGCAGAGAAAGCATTTGATAAAATACAACACCTTTCATGATGAAAACTCTAAGCAAATAGGGTATAGAAGAAACATTCCTCAACACAATCAAGGCAATTTATGACAAACCCATGGCCAGCATCTTATTGAATGGGGAAAAGTTGGAAGCATTCCCACTGTGAACTGGAAAGAGACAAGGATGCCCACTCTAACCATTGCTATTCAATATAGTCCTAGAAGTTTTAGCCAGAGCCACTAAGCAAGAAAAAAAAACTCAAAGGAATACAAATTGGAAAGGAGGTAGTCAAACTATCCCTATTTGCAGATGACATGATTCTTTATATATAGGGATCCAAAACACTCCACCAAGAGGCTATTGAAAATCATAGGAAGAGTTTGGTAATGTTGCAGGATATAAAATAAATACACAAAAATTGACAGCCTTTGCATACACAGATAGTGCCAAGGCTGAGAAAGAACTAAGATCAATCCCATTCATAATAGCTAAAAATAATCTAATACTTCAGAATAAATTTATCCAAGGATGTCAAAGATCTCTACAATGAGAATTACAAAATTTTAAAGAAAGAAATAGAAGAAGACATCAAAAAATGGAAAAATCTTCCATGTTCATGGATTGGAAGAATCAATATCATCAAAATGTCCACTCTTCCAAAAGCAATTTACAGATTCAATGCAATACCAATCAGAAAGACATTCCTCTCAGATATAGAAAAAATGATGCTGAAATTCATATTGAAACACAGGAGACCTCCAATAGGTAAAGAAATCTTATACAACAAAAACAAAGGTAGAGGCATCACAATACCAGATTTCAAAACATACTACAGGGAAGTTATAATCAAAACAGCCTGGTACTGGTACAGAAATAGGTGAACAGACCAATGGAACAGAATGGAAATGCCAGAAATCAATCCACGCATCTACAACCAACTTATATTTGACAAAGGAGCTAAAACCAATCCCTGGAGCAAGGACAGTCTCTTTAACAAATTGTGCTGGGAAAAATGGATTTCCACATGCAGAAGTATGAAACAAGATCCCTGCCTTACACATTACACAAAAACCCACTCAAAGTAGATTAAAGACCTAAATCTATGACCCAATACTATCAAATTATTAGAGAACATTGGGGAAACTCTGCAAGACATTGGCACAGGAAAAGAGTTCTTGGAAAACACCCCAGAGGCACAGGCAATCAAAGCCAACATTAACAAATGGGATTACATCAAATTGAGAAGCTTATGTACAGCAAAAGAAATACTCAGGAAAGTGAAGAGAAAACCTGACTGAATGGGAGAAATTCTTTGCTAATTATGCAACTGATAAATAATTCCTAACCAGAATATATGAAGAGATAAGAAATCTCACAACAACAAAACAAACAACCCAGTTAAGAAATGGGAAATGACTTACACAAACATTTTTCTAAAGATGAAACCCAAATGGCCAACAGATACATGAAAAAATGTTCAAGATCACTAGTTGTCAGGGAAATGCCATTCAAAATCCCAATGAGGTTTTACCAGAATGGCCTTCATATAGAAATCAACAAATAATAAATGCTGGTGAGGATGTGGGTAGAAAGGTACCCTAATCCAATGTTGGTGGGAATGTGAACTGGTATAGCCAATATAGAAGACAGTATGGAGATACCTCAGAAATCTGAATACAGGCCTACCATATGACCCAGCCATCCCACTATTGGGAATTTACCCAAGGGAAATGAAATCAGTAAATAAAAGTGTTATCTGCACACCCATGTTTATTGAAGCTCAGTTCCCAATATCTAAGACATAGAATCAACCTAAATGCCTCTCTACTAAAGACTGGATTAAGTATGCAATGTGTACACTATGGAATACTACACAGTTGTAAAAAGAATGAAATCTGGTCATTTGCAACAAATATGGATGAATCTGACACCAGCGCTGGAAGCCAAGGTGAGACGGGGTGCTCGCCCAGCACCACTGCACCAGCCACCGCCACCCCTCCCCTAAACCCACCCTGGGACGGACACTGAGACATGCATGACTAAGCGGGGGAGGAACTAGGAAATGGAACACAGTGAGTAGCACCCGCGGGAAGAGTGCGTGATTCAGGGAGACTAATTGAGGGACTAGGCAAGCCAGGAGCCCTTGGTGCCTCCACCCTCCCCCATATCGGAGCTGCAGTGGGCGGGAAGCAGCCATCTTGTTTGTTTACATTCGGGCTTAAAGAACTACCTCGGCCTCCGGGAGTGGTGCAACACTACACTCTTACGCAGGGGCGAGCAGCAAGGGAGGGAAGCTCAAAGCCCTCATGCCAATCAGCTCAAGTTACCAGAAAAAAAAAAAATTTTTTTTTGAATAGTGCCCGCGGGAAGAGAGCAGGATCCAGTGCACTAACTGAGGGTTCAAAAACCCCACATCATGAATGCTATACACACAGAAGCCAGAGATTGGAAGCTAACTACCATCAATTCTGCTCAGCTGTGCGGTATTACTTCCCTCCTGAGGAAAAAAAATAATAAATAAATTAATAAATAAATAAGTAAATAAAAAGAGAGATCTACCACACCTAACCCTGAAGAACTAAGCAGAGCTCTCTGGCTACACCCATCTCAAGCCTCCAAGGCTCCTCCAACAGCAGACAGCCCACTTAACACAGTCATAGTATAACAAGAAAAAAAAAAACCCACAGTAAGGGAAGAAGAATTAAAAGAATTCCTCCTCCAAAATGCCAAGCAATAAATGCAGAAACTGAGGCAACAAGAACAATGACCACATTATAACGCCCCCAAATGAACAAAACACCCCAAGCCAAGATTCTGAAGATGACGAGATAGAAGAAATGCAAGATACAGATTTCAAAAAATATATGATAAGAACATTTGGAAATTTTCAAAAGCAAATTCTTGAACTAAAGAAATCCTTACTGGACAGGATAGAAAATCTCTCTCATGAAAATGAAATCTAAAGGAGGAACAGAAATGAAATGCAGAAACTAGTAGAACAGGAAAGTGTGATAGTGAAGAGAAATCAAAATGAAATGAAGAACTCAATAGATCAAATGACAAAAACATTAGAGAGTCTCAAAAACAGAGTCAGTGAAACAGAAGAGAGAATATTGGACTTAGAAGACAGAGCACAGGAAACTATACAGTCAAACGTAAGAAAAGAAGAGGAAATTAGAAATCTAAAAAATATTGTTGGGAATCTACAGGATACTATTAAAAAACCCAACATTCGAGTTCTAGGAATTCCTGAAGGCATGGAGAGAGAGAAAGGATTAGAAGGCCTTTTTAGTGAGATTCTAGCAGTGAACAATCTGGGTTTGGAGAAGGCCAGAGATATCCTAGTACAGGAAATTCATAGAATCCCTCGTAAACATGACCAAAAGAGATCTTCACCATGACACGTTGTAATTAAACTCACCACAGTGAAACATAAATGATTCCAAAATGTGCAAGAGAGAAACGTCAGATTACTCTCAGAGGATCTCCAATTAGACTCACAGCAGACTTCCCACCAGAAACCCTACAGGCTAGGAGGGAATGGTGAGACATAGCCCAGGTACTAAGAGAGAAAAACTGCCAGCCCAGAATATTATATCCTGCAAAGCTCTCATTTGTGAATGAAGGTGAAATAAAGACCTTTCATAGCAAACAGAAATTGAAAGAATTTGTTGCCACTTGTCCAGCCCTGCAAAAGATGCTCAGAAACACAGAAACACGGCCATCAATGGGAAAGAAAGTAAAGGAAGAAAACCTACCAGTAAAAGTTCATAGAAAGCTCAAAGCATATACTAGAAATTATCTTTGGGAAAATGGCAGGGCAAAGTCACTACCTATCAATAGTCACATTGAACGTGAATGGTCTGAACTGTCCAGTCAAAAGACACTGATTGGCTGACCGGATTAAGGAGCAAAACCCATCTATTTGCTGCTTACAAGAAACACATCTTTCTAACAAAGATCTATACAGACTGAAAGTGAAAGGCTGGAAAAAGATATTTCAAGTGCTTGGCCCCTGCACCCCATGGGAGACCAGGATAAGCACCTAGCACCTGGCTCCTGCCATCGGATGAGTGCGGTGCGCCGGCCGCAGCGCACTGTCCATGGCAGCCATTGGAGGGTGAACCAACGGCAACGGAAGACCTTTCTCTCTGTCTCTCTCTCTCACTGTCCACTCTGCCTGTCAAAAAAAAAAAAAAAAAGAAAAAGATATTTCATGCCAACAGAAACCAAAAAAGCAGGTGTTGCTATATTAATATCAGACAAAATAAACTTTAACACAAAAACTGTTAAGAAAGACAAAGAGGGGCACTATATAATGATTAAGGGTTCAATTCAGCAGGAAGATGTAACTATTATAAATGTATATGCGCCTAATTACAGGGCACTGGTTTATTTAAAAGATATGCTAAGGGACCTAAAGGGAGACTTAGATTCCCAGTATGATAGTACTGGGGGACTTCAATACCCCACTCTCAGAAATAGACAGAAGATCAACAAGGAAACAGCAGAGCTAATTGACACTATTTCCCAAATGGACCTGACAAATATCTGCAGAACTTTCAATCCTACAACTAAAGATTTTACATTCTTCTCAGCAGTGCATGGAACCTTCTCTAGGATTGACCACATACTAGCCCATAAAGCAAGTCTCAGCAAATTTAAAAAAATTAGAATCATACCATGCAGCTTCCCAGACCACAGTGGAACGAAGGTGGAAATTAGCAACTCAGGAATCCCTAGAGCATATGCAAATACATGGAGACTAAACAACATGACCCTGAATGAACACTGGGTCATAGAAGATATCAAAAGAGAAATCAAAAACTTTCTGGAAGTAAATGAGGATAACAACACACATATCAAAACTTATGGGATACGGCAAAAGCAGTGTTGAGAGGAAAGTTTATATCAATAGGTGCCTACATCAAGAGATTGGAAAGCCACGAAATAAATGAGCTTTCAGTGCATCTCAAGGATCTAGAAAAACTGCAGCAAACCAGACCCAAATCTAGTAGGAGAAGCGATATAATTAAAATCAGAGAAGAAATTAACAGGATTGAATCCAAAAAAAAAACACATTGCAAAAAACCAGCCAAATGAGGAGCTGGTTTTTTGAAAAAATGAATAAAATCGACACACCATTGGCACAACTAACTAAAAACAGAAGAGAAATGACCCAAATCAATAACATCAGAGATGAAAAAGGAAATGTAACAACAGACACAAAAATCACAAGAATCATCAGAAATTACTACAAAGAGTTGTATGCCAGCAAAACACGAAAATCTATCAGAAATGGATAGATTCCTGGACACATGCAATCTACCTAAATTGAACCAGGAAGACATAGAAAACCTAAATAGACCCATAACTGAGACAGAAATTGAAACAGTAATAAAGGCCCGCCCAACAAATAAAAGCCCAGGACCAGATGGATTCACTGCTGAATTCTACCAGACATTTAAAGAAGAACTAACTCCATTTCTTCTCAAACTATTCAGAACAATTGAAAAAGATGGAATGCTCCCAAATTCTGTCTATGAAGCCAGCATCACCTTAATCCCTAAGCCAGAGAAAGATGCAGCATTGAAAGAAAATTACAGACCAATATCCCTGATGAACATAGATGCAAAAACCCTCAATAAAAAATTCTGGCCAATAGAATACAACAACATATCAGAGAGATTATCCACCCAGACCAGGTAGGATTTATCCCTGGTATGCAAGGATGGTTCAATGTTGGCAAATCAATCATCGTGATACAGCACATTAACAGACTGCAGAAGAAAAACCATATGATTTCTCACTAGATGCAGAGAAAGCATTTGATAAAATACAACACCATTTCATGATGAAAACGCTAAGCAAATTGGGGAAAGAAGGAACATTCCTCAATATAATCAAAGCAATTTATGAAAAACCTACAGCCAGCATCCTATTGAATGGGGAAAAGTTGGAAGCATTTCCACTGAGATCTGGTACCAGACAGTGATGCCCACTCTCACCACTGCTATTCAACATAGTTCTGGACATTTTAGCCAGAGACATCAGGCAAGAAAAACAAATTAAAGGAATACAAATTGGGAAGGAAGTAGTCAAATTATCCCTGTTTGCAGATGACATGATTCTTTATTTAGGGGATCCAAAAAACTCTAAAATAAGAGACTATTGGAACTCATAGAAGAGTTTGGAAAAGTATCAGGATACAAAATCAATGCACAAAAATCAACAGCCTTTGTATACACAGGCAATGCCACAGCTGAGGAAGAACTTCTAAGATCAATCCCATTCACAATAGCCACAAAACCAATCAAATACCTTGGAATAAACTTAACCAAGGATGTTAAAGATCTCTATGATGAGAATTACAAAACCTTAAAGAAAGAAATAGAAGAGGATACCAAAAAATGGAAACATCTTCCATGCTCATGGATTGGAAGAATCAATATCATCAAAATGTCCATTCTCCCAAAAGCCATTTATAGATTCAATGCGATACCAATCAAGATACCAAAGACATTCTTCACAGAGCTGGAAAAAATGATGCTGAAATTCATATGGAGACACAGGAGACCTCCAATAGCTAAAGCAATCCTATACAAAAAAAACAAAGCCGGAGGCATCACAATACCAGATTTCAGGAAATACTACAGGGAAGTTGTAATCAAAACAGCATAGTACTGGTACAGAAACAGAGGGATAGACCAATGGAACAGAATAGAAACCCCACAAATCAACCCAAACATCTACAGCCAACTTATCTTTGATCAAGGATCTAAAACCAATTCCTGGAGCAAGGACAGTCTATTCAACAAATAGTGCTGGGAGAATTGGATTTCCATGTGTAGAAGCATGAAGCAAGAGCCCTACCATACACCTTACACAAAAATCCACTCAACATAGATTAAAGACATATATCTATGACCCGACACCATCAAATCATTAGAGAACACTGGAGAAACCCTGCAAGATATTGGGACTAGTGAAGACTTCCTGGAAAAGACCTTGGAGGCGCAGGTAGTCAAAGCCAAAATTAACTTTTGGGATTGCATCAAATTGAGAAGTTTCCGTACTGAAAAAGAAACAGTCAGGAGAGTGAAGAGGCAACAGACAGAATGGGAAAAATATTTGCAAACTATGCTACATATAAAGGATTAATAAACAGAGTCTACAAAGAGATCAAGAAACTCCACAACAACAAAACAAAGAACCCACTTAAGAGATGGCCCAAGGACCTCAATAGACATTTTTCCAAAGAGGAAAACCAAACGCCCAACAGACACATGAAAAAATGTTCAAGATACTAGAAATCAGGGAAATGCAAATCAAAACCACAATGAGGTTCCACCTCACCGCGGTTAGAATGGCTCACATTCAGAAAACTACCAACAACAGATGCTGGCGAGGATGTGGGGAAAAAGGGACACTAACCCACTGTTTGTGGGAATGCAAACTGGTTAAGCAACTATGGAAGGCAGTCTGTAGATTCCTCAGAAACCTGAATATAACCCTACCATTCAACCCAGCCATCCCACTCCTTGGAATTTACCCAAAGGAAATTAAATTAGAAAACAAAAAAAATGGTCTGCACCTTAATGTTTATTGCAGCTCAATTCACAATAGCTAAGACCTGAAATCAACCTAAATGCCCATCAACAATAGACTGGATAAAGAAGTTATGAGATATGTACTCTGTAGAATACTATACAGCAGTCAAAAACAATGAAATCCGGTCATTTGCAACAAGATGGAGGAATCTGGAAAACATCATGCTGAGTGAATTAAGCCAGTCCCAAAGGGACAAATATCATATATTCTCCCTGATTGGTGACAACTAGCTGAGCACCAAAGGGGAAACCAGTTGAAGTGAAATGGATACTATGAGAGACAGTGACTTGATCAGCTCTTGTGCTGCCTGCTGATGTACAAGGTAATACTTTATCCATTTTAGCATTTTTTCTCTGTTTTGTTCTAGTACTAGTGGTTGAACTCTGTAATTAACACACAATTATTCTTAGGTGTTTAAATTTTAATTGAAAAGTGATCCCTATTAAATGTAACAGTAGGAATAAGAGAGGGAGGAGAACAATATGGGACATGCTCAATCGGACTTGCCCCAAATGGTGGAGTTAGAATCATGCCAGGGGATTCCAATACAATCCCATCAGGATGGCATGTATCAATGCTATCTCACTAGTCCAAGTGATCAATTTCAGTTCACAATTGATCACACTGATAGGTCTAAGAGTCAAAGGGACCACACAAACAAGACTAGTGTCTGCTAATACTAACTGATAGAATCAAAAATGGAGAGAATGATCCAGCATGGGAAGCGAGATACACAGCAGACTCATAGAATGGCAGATGTTCTAGATATTACTTTGGCCTCAGAATCAGCCCTTAAGGATTCGGATCTGGCTCAAGAGCCCATGAGAATATTCTAGGCATGGAAATCCAAGACACTCTGGGGAAAAAAAAAAAAGAAGACCTAAATGAAAGATCTCTGCGAGTGAGATCCCAGTGGAAAGAACAGGTCATCAAAGAAGGAGGTACCTTTCTCCAAAGGGAGGATAGAACTTCCACTTTGACTATGACCCAGTCAGAATAAGACCAAAGTCAGCGAACCCTAAAGGCTTCCATAGCCTTGGCAACTCATGACTAGAGCCTAGGGAGATTACTGACGCCATAAACAAGAGTGTCAAATTGTTAAATCAACATCAGGAGTCACTGTGTATTTACGTCTCATGTGGGATCTGTCCTTAATGTGTTGTCCAATGTGAAGTAATGCTATAATTAGTACTGAAACAGTATTTTTACACTTTGTGTTTCTGTGTGGGTGCAAACTGATGAAATCTTTACTTAGTATATACTGAATTGATATTCTGTATATAAAGGTAATTGAAAATGAGAAAAAAAACGTGTTGTTAAATTGGAAATTGCATAGAAAATTAATCAATTTTTTAAAAAATACCATGTAGGATCTCTGTCCTTAATGTGCTATCCATTGTGCTTTAATGCTATAACTAGTACTCCAACAGTATTTTTCACTTTTTGTTGCTATGTGGGTGCAGACTGTTGAAATATTTATTTAATATATGCTAAACTGATCTGTATATAAAGAGAATTGAAAATGAATCTTGATGTGAATGGAAGGGGAGAGGGAGTGGGAAAGGGGAGGGTTGTGGGTGGGAGGGAAGTTATGGGGGGAAGCCATTGTAATCCATAAGCTGTACTTATTCATTAAATAAAAACTCTAAAAAATAAATTAATGTATAAAGTGAAAAAAAATGGATGAATCTGGAAAACATCTTACTTAGTGAAATAAGGGACAAATACCATATGTTCTCCCTGATCTATTGTAACTAATAGAGCACCTAAAAGGAAATCTGTAGAAATGAAATTGACAGTTCAAGACAGTTCAAGAAACGATGACTTGAATTGCCCTTCTCTTGACTGTTGAGGAACAGTTTTTTTTTTTCATACTATTTGTTGATCTCCTTACTTAACATAGAGTTAATCATATATATATAAAGTCAGTTAAAATAGATCTCAGTAAAAAATGAGTGAGAAAAAATATTTTGGTTTATGAATAAAAAGATAAAAACCATAACTGTGAATTCAAATCTGTCCTCATTGGAAATCTAAAATTTTCCTAGTGAAGACATAATGCAACTAATCATGTTTCCTATAGAAGTCTGCAAGACTTCATTTCAAGATCATGGATTTGATGAGTTTGTGTTTATTTCATAAAAATTCTGTGGCATAATGAAAGTAATGGATTAAAGAAATCTTTCATCTTGACCTTGCCTTAAATCAAAGCAGTTTTGTCCCACTGCTAACATCTATAGCAATCTGGTACATTTAAAACTGTTGTGACCTTTCATTGCAATTTCATTTCTTGAAGTTCTAACTTACTTTAATTTTAGTTCTGTGTTCATTTAACCTAACCAGATTTAATTCATTGGAATCTAAGAGGGGTAATCTTAATTAGTTGTTCCAAGGAAGGGAACTATGACTGTGTAGAGATTTCTGCATGACTCACTTGGGCCATTGTCTCAGTGCACAGCAGTGAGAGATGTAGGAATAATTGTCTTGCTTTTGACAAAATGGTTTAAAAATTACTCACTTTTGTTGAATAGAATGTAAAGGGCACAGATATGTCAACTAAAAAAAAATACATGGGCTTAGGTCAAGCACAGCTTTGCTTAAAAGATTATTACAAGAGTGGAACAAGGGAATTTTACAACAGGGAAAAGGCTCTAAATGTAAGACTTGAAGCACCTCTTAGGCAGAAAGGGATTTCCCTCTGTAGAAGGAGTAAGCAAGGCTAGAGAGAACCTAATACATGCAGTGGAATAAATTCAGCATTTTGTTCTAATTGATTAGGGAAGCAAAACTGTTTAGTTGAATTATTTATAAGGCAAAGAGTAGAAACTTTGGAGGGTCTTTGGCTTTGTCATACGGTTGAAGTAGAATTAAGGCTCACAATCAGCTGACTTCTCTCCAGCAGAAAGAATGTAGGAGACCTTTATATCAATCGTCTTCTAAATCAGTCTGTACAGTAAATCATATCCCTATCCATGTTCTTACTCTGCAGAGCCTAGGCAGTGCCACAGAAATACTGCTAAACTGCCAACTGGAAGGTTGAAAACTGAATGAATTTCTTGCTTCCTCCAGTGTGAGGAGTCCTACTCTGAAACTCACTCATTTCCTTCAATACCAAGTAAGATTTTGTTATATTTTTCTCTTGACTTTAAAAAACAAGTACAATTTGTTTTTAAAGATTTGAGCCTAGAGTGACCAACAATGGGGAACAATGGGAACTATCTAAGTGGCACACAGCTGGCTGAGTATACATTGTTTAAAACCTTTCTCTCAGGTTATATGTGTCTGTAAATAGTGAATTTCTCCAAGCCCTTCACTCATCTGTAAACTAGAAATGGCAAAACTCTCCTCTCGTGAGATTATAAGTAATACTTAAGATATTCTGTTTACATATACATACATATACATACATATACATAACATTTAATGAGCATCAATAAAGCTAGCTGCTATAAAACGAAAGTATCATAATGAAGGGGATAGAGGATCTTTTATTTTTATGATTTTTTAATATTTTCTCCCTTAATTTGAATGTGCCCCTAGTTAAAATTCTTGATGTTTTGTTTTTGATTTTCCCGGGGGTGTTGGTGACTTAATTTTGAATTCTCTATGGTTTTTTTGTTTTTATTTTTGTTTTTTAATTCCAGTAGAGGCATAAAGACAAAAATCATAGGGCATTCAGGATTTACTTTTCAAACCATTTCACTAACAAAATGTTAAGTTTTATCCAAGAAAAAAGAGGGCACTCTTTGTTTAGAGGTAATAATGAAACAACAAAGGAATTTTTGTCAGGTTATTGAAGAGACATTTTCTGAGGTGAAAAACAGAACAAATCTTACATTAGAACACAATGTATTTGAATGGATTAAAATGCTTTGGCTATTAGGGCAAAATAGACATAAATGCTCTTATAACTGCAGTTTTGAATGATTTAATAGCACAAAAGGTAAAATAATAAAATTTGAAGGATAATTTTTTCTCATAAAGACCAAGTAAGAAAAATATTCACCATTAATTTCCAGTTAGTTTGCTTATAATGCTGCTTATTTTTCCTAGGAGAAAAAAACCTCAGAAAAACTTCTTAAGCAAATCATTGGGTTCCAATTCATTTTTTCTGTCAGCCTTGCCATTCAATTAAAAATTATCTGCCCATTTAATTTTCTGATTGAACATAGAAGTTATTTATACATGTCAAAATCTAGAAAATTCTTTGTAGTTTGCATTTCAGTGTTAAATGACAATTACAACCAGCTTGATCTCCTAAAACCTAAGAAACTCCTCTAATAAAACATTATTACTGAAATGTTCACTCTTGATAATAAAAGAATAAAAAACTCAAAAGAGAATCTGTGGCCTTAAAGTGATCAGCATCATGTAAGAAACTTGAATATCCACACACATGGGGGAAACAGAACAAAGGAAGGAAGGAATCCAGGAACCAGCTCTGCAACCCTGTACTCTTTTTATTGATAAAACCTCTTTCAGGGCATAAACTGCCTTAGTACTCATAACACCATGCTCTCCATTTGTACCTAGGATAAGCCATCTGCAGTTATATAGTGTATTTGTAATTAGAGCAAAGAAGTGCAGTGTTACTTTTTGGTTGGTGGAGATTTTTGTTGGCTCAGGTGTCACATATTTGTAAGTGTATGTGACAACAGCCGTGATATTCTGGTGACAGAGGCTCCATTCCAGGCATTCCGTTCCAGCACTTTCTTGCTACAGATGAGATATGGGTGTGGGTTGGCAGAATAATTTATTGGGGATGACAAAACCCTGATGACAACACACAAGGCCCAGGTTTATTGTCTATGAAGGCACTTTTAGTTATTATTATGCAATTTCAGAGTTGTCTATAATTAAGTATCAGATTAAAATCCTTGTGGAAATGATGCATCATCTTATTGAACTGAATTTCTGGTTTTTGTTGTTGTTATTCTCTTTCACTTTATTTTCTTCCCCCAACAACAATCCCTTAGTTTCTATCTACCTGTATTTTATTACATTCCCTACTGCTATAAACTAATATTCCTAGTCTATTTTTCAGCAGTTCCATTAATTTGATGTTTATTTCGTATTCATATTCCCTAATAAAAATGCTAATTATGATCATATCTAACAGTGACTGCTGAGGCACCCTACCAAGTCCTTCCTACCTCCAACTGGACAAATTCACATTTATCATTAGGGTTTGGTTTGTCAGCCAGAATGCAGTATTCCCAACTGCTTTTCCTCGAAGCTGCTAAGCCCACACTGGGAAATAAATCCAATTCACAAGACACTCTATCAATTATTCTAGCAAACCTTAGAAGCAGAGCCACATTATGCTTATTTGGCAATGTAATATTATTGGGAAAGTGAAAAATATTGAAGATAAGATTGGATTTATTGTTACCTAGTCTCATAATACAATCGCTTTACTTACTGTTTCTATGTGTTTACAGTTTTCTGGAATCATCTCTCTGAATATGAACTTCTCATGTTTGCCTATCTTTAATGAAACTGCAAATAATAAATCTTTCTGCATGAAATTCCTGCTTATTGCCATCACCAAAATGTATTGAAAATTGAATCTGATCTCTTGACTTTATTTTTGTATTCTTGAGCATTCATGTTGTTTTCCTAAATTCTATTTTGACAAATTATTTCATACTCTAAATAATAAAAACTTGTTTTTTTGCTAATTGACTTAATGATTATGACCCACTTACTTTTTTTTTTAAGATTTTATTTATTTATTTGAAATTCTGAGTTACCCAGAGAGAGGAGAGGCAGAAAGAGAGAGAGAGAGGTCTTCCATCCACTGGTTCACTCACCAGATGGTCCCAACAGCCAGAGCTGCGCTGATCCAAAGCCAGGAGCCAGAAGCTTCTTCCAGGTCTCCCAGGCGGTGCAGGGGCCCAAGGACTTGGGCCATCTTCTGCTGCTTTCCCAGGCCATAGCAGAGAGCTGGATCAGAAGTGGAGCAGCTGGGACCAGAACCAGCACCCATATGGGATGCCGGCACTGCAGGCTGTGGCTTTACACACTACAACACAACACTGGCCACCAATCCACTTACTTAAAAGAGTCTCCCTGTTCACTAAACATTCACTACCTTATTTACTAAAAAGTTTTCATTTTTCAAAGATAACTTTAGTCTTCTAGATATGACATTCACTTAGATTTTTTAATGTTCTATTTTGTAAGCTATACAGATACTGAAAAAATAATTCACTATGCCACAAAGGAATGATTTGCTATAGAAGAAAAATGCATTCAGTCTAAGTAAAACTCTAGGCTTGTTGAAATCAGAATATACCCACTTTTCTTAGGAAGTTGTGAACCACTCTACCATTTTCTTCAACCATTTTTCTCCTTTTCTTCTGTTTATCCAGAGACAAACAATTCTTTTTTATTTTTATTTTTTTGACAGGCAGAGTGGACAGTGAGAGAGAGAGAGACAGAGAGAAAGGTCTTCCTTTTTTCCATTGGTTCATCCCCCAGTGGCTGCTTCGGCCGGTGCACTGTGCTGATCTGAAGCCAGGAGCCAGGTGCTTCTCCTGGTCTCCCATGCTAGTGCAGGGCCCAAGCACTTGGGCCATCCTCCACTGCATTCCCGGGCCACAGCAGAGAGCTGGACTGGAAGAGGAACGACCGCCACTGGGACAGAATCTGGTGCCCCAACCGGAACTAGAACCTGGAGTGCAGGCGCCGCAGGGGGAGGATTAGCCTATTGAGTCTTGATGCCAGCCTAAACAATTCCTTTTTTTTTTGTACAAATATGCCACTCTGCCACTCTGAGGGTCATTTTCAATCTCCATCAGCTATAGTCCTTGTGTATATCAGCTCTACTATTGCAATTCAGTCTTTCCCATAGTGCTGCCATGAAAGTGATTTCTTGTTGAACCCACAGCTACAGATAAAGCAATTCTGAAAAGATGTACCACCAAGAGTTCAAAAGCAGCTCTGGTTTTCCTCATAGAACTTTACCTCCTTTTATCTGAGTTTTGTAACCACAGTTTGGAAGCAAGACCTGTTGTGCTCACTTACAAAAATCCATCCTAGTTGTTATCAGGTTGTTAAATAACACCTTCCCCTCTACAATTTCCAATTTCAGTTACCACAGTATTTCAATTGTGACTGATTCTATAAAGTACTAATGTCACTGCTAGCTTTACAGCCCACAAATCACTAGGCAGATAACAGATGTGAACAATCACATGACTCCTATCAAAGTCTAAATGTGCGTGGTCCCTGTCTAAACGTCACTGAGTTCATACAAAGAAACACATGCTCTTCCGTTGCCTCTATGTGCCACTATGTGTCATATTACAAACTAGAATAACTTAAAGAGACAGTTGAGCAACAGAAGTGAAAATGCTGCAGATAAACCGAGAATAATGAAATCAAAATCGAACTGAAGTGGAGCTACAGCTGATTGTGGGACTGTTCACACTGTCCCCATGGCGCAGACTCTGGTTGTGCCACTGGAGAACCAGGAAAGGTGAAGCTATGGAGGAAGCAGTCATGAAGAACAGGATGACCCTGTCCCAGAGGAAACGATGCTGCCAAACACTTCTTATAAAAGGGTTTTTAATTTTTTTATTAACATAAAGTGGACAGATCTCCTGCATTCCATAGGTACAGTTCCAAGGAGACAACCACACTTCCCTCACTTTCCTGTTGCCCCCAAATCCCCCTCCCTTCCTCTCTCCCCTCTCTACATCAGTTTTTGCAAAGACATAATTTTAATCCAGTCTATATTCATGAACTTAATTTGCCATTAATCATAATATTCAATAAGTAAAAAATAAGAATACCACAGGAATTTTTGGTGATATTTTATAACATTGAAAGAATAAACCATAAAGTGTTGTTTCTGAAGAAACCAGTATGACAGTTGGCCAAGGCATAGAAAAATGCTCAGTGTGTATCGTTAGCTACATGATAACAATGCAAGCACTGTTCAAGTTACCCTGTATACGTTTTTACAAAGAAATAAGATGCTTTATTTATTAATGTTTACAATATTTAAACAGCAGTGTGTTAAATAAATACCATCATTTTACATTTTTAAAAGGTATCCGGAGTATACTTAAAAGCAATAGTTTCAGAGTTAGTAATATTTTGACAAAAATTCCTAATTGTCATGGAACAATACTAAATTTCACTAATTGCTAACTGATAGATTTGCATGCTTTCATCTTGCATAGGCATTCAATATTCTTTCACTATTGTGCAAAGTTTAGGACTACCTATAACAAAAAAATTTAAATATATTTTTAAACATCAATAGCCACTGGAGACTTATTTTTAAATTGAGAAAAGAGGGCTTTGCTTATGATGTCCCCATGGGCATTCAATTTTAATGTTTCAACACAAAATAGCATATTCCCAGTTTAATTTCTCACACTTCCTCCTCAGAATCTTAATCTAAATGCTGCGCAGGTTCTGATTTTCTTCCTTCCTGTACAAAGCTCAAGTAGCTTACACTTCTGATAACAAAGTTGTGTATTGTTCTCAGATGAGTGCAGATGTCTACATCACCCAGGAAACCAGAGATGCAACTCTAAAAGGAACTCTCAAGGGTTTACAATTGACTGAGTTCCATTGGATGCTGGTGCTGAATTGCGCCAAGAGAGCTCTATGTACACACTTCTGAGCCAAACCATGGCTGTTGAAAGACTGGAAGAGGTTTGGCAATTCATGGGGGAAAAAGAGCTCAGAGGAGTTGATGGAATCTTTTTCTCAGATTTGCAGATTGTCTAAATTAAACTTGCCACTCAAAGTATGAACACAGATTGTCTCTTGTTTATTCAGAAACTTAGAATGGCCCAAAAGAAAGTGACTGCCAAAGGGACAGAGTTACTAGAACAGAACAAGATGTCCCCATCCTGCAATACTTTTTGATTCCAAAGAATGTCATTTGGAACCCCAAATGCATTTTCTTCTATGCTCAGTGTGACACATCATGGACAGGACAGCCACAGAAACCTACTTCACTCAAAGCACGGCTCAATTGTGGTGATCATTATGTGGCAGTAATCCTATATATTTCTAAGGGTTATTTATTCAACAAGATCAAAAGAAGGAATATAGTCAGAGCCCTGGAAAGGCATAAGTAGTCTACAGAATCTGTCTTTAACATGTTATTTTGATTAGAAAACCTAGGGAACAATAAAAAAATATGACATAACTACACCACCTACAGATAACTGTTTATTATTTTAATGCATCTTTCCTAGCATTTGTTTATATGCAAACATGTATGTGTGAATGTGCATAGTGACATTTTTAACAAAAATATGACGATAATATGAATTTTGTTTTGAAATCTGCTTTTCTTCACTTAACACATTACAGCTACTATAGTAATATATATCTACATCATATTTATGAAGGGCTTTATTTGTTATGTAACTATAGCAGAACTTACAAAGCAAACTTTATTTTGGACATTGTTATCAGCTGAAGGTTTCCTACCTCTCTTCCCCCACCCACATTAGTGGTGGATCCTTTGGGGAAGTGAATTGGCAGAACATCATGAGTGGGATAGAGCCCTTATAAAAGAGACCCCAGGGACCTGTGCTGCTCTTCCACTATGTGAGAATAGAGGTAGAGAGCACCATCAACGAGAAAGGCGCTCTCATCTGATACTGAAGCTACAATCCTCCTGGTCTTGGACTTTCACTTCTCCTAAACTGTGAGAAATAGATTTCTACTACTGAATGGACTAAGACAGGCATTTATATTCTTTTCTTATTTTTGCATAAGTACATGTATGTGTTTCATTGAATATCTTCACATATGGAGGGGCTCCATAAAAAGTTAGTGGAAAATGGAATTAAATGATAATGAGCAGGCCAGCGCCATGGCATAGCTGGTAAAGCCGCTGCCTGCAATGGTGGCATCCCATATGGGTGCTAGTTAGAGTCCTGGCTGCTCCACTTCTGATCCAGCTCTCTGTTATGGCCTGGGAAAGCAGTAGAAGATGGCCAAGTCCTTGGGTCCCTGAACACTTGTGGAAGACCTGAAAGAAGCTCCTGGCTCCTGGCTTCATAGTGGTGCAGCTCTGGCCATTGCTGCCAATTGGGGAGTGAATCAGCGGTTGGAAGACCTCTCTTGCTCTTTGCCTCTCCTTCTGTCTGTTCGTAACTCTGACTTTCAAATAAATAAATAAATCTTTAAAAAAAATGAGCATTTCCCATGAACTTTTTGAATCTTCATTGTGGGAAACCTCTGCTTAAATTGCTAATATTAAAATGTTAAGAGAAACAGAATATTTCATTGAGTGATTTTGATGTGTATCTTTACAAAAATGACTTTTATAAAAGTTGTACTCCCTTATATTCCAATCACACTGTATGAGAGTAATTTAAAAAGCTCCAGGTCTCCCCCGTGAGTGCAGGAACCCAGGGACTTGAGCCGTCTTCTACTGCTTTCCCAGGCCACAGCAGAGAGCTGGATTGGAAGTGCAGCAGCCAGGACTTAAATCAGTACCCACATGGGATGACAGCTAAAGTTGCAGCTTCACCTGCTACACAGCGGTGCTGCCCCTCCAGTGCTGCTCCCTCTCATCTCCCAATTTTTGTTTAAATAAGCTGTCTTTTAAAAAATCTAGATTATGCTTTGGTTTTGGATATTGCATAGTTCTTAATTAAATGTTACACATTTGAAATCTAAAGTAAGGTATATTAATAGTTTATGGCCACATTTTTCTATGTCTAATTTTTACTCAGATGCAAGGATTTTTAAACTTTTTGCACTAAATTAAATTAAATTTATGAATTTTTTATTTTTATGATATACTGTAGCATTTATATGACTATATTTGCCCATTTGCCTTCCAGCTCAATACTCTTTTTTTGGTGATAATAAAGGCAATTAGATTAGTAGATTAGTGGAAGATCACCTTGGTAGTGTGGAGGTTTGCTTTCAGGTTTTGTTAGAACAGGCCTGTTTTGATTTTTCCCTTTTTCCTGAAATATAGCTCTTATTGTTAAGGTATGGCTCTCCAGATTCTCTGGAAAGCCTGGGCTGCTTTTAAAAAACTGTCATTAAATTGGTGGGAATCAAGCTTCTAACTCTGTATGTCCAGCATCCAGGCACCTTCTAAGATCTCTGTGCAGTGTTAAAGGCCTTGCAGCTGTTTTCCTCCTGGGTGCTTTTGAGGCATGTCGGTGCAGTGCTGGAGTCAGCCAGGATTTGAGAGGTTTGCACACAGAGTTTGGAGCTCCCCCTTGTGTCTCTCTTCTTTCTGGGATTCCTCTACCCTTGGTTTCTAACAATATGTCCACACCCAGCTGCAAAGGATGTATGGAAAATGGAGTGTTCATTTCAGGTGCCATGTAGGCAAATTAGATTAACTGGTGGCCATATTTACATTTTCATTCTATTTTAACACATATTTATTTATCAAAGTAGGAAATAATGTTTATTGATATCCACATGCAATCTGAAAGATTAATATACCCCATCATTTGGGGCAGTTCCGATTGAGCATGTCCCAAATTGTACATCTCCTCCCTCTCTTATTCCCACTCTTATATTTAACAGGGATCACTTTTCAGTTAAATTTAAACACCTAAGAATAATTGTTTGTTAATTACAGAGTTCAACCAATAGTACTAGAATAAAAAATTACTAAAATGGATAAAGTATTACATTGTACAACAACAGTCAGCACAAGAGCTGATCAATACACTGTTTCTCATAGTGTCCATTTCACTTCAATAGGTTTCACCTTTGGTGCTCAATTAGTTGTCACCGATCAGGGAGAACATATGATATTTGTCCCTTTGGGACTGGCTTAATTCACTCAGAATGATGTTTAGAATTGTGCCAGGGGATTCCATTACAATCCCATCAAGGTGGCATGTACCAAGGCCATCTCACTAGTCCAAGTGATCAATTTCAGTTCACAATTGATCACACTGATAGGTCTAAGAGTCAAAGAGATCACACAAACGAGACTAGTGTCTGCTAATACTAACTGATAGAATCAAAAAGGGAGAGAATGATCCAACATGGGAAGCGGGATACACAGCACACTCATAGAATGGCAGATGTCCTAAATAGCACTCTGGCCTCAAAATCAGCCCTTAAGGCATTCAGATCTGGCTCAAGAGTCCATGAGAATATTCTAGGCATGGAAAGCCAAGACACTCTGGAAAAAAAAGAAGACCTAAATGAAAGATCTCTGTGAGTGAGATCCCAGTGGAACGAATGGGGCCATCAAAGAAGGAGGTACCTTTCTCTGAAGGGAGGAGAGAACCTCCACTTTGACTATGACCCTGTCGGAATAAGATTGAAGTCAGCGAACCCTAAAGGCTTCCATAGCCTTGGCAACTCATGACTAGAGCCTAGGGAGATTACTGATGCCATAAGCAAGAGTGTCAAATTGTTAAATCAACTTCAGGAGTCACTGTGTACTTACGTCTCATGTGGGATCTGTCCTTAATGTGTTGTCCAATGTGAAGTAATGCTATAATTAGTACTGAAACAGTATTTTTACACTTTGTGTTTCTGTGTGGGTGCAAACTGATGAAATCTTTACTTAGTATATACTGAATCAATCTTCTGTATATAGATAATTAAAAATGAAAAAAAATCTTGGTGTTAAATTGGAAATTGCCTAGAAAATTAATCAATTTTTTAAAAAAAATATCATTTAAGATCTCTGTCCTTAATGTGCTATACATTGTGAATTAATACTATAACTAGTACTCTAACAGTATTTTTCACTTTGTGTTGCTATGTGAGGGCAAACTGTTGAAATCTTTACTTAATATATAGTAAACTGATCTTCTGTATATAAAGAGAATTGAAAATGAATCTTGATGTGAAGCAAGGGGAGAGGGAGTGGGAAAGGGGAGGGTTGCGGGTGGGGGGGAAGTTATGGGGGGGAAGCCATTGTAATCTATAAGCTGTATTTTGGAAATTTATATTCTTTAAATAAAAGCGTTATAAAAAAAAGAAAGATTAATATACCTTTATTTCCTCTTCTCATCTCCCAATTTTTGTTTAAATAAGCTGTCTTTTAAAAAATCTAGATTATGCTTTGGTTTTGGATATTGCATAGTTCTTAATTAAATGTTACACATTTGAAATCTAAAGTAAGGTATATTAATAGTTTATGGCCACATTTTTCTATGTCTAATTTTTACTTAACACTCTTTCTTTAAGACTTTCAGGAAAATAAGCATATAAAACATTTCATGAGTTGTTGTTTCCCTGAAAATATATGCTTGCTTCTTCAGCAGTGAACAATGGCTTCTAAGGGATTGTAGATTTCTCTGTCTTAACTCTGTTGACATTTGTTCCCTGTCTTCTAGTATTTAGGCTTTTTTTAAAATGTAGATTTATTTATTTGAAAAGCAGAGTTAAAGAAGCAGAGGCAGAGAGAGAGACAGAGGGAGAGTTCTTCCATCAGTTGGTTCACTCCCTAAATGGCTGCAATGACCAGGGCTAGGTGGATCCAAAGCCAGGAGCCTGGAGCTTCCTCTGGGTCTCCCCCGTGAGTGCAGGAACCCAGGGACTTGAGCCATCTTCTACTGCTTTCCCAGGCCACAGCAGAGAGCTGGATTGGAAGTGCAGCAGCCAGGACTTAAATCAGTGCCCATATGGGATGACAGCACTGCAAGTTGCAGTTTTACCTGCTACACAGCGGTGCTGCCCCTCCAGTATTTAGTTTTATAGGAATGACAAATGCTGGTCCAGATTTTTGGTCTTTTGTCAGGTTTTCTAACTGGATGCTTAAAAGATTTAATACTTGTTTTTGAAATTTGTTTTACTGAAAAACATTTCTTTCCCTTAATGTTGTCTGTATTTTATGCATTATGAAGACCAAGTATTTTTAAATTATACACTAAACATTGAAGATGACACATTATAGAACTTTTTAAGCACTATTACGATTTTTTGTTTTCCTCTTAACTGCTATTTAACCGTATCCAAGTTACTTATTTTGAGATAATTTTAATAATTTTATGTTTTCTTTTGATTTCTTGAGTTTTAAAATCACATTTGTGATGGTATTTTCCAATGGTTCCGTATCATCAAAGTAATCTAATGTACTTATTTTGAAAAATACATATAGTGCAGTCCAACTCCAAAAATACCGAGCCAGCATCTCTGGGGAGAAAGTAATGGGAAAAATTTAAAATAAGCATGTGAGTGACAGTCACACATCCATTTGGGAAATGGTTTATGTATTTTTTCTTATGCCTGTATTTGATTTTCTGTCTCTATCCTCCACGTTGTTTATGCTGTTTCTTTTTTTTTAGATTTATTTATTTACTTGAAAATCTGAGTTACACAGAAAGAGGATAGGAAGAAAGAGAGAGAGAGAGAGAGAGAGAGAGAGAGAGAGAGAGAGGTCTTCCATTTGGTGGTTGACTCTTCAATTGGCCACAATGGCTGGAGCTGCGCTGATCTGAAGCCAGGAGCCTCTTCTGGGTCTCCCACACAGGTGTAGAGGCCCAAGCACTTGGGCCATCTTCTACTGCTTTCCCAGGCCATAACAGAGAGTTGGATCAGAAATGGAGCAACCGGGACTTGAACTGGCGCCCATATGGGATGCACTGCAGGTGGCAGCTTTACCAGCTATGCCACAGCACTGGCCCTAATGCTTTGTTTTTTGTAGTAACCCTTTCATTTTCTTTCCCTGTGTTCTCTAGCAATTTCCTAGTCTGGTTCACTCCCTAAATGGCTGCAATGACCAGGGCTAGGTGGATCCAAAGCCAGAAGCCTGGAGCTTCCTCTGGGTCTTAGGCAGAGTGGACAGTGAGAGAGAGAGTCAGAGAGAAAGGTCTTCCTTTTACTGCTGGTTCACCCCTCAATGGCCTCTATGGCCAGTGCACCGTGCCAATCCGAAGCCAGAAACCAGGTGCTTCTCCTGGTCTCCCATGGGGTGCAGGGCCCAAGCACTTGGGCCATCCTCCACTGCACTCCCGGGCCATAGCAGAGAGCTGGACTGGAAGAGGGGCAACCGGGACAGAATCCGGTGCCCCAATCAGGTTAGAACCCAGAGTGCCGGTGCCACAGGCAGAGGATTAGCCTAATGACCCACGGCACCGGCCCATTTATTTGTTTTTTGTACAATCTAATATATGTTCAATTATTTTATTGTCTTTTTTCAAATTCAGTAATGATTAGACACTTCAAGTTAATACTTACTAATTTCTAATTATTTTGTTTATATAAATGCAAGTTCATTTTGAATCTTTTTAAGTAGGAATACAAGTTTCTTGAGTTTTCTAAAAGGTAGTAATTTGTCTTGAGCAGGTCAGTTCCACTGGGGCCATTTTCTCTGACTCACTTTCTCTCTTTGAACTCTGGAATCATTTCACACCCTCATGTACAGTGATGTATATTGTGCTTAAAATTCTTAGACTTTCCCACTGTTGCAAATGCATCCATGTCTTTTCTAAGACAAAATGAGGAAAGGGAATATTGGAGCTTTGTGTAGTTATTGCCTGAGTAGAAAAAGAAGGAACATCAACTAAGTAGAAAAAGATAGTTATAAAGAAAAAAAAATGTAAAGAAATGTATTTGTTTATTTGAATGTCAGAATTACAAAGAGGGAGAAATGGAAAGAGAGGGATCTATTTATTTGAGAGGCAGAGCTACAGATAGAGAAAGGGAGTGACCGAGAGAGAGGTCTTCCATCATGTGAATGCAGAAGCCTTGAAGGTAGATGGGGTTTTGATGGCTGTGCTGAAGATCTTTATACTCTTCCAAGAGCAATGGGAAGCTAGAGGAGAATTGTAAAGAGGGATGGACATAGTCAGTCTTGTGTTTGTGGGAACTTTCTGAAATCATGAGAGTAGAATTGCAACATCTACTCCCTTGCTGAATTCCCCTGACTCCCTCTTACATTTAGCCATGGCCCTTCTGAGCTGTGACTGTGATTACTATAAAGGATAACATCTACTTTTGCCCAAGAAGCCTTTTCCTAAATATATGTCATATATCTTTATTTATATCGATATCTATATGTTATATATATTTTATTGTGTGCTATATTGAGCTTTCTTTGCAAGCTTTTACTGTGGGTTATATTGAACTTCCTCAATCTGACCCTCTCTTGACCACATCTTGAAGATACAGGGCTTAGTTACAGTAAGTTTTCCAGCTCCTATTTGGGTTTTATTCAATGAATTTTGAATATTTCTTTCACAATTTCATAATTTCAAAAGCAATTAGTGGGGAAGGAGGAAGAGAACTTAAATGCATGGTCCTTATGTTATCTTCTGAGGCTGAAATAACTTGCTTCTTGACAATGTTTTTATTTTTAGATATAATAATCTGGTTATCTAGTTCCCCAGATTTGGTATGGTAGTATCACGTTTTAAAAGGATAGGTCTTAGGAAATGAGGTTTCCTACAGATATGATTTCATGATGCAAAATGATACTAAATATGTACTCATTCATTGCAACATTCTAAGAATACAAATGAAAATAACCCAAATGTTCATGTATGGAGTAAATCATGCTACACTCATACAAGGCAATAAGATACAGCTGAAAAAGAAAGTCATACTGATGTTAAAAGGTATCTAGGATCAAATCTCCAATATCTGATTCTGTGAAAAACTCAATTCAGAATAGTGTAAAAATGCAGATGGCAAAATATATAACCATGTTGGTTAGCATTTCATTATTTTTAAGGCAATACTGGAAGGATATACAAGAAAAAGCTAAAATGATTATAGCAGATTAAAAGAAATAGTGGTAGGAGCAAAAATTCTCAGCATAAACATTTTTATATAATTTTAATGTTTGAAATATGTATAAGAATTATTGACTTAAAAATAAGTTAATGTAAACTTAAAAACTTAAAAGAATTAGGTAGAAATACTCGGGGAAAATCTGAGTACTGCTTTTTTTTCTAACAAACAATAAAAATCATTCTTTTTGGCTGTGGAGCTGATAAGTCATTCAATTCTAGTCTTTTTAGGTTTTTAACTGAAAATTGGCATTTATATAGGAGTTTCTAAAATTTTTGTTTGGGATTGTATCTGCTGTGTTAGCTATTTAAGCAACCATGTCCATTGCTACTTGCACCACTCTATAAAGAAATCAAAAAGGTTTCAGAAAAGCAACAAAGTTAGGCCAAACAAAAGCAGACTTGGTTAATGTACTTCAAGTGTAACAATTGTACCAGTCTCCACCTCATGTTTCCAATAGAAAGGTCTTTAATACATTTGTTTTATTTTTCCATATGCCAAGTTTCACATGCTGTGATGGAATTTCCAATAGTCATGTACATTCTTAAAAACAGCTTCTCCAGATGGCAGTGTAAAATGTTGAGACATAAAGTCCTATCTTGGTCCCAAACTGTATAAATTAAAGGAATATTGATCTTAAAATACTGGTGCAGTAAATAATTGAAGCTTTAGCCTGCACTGGCTCCTGGCATAGTTAGAAGTTTTGTCTTCATAATGGTCTCCCAGGCAAGCCTTTAAGCAGTCAAGCCCATTAACTCTTTATAGAAATCAACTTTGTCAACTTATTGACAGATTTCTTTAAGCACAGGTCTCTTTTTTGAGGCTGATTACTTGCTCTGGCATAGTGATGACACAGTGCACCATATTATCTGAATACTCATTTAAAGAAGCTATAAACAACTACCTACAAGATGAATGCAGGTGCAAAAAGTGGCACAGTTTTCTTACTGCCTCTTATTTTTCTGTTATTTGTACTAGTCTCTAGTCAAAAATAGAGTATTCATTGGAGAAATGGAATAACTTGAATTTAGTGGTATAACTTGCCTTACCATAACACCACCAATTTTTTTTCATTAACAATATGAAAACAGTCTTAATTTTATAAAAGATATTTAGAAGATGACATTTTGTGAGTGCTTCATTTTTATTTATTAATATATAGAAACCAGAGTCCATGAATTTCATAGATAAAATTCCAAGAATATGATATTTTCCTCCCTCTCCCCCTCCCTCTTCCTTCCTTTCCTTTTTTTAAAAAAAGATTTATATATATATATTTGAAAAGCAGAGTTACAGAGGGGAGTGGAGAGAGAGAGAGAGAAAGAGAGACAGACAGACACAAAGGTCTTCCAACTGCTGGCTTCCTCCCAAAATGGAGGCAATAGCCAGATCAGCACCAATCTGAAGCCAGGAGCCAGGAGCTTCTTCTGGGTCTCCCAAGCAGGTGCAAGGGCCCAAGGACTTTAGTCACCCTCCACTGCTTTCCCAGATCATATTTGAGAGTTGGTTAGGAAGTGGAGCAACTAGGACTTGAACTGGCACCCATATGGGATGCTGGCACTGCAGGTGGCAACTTTACCTGCTACACCACAGTGCCAGCCCCTCTTCCTTTCCTTTTAATTTTTTGTGGTAATATACTTTCAATTTACCTTGTAATGACAGGCTCAATGTTCATCTAAACAAAGAGCTCTAGAAGTAAAAGGTAGATAGACCACTGTTCCACAGGGGTATAAACAAGGGTTGTAAAAAGCATTCAAATCACAAAATGTCACAAAATGTCATTTAGCTCACCATACATTAAGGTTTTTTGTTGTTGTTGTTGGTACTGTATTTTTTAGCTACAACCAAACAGAGAAAACATAATAGTATTTGTCTTTTGGGTTCTGGTTTATCTCATTAAGCACAACAAACTCCAGTTCTAGCATCCATTTTGTTGCATGAGATGGAATTTCATTCTTTTTCACAGCTGAGTAATACTCCATTGTGGATATATACCAAATTTCATTATCTAGTCATCAACTGATGGCTGGGTGCATTCCATATCTCAGCAATTGTGAGTTGAGCAGCTATAAACGTGGGGATACATATAACTCTTTCATATGCTGATGTTATTTCCTTTGGGTACAGTCTCAAGACAGGGATGGCTGGATCATCTGTTAGATCTATTTTCAGATCTCTGAAGAATCTCCATACCGTCTTCCACGATGATTCTACTTGTTTACATTTCTACCAACAGTGTAACAGGATACTTTTTTTTCTCTGCATCCTCACCAGAAGTTTTGATTTTTGGATGACACCCATTCTAATTGTGGTGAGGTGAATCTCATTGTGGGATTAATTTTCATTTCCTTGATGGCTGGCAATCCTAAGCATTTTTTGTGTCTGTTGGCCATTTGAATTTCTTCTTCTGAAAAATGCCTGCTCAAGTCATTTGCCCATTTCTTAAGTAGATTGTTTATTTTGTTGTTGAATTTCCTGAGCTTTTTACAGATTCTGGATATTAATCCTTTATCAGTTGCATAGTTTGCAAATATTTTCTCACATTCTTTCTGCTGCCTCTTCAACTCTTTTTTTATTTGACAGGTAGAGTTATAGACAGTGAGAGAGAGACAGAGAGAAAGGTCTTCCTTCCAATGGTTCACCCCTGAAATGGCTGCTACAGCTGGCGCTGCGCCGATCGGAAGCCAGGAGCCAGGTGATTCCTTCTGGTCTCCCATGCAGGTGCAGGGGCCCAAGGACTTGGGCCTCCTGGGCCACAGCAGAGAGCTTGACTGGAAGAGGAGCAATTGGGACTAGAACCCAATGCCCATATGGGATGCCGAAGCCAGAGGTGGACCACGGTGCTGGCCCCATCGCTTCACTTTTTCGAGTGTTTCTTTTTTGTGCAGAAGTTTCTTAGCTTGGTATAATCCCATTTATCTATTTTTTAATTAATTGCCTGTGCATCTGGGGTCTTTTCCATGAAGCATTTGCCTACACCAACGTATTGCAATATTCCTCTCTATGTTCCTCTAGTAATTTGATGGTTTAAGGTCTTAGGTTTAGGTTCTTGATCCATCATGATTTGATTTATGTATTGGATGTGAAGTAGGGTTCTTGTTTCATACTTCTGCATGTGCAGATCCAGTCTTCCCAGCACCATTTGTTGAAGAGACTGTTCTTTCTCCAGGAATGGATTTCAGCGCAGTTGTCAGAGATTAGTTGTTTGTAGATGCATGGATTGATTTTTGAGGTTTCTCTTCTATTCCTTTGGTCTACATGTCTATTTTTTGTGCCAGTTCTAGGCCGTTTTGATTATAACTGCCTTTTAGTGTGTCTTAAAACCTAGTACTGTGAGGCCGCCAGCTTTTTTGCTGTTGTTCAAGATTGCTTTAGGATTCGGGGTCTCTTGTGTTTCCATATGAATTTTGGGATCACTTTTTCTAGACATTAGAAGAATGTCCTTGGTATTTGTATTGGGATCACATTGAATCTGTACATTGCTTTGGATAGTATGGATATTTTGATGATATTAATTCTTCAATCTGTAATCATGCAAGATTTTTCCTTTTTTTTTTGTGACAGGCAGAGTGGACAGTGAGAGAGAGAGACAGAGAGAAAGGTCTTCCTTTGCCGTTGGTTCACCCTCCAATGGCTGCCGCGGATGGCGTGCTGTGGCCGGCGCACCACACTCATCCGATGGCAGGAGCCAGGTGCTAGGTACTTTTCCCTGGTCTCCCATGGGGTGCAGGGCCCAAGCCCCTGGGCCATCCTCCACTGCACTCCCGGGCCACAGCAGAGGGCTGGCCTGGAAGAGGGGCAACAGGGACAGAATCCGGCGCCCCGACCAGGACTAGAACCCGGTGTGCCGGCGCCACAAGGCGGAGGATTAGCCTGTTGAGCCACGGCGCCAGCAGATTTTTCCATTTTTTGTGTGTATTCTTCTATTTCTTTCTCTAATGTTTTATAATTTTCATTGTAGAGATTTTTCACAACCTTAGTTAAATTTATCCCAAGGTATTAAATTTTTTGTAGTTATTATGAATGGGACTGATAGAAGGTGACATTTAAGCAAAAAAAAAAGTGGAGCACAACACTATAATTTTTCAGAATAAATAGTGATAGCCCATTCTGCTGCAAATATTTGCAGTTTTAATTTAAAATCACTTATTAGTGAAAACTAAAAATGGTAGTATATCAATATATAGAAGATTAAGACATTATTTCACAATATTTAGCATACAGAAAAATATTTATTTTTGTGATGGAAGTTTTCTTTAGATAGCATTTGCAATGAATTGAATGTTTGTGTACTCTCAAATTCATAAGTTGAAATCTTAGCTCTCAAGGTGGTGATATTAGGGTGCAGAGTCTCTGGGGAGAAAATTAAGTCATCAGAATTAGGTCATTAGAGCCCTCAAAAATGGGATTAATGCCCTTATAAATGGGATTCTGGAGAGATCTCTGGTCCTCTTCACACCTTGGGAGGATACAATGAGAAATGTTCAGTATGCAGCCCAGAAGAGGGCCTGCACAAGACCTGACCATGGCACTTTGATCTCAGACTTCAAGCCTCCAGAACTGAGAAATACATTCTAATTTTGTAACTGTCTCATTCTACGAGAACAGGCCAAACTAATATTTTTTTCCTGCCTTCTTTTAAACAAGGAGCATAGGCTGGAAATAAAGAAATCAAATCAAAATTCTGGAAAGGGAATCTGACATAAATAAGCTCATTGAATCAAGATCAGAAATAGCTGAGTCCAGCATTATGGCAGGTTGTCTAATAGCCGAGTCCAGCATTTGTGATGCTGCATCCCATATTTCAGCACCACTTTTTCAAACCCCAGCTGCTCTGCTTCTGATCTAGCTCTTACTACCATGCCTGGGAAAGCAATGAAAGATGTCCAAGTGCTAGGACACTGCCACCCACATAGGAGACCCAGATGGAGTTCCTGACTCCTGGTTTTGGCTTGGCCCAGCCCTGACCATCATGGCCATTTGGACAATGAACCAGTAGATGGAGGATCACTTTCTCTCTGTCTCTCCTTCTCTCTTTTTCTCTCTCTGTCACTCTGCCTTTGAAATAAATAAATCTTTTTTTAAATGAAGACTATAAATGGTTTCTGAATCTGTGGCTTACCACTTTGTGATTCTGGATATTTTAGACCTCTGTCATACAGCTTTCTCACCTAGTATAACACTGTGTGCCTAATAGAATACCATGTTACAATGTATATAAACATTTGAATTGTTTAAAAGGAACACATTATCACAATATTTTAGTATCTGCCTCACTTAGAAATTACAGTCTATTTTGGGATTTCAGAGACCATGTTGGAACAAGCCCAATATTCAGCTATTTGCTTAAATTTACATGCTTGTGTGGATAAAACATTAACATAATTGATAGAATTCCACCATTTGGCATTACGTAGATGAAACTAAAACAAGCTGAATCCTGTAATTTCCTGCTTATCCCAGCATCTTCAAGTTCCAGCAACAAAGAGTTCTGCATGTCAGTTCAGCCCTCCTACCACCTGAACAGAATATTAGCAGCAGAGGATCAGAGCTAGTGTTTGTGCTGGACCCTACCTACACCAGACATACCAAGCTGGCTCATCTATCCTTATTCAGTTCTTCCTCATAGATTCACCTTGATTTTCTGAGTGCTTTCTGGGTTGCACTAACTACTGTCATCAGGGCTTATGTTGATCCCAGTTTTCTTAATTGAGGCCTCAGTGCCCCACCTAACAAAACATAGACTCAATTCTCTCTGCCTATCTTCTCCATTCTCCACCCACTCATTATCATTCATTGACTTAAGATCTGATTTAGCCTGAACTAACCATCAGAGACCTGTAATATCATCACCTCCCATACTATTTATTAGTTGATCCTCTAATTATCCCGAAGTCATTTTTAGTTGTTGGTAGTTGAGTCCTATTTAACCGATAAACTTGAAAACAACTAAAAAAAGAATTTCCAACCTCCATATGCATCTACACCCACATGCTCTGACTTCTTGCATGCTTCTAGAGATGAACTATGCTTGCACTCATTCAAATGCGTTGTTATTTTTCCTATATTAAATAACAAAACAAAACAAAACCAAAATCTTTTGTTTTCTCTCACTACCTGCTGCTAGGTAGCACTACATCGCTTTGCATTCTGTGTAACAGGGGAAAATGCCACAAAATTTTCACTATACTCTTGGAACTTCACCTCTGACACCAGATGTGCGTGGCACTTTTTTCTCCATTTATAAAAAAATGCTTATTTGTTGTTTCTTCTACTTGAAGTAGAGAGAGAGAGAGAGAGAGAGAGAGAGAGAGAGACCTTGCATCTGCTGGTTTACTCTTCAAATGCCCACAACAGCAGGGCTGGGTCAGAGAAGATTCAGGAGCTCAGATTCTACCTGGGTCTCCCACATGGGTGACAATGGCCCAAGCACTTGAGCCATGATCCTCTGCCTCCCAGGATGCATTAGCAGGAAGCTGGATCAAAAGTAGAGAAGCCAGGAGTTGAAATGGGTCAAAAAAAAAAAAAAAAAAAGAAATGGTACTCTAATATGCGATGTTAGTGTCCCGAAGGGTGACAACCTGTTGTGCCACAATGCCCATCCTATTCTTTTTTCTCACACATCACTTCAGTTCTCCCAGAGAAATAATATGAGTGTCCTACAATTTAACACTATCTTGACACTATCAGGAGGTAGCATCAGTTCCCACAGATTAAAGGATAAGTCCCACAAGCTTGACCTCTACTTCAGATACCAATTATAAGCAATAGGTCTCCAGATTATGACAACTTCTATAAAATGTAGCTATAAATCAAAGGTTCCAACATTCAATTTCTTGGTCTTTGCCACTTTCTAGAATAGTTCAAAGAACTCAGGAAAGCAATTTACTAATTAGATTGCCAGTTAATTACAAAGGCTATAACCCAGTAACAGCAGATGGAAAAAGATGCATAGGACATGATACAGGAGAAGGAAAATGGAGTGCCCATGCCTTTTCTGAGTGCACCACCCTGCAAGGACCTAGAGTTCATTCTGAAATCTCTCTGAACCCTGTAGTTCAGGGATTTGTGTGGAGGTTTCATCATGAAAGCACAACTGATTGAGAACTCAACTCAATCTCTGGTTCCTTTCCCCTTCCCAGAGGATAGAGGGTGAGACTGAAAATTTCAAGCTCCTAACCATGGCTTGGTCTTTATGGTGACCAACTCCCTCACAGGAGCCCACCCACGGAATCACCTCATGAAAACAAAAGACTCCTATTACCTAGAAAATTCCAAGGATTAGAAGCTCTGTGCCAAGAAACAGAGCTGATGATAAAAGAATGCTTCATATATTAAATCAATATAACAGTTTTTAGAGAAAAAATATCTTAAAGGCATTGTCTACATTCAGTATCCAATTTCACTCCCATTTTCCTCTCTTAAGTCAATTCTAATGTGTCTGTCTTTTATGCTCAACTTAACAACAACCGCTCTTATCTAGATTACCTATGATTTCTACATTGCCAATTATTATTTCACTTCTTGGTGCATGAGCTCATTTGATGTGGATGAGCACTCCTCCTCTTTAATACTCTTGGCTATTCTACTTTGGTGGAAGAGTCATCCCTTATGTCCACTACCACATCCTAGAAATTCCCTAGAATTGGTTATAAAATATGTCCAGGATCTGACCATATCATTTCCTCTGTTAACTCCCAAAGTCACCATCACCTCTCTTTGGACTATTGTGATGACATTGAGACTAGAATTCCTGTATCCACTTCTGCCACATTACGATAATTTTTCAACATAACAGCCAACACAACCCCTAAAAACTTAAGTCAGATGATGTCTTTCTGTTCAAAATCTTTCAGTGGCTTCCCATTTACAAGGCCTTGCAGGATGTGATTGCCAATTCTCTCCCCAAAGATACTCTACTTATTTATTCTGCTCCAGCAAATTGATGTTGTTGGCCTTCTCAAACATACAATCAGAAGTCTCTTCCTCTTGAGGTGCCACACTCTTATTTCTCACCTTTGTCTCCATGTTTTTTATGAGTATATCTTGTCGGAGTAGCTGAAACCATGTAGAATCCCAGCTACAAGGGATCTTCAGTGTATAACTTGCAGCTAGCTAAGTTTCATAGTAAAGGGAAGACACATGAAAGGGGTTGGAATATGATGCTAAGTAGGTCAATCTGATGGATATGCCATAGGAATGGAATAATATCCAAAGTTTAGTGGGGAGAAAAGTTGTGGAAATGAGTAATAATTTAACTCTACATAGACACAAGAAAACAGACTGCCTTTGGATAAAAGGAATCAATAAAATAATAATATATTGCAAACAATAAAAATGAATTTTGACTTTTCTGTTTTCTATGGACCTTTTAAAGGAGAGATATTTTAGACCCCGGACAACTATGACATCTATAAAATTTTGTTCCCATAAACAATGTAAACTTTCAGGATTGTTTTTGGGTAATGAATAAAATCTATCATCCCATGTAAACTACTTATGTATGTATTAATTACAGATTATAATTTGAATAGCATGACAGATTTATCTCATGTAAACTATACAAGCAGACTGTTAGACTTCATAGGTCCTTTATAAATTTATACACTGGTCAAAACATCGTCACCATTCTCAAAAATGATATACAAAGTTTCCATTCCAAGAGCTTACAGAATTTTAAGAACTTTTTCTGGTAAGTATTTTTTCTTGTACTTCAATGAGGTTGTGTAATGAAGAAATTCATAATAACTAGCCCAAGGCCACATACACAGCTATAGATAAATTCTCAGAACTTGTCATCTCCTCATGAGATTATTCCATTTCTTTAAATTAAGAATGTGTACTTGTTCAGAACATGATATAAGAAGAGAACATTAAATGAAAGTGGGAAAAGTATTTTGTATTTTATTCATTTCTTAATGGCAGATTTTACAGTTAAGTAATTCCAATATCTCAAATTAAAATACTAATTTGATATTACTTTCTGTCATTGCTGTTTTTTCCATATCACTGTATCAGTCCTCTTGGCTTCCATTCAATCATTGATGGAACTGCCAACAGAGTTCAAAAATGTTTCACCACTGGATAAATTCCAGTGTTTTTGTGGTATTTTCTTTGGAAATAGGTTTGCTCTTCTATCCAATATTTCACACATCCCAAACCATCATAATTCAAAATATCCCTGAATCATTTCAAACACTGTTTTTCTTGGGAAAAGTATATAAATACGAATATTAATTAATAAATGTAAATAATTTTTCACTTGTTTTCTATGAGATATGATCACAGCCCCTTTTGCTGAATTTTCTTCCTAAATGATTTTGTATTCTATAGCTTTCATAGACTTCTAAATACAGTTTACTGAATGAATACAGATTGGTATTTATAATTGAGAACTGAAGATAATTGCTTTGAAGAAAAGAGTCCTGTAGCTTAGCAGGTAAAGCTGCCACTTGCAGTGCCGGCATCCCATTTGGGCACTGGTTCAATTCCTGGCTGTTCCACTTCTGATCTGGCTCTCTGCTAAGGCCTGGGAAAGCAGTAGAAGATGGCTCAAGTCCTTGGGTCCTGCACCCACATGGGAGACCTGGAAGAAGCTCCTGGTTCCTGGCTTCGGATTAGCCCAGCTCTGACTGTTGCAGCCATTTGGGGAGTGAACCAGTGGATGGAAGATCTTTCTGTCTCTCCCTCTCACTGCCTGTAACTCTACATCTCAAATAAATAAATAAATAAAATCTTAAAAAAAAAGAAATAAAGAAAAGAAGGACCGGCACTGTGGCATAGTGGGTAAAACCACCACCTGCAGTGCCAGCATATGGACATATGGGTGCCGGTTTGAGTCCCAGCTGCTCCACTTCCAATCGAGCTCTCTGTTGTGGTCTGAGAAAGCAGTAGAATGTGGCCCAAGTCCTTGGGCCCCTGCACCCATGTGGGAGACTCAGAAGTTCATGGTTCCTGGCTTTGGATCAGCCCAGCTCTGGCAGTTGTCTTCATTTGGGGAGTCAACCAGCAGACGGAAGATCTCTCCCCCCCCCCCCCGCCTCTCTGTAACTCTGCCTTTCAAATAAATAAATAAAATCTTAAAAAAAGAAGAGAGTCCTCAAAAACAACCAGTTGTTCATGTGAAGAATTGATCTTAGTCTCTTAATGTTTTAAGCTGCTTTTGTCTGCCTTTTTACCTTTGGACAACAGCTGCTGGTTATTAAAGAAAGCAATTGATAGACCTTCATTATGCATTTACTAAGTGAGAATGTTACTTTGGACAATAAGTGATGCAAACAACGGTGACAATAATTTTTTTTTTAAATCTTAGATATAGAAAATGTAACATTTTGCCTTAAAATCTAGTTCAGCTGGGGCCATGATTCAGGATGTAGGCAATATTTCCCCTCTCTGAGAGTTTGAATGGTTTGAATATAGAAGAAGAGGTTTCCAGACAATGGGAAAGTGGTGACCAGAGACTTAGAAGTGTGAAAGAATTGTGAAAGTCATCAGTTAACCAGCGGTTAGCAGCACAGGGGCTATTTTTTGGCTCAAAACATGGTTGATGTAACAGTTGTATAGATTAGAACTGGAAATGCAAGTTAAATACAGACCTATGTGTGGCCTGGGGAAAAACAAAGGAGTTTAAATATCATATTTAGATGCATTATAAATCAGAGTCAGAAATTCGTAGTCCAGGCTGGCGCCGTGGCTCAACAGGCTAATCCTCCGCCTTGCGGCGCCGGCACACCGGGTTCTAGTCTGATCAGGGGCACCGGATTCTGTCCCGGTTGCCCCTCTTCCAGGCCAGCCCTCTGCTGTGGCCCGGGAGTGCAGTGGAGGATGGCCCAGGTGCTTGGGCCCTGCACCCCATGGGGAGACCAGGAAAAGCACCTAGTGCCTGGCTCCTGCCATCGGAGGAGCACGGTGCGCCGGCCGCAGCGCGCCGTCCGCGGCGGCCATTGGAGGGTGAACCAACAGCAAAAGGAAGACCTTTCTGTCTGTCTCTCTCTCTCACTGTCCACTCTGCCTGTCAAAAATAAAAAAAAATAGAAAAGAAAAAAAGAAATTCGTAGTCCATGGACTTTAAAGCTAGCACCAATATCCCACTTTTACTCCACTTGAAGGTGTATGGTTTGCAGCTCCTTCTGTAAACAGCAATCAGCCATCTAAAGCAGTTTAGTACAATGACATATGGAGTATAGTAGGGTTTTTTATATTTTATTTATTTATTTGAGAGGTAGAGTTACAGACAGAGAGAGAGACAGAGAAAGGTCTCTCATCTGCTGGTTCACTCCCCAAATGACCACAAGAGCTGGAGCTGTGCTGATCTGAAGCCAGGAGCCTGGAGTTTCTTCCAGGTCTCTCACATGGGAGCAGGAGTCCAAGCACTTGGGCCATCTTCTACTGCTTTCCCAGGTGTAGCAGAGAGCTAGATAAGAAGTAGAGCAGCTGGGAGTTGAACCAGCACCCAGATGGGATTCTGGTGCCACAGATGAAGGCTTAGCCCACTACACCACAGCACTGGCCAAGAATAAGATAGTTTTTTTTAAGAGTCTGGATATAATGCTCAACAAGAACTGAGTAAGTAGATAAACTTGAATGACAGGAATCTACTAGGAGATGAAAACAGCAATTTCAGAGCAAAATGATAAAGGCCCTAACCAACACAGGGGTAGTGACAGAGAGGAAACAGAAATTCTTGAGGGCATTTCATGTTTATTTACAGTCTTTATGAAGATCTCATATGGTGGCCGAAACCAGTAATTTTTGTACTCATGTACCTTATAATTTCATATGAAAGGCAGGCTATGATCAAATAATAACACAGATGAATATAAAACTGCAAATATTGTAAGCACTTTAAAGGGGAGAATATGGTTGTAATTGAGGGGTTTGAACTAAATCAGTTGGAAAACTTCAAGTAATGCTTGAGCTTGGCTCTGAAGGATGAACTGGAATTAATCATAAACAGAGGGAGGGTAAGAGGGTACAGGCAGAAGACACAGGGAATGGGAAGTCCTATGGTGGGAGGAACACGATAAGTACTAGACTTGGAGGAGAGCCCAGTTTGCTGAATTGAAAGAGGAAGAAGGTGGAGAAACAGGAAGAGGCTTTATTAAGAAGAACAGTCTTATCCTAAGAAAAACCAGAAGATTATTTGAAGGTTGTATGCACTTGGATAATAGGTTCAGATACGCCTTTTATTTTTTTTATTTTTTTGCCAGGCAAAGTTAGTGAGAGAGACAGAGAGAGAGTTATACACAGTGAGAGAGAGACAGAGATAAAGGTCTTCCTTCCGTTGGTTCACTCCCCTAATGGCTGCTACAGCCAGCGTTGTGCTGATCTGAAGCCAGGAACCAGGTGCTTCCTCCCGGTCTCCCATGCGGGTGCAGGGCCCAAGTACTTGGGCCACCCTCCACTGCACTCCCGGGCCACAGCAGAGAGCTACACTGGAAGAGGAGCGACTGGGACAGAATCCGATGCCCTAACCAGGACTAGAACCCGGGGTGCCAGTGCCACAGGCAGAGGATTAGCCAAGTGAGCCACGGCGCTGGCCTCAGATTTGCCTTTAAAAGAACATACTGTCTATATTACAGTCTATAGCAATGATAAATAAATACAGGAAGACATAGTTGAAAACAAACACCTTTTGGGACCAGCACTGTGGCATAGTGGGTAAACTGCCACCTGCAGTGCTGTCATTCCATATGGGTACTGGACTGAGTCCTGGCTGCTCCACTTCCAGTCCAGCTCTCTGCTGTGCCCTGGGAAAGCAGAAGATGGCCCAAGGCCTTGGGCCCCTGCACCCATGCGGGAGACCCAGAAGATCCTGGCTCCTGGCTTCAGATTGGCACAGCTCCAGCCATTGCAGCCAATTGGGTAGTGAAAAAGCAGATGGAAGACCTCTCTCTCTCTCTCTCTCTCTCTCTCTCTCTGCCTCTCTGCCTCTCTTTCTCTGACTTTCAAATAAACAAACAAACCTTTTTAAAAAATAAAACAAACATATATAGAAGAACTGAAGTTTGGACAGAGAAAAGATATGCGTGAAATAATATATTCAGCACTTCTGGAAAACGTTTCATGAAATAACAGTGTAAAACTCCTGAGGGCACAGTGTTCCAGGCTCCAAATAATTTTGGGAAATGTGACACATTCTATCTCCTTCTTGGGGATGTGCAGTGAATGTAGCATATAAAATGTTAAAACTGTGAAAGTAGACAGTTAAAAAACAAAACAAAGCATGTTTAACTTTGTTAAACCCAGAATATCACAGTTATATCTGACCCTGAAATTTATTGCACTCAGAATACACCTAGGGAAATACAGCTACAGTCTATTGCCTTTCAGACACAGAACTGCTTTTCACTAAATGGCTCTGACTAGCTTCTTATATGGCCATTATGAGATATATTTTGCTACTTAAATTTTAAAGAATAATACTGAAGAGAGAAAAACAAGAATACCGTTTAAGCCACCAGGGCCGGTGTTGTGGCATAGCAGGTAGAGCTGCCGCCTATGATGCTGACATCCCATATGGCTGCTGGTTTGAGTGCCAGCTGCTCTACTTTCAATCCAGCTCCCTGCTAAGGCACCTGGGAAAGCAGCAGGAGATGGTTCAAGTACTTGGGACCGTATATGCTCATGTTGGACCATGATGGAATGTCTGATCCTGGTTTCATTTGGCCTGGCCCAGCCTTGGCAGTTGGGGAGTGAACCAGTGGATGGAAGAGTAGATGGAAGATGTCTCTCTCTCACTCTTTTTTTTGTTTGTTTACTTATTTGACAGGTAGAGTTAGACAGTGAGAGAGACAGAGAGAAAGGCCTTCCTTTCGTTGATTCACCCCCCAAATGGCTGCTACGGTGGGCGCTGTGCTGATTCAAAACCAGGAGCCAGGTGCTTCCTCCTGGTCTCCCACTTGGGTGCAGGCGCCCAATCACCTGGGCCATCCTCCAGTGCCTTCCTGGGCCACAGCAGAAAGCTGGACTGGAAGAGGAGTAGGCAGGATTAGAACCCAGTGCCCGTATGGGATGCTGGCGCCACAGGCTGAGGATTAGCCAAGTAAGCCATGGCGCCAGCCCCCAGAGTGTCTCTCTTTCTCTCTCTCTCACTCTTAAATTCTGCCTTTCAAATTTTAAAAAATCTTAAAAAAAAAAGCACCTTTAACCCATCAGGCTACCACAATTACATAAAGAAGAAATAATTTTAGAAGCATAAAGAAAATAGAAATAAGGATGGGCTTATTACTTATAAACTGCTGTGGGGTCAAGAAATTTTTAAAATTATGTTTGATATTATGTACCTCTAAAAATAAGATATGGAAAGTCAAACAATAGCCAGCCTCCAAGATAGCTCTAATGACCCATGCCTTCTTTTTATGCCCTCACTTAGAAGTCTCCCATGATGAAGCAGGTCTGACCAATAGCATGTGGTGGCAGTGACAGTGTGAATTTCAAGGCTAGATTATAATGGACAGTGCAGCTTTTCCATGAGCTCCTGAGTTGCTCCATCTAGGGAAAGCCAGTCACTATGTCATAAGGATTCTCAACCCAGTAGAGAGACTCAGCCAGCGTCAAATTGCCAGCCATGTGAGTGTGACACTAACAGCAGATCTTCCAGCTCCAGGCAAGCTTTGAGCTGCCTGCAGACCCTTGCAAAATAGGGCTTCCATTGCACAAAAGACACCCAGCAATAGTTACCTGGTTAAGCAGTTAAGTCTTCCCCAAATTCCAGATTTACAGAAAACATGAAAGGTGATAAAAGATTGTTGTCATTTAAGCCACTAAATTTTGGGGGTGTTTTGAAGAGCAGCAAGAGATAAATAACAAAGACTTTTTTTTTAAAAAAGGAATTATTTTGAAAGATGCTTAATTTTTAATATAAATCACAGGATTGTGCTTAGTCAATTAAAAAGTAATGATTGTGGAAGCATTTAATTGCTTTCTAAATCAGTCTATACTATACTGTTCAGAGAGAAACCTCAAAGGATATCATATGATAATTTGCAGAATTTTTAAAAAATCTGATGATATAAATCACAGAAAATGACAGGTAACATCATAGATACTAATGTATAACCCTTCTTTTTTAGTGGAAGCAAATTGTTACAGAAGTGGGACTTTAGAAGACTGTCATACCGTGAATAGGATAAGGTTTCTCTGATGATGAATCTGACACAAAGGCTTTGAAAACTCTGCTAGCTGCTCTGAATGAAGCAAAATTTTTCACAAAGTGAAGAGAATGAATCTCACACTTTGCAAGGTCTTTTCCTTAATAACATCTTCCATACCCTTTCCACGATGGCCTACTCAATTAGACACAATAATGGAGGCCTGTGATAGCATAGATAATTCATTTCCGCAATCCTAACACTTCATTTCATCTATTAGCTTCAACCTGTTCCTCATGACTTAACTCAGGGTGCTTCCAATACAGAAAAATGACAGTCCCAGAGGTTTTTTTCCCCTCATTCTCAGCCACTGTAGGAATCTTTTTTAAGGTCGAATTGCTTTAAATGAGAGATGTTTGGGGAAAACGTGAGAACATGTAGCTGAAGAGAATCTGTAAATAAAACTAGTCTTAGGAAACTTAAGGTTTCGCTATTCTAGGTATGACAGTTTTATTTATTTTAAAATATTCTTGACTCAGAAATTCTGGAAAATTTTACGTTAATCATAATGTGGAAGAAAATATGAGATTTTGTGTATTTTATTTTTTAAGAAACACGTTCAGCTTCCAGTTTCAGCTTCCCATGGGTAGAACTGGCCCCGAAGTAGTCATTCTGTCTTTACAACAAGAAAAAAGCTGAACAAACCAAAAATAAATGAATTTTCTTGGGCCAAGCAGAGAACTATGATTGCAAGTTTCTGTGCTTTGAAGAGGATATAGCTCCCAAACTTTGGGATTTGGGTTTCTGAAAATCAGAAAAATTGTAACAGAAATGAGGGATGCCTTTGATGGGCTCGTCAGTAAACTGGACACAGTGAGGGAATGACTTAGTGATCTTGAAGATGTATCAGTAGAAAGTACTATGATGGCCGAGTGGTTAAGGCGTTGAACTCAAAATCCAAGAGGATTTTCCAGTGAAGATGTATTGGTAGAAATGTCAACAACTGAAATGCAAAGATAAAAAGGAATAACAAAAGAAGAATGTAACAGAACTGTGGGACAATTTCAAAATTTGTAGTATATATTTAATTGAACTATCAGAAATAAAATAGAGAAAGGATCACAATATTTGTTGTGGTAATGGCTGAGAATTTACCAAAACCTGACCTAGGAAATTCAGAGAATACCAAACTCACAAAACAAACACACATTTGCAGAAAATTAAAGACAAACAGAAAATCTTGAAAGCAGCTAGGGGGCCAGGTGGCTGTAGTGAGGGAGTGGTGATGGAAGGAGATTTTTCCTGTTGAAGAACAAAGCTATGAATTACTAAGATTTCTATCAGAATACATGTAAACAAGAGCACAGTGGAATGAAATATATAGTGTTGAAAGAAAAAATTCCACCAACCTAGAACTCTGTATCCAGTGAATTTATCCCTCGGATATGAAGGAGTAATGAAGCTTTTCTAATACAAATAAAAACGGAGTGGAAAAAAAGTTCTTCAGAGAAAAGGATATTATATGGAACAGAACCTTAGGTGTATATAAAGAAAGAACATCAGAGAAGGTAAATATCCTTTGAGTTTTTAATTTTCCTTAGCATTAATATAATTGATAACTTCAAATTAATACTAGTAAAAATATTATTGATGACAGTATATGGATAAGTGAAATGGACAGCAATGTTATAAGCAATGGGAAGGAATAATTGAGAAATAGATTGTTATAAAGTACCAGTAATAAATGTGAACCTGTGTAGCTTTATTTGAAAGTGAGCTTAGATTGGTTGTAATATATATCACAACCTTTAGTAAAATAGCCAAAATTTTTTAAAAAGAAATACAACTTGTATGATGAAAGAGGAAATCAAATGGAATTATAAAATGCCCAAACCAAATCAGAAAAGAAAAAAGGGAAGATTTAAAAAATATAACAAGTATAATAAAAAATTTAAAACCTAGCAACCTAATAGATGTCATCCCAACTATATCAATAATTATTTGAAATATGAGTAGTCTAAATACACCAATGACAAGACAGTATGTCAAATAGATAAAATCAAACATGACCTTATTATACATTGTCTTCAAGAAATTAATTTTAAAGGTAAACAGGTTTGAAAGTGATGTGATGGAGAAAGATAAGCCATGCTAACACTAGTCAAAAGAAAGTCGGAATTGCTATACTAATTTCAGACTAAGTAAATTTCAGGAAAAGGGCCATTATATTTCCAATAAGACTTGACAGTTCATAATATGTGTGCATGAAGCAACAAAGTATTGAAATTCACAATCCAAAATTAAAAATAAACCCTGATATAACTGCAAGGAAAAATAGAGAAAGTTCACTTTTGCAGTTGGAGACTTCAATAACCCTCTTTATTGTTAGATCCAGCAGGTGGAAAAATCAGTAAGGATATAATTGATCAATTAATATAATTAGCATTTATTGACTATCCAGGCACAGTATGTTCTCCTTAAGCTGACATGGAACATGGCCCAAACTAGACACAATCTGAGACATAACCATAAATCAACAAATTTAAAAGACTAGAAATCACAAAGTATGTTCTTGGACTGCAGTAGAATTAAACCTGAAACCAATAATAGAAAGATAGCTGGATTCATCCATGTTGTCACAAATGATGGGATTTCATCCTTTTAATTGCCCAATAGTACTCCATTGTGAATATATTTTCTTTATCCACTCATCCACTGATGGACATTTCAGTTGATTCTGTATCTTGGCTATTAGAAACAGTGTCACAATAACCATGGGAGTGCAGGTCTCTTTTCAACATACTTGCTTCATTTCCTTTGGCTATATAGCCAGTAATGTATGGTTCATATGGTGACTCTATTTTTAACTTTTTTGAACAACTTTCATACTAGTTTCTATACTGTCTATACTCATTTACATTTCCATCAATCGTGTATAAGATTTCCAGACATCCTATCTAGAATTTGTTAAATTTTGTCCTTTCAGTTATGGTCATTCTAAGTGGGGTGAGGTAATATTTCATTGTGGTTTGGATTTGCATTTCCCTGATGGTGAGTGCATTAGTCAGCTTTTTATTATTTTAACTAAAACATCTGAAGGAAGCTACTTAAGAAGGAAGACAGTTTATTTCAGCTTATGAACCTGAAGTTTCAAAGTCCAAACTTGGGTGACCCCATCTGTGTGGCATCTGATGAGGGTGGTTAATTGTAGAATACAAGTGGACAATCCAGCAAGCAGAGAGATACAGAGCACACACTCTTCCTCATGCCCAGGTGTCTCTATAATGCCATCATGCTTCAATCATGGGATTCCACAATAGCAACAAATCAAATCCACATCAACCATTGACAATAACACACTAACTCTTAACATAGATCTTGGATTTTAAATATTGAAATGTTTTGCAGGACCCAAATCCTATTCAAACTACTACAGTGAGTGATGCTGAGATTTCTATACCTATTGGTCATTTGTATATCTTCTTTAGAAGAAGGTCTATGTAAGTCTTTTATCCATTTTTAAATTAATACAGGAACAAAAAGACAAATACTGCATGATCTCACTCATGTGTATAATCTAAAAAAGTTGACTTCATTGAAGTTGAGAGTGAAATAGTCATTATGAGAGGCTGGGGAAATTAAGGGGTTAAGGAAAACGGAGAGAGGTTGGACAATGAGCCCATGGTCCAGTTAGATGAATGGAATAATTTCTGTTACACTTCTGTGAAATAGGGTGTATATTGTATATTTCAATATCTAGAATGGAGAATTTTGAATGTTCTCTCAACAAAGAAATGATAAATGCTCAAGGTGATGGATATGCTAATTAATCTGATTTGATTATAATACAATCTATACATACTTCAAAACAGAACAATTTACCCCATAGATATGTAAAATATTTACGTGTTGATAAAAATTTTACAAGATAGGTGGGAAAGTCCAAAGTATTTGGAGATTAAATAATGTACTTATAAATAACAAATGGGTCAAATAATTTGAAAATAAATGTTTTAATATTTTGAACTAAATTACCATGAAAATAAGACAGGATTTGTGAAATGTAGAAGAGCTACTTTTGTTAGGAAAAGAAAAGAAAAGGAAAAGAGCTTCATATGTTAGGAAAAAATAAAGACCTAAAAATTGATAGCTAAGACCCCTCTTTAGATCCTTATATAACTAGGAAGAGAAAAGAGAAAGTTAAGCCAAAATTAAGAAGAAAAAAAATAATTAAAATTTGAGCAGATATCAATAAAATTGGAATCAGGAAATCAATAGATAAGATTAACAAAACCAAAAGCTATTTTTTGAAAATGCCAATGAAATTCAAAAATTTTTAGCAAGGCCAACCAAGAAAAAAAGGACAAAAATTACTAATGTCATAAGTAATAGAGGACTAATCTTGACTAATCCCATAGACATTACTCAGAAAAAGATAATAAAGAAACTCTGTTGCCCTATTATTTCATAATTTAGATTTAAAGGAACAATTCCTTGAAAGACTCAAATTGCCAGGAACACTAATTAAGTCAATAATAACCTTCCACAAAAGAAAGCACTAGCCCAGATGGTTTTATTGACAAATTCTAGCAAATATTCAAGGAAGAAATTATACCAAATCTCAGAAGTCTTTTTCTAGGAACTATAAGCAGAGGAAAAAATTCCTAACTCTTATTATTAGCAGTTCTTCAAAACTACTATTATCGTAATATCCAAAACAGATAAAGACAATAAAAGAAAATGGCAGACCAATATTTCAAATGAATATTATTAAAAAAATCATCAACAAATATTAGCAGATCAAGTCTAACAATGTATATAAAGGACTATATACCATTACTCATCAGATTTATTCCAGGTAGGCATGATTAATTCAGCATTGTCAAAATCAATAAATAAAATCTATAACATGAATAGCCCAAAGAAGAAAAATCATATGATAATATCAGCTGATACATAAAATGAATTTGACAAAATCCAATATCTGTTCATAATAAAAACTCACAATAAGAACCAGAAATAATAGAGAATGTCTTCAAGTTGATTAAGAACATCTACCATGTTCATCATACTTACAGTGAGAAATTGGATATTCTTTCCTTAAGATTGGGAAGAAATCAAGAATATCTCCTCTCATCACTCCCACGTAGCATCATTGCAGAACTCCTAGTTGATTCAATGAGACAAGAAAAGAAGGTAAAACACATACACTTAGGAAGAAGAATAAAGCTTCCTTCTTTTGTAAATGACATGATTGTCCATGTAGCAAAATCCCAAAACAATGGCAATAAAACTGTTGGAATAAGTAAGCAGGGTTCCAGGATACAGAGTTCACCAACAAAAGTCAATTGTTTTCCTCTACACCAGAAATCAACAGTTGGAATTTGGAATTTAAAGTGAAATGTCATTTAGCAATAAAAAGTAAGCACCAATAAAAAGAAGTGTCTTGGAATAGCTCTGACAAAATATACAAGATTTTTATGTGGAAAACTACAAATCTCTGAAAATAGAAATCATTCCATGTTGATAGGAAACTTAATGTTATTAAGATATAAGTTTTTTATCTATAGGTTGTATTGTTAACTTGATCTATAGATTCAACCTCCCAGGTAAGTATTTTGTGGATATTGGCAAGCTGGTCCTAAAATTTGTATGGAAAGCAAATAATTTCAAACAGCCAACACACTACTGAAGTAGAACAAATTGCAGAACTCATACCACCTTACTTCAAGACTTGTTAGGCTACTATTGCAGGGATTTGAGTGGGTTCTTGTATCATGGCAGCTAAGAATGATGACTTCAAGAATGAAGGTGGGTAAGCAAAAGAGAAAGTAGATTTTAGAGGGGATATGATAAGAGGCAACACTCAACAAGGGAACAAAGTCCAAAGTAGAATTTAGGGAGGATGGTTATGGGGAATTACCACAAAGGAAAGCCCAGCACATAGGTGCCTGATTGGTTGCTGACTTAACAATAATCGTGTGTTCAGGCTTAACAATAATCATATGGGCTCTAAGGCCTGGCCATGTATATGTGAGGTCTGGACCAACCTATCTCTTCACATGGAGGTATGGGAACAGACATCACACGGGAAGTGTGAACCTCCAAGAAAGGCACCCCAGTGACTCTCATTACCTGGTTGGCCGGGGAGGAAAGCTGGCATGAATAGAAGGCTGGCATTGAGGTAGCTACTCTTCCTAAAAGTCATGGTGCCACCTGTCATGTCAACAATGACCCCAGGCTCTGTCCCCTCAACAGCAATGGTTGACTTTAGAAGCCAGGAAGAGTGAAAGGGCTTTTAGTTTAGGGTCAACAGGATCTCTGGTTCTGGCCTTAGAGTCCTTCCATCCCAGGGCAGTATGATTTCCAGTGATCCAGCTTTTGCCAGAGCTGACAGGGGTCATCAAAAACCAGTTCTTGTCATGACAGCTGTCTGCCCAATGCTCTGGCTTTCCACAATGAAAGCATTTGCTATTTGTGGGGGGACTAGCCTTGTAGGGTCTCCTTGCTAGCAGATCATTGAGTAGCTGCTATTAGTTTTGCCTGCCACCTATCCTTACATTGCTCCTTTTGCCTACCTTATTCTTCTTCCTCCTGGTCTCTGTTACATTAGACCATGGAGGCAGACTTTAGGATGTCAGACAAGAGGGTGCTCTGTCACATCACTAATATTTGAAAATTTCTTTTAATACTGAGTTGGCGTGGGTTAGAAATCTATGGCTGGCCAGCGCTGCGGCTCAATAGGCCAATCCTCCGCCTAGCCACACTGGTACACCGAGTTCTAGTCCTGGTCGGGGCGCTGGATTCTGTCCTGGTTGCCCCTCTTCCAGGCCAGCTCTCTGATATGGCCTGGGAGTGCAGTGGAGGACAGCCCAAGTGCTTGGGCCCTGCACCCCATGGGAGACCAGGAGAAGCACCTGGCTCCTGCCTTCTGATCAGCACGGTGCGCTGGCCGCGGCAGCCATTGGGGGGTGAACCAACGGAAAAGGAAGACCTTTCTCTCTGTTTCTCTCTCACTGTCCACTCTGCCTGTAAAAAAAAAATTAAAAAGAAAAAGAAAAAAAAAGAAATCTATGGCCATGTGCAAGTTCTGACACTGTTTTCCCCAGTTCCTGTGCTGGTGCCGTGGCTCACTTGGCTAATCTCCCGCCTGTGGCACCGGCACCCCGGGTTCTAGTCCCAGTTGGGGTGCCGGGTTCTGTCCCGGTTGCTCCTCTTCCAGTCCAGCTCTCTGCTGTGGCCCTGGAAGGCAGTGGAGGATGGCCCAAGTGCTTGGGCCCTACACCCGCATGAGAGACCTGGAGGAGGCACCTGGCTCCCGGCTTTGGATCGGTGCAGTGCCGGCCATGGCAGCCATTTTGGGGGTGAACCAATGGAAGACCTTTCTCTCTCTGTCTCTCCCTCACTATCTAACTCTGCCTGTCAAAAAAAAATAAATAAAAATTAAAAAAAAGACTGTTCCTATGAGAACTTTTAGGTAAGATCAAATGTAGCTGCCTTACACAACCAAATTATAAATATTGGGGTCATCAGTAAAATTTTCTATCTCCCTATTAATTTGGTTTGAAAAAGGGAAATTCTTTTTTTTTCCTAATAAAATCAGATCATTTATTGTAATTTATCAAGAACTGAAAAAGGGAAATTCTGCCCATTTATTATTCCCATGCAGAAAAATAAATCTACCTGTAAAATCAGCTCATAGTTTAAACTGTCACTTTCTGGCTATGTTATTTTGTTCTCTATATTGTTGCCAGAAATTATTACAAAAGAAGTTTAGTCATCCCTTTTTAAAGGTCCGGGGATCACACTCTACCTCCTGATAGAATCCCATGAAATGGGCAGTTAGTTTTCCATTAGTTATTCTCAAGCAGTCTTGGATTATTTGTCCTATATAGATACTTTTTGAAAGCTATTTGTTAACAAACCCAAATAGCCATCCTTATAAAATTTAAGATGCTAAGAGTACCTAACTTTTGCTTAGCAACTATACCCAGATGACTTAAGACACTGAGATAATAATGAATACCATAACTTTGTTGAAATTATTCTTAAGTTTAAAACACAAATGTATGTTAACAACTTTGAAAGTATCTTTTTTTAAAGATTTTATGTATTTATTTGAAAGTCAGAAAACAGAGAAAGAAGAGGGGAGGGATTGAGATTGATCTTCCATCCACTGGTTCTCTCCTAAAATGGCTGTTATGGCCAGGGCTGGGCCAGGCCAAAGCCAGGAGCCAGGAGCTTCTTCTGGGTCTCCCTTGAGGGTTCAGGGGCCCAAGCACTTGGGCCATTTCCCACTGCTTCCCCAGGTGCATTAACAGGGAGCTGGATCTGAAGTGGAGCAGCTGGACTTCTTCCCATGCTTTCCAGGAAGAACCTCACTAGCTGACTACTGACAGGTGGCTGGAGCCCAGGGCACTTTTCCCCAGCTTTGCTCCCAGTTAAAGCACCCTGTAGTTGCCAATCAGGTAAACAGCTCCTGGGTGTGGACCTTCAAGCTGAGGAGAGGCACAGCGGTGCCAATATCACCTCTGTCCTACAGAATTACTGTTGCCCTGAATGAAGGCCCCTCCTGCCTGCCCTTTAAAAGGTGTGCTTGCTCGTTAATAAACAGACAGATTCACGGAAACTTGTCTCTGGAGCTTCTTGCTGAGGAACACTGTCGCCGCACCATCCTAGCAGGCACAACTGTATTTCATATATACAGATTTAGGAACATAGTGATTCTTCCCACCCTATCCTCCGTCCCACCCCCAAAACACAAATTTAAAGCAAATCACCAAAGATCTATGTAAACTATGTGAACCAACAGACATCTGAATTATTATTAACTTGTATCCAAACTCCAGAGAGAGGGCAGGGGAGCTGTAGCCCTGAAAACTCCTGCCAGAGGCAAGGCTGCCTCCCTGGGTTGAGCCATAACTAGTTTCCCTCCCCCTGCCTCCCACCAGGCAAAGGGGTGGAGTCAACAGCTGCAAGCCAGTTTGCGAGCAAAGAAAAAAGCTGTTTAAATCGACCACTGAAGTTTTTTGAAGCCTGAAACCAAGGCTGCAGTGGGGAGAGTGCAGACTAACTCTTTAAGCATTTATATAAGGACAACATAAATTTGACATTGTCATACAACTTCAAAATGCATTTTACATAATCTAAATTAACTCAAGCAACTAACATCTCTCCGAGTTGAGAGTCTGAGTTGAGAGTCTCACCCTTTAAGAATTTCAGGGATCCAACTCTAAGATCCAAATTCAGAAGATTCAGTTTCGAACTTTAAAGAATTGTCATAGGTTTAAACCATTTGGTCCAAATAAAAGTAGTAATTCATTTAAGCTGAGCGTCTTAACCAATGCAGTAATAATTTATTTAAGCTGAGCATCTTAACAAATGCTACAACCTAGATCTAATCAGAATTAAAGTAATCACTCAAACATGTTCTCTTTTAAGACTCAATTCTCCTAAACAATCAAGGCTTGATAACTGCAACCGAACAACACAGGAAACCCTCCCTAGTTAAGGCATCAGAGATGTTGCAGGAATCTGAGTGAACTTTCTCACAGCAGCAACTAATGATGAGGATGGGTGAGCAAAAGTAGACTTTCACGGAGAGGCAAGGAGTCTTCCTAACCAGGAGCAGACCCAAGAGTGCATTCTGTAAGGTGTGCGTATGGGAGCTTTTGTAGAGGGTGCATATCAGTTGATCAATTCTTCTCCATAATTTTGATATGTCAGGGGTTTGTTTTGTTTTTTCTGTGTCTCTAGGGAAGTGGTCAATGTTGCTAACTGAAAAGAAATGTTACCTTGTTGACCACTTGAGAAATGTGGCAGTTGAGAGATATTGTTGACCTGACTACCTAAGGAAGGTTTGGATAACCTGATCAGTTCTTAAGCCCTTCAGACATGCTGCTTTGAGGTGTGGTCTGGTCTGGTATCAGAGCCCAATTTCTTATATAGGACCCATTATGTTCCCCATCTCTCTGCCTGTTTCTCTTACTGCCTTTGCACACTAACACAGTCAGAATAATGTGGTACTGGTGAAATAGGCACATAGATCATGGGGGACAGAACTGTCCAGAAATATACACCCATGTACACAGTCAACTGATGTTTGGACAAGGAGAATAGGCAATTCAATGGATAAAGGGAGGTCTGTGCAACAAATGGTTCTGAAAGAACTGGACATTCTCATACAAAAAGCGAATCTAGTCACAGACTTTGTACTTTGACCAAAAGAATCAAATACAAAATAGATAATAATCCTAAATGTAAACTGCAAAATGATAAAATTTTTCTTGGTTTAATGAGTACATTTTAGATACAACACAAAACACAATCCTTAAAGGAGCAATGTTGGACTTTATGAAAATAAAAGCGGCCACTCTGTGAAAGAACTATTCAGAGAGCGAAAAGACAAGCCCTAGGAAAAGGTGTTTGGACTGGCAGTTAGGATGCTGATTAAGGCACTGATGCCACATTAGAGTGCCTGGGTTCGATTCCCAGTGCAGACTCTGGTAGGCAACAGATGGTCAATCAAGTACTGGGTCCCTGCCACCCATTTGGGAGCCCTGGATTATATTTCTATCTCCCTTTATCAGTTCCAGACTTGAACCAGTCATTTTGGGTGCTTGGGAAGTAAACCAGCAGTTAGGGGTCCTCTCTCTCTCTCTCTCTCTTTTTCTCTCTCTCTCTCCTTCCCTGACTCTCAAATAAATAAAAAGAAATAATGTCAAGAAAAGACAAGCCCCAGACCAGGTGACAACATTGGCAATCATGTATCTTAGGAAGGAAAGAACTCCTAACAACTCAAAAACAAGAATACAAGCAACAGATAAAAAATGAGCAGAACACTTAACTCAGCTAAGAAGATTTACATATAGATGGCAAATAAGCAAAAAATACTCTGTCATTTGTCATTAGAGAATTCAAACAGCAATGATATCCCACTACATATCTATTCGAATTTAAAAATCCTAAAAGCTAACTATACTAAAAGCAGAAACTTACATATTTCAATTTAAGAATTTATAGACAAGCTTCTTACTATTGTCCTGTTGAAATAAGTTAAACATTAAGAAGGGTGTGAAAAAGGAGCTTATTGATGAAGGCTCTCTTTCTCTGAGGCTTTAGGAAATCCTTTCCATTTAGGCAGCAAAAGTAGATAAAAATGAACTTGGCTATTGTACTAGGTAGAGAACACAGACAAACAGTTTCTATGTGTCTGATATGGAAAGTAGGAATTAAGCAACATTTTGGGGGCTAAAAATATCAAATAAACAGATATGGTTAACTTGAGAAAAACTAAAAATTCTTAGCCCTTCTGCTATGGTTTGAATGTGTTCCTCAAAGTTCTGTGTTCTCAATTTAAGTCTCGGAAGGTACATAGGACTTGAAGAGGGCATGAGCGTGGGGTTTCCATGATGGCATTCCTAGCTTTACGAGACAGCTGGCACACGTGCTCTGTCTCAGCGAGTGCTGAACTCTGTCATGTTGTGATGCAACAAGAAGGTCCTAACGAGACGCTGAACAGATGCCAGTGTCATGCTCTTGGACTTCCTAGTTTCCAGAACCATGAGCCAAATACGCTTCTATTCTTTATAAATAACTCTGTCTTAGGGATTTTGTCATAGCTACAGAAAATGGACTAAGAAACTTTCTACTGCCAAAATTGTCAGAAAGCAAGAAAGCCAGCCATTCAGAGTGTAAGATGTAAGAATGTAAATCATGGCCATCATGGCCAGTGCCGTGGCTCAACAGGCTAATCCTCCACCTTGCGGCGCCGGCACACTGGGTTCTAGTCCCGGTCAGGGCACTGGATTCTGTCCTGGTTGCCCCTCTTCCAGGCCAGCTCTCTGCTGTGGCCCAAGAGTGCAGTGGAGGATGGCCCAAGTGCTTGGGCCCTGCACCCCATGGGAGACCAGGAGAAGCACCTGGCTCCTGCCTTTGGATCAGCGCAGTGTGCTGGCCACAGTGCGCCGGCCGCAGCGGCCATTGGAGAGTGAACCAATGACAAAGGAAGACCTTTCTGTCTCTCTTTCACTGTGCACTCTGCCTGTCAAAAATTAAAAAAAAAAAAAGAATGTAAATCATATAGGTCTGTAAAACAGACAATGTATCATAATTGCATGTACACTTGTCCTCTTTCCTTTCTAAGTCATCATCATTCAGGCTGCCCTAGACCCTTAGTCCTAAAAGAAAATAAGAACACTGATTGCTAACTTTATATTTTAAGAAGACACAGATAGTTAGATAATAAAATTAAGAATTTCTCTCAACCGAAAGGTATTATTGAGGGCCTGGTGTTGTGATGCAATGGGTTAAGCCACCACTTGGGATGCCCACAGTGCATATCACAGTGCCAGTTCCAGTCCAAGTCTCTCCTGGCTTCTGATCTAGCTTCCTGTTAATGCTCTTGGGAGGCAGAGGATGATAACTGCAGTGCTTGAGTACCTGTGATCCAAGTGGGAGACCCAGATGAAGCTCCTGTCTCCTACCTTTGGTCCAGCCTAGCCCTGTCTGTTGAGGCATTTGGGAATTGAAGCTAGGTAAATGCCAAACAGAAATCACGTGTGTGTTCAGATAAGACTTAGAACTATTATATTCATAGCAGTACTATTCTTTTTTTTTTTTGCTTTTATTTACAGAATATAAATTTCCAAAATACAGCTTATAGATTACAATGTCTTCCCCCCCATAACTTCCCTCCCACCCGCAACCCTCCCCTTTCCAACTCCTTCTCCCCTTCCGTTCACATCAAGATTCGTTTTCAATTCTCTTTATATACAGAAGGTCAGTTTAGTATATATTAAGTAAAGATTTCAACAATTTGCCCTCACATAGCAACACAAAGTGAAAAATACTGTTGGAGTACCAGTTATAGTATTAATTCACAATGTATAGCACGTTAAGGACAGAGATCCTACATGATATATATATTTTTAAATTGATTAATTTTCTATGCAATTTCCAATTTAACACCAAGATTTTTTAATCATTTGCAATTATCTTTATATTCAGATCGATTCAGTATACCATCCTTTCTTTTTTTTTTGAAATATATATATATATATATACATATTTGAAACTGATTAATTTTTTTGATGCCGTTTCCAATGTAACACTGATTTTTTTTTCTTTTTTTTTTCTTTTCAATTATCTTTATATAGAGAAGATCGGTTCAGTATGTATTAAGTAGAAATTTTCATCAGTTTGCATCCCAGTCAACTTTGAGAGAGGGAAAAAGAAAGGGAAGATAGGTACAATTTGAGACAAACTCAATTGGACTTGCACCAAATGATGGAGTTAGAAACGTGCCAGGGGATCCCAATTCAGCCCCATCGGGATGGCATGTGCCAATGCCATCTCAACGGCCCAGGTGGACGGTTTTAGTTCACAACTGATCACACTGAGAGGGCTGGAAGTCAGGGGGAGTACACAAACAAGACTAATTTCTACCAATATAAACAGATAGGACCAGAAAGGGAGAGAGTGATCCAACATGGGAAGCAGAGTCACAGAAGACTCATAGAATGACAGATGTCCTAAATAACACTCTGGCCTCAGAATCAGCCCTTAAGGCACTCAGATCTGGCTCAAGAGCCCATAAGAGTATTTTAGGCATGGAAAACCAAGACACTCTGAAAAAGGAAAATAAGAAGACCTAAAGGGAAGACCTCAGCGAGTGAGATCCCAGTGGAAGGAACGGGGCTACCAAAGAAGAAGGTACCTTTCTCCGAAGGGAGGAAGGGACCTCCACTTTGACTGTGACCCTGTCGGAATAGAATCAAAATCGGCGAACCCTAAAGGCTTCCATCGCCTCAGCAACTCATGACTAGAGCCTAGGGAGATTCCTGACGCCATAAATAAGAGTGTCAAATTGTTAAATCAACACCAGGAGTCACTGTGTACCTATATCCCATGTGGGATCTGTCCTTATTATGTTATCTAATGTGAAGTAACGCTGTAACTAGTGCCGAAATGGTATTTTTACACTTTGTGTTTCTATGTAGAAGCAGTACTATTCTTAATGGCCCCAAACTGGAAAACATATAATACTCATAAAGAAGAATGGAAAATTGGTGGTATATTCACGCAATAGAATGCTATTCAAGAATTAATAACTTCAGTTATATGTATCAGTATGGGTTTACCTCACAAACGTAATGCTGGTTGAAATCAGCCAGATTTGAAAAGTGCTGCATGTTTCTACATATATAAAACAAACAACAGGCAAAATTAAATCAAACTGTTAAAAATCAGGTAATGCTACCATTGTGAGAGCAGGTACTGAAGGAGAGCACGAGATGGTATCAGAGTAATGTTCTATTTCCTGATCTAGGAGCTGATAAGCATATTGTATTATATAGAGCTATACCTTTATGGTATGAGGGTACTTTAAAAAGTTCGTGGAAAATAGAATAAAAAGGCAAGGATACTTTGCTGAAAAAAAGTTTTGCAATCCATGCATCCAAAAAGACTTCTAAAAGTTCATGGAAAATGCATAGAATGAAAAAAAGACACAAATTTCAATTCATTTTGCACAAAAATAAACATATCATTAAATACCATTTTCCACAACTTTTTTGAAATACTCTTGTATGTCAACTAGCCTTTTACAGAACAAAGGACTCACTGATGAGAGCACTGCCCATTAATGGGTATTTGAGGATTAGTTAGAAAAATTTTTAGAAAGTCTTACTTGGTACTAAGTCAAAATTCTCCCCTTGCTGCCTTATTAAGAGACTTCTGAAGAGATTTTTATAGCTCTCAAAGGTTTTAAAACCAGATTGCTTTCATATGACAAAACATGGAGATGACTGATGAGATGAGAATAAAACCACCCTAGGATTACAATTGAAAAGAAAAAGTCTTGTCAAACAGATAAAACTTTAGAGATAGCAAGTCCTCTAAGTGTTAGAGTTCTAATCCTTTGTATTTGGCTTTAAGAAAAATATTCTCTCAAAGAATTTTAATGAAAATTCAATACTATCATATTTTAGTGATATTTTTATTTTAAAATATCAAGTAAAAAACTGGCTTATTTAGTTTTGTTGCCACCATATGGCAACAATCAGAATTACAGGCACAGTAGACAGAATATCCTTTAACAAATATTTATTGAGACCTATTATACTTAGGGCCTCTGTTTAACTGAGTGTATACTATTTTTTAAAGATTTATTTATTTATCTGAAAGTCAGAGTTACACAGAGAGAGGAGAGGCAGAGAGAGAGAGAGAGAGAGAGAGAGAGAGAGAAAGAGAGGTCTTCCATCTGACGGTTACTCCCCAAATGGCTGCAATGGCCGGAGCTGCGCCAATCCGAAACCAGGAGCCAGGAGCTTCTTCTGGGTCCAGGGGCCCAAGGATCTGGCCATCTTCTACTGCTTTCCCAGGCCATAGTAGAGAGCGGGATTGGAAGTGGAGAACCTGGGACTCAAACCGGCACCCATATGGGATGCTGGCGCTTCAGGCCAGGGCATTAACCCCCTGCACCACAGTGCTGGCCTCCTGAGTGTATACAATTTAAACTTGTCAAACATTAAAATAAGATATACTATGTGATATAAGTTATTCTGAAAATATCTGCAACAATTGCTAGTTCATAGTCATTAATTTTCATTAACATTTTGAAAGATATTATTTGCATATTGTTCACAATAATGTATAGCTGAGAAAAATATTTCACTTCACATTGCTAATAAATACTCAATTTAATTTTTAAAAAAGTTAGTTATTTATTTGAAAGCCAGAGTTACAAAGCAAGAGGGGGAGACAGCAAGAGAGAGAGAGAGATCTTCCATCCACTGGTTCACTTCTCAAATGGCCACAATGACCATGGCTGGGCCAGGCCAAAGCCAGGAACCAGGATCCAGGACTTTCTTCTGGGTCTCCCATGTAGGTGCAGGGGCCCAAGGACTTGGGCCACCTTCTCCTGCTTTCCCAGGCACACTAACAGAGTATTGGATCAGAAGTAGAGCAGCCAGGATTGGAAATGGCATCCATATGGGATGCTGGCTTTGCAAATCATGGTTTAACTCACTGAGCCATAGCTCTGGCCCTCAACCCGATTTTTAATGTATCATGAAAACCTTAAAACATTATCGCTAAATTAAAATTCCAAATACACATGCCGACCTCCTGAAATGATGACAATGGGAATTCTGAGGATGGTAATAATTGTAACAACCTGCCTGAGGCCCCTATTCTACCAAATGTTGTGCTAAACCCTACACTATAGAGATCCTTTATTCAGAGCCCAGTAGAATTCAGAGATTCATAAGTTTGATTAGGAAAATTTACATAATTATTTTAACTAATTAACATTTATTTCAATAGAAATTTAGCGTTTGCTTCAATAGAAGTCACAAATATTTTCATCATGTATTAACCTTATAATAGCTGTCATGAAAAACTTCATCACTATCTTGGATTTATGAGTTATTAGGCTTATTGCCATATCTAGGTACTTAATGTGAAAAATATCATGTATATTATTGACAATTGATCTTTGATTTTTTTTTTTGACAGGCAGAGTTAAACAGTGAGAGAGAGACAGACAGAGAGAAAGGTCTTCCTTCCGTTGGTTCTCTCCCTTAATGGCTGCCACGGCTGGCGCTACGCCAATCCAAAGCCAGGAGCCAGATGCCTCCTCCTGGTCTGCCATGCAGGTGCAAGGCCCAAGCACTTGGGCCGTCCTCCACTGCTCTCCTGAGCCACAACAGAGAGCTAGACTGGAAGAGGAGCAACCGGGACTAGAACCCGGGGTGCCAGCACCGCAGGCAGAGGATTAGCCTAGTGAGCCATGGCACTGGCCTGATCTTTGATATTTTAATAGCTGTATCTCAGTTTGATTGTTTTTTTAAGAAATCTTTGCATATCACTTTCCAATTGTACCAAAGGACCCCCTGGCCCCCAGAAAGTTTAAAAATCTTGCAAATAGCTCATTTAATTTTTATAACATTTTAACATTGATGATAGTATCATCCCTATTTTTAGAACTAAGGAAAATGGAATGTGGAAAGTTTTATGACTTGCCTAAGTTTACATGACCATTAAACTCAAGGACTAGGGTTGAAATCTAAATCTGTCTAGCTTCAGAACTTGTGTCCTTGACCACTGATGTAAGTAGGCTGTTAAGAATTTAAATCCTGGCCAGTGCTGCAGCTCACTAGGCTAATCCTCTGCCTGCGGCACTGGCACCCTGGGTTCTAGTCCCAGTTGCTCCTCTTCCAGTCTAGCTCTCTGCTGTGGCCCGGGAAGGCAGTGGAGGATGGCCCAGGTGCTTGGGCCCTGTGCTCGCATGGGAAACCAGGAGGAAGCTCTTGGCTTCGGATCAGTGTAGCACACTGGCCGTAGTAGCCATTTGGAGTGATCCAATGGAAGGAATACCTCTCTGTCTCTTACTGTCTAACTCTGCCTGTAAATAAAAAAAGAATTTAAATTCTAGGAGTAGCTCCTCAAATGTTGTCTACAGAACCTCAGCTTTGTGTGTACTCCAGCAAACATCATGGGTAGCAGGAAGAACCAAACTAGAGGGAGAACAGTCCCTTGTTCATAAGAGGGAATTTCCTTTAAAATTTCCCAGGTTGAACAGAGTGGTACAGTGGGTCAAACCACTGCTCAGGGGACCTGCATCCTCTATCAGAGTGTCAGTTCAAGTCAAGGCATCTCCACCTCCAAGCCAGTTTCCTGTTAATGCATCCTGGGAGGTAGCTCATGATAGCTCGGTGCTTAGGCACCTGCTACCCATGTGGCTCCTGGCATCATTCTGGCCTGGCACTGGCACTGTTGCAGGCATTTGGGGAATGAACCAGCAAATGGGGGAGATAGCACTTTCTCTCTCTCTCTCTTTCTCTCTCTCTCTCTCTGTCTCTCCTCTCTCTTGCTCTGAATTCCATGTAGATGAAAATAAATATTAAAATTTTGCATTCAGAACTTCTTTCCTCCAATAGTAAAAAGGAAGCTCTAAAATAACATGATAATATTCAAATCTTGATCATGCAACAAATTTTAAAAAATCAGACACAAGATGGCTATTTTCAATATTAGCCTATTAAGTCAGCCAAGGTCCAAAATAAATCATTTTACTGGGTATTCGATTCATCTACTGTAATGTGAGGGCCAACTGAGATTTTATTGACATGATAGGATATTCCCAGTTCTCATTCCTGAAAGCCAACTATGGAACAGGGGAAAAATCCCAGAACTTCTAAAACTGTAGCTACTTCAGATACCCCAAACCCAAGACCTTATGTTTATTCTATGATTTTTGCAAGACTTTAAATGGGCTGGTAGATATACTGAAAATATCTGATGACTGGCAACATGCTAGACTTGGCTGTAGAATGTGTTTAATATACAGTCACTCAACCTCATTTCTATCTTATTTTTGTTGTTAAATTAAACTGCTTGGCTTGATTGCTTCCTGTGGGATTTCTGTGAATTCTGTGGAACAATTTCAAGATTATAGATTAGACAGAGTTTTAGTTTTATGAGGATATGTTGTATCTTGAAAATGATACCATATTCAATTAGGAACGCATAAATTGAGGCAATTAGGAAGTCTGAAATTGAAACAAGAAAGATTGAATATGTGGCCTAGCAGTTAAGACACTAGTTAGGATGCCTGCACCCCACATACTGTCTGGGATCAATAGTGGCTTCAGTTCCTGACTGCAGCTTTCTTCTATTGCAGATCCTGGAAGGCAGCCATGATTGGGCTACTGCCACTTACATGAGAGACATAGATTGAGTTCCTGGCTCCCAGCTTTGGCCCCAGCCATTGTGGACATATGGGGAGTGAATCAGTATTGGAAGCTCGCTCTCTAGCTCTCTCTCTCTCTTTCTGTATGCCCCTAGAATAAATAAATATATAAGAAAATACACAATTTTTAAAGACTTGGATTTTTTTCCTTTCATGGATGTCATTTAGATTCACAAGGAGTAGCGATGGAAAGATATGAAGGTATCTTTATGAAAGATAGAGAAGGATTTTTATGGTTCATTCCTTCTATGATGAGTGGGAACAAAATGCAAGAGTTGGCTAGAACAGAATTAGACGTGGAAGCTAGTCCAGTATCTTTGTTTTTGCAATTAAACGTACTAGAGTGACCAGTATGGATGCCATTCAGCCCTATTAACTTTATCAGGAAATATCAAGCAGATCTTTGAACATAATAGCCAAGTGCCCCAGGATATAAAGACATGAATGGACAATAATAGAGAAGGACATGCCGCTAGATGGGTAAATTAATATGATAAAACCAGAAACAAATGGAACCATAGTGGTGGAACACATCTGCCCCAGTATCCTGAGAGAAAAATAGAGCATCTCTGTGCAGGCGTTTCACTGCTCCTGTATTTCTTAGAACTGCAACAAGGAGGAAGCCTTCTTTAGTCCCTGTCTTATCAATAGCTTACGTATTTGCTTTTAGATAAAGATCTCATTGTCTTATACTCTATCTCTCCACTCACATTCCTTGTAAAATGGCACCAAAAGAATATAATCTCATGTGGTACTAAGAATTTATTTGTCATTTTAAGCATAGATTAGTCTTCATAAACTGTATGCAGGTATGCAGTGAATTTTATTATCTTGCTCTCCTTTTTCTTTTACAGATTACCAGTGATCAATAATTGTTAGCCTTAAGAATGGCTAAGGCGCTCTCTCTCTCTCTCTCTCTCTCTCTCTCCCCCCCCCCTCTGTCTCATAAAAACAGACAAATATCAACAAAGAGAGACATTTTGAGCAAACATCTGAGTCACAATGATAGGTCCAATAAGTGCCAAAGGCATGAGTGATGGACAAGAGACAGGCAGGGCCAGGGGCAGAATTGCAATAATCAGACAGCGAAGCGAAAACCTAGGCTGCTAAAGTGAACACCGTCTATCAGTTCATGGCTTAAAAGAATAATGCCTCAAGCCTCCCTGTAACATAATTAACTTCTTGACCTCCACATGATCTTTCTCATCATCTCAACACCAAAAGATTCCATCTCCATCTCTCCACTTCTGAATAGTGCCAGCATGCTCTCAACCTCAAACTGCTGCAAAGTGAAATACACAAAACCTTGATCTTTGCAAAGGAACATTTCTGTTTGATGTGCTGTCCCCAGAGTCTAAAATAGTGCTTGGGTTATTAATTAATGAATGTTTGCCACTCATTCAACAACACTTGTTGATCGCCCTGGGGAGTCATTTTTATATAGAATATGAATCCCCAATTATATGCAAATATATATTAAACAGAGAAATGTGCAGGGCAATCTGTGGCTGACAGTATGAACACAAATCCTTTAATCCAGGGACTTACAACCTAGGTGGAGGAAAGGACACATACATAACAAGTGATGCAACTCAGCACATGCTATTTGCTCAAAGAAGTTCTGTGCTCTTTCGATTTTTATAGGAGAAAACCATCAAAGACTGATGGACCAACCAAGGAAAGCTTCACAACAAGAATAAGAACAGCACAAGTTATTCAGTTTTTAAGTGAATGCTTTATGTATAACATCTAACTCAAACCATTTCCTCCTACCTCATGAGGTCTGTAAGCTTACTGTCTCCTTTATAAAGATGAGGAAGCCAAGGATCAGGCAGATTGGGGAGTTTTCCTCAGATCACACATCCAGCAAATGTGATCTGACTCGAGTTGTTCTTGTAGCTTCTGTGCTATATGTAAAGGAGAAGCATATACGTATTACCACTATTGATGGCAGTTTCTAGTGGCAACTTAGTGCTTTCTTTGGCAAGGCACTGCAGTAAGCACTTTAGATTTATTAATTCACATAACATTTTTGTGAAGTAGATTCAGGCATGATGCTCATGTTACAGAGAGACAAACTAAGACTTTGAGAGGTAAAGTAATCTGCCAGGTGTTACCAGCAGTATTGAAGACAGAGTACAGGGTAAGTCAGCCCAGCTTGAGAACCTGCACATTCAGCCACTACACAGCAGAGATAAGTTGCACATGGCAGGCAGCTTTGGAGATCAAACCATGCATTGGCAAAGAGTATAGTACTATGTGAGCATTTAAACCCAACTAGATCTTCTACCACTAAAAGCAAGGTGAACTCTCTGAAACTTCTGTTTGAATGGAGACTGTGCCCTGAAATTGAAAGAAAATGATTTTTGATGGTTAAACAGAGATCTATTGATATAGGATTCATTGTTGTGAAGAGATGTTGCTGTAGAGTTCTGAAATCTGGACCAGCGTAGCCACCAGAAGTCCCTTCACAGAGGCACGTGGGTGGCCCTTGAAGCAAGCACAAGTCAACTAAAGAAATGAATGTTCCTTTCATGACATGTGCCAATGCAATCATATTAAAAAGACGATATTACAATGAGAAGACCAAATGACACGGTATAGTCAGTACAACACGCAGAGTATATAAAGGCTGTGCTCTTGTTGCTATTGTATAGCATATCTTTTAATGTTGTTCACATAACTCACTTTTCTTAAACCTTGTTCCTCAGTTGTCTCATGTAAATTTGGATAAGAATGTCTACTTCTCTTGGTTGATGTGAGGATTTAAATGAGGTAAGATATCTTAAGCCCTTCACCCGGTGCCTAGTACAGAGCAAATATCAAGTGAATGGTATTATGACAAATAAGTACAATTACAGTTACTAAATTCATCACAATAATTAGTAATAATAATCCCATTGCCAGTGGTCACACACACACACAAACACACACACACACCAATAACAAGAGGTACTGCTGGCTAGGGAAGGAAAGCCAGGAAGAAAATCCTGCAGAACGAGTGGAAGAAATCATAGTTAAAGAATAAAAGAATGCTAATCAGAAAAAAAGAAACAGTTACACATTGAAAATCAGGAAATGGTTGATAATACAGAGTCTCAGGGTTGCTGGAAGAATAGCTAAACTATGGTAGTTATTAAATCTCTGAGGAAGAGCAACTGAGGAGTGTGTCATCTTTCTGGGGCATTGTTTTGGGGGAAGCAAAATGACACCTGTGTTTCCCAAACCAATCCCTGGACACCTCCTAGGATGTTAATGATACTCAAAACCAATATTGAGAAAGAGAATTCACTTGTCGTGAAACCACAGACATTTCCCTTTCACCCTTAAAACCACCCCCTATTGCCAATAACCCCCACAGATGGCTGTTTGCTTCACAACATGGAGAAGACTCAACTGGACAACTGCAAACCCAGTGCCAGAGTTCATTAGAAAATTCATCTAGTAGGGGACAGATGGCAACAGTGAGGTAGCTCCTTCAGACTCTCATGTATGGGCAGTCTGAGCTCCCAGGACAAGGATTCTCCCTCTGCATTACAGGGATGAACTCAGACTGTCCTGGAGAGTTGAAAAAACTTTAAAAGTCTACACCCTAATTCTTCAACATAATTTCATTTCAGCTTTATGTATCAGCAGAGAGTTCTTGTTTTCTGAAGATAGTAAACTTACATTTTATGTCAGTAGAAATGGGTCAAGATGTGGGCTTCATGACTCTTGTCATAGTTTCTGGGGTAGCTTGGGTTCATTCCTATATTGAGGGCTCTTGGAAAATCTTGGCAGGATTTGGAACAGAATTATCAAGGTGGCAAAATTTCAACATCAAAGAAAAAAAAAGGGTAGGCCAGCGCTGCGGCATAGAGGGTAAAGCTACTGCCTGCAGTGCCGGCATCCCAAATGGGTGCCGGTTTGAGTCCTGGCTGCTCCACTTCCAATCCAGCTCTCTGCTATGGCCTGGGAAAGCAGAAGATGGCCCAAGTCCTTGGACCCCTACACCTGTGTGGGAGACCTGGAAGAAGCTCCTGGCTCCTGGCTTCTGATCAGCATAGTTCTGGCTGTTGCAGCCAATTGGGGAGTGAACCAGCAGATAGAAGATCTCTCTCTTTCTTTCTCCCTCTTCTCTCTGTGAGTAACTCTGACTTTCAAATAAATAAATAAACCTTTAAAAAAAGAGCATAAATAATGTTTTTCAATTTTTGTTCCAGCTGATGATAGTGGCAGTAAATGTGTTGATTAATTTTATATGTCAACTTCTTTGGGCCATGGTGCCCAGATATTTGGTCAAAATTATTCCAGATGTTTCTGTGAGCGTTTTTTTTAGGTAAGATTAACATTTAAATTGTTGGGTTTTGAATGAAGCAGTTTACCCTCCATAACATAGGTGGAGCTCATCCAATTGTCTGCCGGTTTTACTAGAACAATGATTGACCTTTGTTGAACAAGAAGGAATGCCTCCAGTAGTCAGTCTTCAGAGTTGACCTGCAATATCAGCTCTTACCCGAGTCTCTAGTCTGCCACCCTACTCTGCATATTTTATCAGTCTCCACAAGCACTTTTTTTAAAAAAAAGTATTTATTTATTTATTTGAAAGAGTTACACAGAGAGAGGAGAGGAGAGGCAGAGAGAGAGGTCTTCCATCCACTGGTTCACTCTCCAATTGGCCGCAATGATCAGAGCTGTGCCTATCCGAAGCAGGAGCCAGGAGCTTCTTCCGGGTCTCCCACATGGGTGCAGGGACCTAAGGACTTGGGCCATCCTCTACTGCTTTCCCAGGCCACAGCAGAGAGATGGATTGGAAGTGGAGCAGCTAGGTCTAGAACCGGTGCCCATATGAGATGTGGGCACTTCAGGCCAGGGCGTTGACCCACTGCACCACAGCACCAGCCCCCACAATCACTTTGGACAATTCCTTAACACCTCTCCTCTCTCTCTCTCTCTCTCTGCTCACACATAGATAGATATAATAGAGGTACTCATGCATATGTATATACACACATCTCTATAAAGTCCTGACTAACGCATTAAAATAAAGTTATCAATGGATTAAAAATACATGTTTTCAAAAAAATGTTTGGCATTAGAATGATGTATGTTTAGCAACGGATAGATTACATTTCATAAAATATGACTAATGAATGTTTCTTAAAATTGATTCTCATTTATTTATTTGAAAAGTAGAGAGCTATAAGGAGAGAGAAAATGAGAGAGAGATTTTCTATTCATTGTTTCAGTTTTCAAAATGGCTACAAGAGTCAGGTCTGATACAGGCCAAAGCCAGGGGCCAGGAACCCCATTTGGGTCTCCCAAATGGATGGTGGGAGCCCAAGAATTTTGGGAAAATTGTGCTCCCTTCCCCTGGCATGTTAGCAGGAAACTGAATTGGAAGTGTAGCAGTTGAGACAAGAACCAATAACCTATTGTATTACAATGCAAGCTTTGACTAATGAATGTTTGATGAAAAATCTGATGATCTAAATAAGAGAAACCTAAATGGATGAAAGAGAAGAGAGACAGAGAATCTCAAGCGCTCTCTCTCCCTCTTACACACACACACACACACACACACACACACACATTCCTGTTGGCTTTATTAATTCACACCTACATACTGAATTTTTTAATAGTCTTATTTTGTTTATGATTTTTATCCATAATCTGGAATACATAGGAAGCAAGCAGTGGGCTAATTCTGCTTTAACAGCTTGTTTCACCAAGTCTTCTGATTTTAGCTTATAGTTAACCCTTTTTCAATTTTCTTTACCCATATTCTTCTTCTCCCTGCCCTGTCATTTCTAGAGTTACCTTTTCCTCATAAATGTATTGCCAGCCCCTTGAGTGACACTTAAGCACCTCAATTTTTCATATATTTTTTGCCAACTTTAGTGACATAACTATTAGGAAAATGATTATTTTTTCACTAGGACCCCTCACTGCCTTGGATCACTTTCAAGGTTCTAGAGGAACTTTAATAATAACTTTTTGAAATTTTGAAAAGTGCTTTGTTTGGAATTATCTCTTTTAAAGAGAATCCCCAGAACTATACTAATCTTCAGACCTCAACATACAGGATAGTCTTCTGTCCCTAATGCATATTTGCTTGATATGTCCAGAGATGAATTGAAATTAGGCAGGATATACAACTTATAGCATCGTGGAATCAGAAACTTAGTCAACATCACAAGATGAATTTCTAAGAATGTATATACAGTCCTAAGATTAGCCTTGAATGATCAATTTCTTTGATGCAGAATGTAAAAGGAATGTTTGACAGCCATTCATATAAAAAAGCCCTAGGATGGTGGCATGCGCATATTAGGAACCATCAGTATGACACAACTTCTATAAACTGTATAATGGCTTAGATTACAAAGTATAATGTCCTGGGGCTGTCGCTGTGGTGCAGTAGGTTCATCCTCCACCTGTGGTGCAGGCATCCCATATGGGTGCCGGTTCTAGTCCCAGCTGCTCCTCTTCCAATCCAGCTCTCTGCTGTGGCGCGGGAGGGCAGTGGAGGATGGCCCAAGTGCTTGGGCCCCTGCACCCACATGGGAGACTAGGAAGAGGCTCCTGGCTCCTGGCTTCAGATCGGCGTAGCTCTAGCCCTTGCGGCCATCTGGGGAGTGAACCAACGGAAGACCTTTCTCTCTGTCTCTCCCTCTCACTGTCTGTAACTCTATCTCTCAAATAAATAAATAAAAATCTTAAAAAAAACCCACAAAGTATTGTGTCCTGATCAAGAAAGATTTAAGTAGCCCCAATCTTCTTCATGCTGAACAGATAACCAACAATCACATTTAATTTTTCCAAGAGGAGCTTGTCCATTAAGAAAGGATATCAAGAAAGTCTCTTAGACAACCTAAGGAAAATGCTGAAGAAAAGTCCACTTAACTTGGATAATGTTGCGGTGAATGAGGAAAAGCATTGGTACTGCGTTTAACTCATTGAATAAACATTATATGGAATTGGAAATAGATGCTTCCTTTATGGCAGAGGACAAAAGTAGAATCAATGCATAAAACTAGACTAGAAGATATATTCAACAGTTGAAATGATCAGCCTCACAAAATAATTAGTCCCATTTGGTATAAGCAAGAGGCTTAAAGATTTGCAAATTGTATAATTCCTTCTACTTTTTGTTTCCTTCCTGAAAGAGGATTGTTTGTCTCTGTCCACTGCCATGTCACTTGTAAAATCTCCCTTTGGATATTGACTTTCTCAAGAAAAGTCGGGTTTGGCCATATGACATCCTTTGGTCAGCAATTGTGAGACGGTACGGTGGTGATTCTCAAACTTTAATGTGTTTACTGAATTCCTTGAAGTATCTGTTAAAAAGAAGATTTATATTTGGTATGGCTGATTTGTTGTCTTAGATCCTGCATTTCTTTTTTACTTTCTTTTAAAAGTTTATTTTATCATTTGAAAGGCAGACTTACAGAGAGAGAGAGAGATATCTTCCTTTTGCTGGTTCACGCCTCAACAGGCTGCAAAAGCTGGAGCTGGGTCAGGTCAAAGCCAGGAGCCAGGAGCTTCTTCTGGGTCTCCCACATGGGCCCAGGGGCCCAACACTTGGGCCATCCTCCATTGCCTTCCTAGGCACATTAGCAGGAAGCTGGATTAGAAGTGGAGCAGCCAGGACTTGAACCAGCATCCCTATGGGACACTAGCATTGCAGGTGCCACATTAAGCCACAACAAGAGCCCCTTAGATACTGTATTTCTAACAAGCTTCTAAGTGAGGTTAAAGCTACTGGACATCAAATAAAAAACTGAATAACAAGAATTTCCATTATAACAAAGCTTTAAGGGGCATCATGATTTTCCTGAATCTCTCTTCCTTTTTTTTTTCCTTTGCCATAAAACCAGTATGTCCTGAATCTGGGCTACTCCTTCATCCTAGGTCATAGAGTAACAAAATATGTGTGGCAGGGGGCTGGCACTGTGGGATAGCTGGTAAAGCTGCCACCTGCAGTGCTGGCATCCTATATGGGTGCCGATTCAAGAAACGGCTGCTCCACTTCCTATCTAGCTCTCTGCTATGACCTGGAAAAAAGTAGAAGATGGCCCAAGCCCTTGGGCCCCTGCACCCACATGGGAGACCAGGAAGAAGCTCCTGGCTCCTGGCTTCAGATCAGCTCAGCTCCAGCTGTTGTGGCCAATTGGGGAGTGATCCTATAGATGGAGGACATCTCTCTCTGCCTCTCCTCTCTGTGTGTAAGTCTGACTTTGAAATAAATAAATAAATCTTTAAAAAAAAATATGTGTGGCAGAACCACAACCATCAATATTAAAATAAATGGGAATTATATGTCTTAGGATAATTGTTACTTTAGCAAAGTTAACAAGTGCAAAAGCTATCTATGAGTAATCTCATAGAGAACGTTCCTAAAATAAGAATTGGTTGGGCTTAATCGATTCCATGTGTCTTTAGACATCTAGGATTTATCTTTGTGAATTCTTGTCTACATTGTTGGTCATATTTGTGCCAATCATCCAAATATGACTAGGTTCATGCATACCAATAAACAACAAAATAGTAAAATGCTGGATTTGATACTTTTTTTTTCAATATCTCATCCTGCTGATGAATTTTACATTTGAAGGTCTCTTAGCAGTTCAAACTGAAACTGCTTGAGTGAGAATAGTAATCCTTAAACCTCACTTGCAAAAAACATTGTGGAAGGTGTCATAGGAAAAGGAGGTTTCTATTTTGTTTGGAGAAATACCCCACTTAAAACTGAACAATATTTTCTGCCAGTTACTAAAGATTTATGGTTGGAGTCAATAGGGAAATCATCCAAGAATAAAAATGGAGACTTCAGCACATAAAAATGGAGACTTCATTCAGATTGGTAAGAGTAGATTTTAGGTGTTCTTGCCACATGCATGCACACACGCACACACACACACACACAAAGGGGGTAAATACCTGAGACAAGGATCTGTTCATTTGCTTGACTACTATAACCCTTTCATCATATAAACATACACTCGCACATACAAACCTTATTCTGCACACTTCAAGTCCATATAATAAAAACTAGAGACTTCAGATTGAAAGTAGGAGGCTACATCCTATGACAAAATCAATGCTTTCATCATTGTGTGTATCCAGGTTTTCGACAAGCAACCTTGGTATGTGGTTGAGATGGTGACTGTGGGACTTTATGGGCCCCAGGAGATCTAAAAGTAATTGCATTCAGTAAATAGGAAAGCTGTATAGATAAAAGGAAAATATCCTTTCCTGAGGAAGACTGAAAGGAAAACTCCCCACATTTAGTTCCTCCAAACTGGCTGACACTCTCATGAGATTATAATTTTGGCAGCATGGAGGATAAAATGTTGCCAACTTCATAGTCAAACCATTGAATTAATGTTGTTTTTTGCTTAATTAAACTTACTATTATGGCCATTCACTAAATGTAGTTGTCCTCTCTTTCCAGTATTCTGAGGAATACTAGAAGGAACTTGCCAGCTCAGCAATTTTCCATGAAAGTGATTATTACTTGGGGAAATTTGTTAAATTGTGCTCCAACACGGATGCTTACCTTGGACTTACTCAGGATTTTTGGCTTAGTTTTTAAATTGATTGCAGCAAGTGTAAAAATTTCTCAAAGATTTTATTTATTTATTTATTTATTTATTTATTTGCGAGGCACTATTACAGAGAGAGAAAAAGAGAGAAAAACAGAGAGACAGAGAAGTGTTCTTTCCACTGGTTCAATCATGAAATGGCTACTGCAGCCAGAGTTGCATGAATCTGAAGCCAGGAGCCAGGAGCTTCTTTCTGGTCTCCCACGTGGGTGCAGGGTCCCAAGCACTTGGGCCATATTCCATTGCTTTCCCAGGCCATAAGCAGAGAGTTAGATCAGAAGAGGACCAGCCTGGATATGAACAGGTACCCAAATGGGATGTTAGTGTCATAGGCAGAGGCTTAGCCAACTATACCACAGATGCAGCCTCAAAGTAAAATGTTTTTAAGAAAACAAACCCTTGAGTAAGGCCCTTAAATAAAATCTTATTTAATATTTAAATGTTAAATATCTCTTCATCAGCTTACCTGGTTCATGAACTTTAGCAATTGATCATCATTTATGAGAATCTTTCACTGCAAACAAAAAATATAATATTAATATTTCCTTTGTTAGATATTATACTCTATAATTTTCGGATTAGTTATATATCTGAGTTGTATTGCTGAATGATTGTTGACCATATAGCATAGAATCTGAAAAAGTTGCCGTTCTATCTTCAAATAGGATGATCTGCATTTCAACGTGCTCTAGGTAACCATATTTTTCAAGAGTTTATGTAAATTGTTAAACTTCCTTAAGAATGGCTTTCACTTTGCAGTGAACATAACCATACACATGCTCTTAATAAGCAATTCATTTACATTGGTAGATTCCTACTTCATCATCGGAAATGAACTTTGGATTTCTACAGTAAGTTTTTCTCTCAATGCTAAAAATGGTTTGTATGTGTGATGTCATAAATTGAGAATACTTACAGGATGCTTAAAAGTCATCATCATCATCAAGCCACACTCAGGAAAATCAAAGCTAGAGAGAATAACACAATAGCAATTAAACTAGATAGATAAAATATAATTAAAAATGCTTTATATCAAACATTAATATCATAGTTCTAAACTTCATTTGCTTTTTTTGTTTCTGTTTGATTTTTGTTGGTTTGTTCTTTGCTTGGTTGTACAGTGACTTAGGAAAAGAACATGAAGGAGAATCCTAAATTTTCTGGGCATCCTAGATAATGACTTACTGTTTGACTTTGAGCTAAGGTTCATGCCAACACAATCCTCTATTTGGCCAAGATTACTGCTCCATAAGAAAAATAATATTTATTTACTTCTCTAGAGAGCTACAAATTTTAATTAATGCTTTTAAAGAGCTTTTGACCTCTGTGAATGTGAAAAGCCTTTGTATAATGATCTCTATTTTTGGTTTGCTCATATTTTTAAAATCACCTTTAAAATGACTTCCATTGCGGATATTGCAATAAAATCTTAGGTAATCTAAAATTAAAAGAACACTACTCATCTTTAGTGTTCAACTACATTATGCTGCAAGCAAGGAAAGGATGCCCCGTGACCTTCAACAAAGACATTATAGAAAACTAAGAATTCCATCCTCTTGAAAAGAGGCTGAGTCTGCTCGGCATTTCTGCAGAGCACTGCTCTCTGTAACCTGCATTTTATCATTAGCAATCCAACAACAGAAATATCCCTAGATATTTTTAAATGCAGACAACTACCACTGATTAGATTATATCTGACATGATTTTTGCTGTGTAATTCAAATATTGCTGCTTCTCCATAAAAATTTAAGAATTGGAATAAACTTATTATCTTAAAAATCCAAAATATTTCTATTGTTTTGGAGCCCATGCTTCAAAGTTTAAACTCAATATTTTAAAGGATTGATTCCTCTAATATTACACTGCTATCTCAAACACAATTTTCATTTATTTCTGGACCTCACACAAATACCAATTTCATGTTTTGTTTCCTTAAATAGCTTTTCCCTTATCTCCTTCTAAGTATTATGGAATACAACTGCAAACTAATGTTAGAAAGGAAACATACAGCATTAATTTTACATGTGTATGTATTATGTATTTATTATGTATGTATTATGTATTTACATACATAATACTGAAACGTTACAGGAAAACTATTCTCTGCTGCTTGTTTCAACTCAAGCACATTAGCAGTTCACTAGTCCCAATCTGAAGATTATGTAAATCCATGGTTTTCACTGCACTCTTTTGAAAATGTGTTCAATCAGGAAATACATTAAATATACAGAAAAATAAAGAGAATAAAATGGGAGATATGCCTGCACTCACTTTTCAAAGTCAGAAAATATTAACATTGTACCATAACTTCCCAGTCTGATTTTCTCGTTCTCTTCTGAGAAGTAGCCTTCCTATTCATGTTTCAAAACAGATATGTTTTCATAAACAACACAGAGCAGAAGTTGGCAAATTATAGCCTGTGAATCAAAACTGGCTGTGACCTGTTTAGTGAGGCCCATAAGTCAGAATAGTTTTTATAATTTTAAAGGGCTGAAACAAGGAAGATGAATGTGCACATTGGAAAATATATATGGCCTACAAATCCTAAAATATTCATTATCTAGCCCATTACAGAGAAGTTTACTAATTGCTGATATTATTTTGTCTGTTTTTAAACATTTATATTAATTGTATCATTTTAAAGATGGCTTCTACAATTTTTATTTCTTCACTTCACATTATTTATGAGAATAATCAGTGTAGATACCAATAGGTCTAATTCATCCTTTTAAACTGTTGCATATTTAAAGTAGCACTGAAATTGCCACGATGCATTGTATAGTACCTATAATATCTCTACTGATAGAATTTAGGTTATAATAAAATTTTGGTCATTATGGTTAAAGCTGAAATAGATTTCTTCATACACATCTCCGTGTACTTATATGCTAGATTTCCACTCAAGATAACTTTTTTTAAAATTTTGTTTCATTTATTCATTTATTTATTTATTTTCCCCAAAGAAACCTTTTATTTAAGGAATACACACTTCATGCATTTTATAAGTACAACTTTATGAATATAGTGATTCTTCACACCATACTTGCCTCCCCACACTCTCCTACCCCACCTCCCCTATTCTCAATTAAGACCCATTTTCGATTAACTTTATACACAGAAGACCAACTCTATACTAAGTAAAGAGTTCAGTAATTTGCATGAAAAAAAAAACAAACAAGAAAACCTGTTCCTCAACAGTAGATGCAAGGGCTATTCAAAGCCATTGCACCTTGAAGTTAATTTCACTTTTTTTTTCTTTTAGAAACTTAATTAACTTTAAAGAAGCACCCAAGAATGATACATCTTTTGGGAGCACTTAGAGATAATTATAATACAACTTACTGAGGACAGAGGTCCTGAATGGGGAGTAAGTGCACAGTGACTCCTGTTGTTAATTTAACAATTAACAGTCTTATGTATGACATCAGTGATCACCCAAGGCTCTTGATATGAGCTGCTTAGGTTCATGGAAGCCATTTGAACCCACAAACTCTGTCAGTATTTAGACAAGGCCATAAGTAAAGTGGAAGTTCTCTCCTTCCTTCAGAGAAAATTTGCTTCTTCTTTGATATTTTTTGTGACTGGGATGCTAAACTTTTGTCAGATCCATGCTTTATAAATGGCTTCTTCAAATCTGTGAATTTTCTTCATACTCAACGGTAACTTTCACCATTGAAAAATATTAATATTTTTATTTATGACTTGTGAATTTTGTGTTCCATGTAAGAAACGTCATTTTCCTAATGTCATAAAGATTATGTCCTAGTTTTCTAATGGAAGATTTAGAATTTTGCTCTTATACAGGTTTGGATCTTCTGTATAAAGAAAGTGTGAGCTGGGAATCTTGTTTTAATTTCTTCCATATAGATACTGATTTTGTCTCAGCATCATATATTGGATAATCAACATTTCTCCACTAATTTATGCCTATTTCTGAATTCTCTTACTTTGTTCAATTTGGCCTATTCATCTAATCTTATACTAATACCCATTGGTTTAATTATAATAGTTTATAAGTCTTGAAATCTGGTATCTATTGTTTTTTCTCCTTTAAAATTATCTTGATTATTCTTTGCCCTTCACTCTCCCATTTGAATTTAGGATTAGTCTTATAAAGTTCCAGAAAAAGCACTTTTGGATTTTTTTATAATAGTGTTGACTTTATTAACAAATCTAGGCAAAAGAGAATCTTTACTATGTTGAATCTTTCTACTCCATCATATTATTATTCTCCATGTATTTAGGTCTATCTGTAATAAAAAATTAAAGTTTATTCAGTAAAGAAGGGAATAAATTCTGTTATTTTTATTTTTAGGGAGCTTATGGAGGTTTTTTTTTTTTAGCTATCTTGAATGAGTTTTTTAGCTATCTTTAATTGGTTGTGATGTTACATTGAAATCCTCTTGATTTTTTGGTGTAGTGATTTTTTTTATTCAGCTAACTTGCTGATCTCTTTTCTGAGTTCTAATTGTGGATTTTCTATGTAAGTCCATCATATCATTTGTGACTTCTGCTTTGCATCATATTTCAAAAGAAATCATAGAAAATTCCTAAAGACCAAGGTAGTCGTGAAATGGAATTCACTTCTAAAGGAATATTCATGTTTGCAGCTTTTCTAAAAACTTTTAGAAATGAAGTTCAGCAGCATTGAGAGCCCTCGTGTGGAGGCAAATCAAGTAAAATTTTCACTTATATGTGGATTTTTTAAAAGCCCACTCAGCTCAGACATGAACTGATTCAATCACATCTGTCAGCTTCGGAAATGTAATTGACCTGAGTTTTGACAGAGTAACAGTTTGTTGTGGCATTGGCTAGGAATCCTAGGAGAATACTTTCTTTTCTTCTTTTCTACCAGTCTCTCTAAATCTATACCTATAGTAATAAAGATTACTAAATAAAACACACGCAAAAGAAAATCTGGAATCAGCTTTTATGTTCATAATAATAATAATAAATTTTGATTATCATGTCAGGCATCTATGTATATAATTTTAAAAAATCTTGGCAGCAATCCTATGAATTTCATAATTTTACAGATAAAAAAAATCAAGGCACAGGGAGATTTAGTAATTCACCTAAGACTAGATAGTAGGTAGCAAAGCTTGTTACATATTCACAAATTTATGCCAGAAAAATAACATAGCAGTTGTCTCTGAGCGGAGGGATTATGAATCACTTTTGTGTGTGTTTTGTATTTTCCAATTCTTCATTAAATATTTATTAACAAATCTAACAAATTATCTAAGTATACAGATAAATATTAATGTTTATTGTGAGACCTGAAAGATAAATTCTAATCACAGATAATGCAAAGGTGTAGTAACCGCTTTCATATATATATTTTTGTATCAAATTCTGAACGCCATGGAGGATCTCTATTGATTTGTACTTTGCTATGCAAATTAGTTCTGTGAAAACACAAACAAAAACCAGAAAGCCATCCCAGTGTAGCAGCTTTGTTTTACTGGCAGTGACGTTCAGTGCTGGGGAGAAATTTCCTGACCCCCACACCTTGATGTCAGACTACCTCTCTGCCCGTGTGCGCTCATTATCCTTAACCAGAAAGCAGTGGTTCTGTGAGGAAAAATACTGCCCCATTAAACAAAGTGTCATCACTGAAGAGCAATCACTCTTTTTTACTTTTCCTGTGAGGTTATCTTAATAACTCAGTCATAACAGTTGTCTCCTAGGAAACATCTAGTTCCTAGAGTAAGACTGTTAAACAATATGAACTAGATAGGAACAGAACAAGATCAATGCTTGCAGCCATGACGGGTCCATATTTATGAAAAATCGATACAAGGCAAAGACTATTGCAAGGTACTGCCTCCCAATGGTGGAAAACTAAATTATTCTCTCATTTTCCTGCCTTTTAACTCCTCCATAAGTAGCTTGTCATATCAAAAGAGATCTATCATCACATCAAACGAATCTAAGTAAAACATAATTGGCAAATCCAAATTTTGATTTGTGAGATTCAAGATTGTGAGAAATAATTAGTAATTAACACTTTAACAAATCATAATTTTAATATAACTAACCTATAAATATTTTATGAGAATAAGGAAATACATTTATTGCTTTTCCGTCAACATGAAGTTGGAGGGAGAATTTCCAAAGACAGTTACAATGAAATCATGAAATGCAGATTCCTGTCTCCTTGGGGAATATGCACACACACATACAAACATTAATATATCCTCATTGAATTGATCACGATCTCAAGTGACTTAGGTAACTTAATCATGGAAATGCTGTCCTTTTATTTTTTTCAATGTATTCTATTCTTCATAAACAAATCATTAGGTCCAACACACATTCAAGAAAAGGGGGATTATACAAAGGCATGAATGACATCTTAGAAGTCACAGACAGTAAAAACTGAGAATTAGAACCATACTCAGATTGAAAAGTATTTTTTGTAAACGAAATCTTATTCATATTTTTCTGTTTCTGAAATAGTTTTCATCAAAATAGGAGATGATTGTAAGATTAGCAAAAGAGAGACAGAGAGATGGTGGGTAGAAATTAACTTTGTTTTTAGAGTTCTAGGATATGAGTAGGGTACAGCATGGCACTCTTTATAAGTGTTTGTTATGTGACACTTAGGACTGAGATACAAGCTACCTGACATCTGTCATGCATCTCTGCCCAGGTGGGTGTCATCAACATTGCATAGGGGCCAGAGTGATTGATCTCCACTATAGTTCAATCACAGTTGCTTACTAACTTCACAGTACTTTATGTGGTTCAGAGTAAAAGAGACAACTCTATGTTGGAAGTGAGTTGGGAGAGCAAGGATGTGGGCCAGAGTCTTTTTGTGGCCAACCCAAAAGTGTTCTTATCTGGGCTCCAGAATATGCATATAGGGGCCAGCACCGTGGCTCACTTGGTTAATCCTCCACCTGTGGTGCTGGCATCCCATATTGGCGCCGGTTCTAGTCCCGATTGCTCCTCTTCCAGTCCAGCTCTCTGCTATGGCCCGGGGAAGGCAGTGGAAGGTGGCCCAGGTGCTTGGGCCCCTGCACCCACATAGGAGACTAGGAGGAAGCACTTGGCTCCTGGCTTCAGATCGGTGCAGTTCCAGCCGTGACGGCCATTTAGGGGTGAACCAGCGGAAGGAAGACCTTTCTCTCTGTCTCTCTCTCTCTCACTGTCTAACTCTACCTGTCACAAAAAAAAAAAAAAAAAGATTTCTCCTGGGTTTTTGATTAACAGCTGAGTTTGGAAAACCCTGATTTTCAGCATCTGTCATGTGGATAGGGTAGCAAGTGCCCATCTGGGTTCAGAGCAGTGCCACAAGCTTTAAAACTCAGTTACCTCACCTGCAAAATAAAATTATTTATGCAATTTATACGTGTAATATTAGAAGTGATTATGAAGATACAAATAAAGGTCTTACCTCAGTTCCTGGAACGTTGTAAACCAATGACAAATGTAAGCCGGACAATAGCTATAACCATGTGGCAGGACAAAACATATTGAATACATGTCATCAGTGATTCTATACCCAAGTATATGATTGATTTTTTCCAACCCCTCCAGGATTAGTTTTAGAATATATTCCTGAAGAATTTGTGCTACAGTACTTTTTAAATTATTTACATACTACATAAATATGAGAACATATTTTTATTTTATTACTTCATGCATTCCAGCACTGTTCTGATCAGGAGGGGCACAGCAGGGAAGAGGCACACCAAGGTCCCTGATTTCGAGAGAGTGTGCTCTAAAGGGAGCATCAGACACTAACCAGAAAGTATTCATAATATGGTTTCAGACTGTGACCAGTTTTATGAGGAAATCTAAAGCTGTGCTGGGGAAGTGAGAGCTGTAAGATTGTGCAGGAGATGTGCTTAATTGACATAGGATAGGCAGGGAAGTCCTTTCAGGGGAGCAAACAACCGAGCAGCGAGCTGAGGGGATAAGACAGTGAGTTGATGGAAAATTCTGCAGAAAAGCTCCCTAAATGAGGACAGAACAGAGGAAATACTCCTAAAGAACTCTGTGTACCACCTAAAAGAACAGCACCAGGGCAGAGTGGGCTAGAGCCTCACTGATCCAAGTCACAGAGAGGTAAGAGGAGAGGTGGCAGCGTGAGCAGGAACGAGGCTGACGCCAGGCCAGAGCCCATGATAAAGAATATAGATCTTCCCTAAGAGAACAAAAAGACCATTAAAGGGTATTTATAACAAGCCACGTGATTTATGTTTTTATTACAGTGAAAGATATGTAACACATCATTTTAACCAGTCTAAGGGTGTAATTCAGTGGCAATTAAGTTCATCTACAATGTTGTGTAACTGCCACCACTATATTTCCAGAACTTACTCTCATTCCAAACAGAAACACAGAAACCACGAAACAATATTTTGCCACATTCCCTCCCTTTGCCTTTGTAACCATATACATACTTTCTGTCTCCATAAATGTGCCAATTCTGGCTAATCCACGTAAGTGGAATCCTACAATATTTGTGCTTTTTGTGTCTGGCTTTCCTTCACTTACTATAGTGTTTTAAAGGTTCATCCATGTTGGAGCATGTAGCTGAATTCTGATTTGCATTTTTAAAGGATGATTCTTGGTGCTATACTGCAAATGCCTAGTAAGAGTGCAAGCATATAAACAGAGAACTGAGAGAGAATGATGTACCCTGATGAGAGATGACAGAAGATAATTCAGGATAACAGTAAGTAGAAATGGTGAGAAGAATCAGATTTAAAATCGCTTATACATTTTTAACTTTTATTTAACAAATATAAATTTTCAAAGTACAGCTTTTGGATTCCAGTGGCTTTTGCCCCCCATAACTTCCCTCACACCCGCAACCCTCCCATCTCCCGCTCCCTCTCCCATTCCATTCTCATCAAGATTCATTTCCAATTATTTTTATATACAGATGATCAATTTAGTATATATTAAGTAAAGATTTCAACAGTTTGCACTCACACAGATACACAAAGTGTAAAGTACTGTTTGAGTACTAGTTATAGCATTAATTCACATTGGACAACACATTAAGGACAGAGATTCTACATGGGGAGTAAGTGCACAGTGACTCCTATTGTTGATTTAACAATTTGACATTCTTGTTTATGGCATCAGTAATAACCCTATGCTCTTGCATAAGTTGCCAAGGCTATGGAAGCCTTTTGAGTTCATGGACATCAATCTTATTTAGACAAGGTCATAGGCAAAGTAGAAGTTCTCTCCTCCCTTCAGAGAAAGGTACCTCCTTCTTTGATGGCCTGTTCTTTCCACTGGGATCTCATTCACAGAGATCTTTCATTTATGTCTTTTTTTAAATTTTTGCCAGAATGTCTTGGCTTTCCATGCCAGAAATACTCTCATGGGCTCTTTAGCTGGATCTGAATGCCTTAAGGGCTGATTCTGAGGCCAGAGTGCTATTTAGGACATCTGCCATTCTATGAGTCTGCTGTGTATCCCGCTTCCCATGTTGGATCGTTCTCTCCCTTTTTGATTCTATCAGTTAGTATTTTCAGACACTAGTCTTGTTTATGTGATCCCTTTAACTCTTAATCCTGCCATTATGATCAGTTATAAACTGAAACTGATCACTTTGACTAGTGAGATAGCATCGGTACATGCCACCTTGATGGGATTGAATTGGAATCCCCTGACATGTTTCTAACGCTACCATTTGAGGCAAGTCCGATTGAGCATGTCCCAAATTGTAAATCTCCTCCCTCTCTTATTGTCACTCTTATATTTAACAGGGATCACTTTTCAGTTAAATTTAAACACCTAAGAATAATTGTGTGTTAATTACAGAGTTCAACCAATAGTATTAAGTAGAACAAAAAAGATACTCAAAAGGATAAACTATTAAGTTGTTCATCAACAGTCAGGACAAGGGCTGATCAAGTCACTGATTCTCATAGTGTCCATTTCACTTCAACAGGTTTCCTCTTTGGTGCTCAGTTAGTTGTCACCTATCAGGGAGAACATATAATATTTGTTCCTTTGGGACTGGCTTATTTCACTCAGCATGATGTTTTCTAGATTCCTCCATTTTGTTGCAAATGAGTGGATTTCATTGGTTTTTTTTTTTTTTCTGCTGTAAAGTATTCTATAGAATACATGTCCCAGACAGAGTGGTCAGTGAGAGAGAGAGACAGAGAGAAAGGTCTTCCTTTGCCGTTGGTTCACCCTCCAATGGCCGCCGCGGCTGGCACGCTGCGGCTGGCGCACCGCGCTGATCAGGAGCCAGGTGCTTCTCCTGGTCTCCCATGGGGTGCACTGCACTCCCGGGCCACAGCAGAGAGCTGGCCTGGAAGAGGGGCAACCGGGACAGAATCCGCTGCCCCAACCAGGACTAGAACCAGGTGTGCCGGCGCAGCCAGGCGGAGGATTAGCTTATTGAGCCACGGCGCCGGCCGCCCATAATTTCTTTATCCAGTCTACTGTTGATGGGCATTTAGGTTGATTCCAGGTCTTAGCTATTGTGAATTGAGCTGCTATAAACATTAAGGTGCAGACAGCTTTTTTGTTTGCCAATTTAATTTCCTTTGCGTAAATTCCAAGGAGTGGGATTGCTGGGTTGTGTGGTAGGGTTATATTCAGGTTTCTGAAGAATCTCCAGACTGACTTCCATAATGGCTTTACCAGTTTGCATTCCCACCAACAGTGAGTTAGTGTCCCTTTTTCCCCACATCCTCGCCAGCATCTGTTGTTGGTAGATTTCTGAATGTGAGCCATTCTCACTGGGGTGAAGTGAAACCTCATTGTGGTTTTGATTTGCATTTCCCTGATTGCTAGTGATCTTGAACATTTTTTCATGTGTCTGTTGGCCATTTGGATTTCCTCTTTTGAAAAATGTCTATTGAGGTCCTTGGCCCATCTCTTAAGTGTGTTGTTTGTTTTGTTGTCGTGTAGATTTTGATTTCTTTGTAGATTCTGGTTATCAACCCTTTATCTGTTGCATAGTTTGCAAATATTTTTTCCCATTCTGTCTGTTGCCTCTTCACTTTCCTGACTGTTTCTTTTTCAGTACAGAAACTTCTCAATTTGATGCAATCCCAATGGTTAATTTTCGCTTTGACTGCCTTTGCCTCTGGGGTCTTTTCCAAGAAGTCTTTGTCTGTGCCTATATATTGCAGCATTTCTCCAGTGTCCTCTAATAATTTGATGGTGTCAGGTCATAGATTTAGATCTTTAATCCATGTTTAGTGGATTATACATTTTTCTAAGTTGATCCATTTATCTGCTTGTGTGTTTATGTGTGTGTGTGCAATTTTGTGTATATAAATGCATGAGCAATTTAGATAGCCTGGATGCAGGAACAGTAATGGATAGTTTTCAGGAAACTTTCTCCCCCTTCTGCTGCTGTCCTAGCTCCCCAAAGCCCTAATCTCAGACATCTCCCAGCATTTGGTGGAGCCTAAGAGTCAAGTTTTAATGAGAAATTTTTTTTAAATGTAGTCAATAAGAGAAGCCACCTTGGAGAAAACATGAACCTACTAAGAAGATTGCTTTGTAGGATGATACTTTATTTAAAGTTTAATTCAAGTTTAGCTTAACACATCAGTTTCATTTCTTTATTTAAACAGAATGTATGGCATCAACTCTTTTCTGCTAACCTCTCCATGAGCATTTCATAAACCACCTATGTGTCCAGCACTCTGTCAATCATTGTGAATGGTCAAAAACTATAAGGTGTTATCCATGCTCTTTAATCCAGTGTAGGGTAGAAGGCATGTACACATGAGGTAATGAGATGTATAATTGGGACAATAATTTAAGACAAATTTAAAATTAAATGCAGAGCAATTAACTATCAACTGGCAGACCCTCTACCAAAGGGTGGTCAAAGTAAGCATATGTGGCAATCAGTTGTTAGTTTCATTCAAAGAAAAACTTTGTTGTGATAGACTGTACTTTCTAAAGAAGATTGCAACAATACCTTCTATCCTAGAAGCATGTCACTTATTTGCAAGAAGTGGAATTTATATATCTGCCCCTAAATCTGTGCCTTTCTGACTCTGCCAACCAACAGAGTGACACTATGTGACTTGTGAGGCAAAATAGCACAAGTAACATGAAGTAATTTTTCAGGTAATTATCTCACAGATAATCAGTTGTCTGTATTAAAAACTAAACAGCCCATAAAGTGGCCCACATAGAAAAGAACTGAGGGGGCTGGCACTGTGGCCCAGTAGGTTAATCCTCCATCTGCAGTGCCAGCATCACATATGGGCACTGGTTCTAGTCCTGGCTGCTCTTCTTCCAATCCAGCTCTTTGCTATGTCCTGGAAAAGCAGTGGAAGATGGACGAAGCACTTGGGCCCCTGCACCCACATGGAGACCTGGAAGAAGTGCTTGGCTCCTGGCTTCAGATCAGCTCAACTCTGGCTGTTGCAGCCATCTGGGGAGTGAACCAGTGGATGGAAGATCTTTCTGTCTGTCTCTTCCTCTCACTGTCTATAACTCTACCTCTCAGATAAATAAATAAAATCTTTAAAGAAAAATAAAATGGTCTAGATATGGCACTGCCTTTATGGGGAAAAAAAAGGAACTGAGGTGCTTACCCTTAGCTACTGGCCCCTAGCCCTCGCTGGGCATCCGGTTCAACTGGCGCCAACTTGCTAGCATGTGAGTGAGCCGGCTGAACCGCCCCTACAGACATTGAGTGGAATGACCACACTAAGTCATACTGAAGTTGTAGACTTGTGAAGAAAGTAAACGTTTGTTTTAAGCCACTGTATTTGACTAGTTTGTTTCCTAGCAAGAAATCACTAGAATGTCCCACAATGACAGGTTTCACTTTCACTTGTATTCAGCTAGGTTTTCTTAAAAGTGAAACAATGGGATGGAATTATATTCAAACCCAGGAAAATGAATGTAACTCACAATCTACCCTAATTAGGCCCAAATTCACTAAGAGTCATTGTTACTGGTGTTTCATTTATAGTTATTCAATACATTTGGAATGATTTTATAAATACTGTGCAGCAAAATTAATTTGCAGATCCAGAAAATACTTGTACAGTTTTGTCAGAGTTCTAGTATGCCTGATGGGAATGTGTTTTGAATGTTAACATTCATCTCGCTGGGGGAATAAAAAGAATAGATTTTTCATGCTGTAGGGTTTTTAAAAAGGGAAATAAATAAGAGTTGGGGGAGTCAGGGAAGGCATGGAAGATGAGATGGAACTTAGGTTATGAGTTGAAGAAGGAACACATATGGATAGGCAAGTTTCAGCAGGTACAAAGTAAGGTAAATATGGTGCACACGGACACCTCCTGTGGGATATGGCCCATTGTCTTTTCTGGACTAACTATACCAGAAGTGAAAAGAGATCTTAAGAAAGAATGAAAGAAAAGGCAAAATGAGACTCCCAACAATACCAAAATTGTGAAATCCTTTAGTACTGACTTCAAATCTACAAGGCAGTTTCTAGCAACTGCTGTCAATTTGCCTATTGTGTTTCTATTCATTAATTAGAACTCCAAAAAAAATCTTTTTCATGGATTTTCCCTCTACTTTTTTCACTAAAAGGAAATTGCTAGTTTTTTCTCAAATAGCTCCTCAGAAGTTAAAAAATGTATTAGTTACACTTCTTGTTTCTAAAATAAATTCATTATTTCTTTAATAGGAAAAGAGTCTAATGGTATAAATTTTCAGTTGTCAGTGTTTTCTAATAATCCTCGTAAGTTGAATAAAACCACTGGTAGCTGTAAGCATCTGCTGATAAGCAGTTGCAAAACTGCAGATTGAAGCCCTAGTTTTGGTGCAGCCAACCTACTTCTGCCACCCTCATTTCAGAATCCAATTCTGAAATCAATTTAGAACTTCCCATGCTTTTATACTTACACATTCACTCATTCACCCATTAACTAATATATTCTGCGTACTCTTTCAGTCACTGATATCTGTGGTCAAGTCTCTGAAACACTGACTTGTTGGCCTCTGGGAAGAGATGTCAGCTTTCAAGGTCTTTAGGTGACCCGATAAATAGCTCCCTTCTCACTGTCCAGATTCTGAACCATATAGGATCTATATATTGTGAGCCAAATATCACTGACATAAATCTGAGTTGGAGTTTGCAGTGTTTGAAAGTGGGTAAGTGAATTTCTCATTCCTGGCTCCCAGAAATCAATATCACAGGTGTACCATGTGTCAGACTAGAGAAGCCTTCCTGTTCCTGCCCTCAAGCCAGCAAAACATCCCTATGAAAGGAAAAGAACAGCACATGCCCCTAGTTCCTCGGAGAAAGGAGATAGTAGAATGAGCACTACACTTGCCAATTTCACTCTCCATATTCCCAGAGAGAATGTTGAGGGAGGTCAGGAGTCTTAATGGCACAAAGGAAAGGAGGAGGCACATTACGGCCCAATGTCAGCCCATCCCATGTTCCTGTACAGCCTGCAAGCTAAAAATAATTTTTAGAACTTCTAGTGGTTGAAAAAAAATCAAAAGAATATCTGTGGCATATAAACATTATATAAAATTCAAATTCCAGTGTCCATAAACAACTTTGATTAGAACACAGCCCTGCTCCTTTATTTACATATTGTCTGTGGATGTTCTTGCAAGGCAATGGCAGAGCTGAATAGTGACAGATTTTGTATGGCCCACAAAGCCTAAAACACTTGCTATTTGACCCTTTATAGGAGAACAGTGTGAAACCCTTATAAGAAGGAAAAACTTGGGTTGGAGTAGAAGAATTATGTCTGGGGTTTTACTGCAGATGGAATCTGCCACTGAGTTTCTATCTTTGATGTGGGAACACCATTCTCTTCTCAGCTCTCCACCTCTACACATTCAAAACCTGGCATGCATTTTTGTGATTTTCTTAATTCCTTATCTAATTACTCACTGTTTTCTGTTTATTTTTCCTTTAAAATGTCTTTGAAATTATCTTCCCATTTCCCCCTGGTGTTGTCCCAGTTTCACCATTGCACATCAGGATCCCCAGCAAATTTTCCAATTTGCCTTCTTAATTCCAATATCTCCACAGACTTTTAGAATTGAAAATAACTTTAGAGAGTTTCTGTTCAATTCCCTCATTAACAAAATGAGGAAACTGTTACTCTCTGGGAGACAAAACGACTTCCTCAAATTTGCAAACCTAATTTGTGGCAGACTAGGACTAGACTCCCTCCCAAACAGTAGCTCATGCATCCTCCAACGGTAACATGCCATCTCCTCACATTGTTCTTGTGAAATTTTCAAAGACTTCCACTCATCATGCCAAATTTATAATCTAATTCATAGAACAGAAAACAATCATCTGTGAGTCAAGTTTTGCTCTCTACCTGCTTTTATATAAATAAAGTTTTATTAGAACCCAGTCATGATCATTTGTCTACTTGTTTATGGCTGCTTTTGCACCACAGTGGCAGAGCTGAGTAGTTGAACCAGGGACTGTATGGTTAGTTTCAAAAGCCTAAAATATTGACTAGCTAGTACTTTACAAAAATAGCTTGCTAACTTTGATCTAGACTTGCTTTCTCAAAGGTCCCACCTCTTACAACTGTCAGTAGGGATATTAAGTTCCAAGGTATGAGTGTTGGAAGGATACAGACTCTCAAACCACAGCACTTTAATTTTACTGAGTGAGTCTAATTCCACATTCAATTTCTTTCTCTATTATCTAAGACATACTTTATGATCTTGAAAGATATACCACCTCACCTTCAGCTTACCTGATTGTGTATCAGACGGTTACAGTCAAACTAAGGAACAAAAAGCCAATTTGATACTGTTTATACTTTCCCCAATTTATCAAGCAAATATAAATGTACAGAGACTCCAGCATGTTTTCTCCCTTTGGAACTGCACATCTTGTTTTTTTAGGGCCATTTGTGGAAACTCAGTCTGCAGTTCTTAAACGGTGATGCGTAGTCTGTCTATTCACATTAGTTTACAGCAGAACCCTTAGGACATCCTTACAAATGAATTGATTCCAGTGTCAGCCAAAAGCCTACCTTGAGACAAGTGCCTGGAGCTGCTTAAGAGAAAATTGAGTTAAAGCAAAACATAGATTTTTGGAGCACAGGAAGGTTGCTTGCTCCCAGTTCTTTGCACTTACAACTTGAATTCACTCTATGGCCAACTTCCCCCGGAGAGGCAGTCAGTTTCCTGTCTGTAGAGGAAAATGAGATCATAGAGGCAGGGGAAACTTGTCAGATGGCATGGGAACAGAGTGACTCTCGAGTTTTTTGTTTATTTTAGTCCAACCGTTCTTGTCTGTATCTCCAACAGCTTACTCTTCTAGTTTTACTGAACACTTTGTTCAGTCTTCTTGATTTCTTTGTCAGTTGCTGTTATGTTTTTAAAGTTCTTCTCAGAAAATTTTCTGTCTCCTAAAGAGAATGCTGTCTGTTTGCAGCATTTTCTCCAGTGCTGGTGTGAGAAAGAAATCTTACTCCTTCACCTTGTTTTGTGTCTTCAGCCCACCCGCCTGCCATTAGGAAAACAGCAGCCTGTGGAAGTCTCCTTTTTTGCCTTCAAGCTCAAAGTAACTATGAATCTAGTTGCAAAAGGCACTGATTTTTACTTCATGGTAGTTCTTGGGAGTCTTAAGTAAGTCACCTCTAATTTTGTGCTCTATCTGCTCCTAGATATTCTAGCTCAGCCCTCTTCATCACAGCTCTCTCCTCTCTTCCTCAGGCCCTTCTCCAGTGAGCTCAATTTCTCTTATTCATTGTGAACACTGTTCTCTCCTACAAGAGTCCTCCCCTAGCTGACCACATTGGGGAAACAATTAAAAACAAAGTCTTCCAACCCTGAAATCCTTCCCACAAAGATAGTAGAGCAAGAAAGTAATATTATTATTGAATAAGCATTAAATCAGGATGTAACGCATATCAAAGGCAATTGTCTAAGATATGGCAAAGGAAAAAAGAATTCTCACTCTTCATATAGCCAGGCAGAAACAGTCCATTACATACATGTTTCAAGATAAACAATTGCTAGTCTTTAAGTGAGAGAACTTGACAGCACCATTTGTCACACATAGTTGTGTTAACTTTGGTAATTGGGGTGACCATCTGTATTAGCTAATTAGCTTTATTCAGAGAGAAAACAGACTTCTCCTATCTTTATGACAAGGAGCAGTTTTGTAGCTTGGAGCAAGGCACCCACAAAAGTTGGACTCCTATCCTCCCACAGAAATTGGAAGTCCTATTTCACAGAAACTGGAAGACTTGGGTTCTATTTTTTTCACGCTTACATGTCATTGAAATGGCTCCCAGGTCCTTGGGTCATAAAGATTAAAAAAAAAAAAAAAAGCTCATCTAATTTTCACAAGGATTTACATTCATTTAAAGGAGATGAGAAAGAAATTAAATCCCATGTTTTCTAAAATAAACACTCTGAATTGAAGGGACTTCTCGATGATTGTAGTATCTTTAGCACCTTAGTGTTTGAGTAATGATGTGTAATGAAACAGGAGGAAGGACTGATCTGGAGACCAGATATTTAAATGCTCCAAAAACGAGGAAGTGGGAGAGAAATCAGGGAGAAAGGATATAGACTTTGCTTGGTGACAAATATGGTTTTTGGATACAAAAACAGTTACAATATGTGACTGAGGAGTGAGCTGTTTGGTAAGGATTCTTGGGCCCTACCTCAGACATTCTCATTCAGCAATTTTTGAGAACTTAAGTTCCAGAAAATAGAAATTTTTAAGAACTTTCCCAAATTATTTTGCTGTGCAGCCAGGTTTAGGAACCATTGAGTTGGGGTAAAATAATGTGAGCATCTCTGTAATTTCTGTTGAGTTAATTCTAGAGAGTTTGGCTTAATATCTTAAAAGAAGTTGGAAATCAATAAAATATGTAATGCTAGTAATTTGTAAACAAATAAAGTCCATTTCATTTGAAAAATGGAACGAAAACAATCTTCTGGCATAGAAAGGATAGCTGCTACTATTAATGGCTCCTCCCTCCCTCCCACCTCTGTGTCACAGGTTTCAGGGTTGGGGAGCATCACTTCTGCTGACAGGTGATGAACACCAATAATTAAGCAAAAAACTTGGCTGAAGGCTAAGTTTTCTGAATAGCATTTGGACCCTTAGGGTTGAGAAAATGGGTATTTCTTAGCACCTGCAGGTAAACTGGAAAGCCCACAAAAGATGTTTTCAAGATTGCCTGGTAGGTAGGCAGCACTGTTTGGCAGCAGGTTTCCTTGCAAAGAACAGATTGTCTAAAAGTAGTGTCTTAAGCACAATGGGGATGAGTGGAGAGTGGGGAGGGCAGGATAAAAGTTCACCGAATATTTTTATAAAGCAATATAATATAATATAAAGCAAAAGGGAGAATAAAAAGGAGGCATGTCTAATAAAAGAATTTAGGATGCAAGATGGACAAAGATCAGAGGTAAAATTAGACATAAATGATTTGAAGCATACCACAGGTAATAGGAATCTTTTATAACCCTATCTAGTGAATAGAAATGTAACCATAAAAACCACTAGTGAAAATCAGTGTGGTAGTGGAAATAAAATAAAAGAAAGGGGAGTGACTCTTATCCTTAACTGAAATTCAGCCTCATATCATTGTTATTCGGAAATTCAGTTTCTCAAATAATGGTATCACAAAAGTTTCTAAAGACTTTTAATGTCTGTGCTTGACCTGTTGCCCACAGCTGACACTTACTGGATGGGCACGGGTTCACAGACGCAGCACTGAGTGATGTTGCTTTTGTGGACTTCTTCCATCCTGCCTTAGTCGCAGTGGGCTAGTGATTTTAACAAGTGGTCCTTCTCAGACAACCCTTCACTAAGTTTACTAAGCTTTATTTAGGTTTATTATTCTGGCTAGGACTTCTCATTGAAAAAAAAAAACACATATGTGTGTGTGTGTGTGTGTGTGTGTGTGTGTGTATATATATATACATGTAAGTATATACATGTATGTATATATACACATGCATGCATATATACATAAGTAAGAAGTTGGAGACAATATAAATACCCAAAAATAGAGAACTAGGAAAATCAATTGTAACGATTTCAATAAACAATCATAGAATTATTCAAGTCAGATTCCAAAAGAATATTTAATAATTTGGGAAAATGCATAAAAAGGTCAGAGTGTAAAAGAGTATATAAAAGATAATCTTAATATTATAAAGTTTTTTAAAAAATAAGAACAAAGGCTACCGCTGTGGCATAGAAATTTAAGCCTCTGCTTGCAGTGCCAGCATCTCATATGGGCACCAGTTCGAGTCCCAGCTGCCTCACTGCCAATCCGGCTTCCTGTTAATGGGCCTGGGAAAGCAGTGGAAGATGTCCAAGTGCTTGGGCAACCACATGCGAGACCTTGAAGAAGCTCCTGGCTCCTGGATTCAGCGTAGCGCAGCTCTGGCCGTTGTGGCCATCTGAGGAGTGAACTGGTGGATGGAACATTCCTCTCTTCTCCCATCCTCTCCCCTCCTCTCCCATCCTCTCTCCTCCTCTCCCTTTCCCTCTCCTCTCCATCACTGCCTTTCAAATAATATTTAAAAAAATAAGAACAGAAATAGCACACATTTTAACACTAAATTTATGTCTCTAAGAAATTTTTTACTTAGTTTTTTTCCACTTGATTCTTTATTCTATTTCATATTTTCAAAAACTTCTGCAGCGAAAATTATGTATGTTTACATATATATGTACACACATTCTACTCACTACAGATATTTTTAAAAATATGAAATGCTACTTATCTATGATATACAGCCAAAACAAATCTTCCTTTGGCTGCATACCAAACAGATGGCCTAAGCAAAAACTTCATTTCTTGCACTTAAAAGAGGTCCAGAGTAGATGTGGCAACTCCAGAGCCACCAGTGCCAGTAGGGTGTAGTTTTCTTCCTCAGGGCTGTCTCTAACCCATGCTATGTGTATTTCAGGCACGAAGGAGGATGAAAGAGGAAAGCAAAGGGCACACTTTTTGCTGGGTGAGGCCCCTTTGAGGAGCTTCCTTAGCAGTCTCACTCAATAACATCTCACGATCACCCCTATCTGTAAGCTGAGAACTGAAGTCCTAAACATCTGTTGCTTCTTGGGAGTAAATTCCAGGTTTCCTTCTTGTTGCTGTTATTTTGTAAAGATTTATTTTTATTTGGAAGGCAGCGTTACAGAGAGAGAGAGATCATCCATCTGCTGGTTCACTCCCCAAATGGCCACAGCAGCCAGGGCTGGGCCAAGGCTGAAGCCAGGAGACAGGAACTTCATCCAGGTCTCCCACATGGGCCATCCTTTGGGCTTTCCCAGGCACATTAGCAGGGTGCTAGATTGGAGGTTGAGCAGCCAGGACTCCAACCTGCGCCCTTTTCGGATGCTGGCATTTCAGGTGGCGGCTTAACCAACTACACCATGTCATGCCCCAGGTTTTCTTCTAATGATATAGGAAGGAACGGCATTTGAGTAGGTCATTAGAAGGCTATACTATATTTCTAATAATAAAACCATCTTTGAAATTTTCCTTTAAAATATGATAGTGACAGAGCAACAGCATAAAATAATCTGCATGAGATAATAAGAAAAGAAGTGGAATAGAAACAAAAATTAGGAATCACAATCTTCAGTTAACGGACATTATGAAATATATGAAATTTTTATTCTTTAAATAAAAGGCTTCTGGGGGGGGGTATAAATCTTATGTTCATCATTAAAAAAAAAAAAAAATCACATGGGGCCGGCGCTGTGTTGCAGCAGGTTAATGCCCTGGCCTGAAGCACCAGCATCCCATATGGGCGCCAGTTCAGGTCCCGGCTGCTCCCCTTCTGATCCAGCTCTCTGCTATGGCCTGGGAAAGCAGTAGAAAATGGCCCAAGTCCTTGGGCCCCTGCACCCACATGGGAGATCCAGAAGAAGCTCCTTGATCCTGGCTTCAGATTGGCACAGCTCCAGCCGTTGCGGCCAACTGGAGAGTGAACCAGCGGATGGAAGACTTCTCTCTCTCTGCCTCTTCTTCTCTGTGTAACTCTGACTTTCAAATAAATAAATAAATCTTTAAAAAAAAATCACAGAAATAAGGTAGAATTGTGATGCAGTGGGTTAAGCAGTTGCTTGCAATACCACCATCCCATATCAGAATGCCAGTTCAAGTCCTGTCTGCTCCACTTCAAATTCAGCTCTTTGCTAATGTGCCTAGGAGAGCAGAAGTTGTCCCAAGTACTTGGGTCACTGCTAACCACACGGAAGATCCAGATGGAGTTCTGGGCTCCTGACTCCAGCCTGGACCAGCTTGCATTTTGCAACCATTTCAGGGGTAAATCAGCAAATGAAAAATATGTCTGTCTCTCTCTCTCTTTCTCTCCTTTTTAAATAAACAATTTTTTTTAAAAAAATCACAGAAATGAAGTTATTCTGACATCTATGGGAAGGGAAAAGGAGAATGCAACAATGGATTCAACTGTTAATGCCAGGTTTCAAACAGACTGTTTTCTACTTGCCAAAATTAGATTCAAAGTACAGTGAATTAAAACAGAGAAATGGGAGAAGGACTAAACTTCATTATGTTTTTCGAGGGTTCCCAGGACTTACAGTATGTCTTAGAATCAAAGTAGATACTCGCAATTAGAATCTGGTCTTTCTGTTTCTCCCTGTAAAGCACAGAATGCGAGTATCCCTTAAAGTCTAATGTGCGTCCAGAATACAGCAGTGCTATCTGTTCTCCCACTCTGTGAGGTTAACAGTTCTACACATTACTTGCTACTAAATAAATTTATTTTTTTGTATGTCAGTTTGCTACATAAGTATGAGTAGGATTTAAATGTCCGTATAATTTAAAAGATTACAAATATAGATATGCGTTCTCTAGCCATATGGACAAGTTTTCACAATAATCTAAAAGGTTTATTGTAAAACTATCAAAATAAAAGGATTTAAAATCCATTTGGAGGGATGAGTGGCCTAGAGATTAAGATGCTGCTTGAAACATCTGCATCCCATAGCATAGTGCCTGGGTTTTCAGTTCTTACCTCTCTCAGTCCTGACTCCAGCTTCCTGCTGATGCAAACCCTGGGAGGCAGCAGGTAATTTTGTAAGTAGCTGGGTCTCTGACACCAAACTGGGAAACTAGATTGAGTTCTGGGCTCCTAGCTTTGGCCTGGCCCAGCTCTGGCTATGGCAGGTATTTGAGGAATAAACCAGCAAATGGAAGAGTTCGCTGTCTCTCAGTCTTTTGAACGAAATAAATAAATAATTTTAAAAGCTATATTCACTTTGGTACAAAAAATGTTGAAATTGCTGTATATTTTTTTCATGATACAGAGTTTCCATGTACACTGAAGATCACTCATGGAAGTACAAGTTCAAGTGTTGACCATGCTTCATCATCAGGATAAATACAGCTCTTGTATGTAGAAAAGACTCTATCATTACCAAAACTGGCCCAACATGATCTCTGTTAGTTGCTTGTGTCTAAAATGAATTTTTAGATATTTTAAAATTCAAAGAATGATTTTTTTTAATTCCAATATAATAGATGTGTTATATACATATTATTCATATATTACCTATATTCTATTCATATAGGTGTGTGATTAAAGTTGATAATTATATGCTTATTAAAAAATTCTTGGGGCCAGTGCTGTGGCATAGTGGCTCAAGTCATTGCCTGCAGTGCCAGCATCCCATATGGGCACCAGTGTGAGTCCCGGCTATTCCTTTTCTGATCTAGCTCTCTGTTATGGGCTGGAAAAGTAGTGGAAGATGGACCAAGTTTTTGGGACCCTACACCCATGTGGGAAACCTAGAAGACACTCCAGGCTCCTGGCTTCAGATTGGCTCAGCTCTGGCTGTTGCGGCTGTTCGGGGAATGAACCAGAGCATGGAAGTCCTTTCTCTTTCTCTCTCTCTGCTTCTGCCTCTGCCTCTGCCTTTGGCTCTCTGTAACTCTGCCTTTCAATAAGTAGATAAAATCTTTTAAGAAATTCTTATTTCTACCATCTAGCTTTAACCACTATTAAAATATTGGGCTATGGCAGCTTCCTGCTGGTATAGACTGTCAGAGGCAGCAGTCATAGCTCAAGTAAATGGGTCATTGCCACAGATGTGGAAAATCTGGACTGAGTTCCCAGCTGCCAGCTCAGGCCTTGGCTCCACTCTGGCTGTCATAGAGGGCATTTGGAGAATAAACTACAGATATGAATACTCTTTCTTCTCTCTCTCCTTCCTAGTCTCTTTGCCTCCCCATACCTAAATAAATAAAATAGTATGATAAATAAATTAATTTGAGTTTAAAATTTAAACTTCATATTAAACACATAATTTTGGAGAAATCAGAGTACAAGGAAAAACAGAAAGCCTTAAAAGTATGTAAACACAAAGGTTTATCTAAATTTATACAGTTAGATATCTGAAGAAGTCAGAGAAAATGCAAGAACTTTCTATACAAATTGTAGATTCATAAAACTAGCATTTCTGGGTAAATTACATAGCTGAAAAATCTGAAAAGAATTTGAATCCTGAGTTTCAAGTGGAACCATGATATTTATTTAGAGAACAATTAGAAGATGCTCAAAATTAGACCATAAAGGTCTTCTATTCCTGCAGATCTGAAGTTGAATATATTATCACTATGTTCCCTTGTATGACATCCCAATAATATGGATTTCATTGATAAGCACAATGTTGTGTATATGTTTGCAGAGAGCTTATTTTGCAAAGGAAGCATAAGAGTAAAAATATCTGAAAGCAGCTGGTGGCATTCTGTGTTGAATAGAGGGTCTCTAAGCTGCCACCATGAAAGTGAGACACTTCCTGTCCTGTTATCAGAAACCCTTACCTTTGTGTTGCTAAGCAATAGGATGCTGATAGTTACAGGAATTTAATTTCCTCACTTAATGTCAGTAGTAAATTTGGTTAAGGCAAAACAACACCATTATCAAGTACAGTTAACATCATGGAAAAGCTTCCAAGTTATACCATGGAATTTTTGAATTGATTACTGCGTAGGATTTACCCACTCATTCATTTGTAGCAGCAGAAAGCTCCTAATTTCTGAGTTCTTTATGCCTGAGCATCCAGAAACACACAAAATTAATCAGACACCATCAGGCATGTTGAATGAACCATATTGGAAATTTTACCAAGAACTTCTCTATAAATACTGTCCCAGATCTCCGGAAATTTCACTTGAGAAAAATAAGTCCTTCCTTCCAAAGTACAGTTTATGGATTACAATGGCTTCCCCCCACCCCATAACTTCCCTCCCACCCGCACGCCTCCCATCTCCTGCTCCCTCTCCAAAAAAAAAAAAAAAAAAAAGAGAGAGAGAGAGAGAGAGAGAGAGAGAGATTTATCTTATTTATTTGAAAGAATTACAGAGAGGTAGAGACAGAGAGAGGTCTTCCGTTCGCTGATTCACTTCCTGAACGGCTGAGACGCCCAAAGCTTAGCCAATCTGAAGCCCTAGGACCCAGGAGTTTCCAGGATCCAGAGGCTTCTTCTGGGTCTCCCATGTGGGTGCAGGGGCCCAAGCACTGGGGTCTTCTGTTGCTTTCCCGGGTGCATTGGCGGGGAGCTGGATCAGAAGTGGAGCGGCTGGGACTCAGACCAGCGCCCACATGGGATGCCTGTGCTTCAGCCTGGGGCTTTGACCCGCTGTTCAACAGCACCAGCCCTGCTAGTCTTAAGATAACAGAAGTTCAGTGCTAAGAAATGGTAGTTAGTCATTTTTCCATTTGATTAAGGTTTTATAACCTTTGCCTATATTTCTAATAAACTGGAGGCTTTTTACTTGCTGAACTCTATTTACTGGAGCATTAAGCTCTTGACTGCCATGTATATTAAAAAATGTTATCTCCAAAGTGAAGGGCAGGGCTGATGTTATAGCATAGCAGGTTAAGTCTACACCTGTGGCACCGGCATCCCATGTGAGTGCTGGTTCGAGACCTGGCTGCTCCACTTCCGATCCATCTCCTTGCTAATGCACCTGGGACCCCTGCATCCATGTAGAAGACCCAGAAGAAGCTCCTGGCTCATGGCTTCGGACTGGCCTAGCCTGGGTGTTGCAGGCATTTGAGCAAGTGAACCAGCAGATGGAAGATTTCTCTCTCTTTCTCCCTCTCTCCCTCTCTCCATCTCTCTCTCTCTCTCTCTCTCTCTCTCTCTCTCTCTGGTGTGTGTCCTCCTCTTTTTGCAACTCTGCCTTTCAAATAAATAAAAAATAAATTTTTTTTTAAAAAAGTGAAGGGAGAAGGGAGCATGGGAGAGGAAGGGAGGGTGGGGTTAGAAAGGGACTAACCTTATATTCTCAGAACAGATCTATGAACTATATTGAACTTGTGGAAAACTAAAATAAATTAAAATTTAAAAAATAAATTAAAAAAATAAGTCCTTCCTGAAATGTTAAGAATAAAAAAGAAAAACTTTTTAAGCCTCCACTTTTTATGTGTTACTTCTGTCACAAATTGTACTAAATATGTCACAGTAGCTCAAATAAGTACGCACAATTATTACCTTAGTTCTGCAAAAGAGAAGACACCGAGATTAGGCAGATAAAGTGATGCGTCCAAGATTATAAAACTAATTATAAATGACAACAGTTTAACATAACTTACATAGCAACATTGCCCTGGGCCTGCTTTGGAGCATGAATGACAAAATTATCTAAATTGTGCATCAATGTGGCACAACCAATGTATGTTCATTTTAAAACATGAAATGTACACGGATTTATCACATATTATGAACTTAAATGAAAATAAGTCCATTAATTTCGACCAACTAGGTTAAAACAAGGTTTTCCTAGTCAGTGCTCAATAAATAATAGACACTATTCTTATTCAAAAGTAATGTCTATGCTTCAAGAGATAATTGAATGATATGGTTAGTAGAAGCAGAAGGAATTCCCTGATTGGGAACCATTCTCTTGGTCTGAAACCAAATGTTGAGACCCAAACTGTATAGCATTTGCCTCCAAACAGATGAAGAAACGCATTTTGAAATGACCCAGCCCTGAGTATTCTCTCAAAAATGTGTAAAAGTTAAAATGAGTCCTTGTTCTTCACTATAGACAGCCAGATAGGACGATGTCAGCTGTTAGTGCAGGAAAGTCTTTGCTTTTCCCAGACCTCCCAATCCTGGAGTAATTCCCAAATCTAAGAACGACACTCCCTGAGAGCACATCCCCGGCCCAGGTCACTCTTGTCTTCTGCTGTCTTTCCCGCATTGCACCAGTCTCTACCTTCCGGGGAAGCTAACACCAGTCATAGATAAAATGTCAAGGAAGATATACTTGAGCATAGATGTCTGCTTTCATGGGATTAACTATATTCTCCTAGATCTAAGAACAGCTTTATCAACAATCTGCAGGATGCACGATAAAGGAACTAGACAGTATTCAATATTTTCAAATCATGGCGGTCATCATTAATGTAAAAAAATCTATCTACTTTAAATATTTTCCATAAATCACCTTCAGTGATAATTTCCAAAGCAAAAACAAAAGGCATAATAGAGCCTCCAGACTGAATTTGTGGTGTGGCAGTGACATAAGACAGAAATGTACCCTGAAAACGTTCTTTGAATTTTCAGTTTGATATGCTGCTTAGCCTTTCAGATGACTTACCTTCTGGATATAAGGTTAATATTTGCATCTTGACTTATTTTTATAGCTACATTCCTGGATTCTTATTACCCAGACTCTAGTACACTGGTATAAGTACAATAAAATCTGTTAGGGTCTTGTAACTTTCTATTCCTACAAAGCAACTAATATATGGTAACTCTTTCTTTGTAAAGTTCAATACACACACACTGCGTTAGAATACCAAAATAAATGAAATATGTTGGAACGTAGGTATCAGAAATTGCAAAATTCTATATCAAATATGTTGTATATTTTATCTATTGGAATAATGTTTTTCTGAGAAAAATATTACTATTTATTTTTAAACATACAAAATTAAGAATCAACTTGTGGGGTCAGCACTGTAGCATAGGGGGTTAAGCTGATGCCTGTGAGGCCAGCATTCCATATGGGCATTGGTTCAAGTGCTGGCTGCTGCATTTCTGATCTAGTTCCCTGCTAATGTGCCTGGGAAAGCAGTGGAAGATAGCCCAAGTCCTTGAGCTCCTGCACCTATGTGAGAGACCCAGATGAAGTTCCTGGCTCCTGGCTTCTGTATGGCCTAGCCCAGGCCATTGTGGCCATTTGGGGAGTGTACCAGTGGATGGAAGATCTCTCTCTTTCTGCCTCTCCTTTCTCTGTCACTCTTTCAAATAAATAAATCTTTTTAAAAATCAACTTGTAATTGTCAACTTACACATTTTATGATTTGAGGTAAAAACAGGATAATTTCATAACTTTCAGATTCAATTTTATTTTAAAATATTTAATAGCTATTATTAGTTTGTATCTTAGCCTATATCTAGATACCTCTAGAGATAATACATATATTAATATTTATATTTATAGCTACTTTGAATGTAATAGCACTGTGTTTTATGATAATTAAGGTGTGGAAATATTATAAATAGGAATACAAAGTAATCTCAACTTTCCTAGATTTAATAATGATAAGTATTCAACTTCCTAATCTATAAATTACTAACTGTCTCTTTCAGGAAAATCTAACTCTAAATATTTAAATACTAACCCCAGGGAGATTGAAATCATTTCTTTAATCTGTATAATGACATGATAGCAATTCCGTGAGATAAAGGAGAAGATTGTAGATTCTAGATTTCAATACATATGATGAAGGGAGATAGAAACAGTTGAGGAAGATATGGGGAATAGGAAGGAGGAGGAGGGAGAGAATGAGACTAAGTCATCATTGTTTTATGGATTCTATTTCTTCATTTTCTCTTTCGTACATATTTGATTTATCCTTTTGATTTTAAAGACAATACTTTAACCTTCCTTTCATATTGCTCTATTATCTCTTATTCTTTAGGGTTATGTTCTGCCTTTCATGGGGTAGATTTGTTATGTGCTGTACAATTTTGTGAGCTTCTTCTTACAAAATGCACATTCCAGACTATAAGGCATCCCTATGATAAATTTTATTCAATTTAAAATTCATAACTTAACACATACTAAATTGATCACATGTATACAAAAAGAATTGAAAACGAATCTGGATGTGAACAAAAGGGTGGAGGGGGCGGGCAAGGGGGGAGGGTTGTGGGGGGAGAGGGAAAATATGGGGGAACCCATTGTAATCCATAAATCATACCTTGGAAATTTATATCCTAAATAAAAGTTAAAAAAAAAAAATCAAGATATAATCTATACACTGTAAACTACACAAATCATAGGTGTGAAGCCTGATTAATTATTGCATATGCATACAACCATGTGACCCCCACATAGGCGTGGATACAGAATATTTACACTAGTCTGAGTCTCCTGCCAGTCAACCTCTGAAAGGAGTTACTAGAGGACTCAACATTTGTAAGTATATTTTCCAGTTTTGTTCTTCTCAGAAAACTTCCCTATGTTATTCCAGATCCTTTAAATTTCCACCAAAAACATTCATTAGGACTTTGTGCTTGAATTTAATCCACAGGTTGATGAGGAGATAATTGTCATCTTATCAATAATTTTTTCAATCCATGAACATGGCATTTCATTTCATTTATATTTGCCTTTTCTAAATTTCTTGGCAATATTCTGCAAAGTTTGGTGCATTTTTATTGTTTTTCCCTAAGAATAGAAAGCTTTATTTGTTAGTATCTCTCGACCTTGTGTGCATGCAAGTCTGTGTTTTTTTTTAATTTTTACTGATATAAAGAGAATAGATTTCGTGTATTTCATAAGCAGAAAATAACAATACTTCTTTCCTCACCTCCTCCCTCCCTAAATCCCCCTCCTTCCTTCCTTTTTATCTTTAATTTTGCAAAAGCATAATTTCATTCCAGTGTATAATCACTGGCTTAAGACAACACGAACCATATATTCAACAACTAAAAAGAAGAAAGACCACAGTTCCACAGGAGTATAAACAAGGGATAAAAACAACAATCAAATCACAAGATGCCCATTTCATTCCTATACTTTTTTGTATTCTATATTAACTCCCACATGTCAGAGAAAATGTATATGATATTTAAAAAATTAACATCTAGATAAATGATTTTGGTGCTATTTTAAATGGTATTTTTTATCTTTTTAATTAATATAAAGAGAACAGATTTTGTTTATTTCACAGATAAATTCTAAGAATATACCCACACTTCCCTCCCTGCTTCCCTCAATCCCTGTCCACCTTTTCTTTTTTTTACCTTTAATTTTTGCAATAACATATTTTCAATGTAATTTATAATCACAGGCTTAATGTATCACCAACCATAATGTTCAAAAAGTAAAAAATAGAAAAATCACATTTCCTCAGGAATATAGAAAAGGGCTAATAATCAAATCATAAGATGTCAGTTTCATTCTTATACATTGTTTTGCTTTTGTATTCTGTACAAATACCACGTATCAAAGAAAACATGATTTTTGCCTTTGTGGACTAGCTTATTTCACTAAGCATAGTGGTCTCCAGTTTCATCCATTTGTTGCAAAAGACAGGACTTCATTCTTTTCCTGGCTGAGTAATGTGCCATCATATAGATAAACCACATTTTCTTTATCCAGTCATCAGTTGACAGACATCTGAGTTGATTCCATATCTTAGTTTAATTCAATTTCTAATTGTTAGTTGCTTGTAAATAGCAATAACATTGTTCTAATGCATTGACCTGATACTCAGCAACTTTTATACCTTCATTTATTAGTTCTTTTTCTTTTTTAAAAAAGATGTATTTATTTATTTATTTGAAAGTAAGAGTTTACAGATAGAGAGAGAGGCTATCCATCTGCTGGTTCACTCCCCAGATGGCTGCAATGGCTGGGGCTGGGCCAGGCTGAGGCTTACCCCGCTGCTCCACAGTGCTGTCCTCTCTTCTAATATTTTGTTGTTATTTCTGTTTCAGATTTTCTATGAATTCAATCATGTTATCAGTTTTCTTTCTAATAATTGTACCTTTTTCTATTTGCTTTATTGATACAAATATCAAACAGATGTAGTAACAGCTGACTGTTTTGTTCCCAAACTTAGCGGGAAGCATTCCATTATCAACATTAGATATGTTGTGTTTTTTTTTCTTAGATTCTTAAATAGATACTATTTATAAAATTTAAAGTCTTCCTATATTCTTGGTTTTCTGAGAATTTTTTATCATGCACATGTGTTGAATTTTAGCAAATCTTTTCCTACATGTGTGTATTGAGATGATCATATGTATATTGAGATGTATCCTCTAATTTGTTAATTTGGTGAATACTGCTTTTTGATTTTAAAATACACTAAATCAAACTTGCATTCTTGGAATAAACTCAAAAGACAGAATTTTAAATTCGCCACGTTGGGGCTGGCGCTGTGACATAGTGGGTAAAGCCGCCACCTGCAGCACCACCTGCAGTGGGCACCAGTTCAAGTCCCGGCTGCTCCACTTCTGATCCAGCTCTCTGCTGTGGCCCAGGAAAGCAGTAGAAGATAGTCCACGTCCTTGGGCCCCTGCACCCATGTGGGAGACCCAGAAGAAGCTCCTGGCTTCGGATTGGCGTAGCTCCATCCAATGAGGCCAATTGGAGAGTGAATCAGCAGGTTGAAGACCTCTCTCTCTGCCTTTCCTTCTCTCTGTGTGTAACTCTGACTTTCTAATAAATAAATAAATATTTTAAAAAAACATTCACCATGTCAATGGCCCTAAGGAACTTACTACTCTCAAACTTCTTTTTGAATCACTGTCCCAGCTTGGCATTGTGATATTAAGGACAGTTCAAATGAGAAGCTAGTTCCAGTAACCTGGAACCACTCTGTAAGTACATAACTGAGCAACATGATGAATTTATATCCTTAAGAACTTAATTCACTTTCTAAACAGAGTTAAGAAAGTTAATAAAAAGCCAAATAAACAAGCAAAAAAAAAAAACTAGCCCAAACAGATTTACATGTCTTTGAAATTAGTGGGATTTCACCCAATGAAGTTTCCTAGGCATTGGCTTCTTCTGATAAGACCAATGAGAAATAAAGGAGAAGGTAAATAAGTTGTAGGTAAAAACAGTGGCAGCAAGCAGCACTGAGGTAGAAGACCAGGGTAGAACCATCTCATGTAGAGAGATGAGATGGCAAACTCTCCATAGCTTCTGGGAGGTGGGCCTTGCATTACTGTAGTGCAGTGCAATAATTAATGTTGATCTTATATAATTTCCAAAATAATGAATTATTTTAAATTTGCTCTGATTAAAACAATGGAAGATTTTCTCAAAATGTTCTATATAAAATGGTTGACATCCCAAATCTGACAAAGAAGCAAACCATTCATTTTACATATATTCAGTCCTATATAGTTTTATATAGTTATATTTAGTTATATCCTATATAGTTTTGTAGGTAGACATAGTTGTATAGTTATACAGCGTGTAGTACAGCTCTCCGGGATTCAGTCCTTGAGCCTTAGGATAACTGAAGCTGAACTTTCCTTTGAGCATGAACTCCTTCTTTTCCACTCTGTTCTTCAAAAGCAACTGTAAGGTGCACACCAGCTAAGAAATCAACATGGTAAACAATCTCAATGCTGATCTAATAAACAACACCTGTCAGAGTGGCTTCAGTTTACCTGCTCTTCCATTCTGGCATTCATAAAGTCATTTCTTTTTACACAAGATTGTACTGAGAAATAGTTAATGTTTTTAAGAACAATTTGAAGGTAAGAGATTATTCCAAAATACTAATTGTGATTATTATCATAATAGTCTGGGGGCAAGAACAATGCAATGATCCTAATTGGTAACAGAGATGTCCTTAACCTTCTGTGGGATGGGTAAAGAGAAGTAAAAACAGCCTTCACCCCCAGAAGCAGAACCAAGGAAGTAAATGCAAAACTGATGAGGGTCGAACCTTCACACTGGAGCTTTCTAAGTGATTCTTTAACCTTTTGCCAGGCAAAATATAATCTTCATAATCCAACAAGAATGCTATCTTTAAATGTATACTTTACCTCTTCAAAACTCTATTTAAATGAAATTTAGAAAGGTACTAGTGTTCATTCTAGAGTAAAAATCTAAATCTTATATGACCTTCCAAGATATCAAGGATGGCAAACCCCACTTTATGGTAAAATAAATATTTGCTTCCTATATAATGCACATTTGCAGAACATTTATATGATATATTTGTATCAACTATGTGTAAGTAACTTCCAAATGGACATTAGTAATTCAGACATTTCTTTTGGACCCTATACTCACATATTAAGCATCTATCTCCAATTAGATATCTTATGGGTGCTTCAAGTTTCATTTATCTAAAAACTAGCACCTATAATCCTCAACCTCACCCCAATTTTTCCCATGTGTCTTCCACATTCCCATAGATGCCATTTACTCAGTTTCTCCAATCAGTTGGCTTTGATTCCTCCTTCTTTCTTATGAATCATATCATCTCCAAGTCCTGTCATTCAACTGCATACATATATTGGTACCATCCACTTTTATTCATCTCAGCTACCACTGCCATAATAAAACCCATCTTCACTTCTTGCTTAAATAATTATAATTTCTTGGGGCTGTCATTGTGGCATAGCAGGTAAAGACATCAACTACAAAGCTGGCATCCAATTTGGATGCTAGTTCTTGTTCTGGGTGCTCCACTTCTGAACCACCTCCTTGTTAGTGCCTTGGGAAAGCAGCAGCAGATGGCCCAAGTGCTTATGCCCTTGCCCCTATGTAGGAGACACAGATGAAACTCCTGGTTTGTACTTGGTTCAGCCCTGGACGTTGTGGCCAATCTGGGAAGTGAGCCAGTGGATGGGAGATTCTCTCTCTCTCTCTCTCTCTCTCTCTCTCACAGCCTTTCAAATAAATAAATCATTTTTAAAAATGTACGTCAGTGATGCCATACTTCTGCTGAAAGCTTACTAATGACTGCCATTTTACTTGGGATAAAATGAAAACTTTTAAATATTTCTTGTCTAATCTAAGGTCACATAATCAGAGAAACCTCTATTGTCATCATTCTGTCTAAAGAACTCTTCTCACTCTCCTACATTTCCATATAGTCTCTTACTAAGCCTTGCTGCAATCCCTTCTCAGCATCTAGCACCATTTATAATGTGCTTACTTGTTTGCTTGCTTCGTTTGGATCCCTACCCAACTAAACTAGAAGCTCCTCAAGAACTAGGCCCATCATTGTTCTGCTTGCTGTTGTAAACACAGTACTGTGTAGTCACAGACCGTGTATACTGGAATGTGGATGGATATGTGCTTTTGGAAAGAAGAGACTCTTTTAAAGTTGCTTCTCACTGTGCCTAATGCAGAGGCCTTCTCTTATGTGGAGAAATTAACAATGGGAAGTTATAAATTGTTGCTGGCATGCTTTCTAATGGGTTGAGTGTTCACCATATGCTAAGTCTCCTCTTCTTGTTTCTCACTTAGAAAGTAATTAGTTCTTCTTCCTTTGCTGCTGCAAAAATTATCTTCCTCTTCAAAGGTTTAGCGTTGCTCCATCCTGCATTGCCAATCAGTCTGGGCACCATATCACTCTCAACAGCCCGCCTACCTATATCACCTCCATCATTTTCCCCACCTGCTTCCAACACTCTAATCAAGAAGCACCACTCATCTTCCCGTCTGTCTCTCTCCTTCTATAGATGCTTTACAGGACAGTTTATGCTATTTCAACAGCCCAGAACAAGCTCCCATCTGCCATCTGTTAAGGCATCATTTCTTCTTCATTAAAACTCTTCCTTAAATACAAGCCCATTTCAGAAAAAAATATGAGTTTGGAAAAGACTGAGATGTCTCACATTTCAATTCAAGTGTCTAACAATGTTATACCTTGGTTTACTTAATAATGAAAATATAAGAAATAAAGTCTAAAATAGAAAAATAAAACCATAGCATATTTTTTTAGCTTGAGTACATATGACTAAATTGCATAATACAGATATATATGCATATTCTATATGTGGCATATTCTATATGTGATAAGAAACCAAAGGCTTATGATTATCTTACACACAATGTACTGCACGGAGGGTACACAATAAACACATCTACATATTAATGTCATAGATACAGTCATGTACAAGTTCTATTAAAATACATACAAGGTTTGAAAAGAGTTACAGATTGGAAATTTTTCTTAAACCTAACCACTAGTTTTAATTTATTTTATTTATTTTTTAACAGGCAGAGTGGACAGTGAGGGAGAGAGACAGAGAGAAAGGTCTTCCTTTGCCGTTGGTTCACCCTCCAATGGCCACTGCAGCCAGCGTGCTGAGGCCTTTGCACTGCGCTGATCCGATGGCAGGAGCCAGGTGCTTCTCCTGGTCTCCCATGGGGTGCAGGGCCCAAGCACTTGGGCCATCCTCCACTGCACTCCCGGGCCATAGCAGAGAGCTGGACTGGAAGAGGAGCAACCGGGACAGAATCCGGCGCTCTGACCAGGACTAGAACCCGGGGTGCCGGCTCCGCAAGGTGGAGGATTAGCCTAGTGAACCACACCACCGGCTCTAGTTTTAACTTATTGACAAGGTATTCCACATTGTTGTGTCAAGTGGCCTGACAAAAGATTTCTTCTTCCTGAATAAGTTAAACACTTAATGTTCTTAATAGGCCACCTTTACCAAAGCAGAAGAAAGGAATATATTCTCCAAAAAGGGTAAAATACATAACGTATGCCTAGCCAGAGAGAAAAGAAGATTTTATCAGATATCTCTAATTTGTTGAGTCCTAAACCAAACACAGACCTAATTGTAGAACAATACTTGTAAAAAATGGGAAATAATACTAACCATGAGTTTGTTATGAGTTAGCAGTTGGTTCTTTCAACATCCATTCTGACAAGCGTTGGCCAATGATTCCCTTATATTTGTATAGGTTTAATGTTGATCTCCATATTCTAGAGCAATTTGGAGAATTTTTAAGAGAGACTAAGAAAATGAGCCAAAATGATGGATAGGATGATAATAATGCTTATTATGGAAGGTAAAGAAATTGGGGTTATTTAATTTTCAGAAATGATGGTAATGGAATGACAATTACTTTAAAAAGAAAGCTATCTAAGGTGGGAAAATGGATTTATAGTGTGACCAAAAAGAGATTTACAGTAGTGATAAAGGAGATTTTTGGTATAGATGATGAAGCTTCTACAGAAACTAATGTAATTTCTATTTTTGGACACAGTTAGAATCGGATGGATGACAGTCTGTTTGAAGTTTATTTGATGTAAAAGAAAATTGTCCAAGCAATTTGCACTTGGCGGGGGGAGGGTTGAGCTTAAGAATTATGGATGCTTTGATCTTACTTTCAGTGACCCTGGAACACTTTTTCTCTTAATAATAACTTTATATTTCAACAGAGTATGGAATATTATGTATTTAAGAAACTAATGTTTATAATCGGAAATCTCTGTGATGTAAAAACAAGATGTGAAGTCAAGGTGACAACATAGGTAAGTAACTTTATAAAACTACTGATTCATTTTGGGGAAAAAAAAGTACTTCTCTTTCTCATTCTTCTTTCCTTCATAATTCTGAAGGTCGCTTCTGACACAATGCTGAATCCCAAGAGTGAAGTGTTAGGAGCGGCGATTACTAAATTTAACTCTAAAAGTGTGAAGATGGAGAACTTCATAAACTGAATATGTCACAGATACTGTATGGTGAGGAACTGGCATTCATTAGACACAGAAGTGTCCTCACTACCAATTTGTAGCCTCATTCAAGAGTGATGGGGTCACCCCTGTGTCATGTAAATAAATTCGACTATCCTGATTCTGACGTTTTTCCCTCTGTTTCACTTGTGTGATGGCTATTCTGAACTTTATTTTCCTTGTAATGGCAACTGGAAATAACATCTTGCAATAGCAACAGGAAGTTCCTGTGCTTGCCCTTTACCTATCACAGGAAGATTATGTTGTGTTATTATTCTTGAGGAAAGTGTTGTACTTGTAAATTGATAAGCCTTTCATTTACAAAGAAAATGTTGATTCAAGCTAAGTCATTAACAATGATAAAGAGTTTATTAAATCCAAATAAAGGTCCTGTCAGCAATAAATATGTGCAATTATGCCATTATCAAAAATGTCATCCTATTTATAATAAACATTTTACAATTATAATGGCATGGGTAAAAACAACAAACACATTCATCTATCCAAGTTTTTCAGCTTTATTGATCTTCAATTTTTTCAAGTGGAAACTTATAATAGAGATGATTTCTGATACCTTTCCAATTAAAGACTAAAAAGCTTTGTTCATTGATTTCCTTTTCATTAGTATGATTAGCACAGAGTCCACAAAGAGCTTTTAAACACCCTTTCTGCTTGCTTATAGCAAGAACCATTCACCCAGGAAACCCAACTTTACTGCAAACACTTTAACAATCCAATGAACACATTCCCTATCACTATCACCTTCTCTCAAAATCAAGGTCTCCATCCTGGAAAAAGAGGAGAAAGAGAATGTAAAGCAACAGAAACAACAAGAAAAATGATCCCTAGCTTACTGAAAATTTCAAGCAATGATAAAGAGCAATGAAAGAATGAGAAACAAATGTCCCAAAAAGACAAATATCATATACTTTCCCTGATTTGTGGCAACTAATATACAGAGTACAAAAAATGTAATGCATATGTGCAAAATTGTCATTTTGAGATTTGATTATTGTTTACAGAACTTGTCTACTCTCTTGAAGAACAGTGGTTTTTCTATTTGCTGCTTGTGAATTCTTTATTAACTGGAGGGTTAAGCTTGTGATTATAAAATAAACTGAAAGCATGTCATTGTAAAAATTAAAAAGAAAAAATAAGAAGGAGGAAAGAGAGTGGGAGCATGGGCAGGAAAAAAAATATATATATATATAGTTATAGGGCTGGCGCTGCGGCTCACTTGGCTAATCCTCCACCTGTGGCCCCAGAATTCCGGGTTCTGGTCCCAGTTGGGGTGCCGGATTCTGTCCCGGTTGCTCCTCTTCCAGTCCAGCTCTCTGCTGTGGCCCAGTCGTGCAGTGGAGGATGGCCCAGGTCCTTGGGCCCTGCACCTGCATGGGAGACCAGGAAGAAGCACCTGGCTCCTGGCTTCAGATGGGCACAGCGTGCTGGCCTTAGCGGCCACCTGGGGAGGGGGGATGATCCAATGGAAAAAGGAAGACCTTTCTCTCTGTCTCTCTCTCACTGTCTAACTCTGCCTGTCAAAAAATAAAATAAAATAAAATAAAATAAAATAAAATAAAATAAAATATAGTTATACACATTATGCATGATACATATCTGAGCTAAAAAAGAAAAAGAAATAAAAGAAAGGAAAATTGGGGCAGGCATTTGGCACAGTGTTAAGTCCCGTTTAAGACACATGTATCCTTTATTGGAGTGTACAGGTTTGAGTATAAGTTCTACTTCCAATTCCAGGCTCTTGCAAATGTGCATTCTTGGAGGCAGAGGGTGATGGCTCAGGTACATGGGCTCCTGCCACCACATGGTGACCTGGATTGAATCCCTGGCTCCCCATTTCACCCTGGCTTTGCCCTGGTTGCAGGCATTTGAGAAGTGAACCAGCAGATGGAAGATCTCTCTCTCTGCATTTAAAATATAATTTCAATAAATAAATATTTTAAGAAGAAAAGTCAATTATTTGATTATTATTAACAAATTTTTAGATATCATTTTATTTCTAATAAAGGTACAAATAGTTTAAATTAAATGGACTTTAAATGCACTCTTGAGGTGACTTAAAGGTAATCTGAGATTCTGCTAATTTATTTAAATCTTTTGCAAGAATTAAACACAGTCCTGCCTTTTTTATAATTTCTAAAAAATGCAATTAACAAGATAAAGCTTGACTAATGATTACCTAGATTATTAGATAGTTAAAATATTCTAACGCAAGTAAAATCAAATACATAAGGATATCTTAGCATCAACCTTCTATTTCATGTCATTCCAATATTCAAATATTCCCAGATAAAATAACATATTAATTTACTTTCAAAACAAAGTTTCATGGATTTTTTAATGTCCTTTTTATATACAAGAAATGTGGATGCCTGATTTTTTAGTGTACAAACAAGTCAGGAACAAAGAAGGGCTCAGCAGCTTGGATGGCAAGTGACAGAAACCACTCAAAGCATAGGGGAGACATACTGACACACACAACTAACAAATCCTTGACCCACCTGAGGCTTTGCTGAATCCACATGCAAGAGCATCACAGATCTGAAGCTCTGTCTACTCTACCTCCTGATTGCCTCTGCATGTATTTATTCCAAGGGGGACTCATTGAGGAGGAGAAAAGCCAAGAAGTAGGAGAGGCTGATGTTTAACTGAGAATATAAAGGGATGTTGTACAGGACAGGCCCACTCTTTCTACTTATTTATTTATTTTTAAATTTTATTTAAGGTATACAAGGTATGTCATATACACAGATTCAGGAACACAGTAATACTTTCCACTTTTTAAACGGCCTCTTATTGGAGGCTTGATTATTTGTTTCTTTTTTCTATAGTTATCTAGATCACATTGTGCTCTCACAAAAATTAAGCAGTTGCAATCTCTCTCACTGAGTGAAAAAAAATAGAATTCAAATATCACCTGGTCTAAGCTGGTCCCTTCAACTGCCTCCTGTCTCCAAGACTACACAAGCAGTGTTCCACAGCAAAGGAGCTGTCATACCCACTGAACTCCTAGTCCCAGACCTGCATTAGAATAGAAGCATCAATGTAGTCTAAGAATTACATCCTATTCTTCCCTTAAGCAACTGCTAGATTTAACAATTATCTTCCTTGGATAGACAGACAATAGTTTATTATCATCCTGGTCACAGTGCAGAATTGATGCTAATAGTGATAAGCTACCAAAACCTTGGATTCTTTGTCATTAGCCAACTCTTGGTTTCTTCCCAGTGCACAAAAGGAGCTGCATTAACTCTACCCCACGTTTGGAGTTTACTCTCATTGGCTTTCTAGTATTCATCTAGGTGGTTCAACCCTATATACTTCTGTGAATATACTAGGTGAATAGTGTATATGTGCAAATATAAATAACACAAATAATGATAAAAATATTCCAAGACCAAAGTTAAAATCGTAGTTGGAGATTTGGAGAGAGAGCAGGAGTGAAAATGATTAAGTATTGTTACCATGGATAAGGAATAAAAATAGCACAAAAAGCCCCAGAACATAGCAATGACAGCTGAGAATACCTATAAACCACATTATTCAAATGTATTTCATTTATGTGATGACTCACTGCTACTCCAAATCTTTTGTTTTCAAGCTCAAAAATATTAACGTGTGAGCCAATATTCCACTTCTCTGAGAAAAATCAAGCCATACAATGTAAGTTCTCTGTTTCCTTGATTGTAAATCTTTTGGAGGTAAAATCTAGGCTCTTCCAAATGATCCGCTATCATTGATTGATCACTTCTCACTCACACGGTTACAATCTTTTCTTTCTTCTCCTTCTCTCCTTCTTCCTTCCTCTGTCTTCCTCCTTTTTATTTACTTTTTTTTTTGTCTTTTACCTCTCAAAAATATAAACTATACAAAGGCGGAGAAGTAGTGGCTCTGTTCTGCTCGCTGCACATTACCTAATGCCTAGAACAGTAAATGGTACAAATCAGTACATACTTGCCGTAAAATATTAAAAAATAGCAAAAATTTAAACAGAACAAAATAGGTTTCTTCTAAAGAATCATAACTAATTTTACTATCCCAAACTGACATTTTAATGGGCTCTTTTTCTTTGCCGAAATATACCACATATTCTTCAAGAAGCTCACAGACCACTTTAAGAGACAGAAATAAAAATTACAATACAATAACTGTTAAGACTGAACAAAATGCTATGGAGCAGAAATGATTAGTAATTAATTCTGCCTGGTAGAGTTAAGAAGAATAATAAAACTTGACCTTAAAGTATGAGTACAATTTGTAAGATTGTTGTCTGAAATTTTAAAGAAAATTCGAAGGCTCCTATCACTCTGCTATGCAACATTTTTGTCTTATTAGAATAAACAATATTAAAAACATAAGACCACAGTTATAAAGCAATACACATGAAAGATTACTATACCCATTGTCTTCTGTGAAATGTTTGCCTGCTTCCACAAATGAGAAATAACACATTCGAGTTTCCCTAAGTTTGCATTTCCCAGGTCCTTGATGGCCAATGCTTACTCCAGTATTTTAAGAGTTCACTTAAAACCTTTTCTCTTGATAGAAATTAATAGGATTAGCTCTCAAAGAAGATGCAGATAATTTATTTTTAAAATTTTATTTTTTTTTTGAAAGGCATAGAGACAGAGAGGGACGTCTTTGGTTGGTTCACTTTCCTAAGTGCCTATAAAAGCTGGGGCTGAATCAGGCCAAAACCAGGATCCAGGAACTCTTGCACATGAATGGCAGGGATTCAGCTACTTGAACCATCCCCAGGGAATGCAGGGGATGCGTTAACAAGAAGTTGAAATAAAGAACAGAGCTAGAACTTGAATACAGGTACTCTTATACACAGGCATCCCAAACCGTATCTTAACTGCCAGGCCACGTGTCCACTCCAAGATGCAAGTAATTTCATCAGAAACCACAGCTTCTGCCAGGGACTAGGGAGGTGAGGGAGGGGGATAAGAGAGAGAGAACCAAGACATCATTACCAGGTGCTGCAGTGGAAGGCTTACAACTCTCTGCTTCGCTGTAAGCACTGCATTCTGTGCCCCACATCCATTGTTTCAAACACAAGGAAAAAAAGATCTGAACCTAAGATTTCCATTTTCTATCTCCAGATATAACAGTAATATCTAAGTATGTTTGGACATTTATTCAATGAAAAATAGTTGACAAAATTAGTTAAAATGTTTCTGATCTTGAAGGCCTGTAATTTTTGTGGCACTGAAAACTGATGAAGCAAAGTGATATATGATCTAAGCTATAGCATGATCTCACTGCAAAATATTGAGCACATTCAAAAACATAGATTGATAATGGTTAGCATGGAGGTCCAGACAGAGCAATGGATGGATATTAAGCAAGACTCACTGGGGGAGAGTATAAAGCTTGCTGTGGCCAAAGTGCAGGATACACAACTAGGAGAAAATGTCGAAAGAGAACATGAGGGGACCGGCTATGTGGCATAGTGGGTAAAGCCGCAGCCTGCAGTGCTGACATCCCATATGGGTGCTGGTTTGAGTCTAGGCTGCTCCACTTCCAATCCAGCTCTCTGCTATGGCCTGAGGAAGCAGTAGAAGATGGCCCAAGTCCTTGGGTCCCTGCACCTGCAAGAGAGACCCAGAAGAAGCTCCTGGCTCCTGGCTTTGGATCAGCTTAGCTCTGGCTATTGCAGCCATCTGGGGAGTTAACCAGCAGATGGAATACCTCTCTTTCTCTCTCTGTGTGTGTGTGTGTGTCTCTTTCTCTTTCTCTCTGCCTCTCCTTCTCTCTCTGTGTAACTCTGACTTTCAAGCAAATTAACAAATCTTAAAAAAAGAAAAAAGAAGAAGACATGAGAAGGCTGTGGCGCAGTGGGTTAAAGGCCCAATCTGCAGTGCCAGCGTCCCATATGGGTACCAAATCTAATCCTAGCTGTTCCACTTCCAATCCAGCTCTCTGCTATAGCCTGAGAAAGCAGTAGAAGATGACCCAAATCCTTGGACGCATGTACCCACATGGGAGACCCAGAAAAATCTCCTGGCTCCTGGCTTCAGATCTGTATAGCTCCAGCCATTGCAGCCATCTGGGGAGTAAACCAGCAGATGGAAGACCTTGCTATGTCTCTCTGCCTCTCCTCTCTGTAAATCTGCCTTTCAAATAAATAAATAAATCTTTAAAACAGGATAATTAGAGAGGCATTGCCTGCTAATATTAATAATACAGAATACATATTATACATCACTGTCAATGCTGTTTATTACTGCTGAGAGCAAGTTGACATGTCAAGTAGCTTCCATCATCTCCTGATGTATCCGAATAAAAGAGTTAACCTTTCGTACACACTGAAGAGTATTTCCTAGAACCGATCTCATTTCTAATTCTTCTTGTACACTCTATTGATGCTTAGGTGCAGCTTCAGTTTCTTTTCAACATAAATGTAGGCATAAAGAAGGTTAATGGGCTTATGCTAATAAAGTTAAGACAAAGACTGCAAAAATTCCCCAACTCTTCAACTCTTTTTCTTTGCTGTTAAGTCTTTTTCCCAAATATGAGATAAATATAAATGGAGAGTTTAAAAAATACAGAGAAAACATGCAACTTTTAAATTATATATCTATATTGCTTAGCTTTATACAAAAAAGAATCAAAAGTCTTTTATCAAAATTGAGAAGGAAGATTTTTTCAACCACAAAAATGTAGATTCTCAACCACGATATCTTTTAGAAAATATAATACCAGCATTAATTATCTCTTTAATTGAATTCCTTAACTATATATTTATATATATATGTATATATTTCAAATGCTAGCAATCATTTAGATTTCATCCCATGTCATTTTGTAACTCTTATCACAGGCGCACTCAAACACAAGACTGCAAATGGGGTCGGCTGAATATTTTCTATTTTGGTGCAGCAGGAGGAGCAGAGATGTCCCAGTTTAGTCAATCCCATTTTCTGTTTTGCAGGTCACACACCAGCCCTTCAGTTCATGAAGTTTCTCTCTATTTCTGGAATAAAAGCTTCCCTTGCCTGTAGAGCACTTCAACCATGTCAACTCTGCAAGTTGAGAGCTGATGGGACCGATTTCTCTGCTGGATGTTGTGAGCAAGACAGCGTAAAACTGACAAGCTTAAGGATTCCAATGAAATATCCCAATTAAAGGGCAGTTGAAATGCAAACACCAGAACCATGTGCAATATGTGTGCCAAGAAGAAAGAAAGGAGCATAAATGCAACCAGTATCACAGAGGAAAGAACATGGTGAAAGAGCTTCAGATTAGCAGTTTTCAAGCTGTATGAGAATAGACAACGGAATAGAGATGAGAGGTAACAAAGCCCTGTGATGAATGTAATGCCTTCCCCTAATGCAATTCAGCATAGCAGAAGTCAGGCCCCCAGAACTTCTAACAAGGAGAAAAGGCAAGGCATAGCTTCTTAACCAGAATGCCTGATTTGTCTAAAACAATATTTTGATTTTTGCATGTTCATTTCCCTTCATCCACTTCCTTGCTGCTTCTTCAGAAATGAATATTTGTCCTTTTAAGCTACTTACAAAAATGTGAGAAGAAACTTATTGGAACCTCTGGGGCCACTGGTCCTGAACCCCCAGGCCCAATGAAACTAGGTACAGATGGATAATCCAAAGGCTAATGGGAAGTGTTTTGCTCGGGAAAGCCTCCCACCTGGGACCTTCCAAACTCCTGGGACAATGTGCTATAAACTTTGCCAAAGAGCCTCTCTGCACATCCCTGCCCACCTCATCAGCATCCGTGTGGCTCTCTGCACTTCCCCCAACAAGCAGCTCAAAAAGGGACTCTTCCTGCTGTCCAGATGAAAGGAAGCCTGACTTCAACACCCCCTGTCCTCTGTCCAGGGCAGGCTGAATCTGTACTCTCTCTAGCCTCTTTCTGTCCCCTCTAAAAGGAAGTCTTTTCTACTTTAACTGGCTGCCTTCTTACCTTCTTCGGATGCTAAAAATCCTAAAACCTAACAAAACCAATAGACAAGGCTAAAATAATAACGTAGAACCAGAGTATGACAGTGCCACAAGAAAGATCCTGGAAAGGCAGCAGTGCTGGACAGAGCACTGGAAAGATGAGTAAGGCACCCTGAGACTGGTCACAGATTGGTAAAATGAGCTGCACTCACTGAGCCAGCATTTTGCCTTCAGCCTGCATTTTGTTAACTCAATATTTAAAGCTTATTTGAGTTAACCACTAACATTAACAAATGTATAAATTTTAGTATCTCTGCAGGAATGATCCTAGCTCTGACTTACCCTTGAATGATCTAGGACAAGTAACTCTGTTCCTAAACTCCCTTATCCATAAAATGTGGGTAATAATATAATTTACCTTATAGAGTTTTTATAAGAATTAAATGACAATGTATTAGAGTACTTGTAACAGTACCTGACACAGTAATTAGGTGTTAGTACTAATAATATTTGCTATTCCATTTGGAAAACTGGCTCTTGGAACTGTGAGGCAAGCTCAAAAATAAACATAGAGAAATACCATAAAATTAAACAAGATGTATTTGTGTGCAGTAGATAAATGAATTATATAAATTTCCAGTATGATTATTTACTAAAAGAGAGCATTGCAAATGCACAATGACCTGAAGAGTAAACTCTTAAAAGATTTTTATTTTCATTTTGTCTGAAAGGCAGAAAAACAGAGAGACAATCAGAGAGAGAGAGAGAGAGAGAGAGAGAGAGAGAGAGATCATTGATCCACTGTTTCACCCTGCAAGTGCCTGCAACAGCCAGGGCTGGACCATGGTGAAATCAGGAACTCCATCTCAGTCTCCCATGGGAGTGGCAGGGCCTGAAGCACTTGAGCCATCACTTGCTGACTCCCAAGATGTGTATAAGCAGAAAGTGGGATCAAAAGCAGAGGAACGAGGGCCTGATCCAGGCGTCATAGTAGGGGATGTGAGCACCCCAAGGGGCGTCTTAACTGGTGCACCACATGCCATCCCAAGGAATAACCTTTTTAAGCTTTTTTAATTTCAAAACTGAGTATAAATAAAACTGTGGGCAAGGCATAAGAATTTTCATCTTGAAAGTAACTTACGAAGCACGTTTTAAAATATGGCAGATTTTTTTAAAGTAGTTTCTTAATAAAAGAAACCATCTGAAGCAACATTATGGAGGAAAAATGTCCTTAACCCTCAGAATAAGTTCAGGAGGATGTAACATTTAAAACTCACAGATTTAAGACTCTGATAATTATTCTGTTTTTAAAATATATTTAAAAGAATATACCTAGTAAATTCATGTTATTTTAAATCACATATTATCCAAAATCTAAAATGAAATAATGCATGGATAAAAATGGAGTGTGCATACACACATGCAAAATATCTAGAACTTTTGGGTCATAGAATATTCAGTACACTGTATGACTGCTAGAATAGTCAGTACACTGCATGGCTGCTAGAATGTGAACATACAATGAGCACATATAAATCAATATAAGAAATTCAACAACATAAAATTCAAAGTAACTGAAGTACATAGTTATTGTCTAAAAGAATAAATAGAATAAATAAAATATTTTAGCCTCACTAATATCCAATAAAAGTAATTTATACCACCATCAGGATTATATATTTCACTGACAAATTGGAAGTGATTTTAAAATTTAATACTCGGTCTTAATAAAGGCTCTAGCAAAGAGGACTCTCATTGATTATTGGTATCAATTTCTATGAATTAAGAGAGAACTATATGAAAAGGCATTAAGAACCTTAAGTTTTACCTATTCTTTAAGCCAGAATTTCACTTTCAGTAATTTAGTGAAAGAAAATGTCATCAAAGGGAAAATAAAACTGTATATACAATCTTGTTATCGCTGATATTGATAATAAAAGCAAAATCTTTAAAATAACATAAATAACTGGGTCATAAAAGACCAAATGAAGCAATACTATATGACCTTTAAGATTGTGCCAGGGAAAATGAACTAAGAACATATTTATTATATTCTTAGAGCTTTTTCTTCATTTTCAAAATGTTAAAGACTATTGGTAATGAATTTAGCTTTAATGAACTTGACTATTTTTTGTGCAAAATATCACTTTAAGAAACAAGTAAGTTGGACACAAAAATAAGCATAAATTTGAGGAAGAAAAAAGCTTGCTCAAAGCTCAGTGAAGCAGTTCCAAGAACAGAGTTTCCATGGATTCAAAAGGGGAGAAAGCGGGTGGTAGTGTGGCGTAGCAGGTAAAGCTGCTGCCTGCAATGCCAGCATCCCAAATGGGAACAGGTTCACGTACTGAGTGCTCCTCTTCCGACCCCACTCCCTAGTAATGGCCTGGAAAAAGCAGCAGCAGATTGGCCAAGTGTTTGGGTCACTGCCACCCATGTGGGAGAACTGGAAGAAACTCCTGGCTCCTGGTTGTCCTGGCCCAGCCCTGGCTGCTGCAGCTACCTGGGAAGTTGCAGGTGGATGAAAGATCTGTCTCTCTGTCTCTCCCTCTCTGTAAATCTTTCTAATAAGTCTTTTATTAAAAATAAACATAGTGAATGGAAGGGGAGAGGGAGTGGGAAAGGGGAGGGTAGCGGGAGGGAGGGAAGTTGTGTGGGGGGGAGCCATTGTAATCCATAAGCTGTACTTTGGAAATTTATATTCTTTAAATAAAAGCTTTATATAAAAAAAAAAAACATAAAAAGAAGAAAAAGGAGGAGGAGGAGGTGAGAAGGAAGAGGAGAAGAGGAGGAGGAAAGAGAAGACAGTGTAAGTCTGCTGGGATAGAAAAAGAAAACTGAATCCTGCATTCCTATATACAAATACAAATCCATCTTCCTGGATCTACTTGCCCAGTATTGCAGAAAAACAATCCAAGCACTCTATATTTTCTTTCATGTATTCTTTTCTGTGTGCGTTTCAAGAATACTATCAGTATCAATACACTAAAGAGATTCTTCTCTGGAAAGCTAAGAGACATCATCACTTTTTACCTTTATCTACAATAATAATGTAAGTTATTGATATTCAAACATTTTCTAACACACACATACTCAAACGCACTAGAAAAAAAGATTTTTTTTCATATTTTACTGAAAGTCTGACATACAGTGGCAATCTTAGAAATAAGTTCTAATGAGTAAGACCAAAAGAAGTCATATCTCATGGCCTATGGCTTGGGCTATCCATCAGCAAGCAGCCTTTGTCTGGAAGGCGAGGTGCTAAGTGCATTCCCATGACACATGTATCAGTGACTGCCTTCCTCTGACTCCATGACTCTAGTCTCCTGGTGGATTCCCTTAAAACCTGCTAAATTGGGCAGATTGCCATCAGAGGTGAACATCTTGTTTCTAACCCTTGATTGTCTTAAATTTCTCATTATCACACAGAAGACACAGAGAACAACAAACGTGACTTATTGCCAAACTCACAATTCAAAAGAGAGGCAGGAGACAGAAGCAAGATCCAGGGGGAAATTTGACTGCCTGGTAACTGTATGACACAAATAAGATTTCTCACTAAAACAATTCCATGTGTAAGGTGCAACCAGCTGAAGAAACTGAGGCACAGAGCAAATAAGTAATCTGCCTAAGGTTATATAATTAGCAATTGGGAGCTATGATTTTAACACAGTCTGTCTCCAGACTCAGTGTTTTTAACCATGAAATAGCTTATCTTTGGGGGAGGCAAACTGGGAATGAGGGTTGGAAGAAATAATTACTTCCTACTTTATTTTTTATATTTTTATTATGTGCATGTACTACTTGGATCAAAACATGAAAATAAAAATTCTTAAAAATATCACAAATTCTAAAGCATATCTGAAGAGGCAGGAGGGAAGAAAACTCAAAATTCTCATAAAGTCTAATGAGGAAAAACTGGTACTTCCAGATGGTAAAGGCTGCAACAAACAGAAAAATTTACTCAGTGAAGAACTGACAGAAGAATTAACAGAGAGATCAGTGTAATGGGAAAAATAACTTAAAAGCCAGTGCCAGCAAAATAAAAATGTAAAAAATATTAAAAAGTGGAAGGATTATTAAATGACAAATAAATTAAAGAAATAAATGTAAAACTGAAGTATAAAAATCAAGAGATAACCTGCTCCCAGGATAAGAAAGGACTTTCTCTCTTTTTAAAAAGACTTTTTTTTTAATTTTCAATTTTAATTGTTAATTAGTTTTTAACATATTCAATGTGCTTTGTTGATACAGTTCTAAGAACATGATATTCCTTTCCCCTCCCCACTTTCCCTCCCACCCTCTTTCCTTCTCTACTTTAATTTTTGTTTTTATTTTTGAGATAACATATTTTAAATTTACATTACGGCAGAAAAGATTAGTATTTCCACAAATAAGAAGTTTAACAAGTAAAAAGCAGAAAGATCCTAGTTTAATGGGGATACAGACAATGGCTATAAACAGTAATTGAAACAAAAATGACCAAAGCGCTGGCATCCCATATGGGCGCCGGTTCCAGACTCAGCTGTTCCACTTCTGACCCAGCTCCCTGCTGTGGCCTGGGAAAGCAGTAGAAGATGGCCCAAGTCCTTGGGCTCCTGCACCCGTGTGGGAGACCAGGAAGAAGCTCCTAGCTACTAGTGTCAGATCAGCACAGCTTCAGCCCTTGCGGCCAATTAGGGAGTGAACCAGTGGATGGAAGACCTCTCTCTCTGTCTCTCCTCTCTCTGTGTAACTCTGACTTTCAGATAAATAAATAAATCTTTTTTAAAAATGACCATTTCACTTATATGCAGTAAATTTTAAAATAATCACAGATCCTTAAAACTAAAGTAGTATAACATTCTTAACCATCAGTTTGACAAGGCATAAAACAAAGTTTTACAAAACTATATTTGTAGAATACTGACACACATAACATTCCTTCCTTCTTTTTTTGTTTTTAAAATTTTAGCTCCCACATACAAGGGAGAACATGTGGTATTGAAGTAGGCAAGCATACAGGTTAAATTGATTAGATTTGTGAACTGGAAGACCATGCCTTCTCCATGCCCCTGTGTGACCTCATTCTCCTATCTGGTCACACCTGGGTGCCCACGAGCCAATCAGGTTAATTAACCATGCCCCTTTGGAAGTGGGTTAAAAGCCGGGCAGGGTGTGGCCCGGGGCCCACTCCCTTCTTTCCTGGCCTCTTGTCAGGAGGGGGCTTGCTGTAGCCCTGCACCTCCAGGGCGCATGGCCTTCGGGCCATGTGCTCTAGGCTTCCTGGCCCAGATGCAGGCTTAGATGCTCTTCCACGTGTCTGGTTCCAGGTGCTTGGTATGAACCCCTATTCACCTCTCTCTCTTATATAACACTCCCACTCTCCTATGCATCTTTCTCACTAAATAAAAGCTTAAAACGTGCCATACTGCCTCGTTTATCTGTGCCGGTATTTAGAATTCTTCTGTAAAGAACAGGTCATCAAAGAAGGAGGTACCTTTCTCTGAAGGGAGGAGAGGACTTCCACTTGACTACGACCTTGTCTAAATGTCATCAGAGTCGGCGAACTCAAAAGGCTTCCATAGCCTTGGCAACTCATGACAAGAGACTAGGGTGATTATTGATGCCATAAACAAGAGTGTCACTTTGTAAAGTCAATAGCAGGAGTCACTGTGCACTTACTCCTCATGTAGGATCTCTGTCCTTAATGTGCTGTACATTGTGATTTAATGCTATAACTAGTATGCAAACAGTACTTTTCACTTTGTGTTTCTGTGTGGGTGCAAACTGATGAAAGCTTTACTTAATATATGCTAAATTGATCTTCTGTATATAAAGAGAATTGAAAATGAATCTTGATGTGAATGGAATGGGAGAGGGAGCTGGAGAGGGGAGGGTTGTGGGTGGGAGGGAAATTATGGGGGTGAAAAAGCCATTATAATCCATAAGCTGTACTTTGGAAATTTATATTCATTAAATAAAAGTTTAAAAAAAACTAAAATAATAACTAAAAATATTTTTAAAAAATACAATTCCCAAGGGAAAAAATTCTTCTCTAAATATTAGACAAGAACCCTCTTGGGCTTATTAACATCAGGGATTTAGTAATGAGCCCGTGGTGAAATTGTATGGCACCCCAAATTCCAGTAGCACATGTGGCACCCCGGATAGTGTTTCTAGGGAAATTTAAGAGGCCACGTTTCAGTGTAAATTTTAGGGGGTCATGTCTGATTTCAGTACTTGCCTTTCTGGCTCCAGCTTATTTCACTCAACATAATGCCTTCCAGTTGCGCCCATTTAGCCAGTGACAGAGAGAGGGGGGAGAGAGAGATCGATCTTGTGGGTGATCCTGTACCTGGCGGGGAGTCTGCCTGCCCTGCCCATGCAGGAGGTTGAAAGGGTGTGGCACACCATGCCTCCCAGGAAGGACCCTCAACCTGACTGCTGGCAGGTGGCAGGAGCCCCACACACTTTTCCCCACCCCCGCTCCCTTGTTAAAGTGCCCTGTAATTGCCAATCAGGTAAGCAGCTCTGGGGTGTGGCCCAGGCCCATTAGGACCACCTGGAAAGCTACCCTAGCTACGTGACCTTCAAGCTGATTGGTGAGGCAAAGCACCAGTATCACTTCTATTCTACAGAATTACTGTTGCCTCAAATTAGTTCCACCCCTCCTGCCTGCCCTTTAAGAGGTGCGCATGGTTGCTAATAAAGCGGGTATGTTCACTGAGACTTGTCTTGTGCTTCTTGTGGAAGAATGCCATACCCCACCACCCTGGCAGTGCGTGAGGGCTCGCAGGTGGAGCCCGCAGTATCTTCCATCCAGTGGTTCACTTCCCAAGTGGCAGAAGGCTGGCCACAGCCAGGAGCCAGGAAGTCTGAGTCGCCCACACGGGTGGCAGGGGTCTCAGTACATATGCCATCATTTGCTGCCACCCTGGGCTCACTAACATGGAACTGGACAGGAAGCAGAGCAGCTGAGACTCGAACTGGAACTCTGATATGGGATGAAGGCCTCACAAGTGGAGGCTTAAGGAACTGTGCAGCGACGTCAAAGCCAGGAAGGATTTTCTTAACAGAAAGAACAATAGAGGAAATAATCATGAGAGGACACGGCAACTTTGCCAACATCAAAAGTCAAAAAGTCCATGTTTAAAATGTCAAACCCACAATTTGGGGCTGGCATTGTGGTGCAGCAGGGTAAGCCACTGCTGGCGATGCATGCACCCCGTATCAGTGCCAGTTTGAGACCTGGCTTCTCTGCTTCCGATTCAGCGCCTTGCTTACTTGTCTGTGAAAGAGGCAGATGATGGCCCAAGTGTTTGGGCCCCTTTCTCCCACGTCAGGGACTCAGATGAAGCTCCTGGCTTCTGGCTTCGTCCTGGCCCAGAACTGGCTGTTGAGGGCATTTGGGGGAGGAACCAGTGGATGTGGACAGAAGATTTGTCTCTATCTCTCCCTCTTTCTCTGCGACTCTGCCTTTCAAAATAATAGATAAGCAAATCTTTTTTAAAAATGCAAGACCATGATTAGGGATACTCATTCATCAAAACTAAAATCAGGAATTATTAGCATTGTATGCAAAATACAATTATACATCAATAAGTTATTCAAAGAAACTCTAGAAAAGAAAATGAACTGACCACAGAAAAAAATACAAATCACACATAACTCATTTATCTTTTATATAGGTACAATGTTCCCCATTTATAGAGGAAAACTGACACTCAGATTAAGTAGCCAATAAGTTGTGAGCAGAGAGCTGTGATTTTTTGAAATCCTAGCTCCATTCTGTGAACAATGATGTATATCTCTATACAGATCCTCCTCTGGTTATGAAGGAATTACAACCTGATGAGTACATCCTAAATAGAAAGTATCATAAGTAGAAAACGCACTTAACACAACTAACCTGCTGAACACAATAGCTTAGCAACTCAGTAATGCACTGCAGATGTCAGTGGTTTACCCTGGTGAGCACATGATTGACAGACTTGGAGCTCATTGCTGCTGCCCAGCTTGCAGGAGAGTACAGTACTACCAATCAGTAGCCTGAGAAAAGTTCCAAATTCCAAATTCAAAGTATGATTTCTACTAAATATCACACCACTGCAAAGTTGAAAAAGTGTTAGTTGAACCATAAGTTGGAGACTATCTAAATAGATATGTCACATAGCAATAAAGGAATATCGCTATCAAAAGTTAAAGAGAAGAAATCTGTTTCGTGCATGTAGTTGATGAACTGATACAGTGCTTCTCTGAGTCTACTCTTATCATTCCCAATAAATCCAGGGCACGCCTTTACCACATTTGCTAGTGAAATAGTATAGTGTTATCCATGTGTGTTCATGTTATGGGAGTACATATGGAAAAACAGATGTAAATACCTCAGAAGGAAAGAACTAAATGCGTTTCTGATTGAATGCTGTACCATCCTATTCAGCAGTTTACCTGGAAGCCAGAGGCCAAGTAACAATAACCACCCGAAACATTCTGAATCCACAAAAGCGCCATGAGGCATGCATTATTACTAAGAAGAAATTGACATTATGGAAATTCTAAAAATATCTAATTTGAATTTTTATTTGTTTGCATTATTTAAAATAATTTTATAACCAGATAAAACCTCAGGGTGTTTCTGTTTGAAAGTTAATATCTGTATTCTAAGTTCAATCAGCTTCCTTGCCAAATTTTTGGCCCAAAGCTTTATTACTGTTGAAGTTAATTGACTGCTCTACAAAGAAAGATAATGTCAACTTTGGGAGGAGAGGTTATCTCTGAAGCTTTTATCAATTCTTGCCAAATCTGAGATCTATTTCTGTCTTAAAACATCTGTTACTCTGAAAGTGGCCTCTCTCCTCCTCCTCATTTTTCCCCAGAGTCACCAGTCTAGCATTTTCATCATTCCTCACATCAGTGCTTTACACCTTCTGTTTCCTTATTCTGGAGTCTTGTTCCATAGTAATACACTTTTTATTCCAAAATCCATAGGCGGTACTGGGATAGATAATCTTCTTTGCCTGTCTATCGTGATCACAATCTATGAGAATGAGAAAAGGGGGGATGGGGCAGGGAGACCACAGGAGGGAGAGAAACTCTCTGGGTGGCTGAGCTATTTAACCCTCTCCATTTTAGCTCAGGTACACTGGTTTGTGAGTAAGTATTTAAGTAGTAGGGGTAGAGAAGAGGAAGGGGTTAAATGCCAATATTCAGATTCAACAATAACCACTGCTGCCAACTGGCATGGCTTCAAAGATTCCCTTACCAAACAGATGGCATACAAGTTGTATCCATGGAAAATAAGACGCTTTGAAATCCATACAATGAGTCAGACATTTTAGGATTGAACATTAAAGTTTAAACTGATTTTATCATCTGATTATGTCTCTACTAATAAAACACTACAGCATATGAAATGTTATTAACAAATTCACTTAGACCACTTTAGCTCAAGTTTTTGGAAAATGTGCATCTTGAATAAACTATACATGAATTTCAATAATTTCTTAGACCCAAATAAACTTGACTTTTGGTTCCATTTCCCTGAAATTTTTGAAGTACCCTAGTATCCTACTATCTTCATAAGACTGCAAAGAGAAATAAAGAGTAGTGTGGGATTTATTTTTAATATGGATACTGAATAAGTTCAAAGAACATGGCAGAATAGAAATTGTGGAAAGCACAGACACTGTAATGATTAACATAACACATAAATATGCATCCTATTAAAAGTCATACAAGTATTTTTCTTTCCCTTTGGTTCCTTTGAAAGATTTTAGTCCAAGTACTGTTTATGTTTCTGTAGGCTATAGCAACCTTTTAAAAATCTGTATACTGCACCCAATTTTTAAATTTGTTCATAAATATGAAATATAATTTTTACGCATCATATATATTCACAGCAATGCCTGTGAGAAGTAGACACTAGCATGAGAGTTTAATATTACCACATGATATGCTGGTGTCACAAAACAGCTTCATGAGCAACACTGAGTTATGACAGCAACTGAGTCCCCATCATTGGGGATTTTTTTATTTGTAGACATTTTGTGTTTGTTTAAATAACATTTGTAGAACACTTACAAGTGGTTATGCTCTATGCAAAACAACAGAACAGATGTTGCTGCTTGCTCACAATATGCCAAAACGTACTTGGTCCAAGGACCCAGATCCAGTGTCACCCTGGAAAGGCATAGGCTTCAGGTTCTCTTGTATTTCACCAATCATCAAGGCTCATTAGTCCACCTCACATCCTCCTTCTTTAAATGGATGCTTTTTGCTAAGGCTCAGGGGGAAAATAGCCTTTAAAAAAGAATAAAAATCACCATAAAAAGGTGTTCTTCTTTTTCAATTTACCAGATTTTTAAAATACTAAATTCGGGCTACAGCAGGTTAAAGCCCTGGCCTGAGGAACCGGAATCCCATATGAGTGCCATTTCTGGCTCCAGCTGCTGCTCCTCCAATCCAGCTCTCTGCTATGGCCTGGGGAAGCTGTGGAGGATGGCCCAAGTCCTTTGGTCCCTGCGCCCTTATGGGAGACCCAGAAGAAGCTCCTGGCTCCTGATTTTGGATCAGTTCAGCTCTGGCCACTGCCATTCATTCACTTCATTTGGGGAGTGAAGCAGCCAATGAAAAACTCTCTCTTTCTCTCTCTCTCTCTCTCTCTCTCTCTCTCTCTCTCTCTCCCTCTCTCTCTCTCTCTCTCTCTGTAACTCTTTAAAATTAATAAAAGTAAATCTTTGAAAAAATAAAATAAAATGCAAAATTTGAAATATCCAAAAGGTAATAGGAATGAGTCTTCCCTGTCCCCAGCCCCTTTCCTTTGCCAACGGCATTAGTTTTTTGTGGCTCACTCCAGAGATAATTCTATGGCTAAGCAAGAAAGAGGTAACTCTTCTTTTCAACCAAACAGGGCTACTAATGCATCATTCCTCAGCTTTCTTTTCTCACTTACCTGAGGGGTCATTTCATCTTAGTATTAAGGAAAACAGATTTTTTTGTTGTTGTATAGATATTTAATTAATTGGTAAAATTCTATATTGATTAATATGTAGGTTGCTTCTCACATTATAAACAAATACAGCTATATACAAAATTCTGATACCTACAACCCTGCTTAGATGTTAAATTCCAAAATTATTAATGTATTTGGTAAAATGGCAGAGGCACACTGTCATACTCGAACTATTTCCTCTGCTGATTTTTACCCTTTACAATCCTTTCCAACTCTAATTGCCAAGTTTAACAGTAGGTTCTAAGTGAACATTAATTAAGGGTGATATGGCGTATTGAATTTCATTAAAATTCTAAATGCCATTACCAATAGTCAGAGTTTTGCCTTCATCTGAGAATCTGTTTGACCCTAATTAGAGAACTTAGCCTGTCTTTCTTTGGATTTCGGGAGGGTGAGCAGGTTAGTAAACCGCATTAATTTTGAACTTGTGACACCAGTTCTGATAGACTTTCACCATTTCAGAACTCTTGGAGCATGAGTATCAGGTGGATTAACACTAACTCTTCTCTATTAGAGCATAATTTAGAGGCTTTGCAAATGACTGGGTTCCACTATGACCACAAAACAATTTACTGGGAGCTTATAAAATGGCCTGAAAGAGACAGGAACTGAGATGAAGCTAAGACACTCTGGTGACCACTTCCCCACAGACACACCAATTCCTAAAGAGGTCTGGCAAGAGACCACAGTGGGGTTTAGTAGAATCATAAGAAAAATCCTGTTGAAGACAGCAGGAAGGGAAGAGTCAGCTGAGTCACCCTTCTCTAGCTCCAAGTAGTGCATCCTGGGCAGAGAGATGCCTCCCATCTGGGTGCAGTGAGAGGGAGCTGAATCTCAGTGCCAGGTCCACTGTGAAAAAATTCTGTACCTGTGGCCATAATATTTAAAGGTTCCACAGCCAGGCCGCTTGTGGCATTCCTCCCCAGTCACCACCACAAAACAGAAGCCTCTACCAGCTGTGCAGAGGGGACTGTGTGCCACATCCAGGAGCTCAGTGCTAGGGCCTGCTGCCCCAAGATTAGCAAATAAAGCTAAAGGCCTCCATCCCATAGGCCAGTGCTCACAGACAGAGCCTCCAGATTTGCCTGGCTTTTTGTACAGACCTGGGCCCCAGGAGAACAGACTAAGCTCAGTGTGTCTCACAGGTGGGCTCAGGTGGGCCTAGTGTACACCCCAGGACTTCATGAGGCCTGATGACCATTGGACCTGAGTGTGATATATCATGGTGCCAGTCTAGGCAGCCAAGGGAATGCCTTTATCTCTCTCCTCCAGATTTGGGAAGACAGCAAAGAGCCATAAGACTATGTCTTGGGAATCAACGATGGGCTGAAAAATCCTGACACTGGGCAGATTCTGATGGTTTCTATCCAGAGGCAGGTGCATGTGGTTGCAGTCTCTGGACTTGGCCCAGTAACAGGTTCAGGTGGGATGGATTTGCTTCATTATATATAACCACCAGCTTTACCTGGGCTTGGCATTCATCCCCAAGATTGCACAGGGCCTAATGATTTTGAGAACCAAGTAAGATACTTCATAGCTGAGAGGCTGCCGCTACTTCCTCTCCTACAACCTTGGCTAGGCAGCAAGGAACGACAAGACTGTTTTGGGACTCAGTGACAGGCTAGTAAAAATGAACACTGAATCGTTTCTCAGCCTTTTGGCTAAGATCAAGTGCAAAAAGAACATTGAGCAGATTCTAACAGTCCCTGACGGAACAAGGACGTAAGCCTCAGCCATGTTAGGTTCTTATTACCACTGCCTTCTTTCAAGAGACCAGTTCAGACTCACATCCTGTATTGTTTCCCACCCCACCTCTTGCATTCTTCCCCAGGTTTGAAGCAAGTGGGCCAAACTTGAACCTGTATGGAGAAGCTCATCTCCACCTACTCACCCCCACCCCCACCCCTAGCCCACCTAAGATATACATAGATCCACGTGGTGGGGTCTGGGCTCTCTGCCACATGTTCTGTCAGTACACGTTGGCAGTCGGTCAATCTCTGCGAGTTTATCTTTGAATAAATTCGGTCCAGCTGCAAGTTCGTATTCTGTCTCTTTTTTCTTTCCTGTGCCTCTTTTCCTTACATTTGGTGCCTCCTGTGAGGACATACCAATCTGCACTCTTTTCCTTACAATCATGTCCCCAGGCCAGCACCTACAAACAGAGCTTGTTGGACCTGCTTCAGTGCCAAGTGGAGTTTTGTGGTTCTGGGTGTTCAGCCTTATATCCCAACCTGCATCACCAGTAGCTAGTAAGTAGCAGCATTGCACAAGGAATCCATCTTAGCAGCAGTCACACCATTGCAAGGTGAGCTTTGTTGCTATTCCCATGCTACACTGGTCTCCTTGGAGGTGGCCTCTGGGTGTGGTCTAGTGTTGTGGCATTGGTTGATACAAGACAAGGAGTTTAGCCTACCACAGGCCTAGGAAGAGACTTGTAGGTCTCTTTAGATACTTCCTCAATTCAGTCTGAATAATGCATCAACTTTAGACTGGGGAAAGTTTGAGCTTGGGTAGTAGTTCAGGACTGAGTCACTAAAATATTATCAACAGCTGACCTGGGGCAAACCCACTGTCTAGTGCTGAGACAGCAGAAATATTCATATACTTAGATAAAATAAACAGCTGCTTAGAATTTCTAGGAAAGCCACAAACAAAGCCAAATTACTCTAATCCTTCGATAAATAGAGGAGATCATAAAGTAATAAGCCCAAGAAACCTCCTGGGAACCATGACCTCATGTAAAACCAAAATAAGACACAAGACACCAATCATCTAGGAACTGAAATTTTCAAATGCTCAGCTAAAGATTTCAAAATAGCAGTTTTAAGGAAACTCAATGAGCTTCAAGAGAATGCAAAGAAAGTGTTCAATAGTCTGACAGAGTTTTAGAAGTAATGAAAAGAAACTCAAATAGAAATCCCTCAACTGAAAAGTACACTAAATAAAATGGGAAATACAAAGGAGACCTCAATAGCAGAATAGATCACACAGAAAAAGAAGCAATGAGCTTGAAGACAAGGTATTCAAAATACACAGCGGGGGTGGGGGAGGGATGGGATCAACAGAATGAAGAGATGCAAAGAACAAACATCTGAGTTCTTGAAGTTCAAGAGGGACCTGAGAATGTCAGAGGGGTAGAAAACATATTCAAAAGGATAATGGGGGCTGGCATTTGAGCATAGCAGGTAAAGAAGCCACCTCTGAGACCAGTGTGATATGGGCACCAGTTCATTTCCCAGGTCCTCCACTCTGATCCAGCTCCCTGCTAATGTGCCTTGGAAAGCAGTGGATGATGGTTCAAGTACCTATCCCCCACCACCAATGCGGGAGACCTGGAAGAAGCTCCTGGTTCCTGGCTTCACCCTGGCCCAGCACTGGATATTGTGGCCATCTGGTGAGTGAACCAGTGGATGGAAGACCGCTCTGTCTTTCCCTGTCTCTTTGTAACTCTGACATTCGAAATAAAAAAAAATCTTTTTTTTTTAAAAGAATAATGATAGTAAACTTCTAAAACCTAGAGAAAGATACAGGAATCCTGGTACAAGAATATCAGAGGTCACCAGTCAGATTCAACCCAGACAATCTCAAGACACATTATAATTAAGCTCTCCAAAGTTAAAAAGAGGATTCTCAAAGTCACACACACAAAAGGAATTAATAACACATGAAAGAGTCCCAGTTCACCTGCTTCATTCACTCAAGGCTTCTCAGCAGAAACCTTACTACCCAAGAGGGACAAAATTGATATTTTTTACAGTAATATGGGGAAAAATTGTCAGTCAAGAATAATATACCCAGTAAATCCACCACTAAGATATGAAGGAGAAATAAAGGTGTTCCTAGACAAATCCGAGAAATTTTGCCACCACCAGACCTGTTTTTCAGGGCAAAAGGGAGTTCTTAAACTGAGAGAAAGAGGTGCTAATGGGTAGGAAGCCAAAAATCATAAGACAGAAAACTCACTGGCAAGAGTGACTACACAAACAGATTCAGAATGCTCTAACATTACAAGTATTGCACATAAACCATGCATGTCTTTATTATGAAGACAAAAACTTTTTTTTTTTTTTTTGACAGGCAGAGTTAGTGAGAGAGAGAGAAAAGTCTTCCTTCTGTTGGTTCACCCTACAAATGGCCGCTATGGCCTGCATGCTGCACCAATCCGAAGCCAGGAGCCAGGTGCTTCCTCCTGATCTCCCATGCAGGTGCAGGGCCCAACCACTTGGGCCATCCTCCACTGCACTCCCGGGCCACAGCAGAGAGCTGGACTGGAAGAGAAGCAACAGGGACAGAATTCGGCGCCCCAACCAGGATTAGAACCTGGGGTACCGGTGCCACAGGCGGAGGATTAGCCTAGTGAGGCTCGGCGCCGGCCAATACAAAAATTTTAAATACCACATTAAAATATTGTGAGAGGCTATGTAGATAGAGGTAAAATGGAACAGTAAAAAATTCAAAATATAGGGGGGGATGAAATACAAGAATATAACTCTTGTTAGTTTTTCTAATCTCTGTTTTGTTTGCTTATTTCCCTATATTTTTAATCAATATTAACTTGTAATCATTTTGAAGTAGGCAGGCATACAGGTTAAAATTGATCAGATTTGTGAACTGGAAGACCACGCTTTCGCCATGCCCCTGTGTGGCCTCATGCCCCCTACCTGATGCCTTTGTCACGCCCCTGTGTGGCCTCATTCCCCTACCTGACCACACCTGGGTGCCCACCAGCCAATCAGGTTAATTAACTACTCCCCTTTGGAGTGGGTTAAAAGCCAGGCCACAGAGTGGCCCAGCTGGCTCTTCTTCCCTGGCCTCTTGCCAGGACAGGGCTTGCTGTAGCCCTGCACCTCCAGGGCGCATGGCCTTCGGGCCATGTGTTCTAGGCTTCCTGGCCTAGATGTGCATCCACGTGGCTGGTTCCTGGTGCTCAGTATGAAACCCTATTCACCTCTCTCTTTTAAATAAAGCTCTCACTCTCTTATGCATCTTCCTTACTAAATAAAAGCTTAAAATGTACCATGCTGCCTCGTTTATCTGTGCCGGTTTTAGAATTCTTCTCTAAATATTAGGCCAGAACCTCTCGGGCTTATTGATATCGGGGATTTAATAATAAGCCCGTGGTGAAATCGTAAGGCACCCCAAATTCCAGTAGCGCATGTGGCACCCAGGATAGCATTTCTAGGGAACTCTAAGGGGCCACATTTCAGGGTAAATTTTAGGGGTCTTGTCTGATTTCAATTTCAGAATAGTTTGTTATAACAAAAAAAGTTCATGGTAACCACAAAGTAGTAACAGATTTACCAAATTAATAAACAACTAATTGAGTACACTACTAGAGAAAATCACTTAACCACAAATAAAGATTGTAATTTAGGAACAATGAGAAAAAGCATCTATAGTAACTAGAAAACAATTATCAAAATGGCAGTAATAAGACTTTATCTACCAATAATTACCTTAAACACAAATTCTACAAATAAAAGATATAGTGACCTAATGAATTTTTTAAAGACTTAACTATAATCTGCCTATAAAAAAATCACTTTACCTCTAACTAAAAGTAAAAGGATAGAGTTAGATATCTCCTGCAAATGGAACCCAAAAGAAGGCAGGAATAGCTGTATTTCTATCATATAAAATTGATTTTGGATCAAAAGCAGGAAAAAAGGACAAGGATGTTCACTATATAATGACAAGGAATTCAATTCAATTATAGGAAATAAAAATTATAAATATATATATCTGAAATATACTCTAATATAATCGTAAAAGACTTTGCCACCTCACTTTCAGAAATAGGCAATTCATCCAGAGAGAAATGCAACAACAACAAAAAAAAAACAACAGATTTAAATTGCACCTTAGATCAATTATACCTAACAGACATCTACAAAACATTCCATTCATATGGCAAGTCACAACACAAGTCTCAAATTGAAAGAAATAGAAATAATATTGAGCATCTTTTAATGCTACAAGTTACTTACTCTTTAACAACTTACTCTTTAACAACCACCGGATCAAGAAAGAAATAAAGGAGTAAATTTTAAAATGTTTTTGAAATGAATGAAAATGCAAACTCAACAAAGGAAAACCTGTAGGATACAGGAAAAGCAGTACAAAGAGGGGGGTTTATAGCCCTCAACTCCTGTACCAAAAAATAGAAAAGTCTCAAATTGCTGTACCTCAAGGAAGTAGAAAAACAAGAAAAAAATCAAACCCGATATTAGGAGAAGGAAAGAAATAATAAAACTCAGAGCACAAATAAATGATATAGAGACTAAAAAAAAAAAGTAAAAGAAATGAAGAGGTGCTTCTTTGAAATGATAAACAAAATTGAAAACTCCTTAGCTAGACTAAGATAAAAAAAGAGGTCTCAAATACATAAATTCGTAGATGAAAATGGTGACATGACACCTAAAACCACAGAAATACAAAGGATTGCTAGAGACTACTATGGGCAACTACATGGCAACAAAGTTGATGACCTAAAAGAAATAGACAAATTCCTGAACACATATACATGACCAAACCTGAATCATAAGGAAATAGAAATAACATGAAGCAAAATTGAATTGGTGGTTAAAAAGTCAACCACCAAAAAATAAATAAATAAATAAATAAATCCCAGGATGGAATGGCTTCACTGCTAACTCACACCGAACATTTAAAGAAAAATTAAAACTAATCCTTATTAAATTACTTTAAAAAATTGGAGAGAATGCTTTGAAATTCATTCTATAAGACCAGCATTCCCTTTACACCAAAACCAGACAAGCACACCTCAACAATGACAAAACAAAGCTACAGACCAATACCCTTGCTGAAGAGAGATGTGAAAATCCTCAACAAAATTCTAACACATCAAATTCATCAACATAATAAAACATTATTCATTATGATCAACTGCATTTCATCCCAAGGATGCTAGGATGGTTTAACACATACAGATCAATAAATATGATCTACCACACAACCAGAATCATAAGATCACATCAACAGATGCAAAAAAGACATTTGATAAAGCTCAAAATACCTTTATGATAAAACTCTATGAAAAAATTAGGTATAGAAGGAACATGCCTCAACACAATAAAGACCATGTGTAATAAGCCAAGAGTTAGCATCAAATTAAGTGGACAAAAGCTGAAGGTTTTCTAAGATCTTAAAAAAAGAGAAAGCTGTCACTTTCAATATTTTTATTTAGTATAATACTGGAAATCCTAACCTGCGAGTTAGGCAAGAGAAAGAAATAAAGGACATGCAAATTGGAAAAGCAGAAGTCAAATTGTCACTATTTGCAGATAACATGGTCTTATATAGAAAAATTCCCAAAGACTTCATTAAAAAGCTGTTAAAAGTAATAAATTCTGCAAGGTTGCATGATACAAAGTCAACATGCACAAATCAGTAGCATTGTTATATACCAATAATGAACCAGATGAAAAATAAGTCAAAAAAGCAATATCATTTTCAATAGCTACAAAAAAATAATAAAATACGAAGAGCTTAATTGAAGAAGTGAAAGATCTCTGCAATTAAAACTATAGATCAGTGATGAAAGCAAATGAAGAAAACACAAAAAATGAGAAAACATCCTGTCTTCATGAATTGGAAGAATCAGTATCACTAAAATATGCATACTACTGAAAGCAATTAACAGGTTTAGTACAATCCCTGTTAAAAACGCCAATGCATTTTTCACTGAACTAGAAAAATAAAACAGTACTAAAATCTGTATGGAACAAAGGTTCCTAGATAGTCAGCACAATCTTCAGCAAAAAGAATAAAATAGGAGACATTATACTACCTGACTTAAGAACATACACTATAAGACCAGTAATCAAAACATCATGGTATTGACACAAAAACACATCCATAGATCAGTGGAACAGAACAGAGACCCTAGAAGGAAACTCACACATCTATAGCCAACTGATCTTTGACAAAGGTATTGAGACTATGTGTTGAAAAAAGGATAGTCTTTTTCAATAAATGGGTCTTGGAAAATTTTATATGCATGTGCAGAAAAATGAGACTAAATATCCATATTTCCCCAGGTACAAAATTCAACTCAAAAATGTATTAAAAACCTAAATGTAGACCTGAAATTCTGAAACAATAAAAGAAGAAACAGAAGACACAGGAAAATATTTCAAGACTTTGGAATGGTCCAAGATTTTCTGGATCAGATCCCAAAAGCATGGGAAAAAAAAAAACAAAAACAGGCAAATGGCATTATATCAAACTAAAGAGCTTCTGCACAGCAAAGGTAGCAATTAATATGAATGAAGAGACAACATATAAAATAGAAGAAAATATTTTCAAGCTACACATCTGACCAAGGGTTATTATTTAGAATATAAAAGTAACTCAAACAACTCAATAGCAAAGAAACAAATAATCCAATTTAAAATGCACAGTAGATCTATACAGCCATTTCTCAAAGGAAGACATACAAATGGACAACAGGTATGTGAAAAATTCTCAATATCATTTATCATCAGGTAAATGCCAATCAAATGCACAATGGGATACCACCTCATCCAATTAGGTTGGCTATTATCAAAAAGACAAAACCCACTAGTGTCTGCAAGATTTTGGGGAAAAGGAACCCTAGCACCCTACTGATAGAAATTTGAATTAGTATAATTATTGTGAAAAACAGTATGGAAGTTTCTAAAAAAAAATTAAAGTAGAAGTACATGACCCAGCAAACCCAGGACTAGGTATATATTTAGATTGTACATTACACAATGTATATATGTGTAAAACATAACATAGTATCACTATATATGTATATTTGCTATATGTTAATTTTTTTTGAAAAATTAAAAAGAAATGCCTGAAGGGCAAAACTTGAAAAACAGGCAGAAATTAATGCAATCCAAGGGGTTAGGAAGCAGAATTACTTTTGCAAATTCAGATAAATATCTTTGTTTTTTTAAAATCCTGGTTGCAAGCCACTGAATTGATTTCAAGACCCACTAAGAGAGAAGGACCTGAAGTTAGAAGGCTCTGTTCTAGAGAGACTGATTCAGACAGTGCGTCACTGTTGATAAATAAAGTGTACAAACCTGTGAGGAGGTAAAGAGTAAAGAAAATAGAAGACCGTTCTGCGTTTGGAGGGAGACAAGATAGAAAGAATGGAACGTGAAGCTTGTACCATACCTCCTTTATCAGCAGAATGAAACCAGTATGAGCCAAATTTAATACAATACCAAAGATTAACCTGCTCACATCATCATTTAGCACTGAAGCAGTACAAGGAAGAAAGTGACAAGGAAGAAAGTGTCGAAGGAAGGAAGGAAGGAAGGAAGGAAGGAAGGAAGGAAGGAAGGAAGGAAGCAGGGGGAAAGGGAAGGCAGAGTTTTAGTGTTACTTTAGCACATAAGCCAGTGGCTCTAATTTAATACAATTGCTCTGAAGAATCCCCATTATTTCAGAGGCGAGGCTCGCTTTCCACATGCCCTTTTTAGCTTTGCTGCACTGGCTCCTTCCCCTCACCATTACTTAGCTTAGTGTCTGGTTGTCTGACATGAGCTGTCAACATGCTAAGAGTCATAAAATTAAAAAGCATAACTTTATAGGATCCTGCTTCTTCCAGACAGGTTCACCTAGATCCTAGGCTAAATTCTTGCCATATTGGATTCCATGAATTAAAGCTAAATACAATATTCAGATTATGTTTTGAGGCCCACAATGTTCCTAAACTTGTGCTCAATTTTGATGTGTCTCTGGTTAGATGGCATTCTCCTCCTCCCTCCCCCCTTGCTCTCATCAAGTGGCAACTGCCGCTCTTCTGGGAACAGTAAGCTTTCCTGCAAAGTTTCAGCCTTGGCATTTATCTGCTCTACAGTTCTAAAGTTAGTAGAGAAGTAGAAATATTTCATTTCCTTGATTATGCCTCCACTCTTTCAAATTACTCCCAGGAAATGTCAAAGCCAGAAGAAATATCTTGGAGACTACGACAAAATTAAAATTGTGCAGAAAAGTGGCCTGCCTTAATGAGATTATCCAGGCCAGCCATGTTGCTGATGAGTCTTCTTAGCTAAAGGAAAGCATTTTCTCACTAGCTTTCCTGCCCAGGGGATAATTTAACCCTCATTGACTGTCTGGATATCCTCAACAGTCCAGGAGAGGCCAGCTGGAATCTCCCAGCTAATTAACCAGGCCCTGTGTGGCAGGTGCTCCTCACTTTGATTTCTTCACCTGCGGACTGAAAACCCTGAGTTCTACTTCTATTTTTAGTCACGTTTGTAATAATGGAATGAAAAATAAGTGACTTCTTGAACTCCTGTTACACATCAGTCAGGGAGAGCAAATATAGCTCACTCTGACAGTTCCTAAGTTAGAGCTAAAGAATTTCTCAGCAATTCAGTGGTGTGAACTTGCACATTCTTAAAGCTGGTTGTTTCCTGAATGCACTGTCTATGCAGATAACATGTGAAACGTGGTGCATAGAAAATTTGGCATTCCCAGGTGACATTCGGATTCCTGTAAGTCTAATTATAGCAAAAAGGATTATCAACAAAAGCTGGGTTCCTAAATGTGGTGGGTGGCAAAACTGTATCATTTCCATGAGACTTTATTCTCACTTTCACTCAGCCCCAGTCTCCATAAACCCCTCTCCCCAGTGAGGCAGAATAGATACTATGTTACAGAGCACAAAATTATCAAATTCTGGGGTCAAAAAGTAAAAACAAAACAAAACAAAAAAAACAAAAAGCAAAGCAAATGAATGCAAATTGCTTCTAAATGTTTCTTCTGACCTTCTTTATATCTGTAAATAAAATGTTAAGTGCTGTTTCTTGATTTTCTTGATTTTTGTTTCCTCTATTATTCACATTGCCATTGTAATCTAATTTCACTAAATATTAATTCTATTTTATCTAACAAATCACTTTGAGTGATGTAATTCAACAATTCCCACTTAAAAAGAATATTTCTGAGCATAGAACAGGGCTTCCATTTCATGTCAAGGAATGTCTATTTTGTGAGTAATATTTATTTCTGGTTTTAGAGTATTTTTAAAATATTTTATTTATTTGAAGGAGTGACAAGGGTACAGAGCTAGAGCTAGATGAGAGAGAGAGGGAGGGGACAGAGAGAGAAGGAGAAGGAAAGGAGGGAGGGGGAAAGAGAGAGAAAAAGAATAAATCTGTCTTCTATCTGCTGGTTTACCCCTCTGGTGCCTGCAAGAGCCAGGCTGGGCTCAGCAGAAGCCATGAGCCAGAAACTCCAATCAAGTCTCCCACTTGATGGCAAGGACTCGAGTATTTGTAGCATCATCAGCTGCTTCCCAGGCAGATTAACACGGAGCTAGATCAGAAGTGGGGTAGCCAGGACTGGAACAGGCAGTTAGATAAGACATGCAGGTATCCCAGGCAACAGCTTAATCCACTGACACAAAGTCTACCCCATGAATATTATTTCAAGTTATTTCTATCATACTGGTCCTGTACTTAACGTTCCCAAGTGCCTAAGAGATGATGTGTGCACCACATCTTATGTACCACATAGCTCTGAAGATGGAACTAAAGAAAGAGGCGCTGTAAGCCTGTCTCAGAAGTGCAACCTTCTTTCCCTTCTCTACGCCTTCTCCCCTTCCCAGTAAAAACTAAAGGTTTTTCCTCCAGAAGCAATGAAGCAGAGGGTGGTATCTGGGCTGGCAGATGCCTGGGTGTGTCGAGAGTGGTAAAACAATAATTTTAAGAAAAAGTTAACACACATCTAAGTCCATTCTTCTCAAGCTGGGTACCCAGGACACTTTGTCTCATTGTGATTTGGCATACTTATACAATTCTCCAACACTCAGAACATTTTATGTAAGAATCCACTAACCGGCCGGCGCCGTGGCTCAACAGGCTAATCCTCCGCCTTGCGGCGCCGGCACACCAGGTTCTAGTCCCAGTCGGGGCGCCGGATTCTGTCCCGGTTGCCCCTCTTCCAGGCCAGCCCTCTGCTGTGGCCCGGGAGTGCAGTGGAGGATGGCCCAAGTGCTTGGGCCCTGCACCCCATGGGAGACCAGGAAAAAGCACCTAGCACCTGGCTCCTGCCATCGGATGAGCGTGGTGCGCCGGCTGCAGCACACCATCCGTGGCAGCCATTGGAGGGTGAACCAACGGCAAAAGGAAGACCTTTCCCTCTGTCTCTCTCTCTCACTGTCCACTCTGCCTGTCAAAAAAAAAAAAAAAAAAAAAAAGAATCCACTAACCGGAGAAAAACAATTACCAAACAACACTGGCCATCCCCAAAAAGATACTAGATCCAAAGAATTCATTACTAAGTCTTCTTAACTTTCAGGTGATTCACATGCTATATAAACTGTTCTGAAATTTCTTTTTTAATTATTCAGTTTTCAGAGCTTATTTTACCATGCTGGTGTGAATTAAATAACAACACCAAAAAAACACAAAACAAAAAGAAAACCACAACTTGTCATAAATGTACTGATGAAATAATAAATAAAGTGCTAGTAAATTATATTTGGCACAACATTAAAAAAAGATACCTGGGGTTGGTGCTTGTGGCTCAGTAGGTTAATCCTCTGCCTGCAGTGCCGGCATCCCATACAGGCACCGGTTCAAGTCCCGGCTGCTCCACTTCTGATCCAGTGCTCTGTCTTGGCCTGCAAAAGCAGTAGCAGATGTCTCAAGGCTTTGGGCCCCTGCACCTGCTTGGGAGACCTGGAAGTAGCTCCTGGCTCCTGGCTTCAGATTGGCCCAGCTCCAGCTGTTGCGGCCATTTGGGGAGTAAACCAGTGGATGGTAGACCTTTCTGTCTCTCCCTTTTACTGTCTGTAACTCTACCTCCAAATAAATAAGATCTTAAAAATAAAAAAAGAAGAAAGAAAAGAAAGACTGGCACTGTGGCGTAGCAGGTAAAGCTGTCGCCTTCGGTGCCAACATCCCAAGTAGGTACCAGTTCTAGTCCTGGCTGCTCCACTTCTGATCCAACTCTCTGCCATGGCCTGAAAAAGTAGCAGAAGGTGGCCCAACTGCTTGGTCCCCTGGACCCGTGTGGGAGACCCAGAAGAAGCTCCTGGCTCTCAGCTTCTGATTGGCCCAGCTCTGGCTACTGCAGCCATTTGGAGAGTGAACCAGTGGATCCAAGATCTCTCTCTCTCTCTCTCTGCCTCTCACTGTCTGTAATTCTACCTCTCAAAAGAAGAAAGAAAGAAAAGAATTACCGGAGATGTGGTGTAGCAGGTAAAGCCTTCTGTGCAAGTCCTTGGGCCCCTGCACTCATGTGGGAGACCCAGAAGAAGCGCCTGGCTCCTGGCTTCAGATCATCCCAGCTCTGTCTGTTGTGGCCATTTGGTGAGTGAATCAGCAGATGGAAGACCTCTGCCTCTGCCTCTGCCTCTCTCTAACTCTGCCTTTCAAAAAAAAAAAAAAAGTAATAAGACATTAAAAAAAAGAAAGAAAGATACCTATGGAAAGTAGAGTTTATTTAATGAAAGCAAAGATATTTTAAAATTAGGGACTTGTTAATATAAAATCCCCATTAGTGTTCCTGATTTTTAAGTAACAAAACTCCTAAAGAAAGAGGAATAGCAGAATACTTCCTCAGTGTTAAATAGAGAAAAACATAATCTAACCCAGAATCCCACCAATAACTGAGAAATATGAGTGAAGTTACTTTAAAGTGAGGAACTATCCACATGGAATATGTGTATAGCTACTGCTATTGCTTCACACCACCTGGAACTTCTGAATGATGTATTATAAGACTAAATCAGAAGTAGAATAATTTGAAGGACTGGCAATCTGGAAAACAAATCTACTGACTAAAAACTTTAAAATATCAAGGAATATATAACATTGTGTGCTACCAAAATGACAGCAAGCTTTCTGAGATATCAAGAACATCCAGTTAGAAAATGTAATGGGATGGCTGGTGCTGTGGCTCACTTGGTTAATCCTCCGCCTGCGGCACAGGCATCCCATATGGGTGCCAGGTTCTAGTCCCGGTTGCTCCTCTTCCAGTCTAGCTCTTTGCTGTGGCCCTGGAGGGCAGTGGAGGATGGCCCAAGTCCTTGGGCACCTGCACCTGCATGGGAGACCAGGAAGAAGCACCTGGCTCCTGGCTTCAGATCGATGTAGTGCTGGCTGGCCGTAGCAGCCATTTAGGGAGCGAACCAATGGAAGGAAGACCTTTCTCTCTCTCTCTCTCTCTCTCTCTCTCTCTCTCTCTCACTGTCTATAACTCTACCTGTCAAATAAATTAAAAAAAAAAAGAAAGAAAATGTAATGGGATAAAGTTTATGAGTATGAGAAAAATTCATATTTCTAGGAATAAACACTTGAAAATGTGTTCCAGATATAAATATTACTCCAAAATATATATTTAAAAAAAAGCTGGCTTGACTTGAAGGCTTAATAGGGTAAATATTTCAGTCTCTTCCGAACTAATTATTGTAATGAATTTCAATTTTTATCCTAATTATTTTTATGCTGTAAAAGTGATTCTATAGTGTATTCAACTTACAAAGGATGGAAGAGGCCAAAAATTTTTATTTAAAATGAATGAGAATATTTTTCAATTAAAGCTGATGAATTTTGTTGAATACTATAAGAATAAACAGAATAAGTTAATTATTACAGAAAAGACAGAAGCAGATGCTACTATAATTCACAATTTAGCACGTATTGATGGTAGAATTATCAACTAATAGCAAAATAAGACTGCCCGACAAACTCTAGAATAATAACCTAGGAGTCTAGAACTTTTAAACTAGTTTGGCCTTTTCAGTCTCATCCAAAATATAACCCAGATGAATTAAAGAGTCAACAATAATAAAGGAATAAACAAACAAGTAGATAAACTAAAAGCCAGGTGAAAATGCATGTGAATATGCACAAAGCTCAAAGAACAACAGTGTTTTCTCAGTATAACAATTAAAATAAGAAATCCTAAATTAAAAAGGTTTGCTTCATTTGCTACAAAAAAATCAAAACCTTCCGTATGTCAACAGCCATTATAAATAATATAAAAGACAAATGACTAAAACGGAAATATGTATCAGGTAATGTGTAAATATCTTTAATTTATGAAGAGCTGTACAAACAAAATGGCAAATAAATAAGTAGTGAGTAACTCATTACAGAAGAGATAATAAATGTACACAAGCAGAAATGCAAATGGCCAGTAAAAATAACTTTTTTCTAACAATGAAATGCTAACTCACTCTGCTGGATTCCTGGCTATCTATCTAGCTATCCAACCATTTTCCTGTTTGTATGTAAGACTTCAAGAATGCAGGAAAATTTTTACTTTACTAATCTATTAGAATGGGGATTGTAAATCTTTTCAAGAAAAGACAAGATAGTAAATATTTCCAGCTCAGTGAGCCATATGGTCTCTGTTGCAACCAGTAAAATCTGCTGTTGTAGCACAAAAGCAGTCAAACATAAATGGATATGGCTGTCTTCCAACAAAATGTCATTTCCCAGCACAGAGACTAGGTCAGATCTGGCCTGGGGGCCATAGTTCACAGACCCCTGATTTAAAGGAAAAGCTGCGACAGTTCTGTGGATCAGCTTGCCCAATATATATTGAAAGTCTTAAAACGTGCTTTTCATTTAACTAAGCAATTCTCTTCTCAGAACATATTCTATCCTTTAAATAATTTCTTTTTCTAAAAAATTTGTTTTTATTTAAAAATATTTCAAATAGTAAAATCAGACAAAGAAGAGTTCAATGAGCATACATACATTCAACAATTTTAACATTTTGTCATATTTGCTTCATATGTAAACATTATACACACACTATTATTTTAAGTCAAAGGTGAATATATAATATTGAATTCACGGCAAAGATCATAAAAAGAGATAAGAAAGGTATATAATTATATATGGAGTATAATTCTGCTTTTTAATGTCTAACCGTAAGGTTTTAGACAAACTATAGTTTACAATAGATGGCCGTGCTATTTCTCAAAATTAGGTCACAGAACAAACCACAATGACATCTGGAAATATTTATAAACAATTGCAAAAGCAGATTTCCTTAGAATATATACAATATGACCCCAAATATGTGCATGTATGCCCATATGTGTATACACATACACTACACACACTGTAGAGATTAACAACAAAGAATCACAAGTCGGAGTTAACAAGAATATACGAATAGTAAATAAATTCGCTTGAGTTCAAATTTATATTCCACAACTTTCCATAGGAAGTTAATCTTTATTAAAGGTCTCAACCTCATTCTCCTCATCTGTGAAACGGAAAGACTATTTGTATTTACCTCATTAAGTGTCATGGGAGTTAGCAAGGTGATATGGTGGAATTCTCTCTTAGTCCCTTTGAGCAGCTATAAAAAAAATACCATAACAGGGTAGCTTATACATAACAGAAATGCATTTCTAACAGTTCTGGAGACTGAGAAATCTAAGACCAAGTTGCCTAGGCCTCAGTGTCTGCTGAAAGCCCACTGCTTGGTTTGTTCCTCAAGGAAGCTGGGTGGGATGTGTTTTAGAAGAGCACTAATCCCATTCCTGAGGTCTCTGCCCTGACGAATACCACCTCCCCAAATAACAACTTGAAATGCCCCCCACTGGGTATTAAGTTTCAACTTCAGAGTTTTTGTGGAATACAAACATTAGTCTATGGCCAATATGTAGAATGAATCAATAAATGCATCAATATCCAGATAGAATATTTATATATGACTTGTATTATCTTTGTACCTTCAGCCACTTTCTAATTTTCTTATGATGTATATGTTATTTTTCAGTTCTACGAAAATGTTAAAATTTTGCATTTGAGAATTTTGTAAGCCACCTCAGAATAAAGTAAACTTGTTAGTAATTGTGTTTTCAATAATTCTGTAAATTCTGGAAAATATTGAGCTGATCCTAAAAGAAAGACTGTATCTGACTTTAAAGAAGCAATTTCACAACCTGCCAACATTCTTTTCCCTCAGAGGAAGAAATTTAGAAGTGTTCTTATCTCAGGTGAGACAGATGTGGATCTTAGGCTGGTAGAATATAGTCTCATTGGTAACTGGTGGTCAGAGTGACCCAGGCTAAGGCAGAACATGATATGTTTACCCGGTTTGAAGAGCTCACGTCATGACAGGAAATAACTCTGAGAGAAAACTCTATGTGAGCTTTCTTCTCTGAGTATATCCAGGAGGCTTTCTTGAGGATTTGAGTGCAGACATCTCCTTCCTGAATGGAAGACTAATTTCTTGCCTCTTTTAAGCTCTTATTTAAAATCAAGTAGTCCATCTTCCCTATTGTTACAGGATATCTGAGGTATAAGCCATGGAAACTCAGATAAAATCCAGGGATAGATACTTGAAGCTCCAATGCATAGTTTCCACGTCTCTTTCCTTTCGTTTGTCCCTTCCTTTCCTCCCTGCGGCCCTCCCTTCTTTTCCTCCTTTTTTTTTTTTTTTTTTTGACAGGCAGAGTGGACAGTGAGAGAGAAAGAGACAGAGAGAAAGGTCTTCCTTTGCCGTTGGTTCACCCTCCAATGGCTGCCGCGGTCGGCGCGCTGCAGCCGGCACACCACGCTCATCCGATGGCAGGAGCCAGGTGCTAGGTGCTTTTTCCTGGTCTCCCGTGGGGTGCAGGGCCCAAGCACTTGGGCCATCCTCCACTGCACTTCCTCCTTCCTTTTGTCCAGTCTGGCTACTATAATGAAACACCGTTACAAACCACAGAGATCTGTTTCTCACAGTTCTGGAGGCTGGATAGTCCAAGATCAAGGCACCAACATATGTGGTATCTGGGGAGGGCTTGATTTCTGGTTCATTGGTGATGCTCTCTTGTTGGGTCCTCACGTAGCAGAAAGGGGCAAAGAATCTCTTTGTGATCCTTTTCTTGAGAACTAATCACCTCCCAAAGGCTCCATGTCCTAATACCAATAACTTGGGGATTAGGCTTCAACATATGATATAATGGTCAATTTCTTATTTTTGATATTCCAAAGATTTAATATCCATCTTAATGTTTCATGCAGCTCAGCAAAATTCCTGCATGTAAAACAAGCAAGTGGTTGCCTCATGTCTTTATTCCCCCTAGTCAAGCACACTGAGTTTCTTCCAGCTCTATGAACACCCACGCATAATGACTGCAATGGGATCAAATATGTTCATTGAGTGCCTTGAGTTCCAGCCACTCCATGGAGTTGAAGAGAGGTGAAGATCAGTCTCTGCTGGTGTCTGCTGTGGCCTCAGTGCCAAACCCCAAAAGTATTTGTGTGAGGAAGGAAGAAATATGTTAACTTGTATTGTAGGGGAATGTATAAATTCTGCAGGGGGTTGCAGAAAGGGGGAAGTGAGAATCAATTAAAAAAAAAAAAAAGCCTTGGAGGATGAGTAAGATTTTAGAAGGAGGATTTTAGACAAATGGGTCCCATTAGCCTACTGGAATTCCTTGTCACAACCTTGTGCATTAGGGGTTTCTTAAGGCTCTGAATCAATGAATACAATTTAGTAGATGCAAGGGTGCATGTTACAGGTAAATCCTTCAAAACTGGATAATCTTATTATGTATTTCCCAGATTGCTCCAGTCTTTATATAAAATAGTTTTTGTACTTGGCCTCATTCTAAGAAGCTCCAAAGTATTCATGATTATACACATGGGGGGCATTTCAAAAATTTCATGAAAAATGAAATTACAAGATAAGCTTATTTGTTGCAAAAATTCAAATCGATGTATAGTTTTTACATAATATATATTTTCCATGAACTTTAAAATTTACTTACTTATTTTTAGTTTATCTGAAAGGCAAAGAGACAGAAACAGAGAGAGTGAGAACTTCCAACTACTGGTTCACTTCCTTAACGGCAGAACAGCCAGGGCTGGGCCAGGCAAAACCCTGGAAGCCAAAACTCAATCCAGATTTTCCATGTGGGTGGCAGGGACCCAAGTATCTAAGCCATCACTCCTGCCTCCCAGGGTACACGTCAGCAGTAAACTGCAATCAGAAGTGGAGCCGTAATTTGAACTCAGGCACTCTGATACAGAATGCAGCCATCCCAAGCAGTGTCTTAAGTATTGTCAAAATGCCTGGCCCATCATGAACTTTTTGAAGCCTCCTCCTACATATGAATTTATAAATATTTTGTACTCAAATAAACTTATCTATTTAAGTAAATTTTCCACAAACTTTTTGAAGTGTCCTCTCATAAACACACACACACACACACACACACACACACTTCCTCTCTATATATGCACACACACAGCAAATATACACATGCATACAACCACCATAGCCTCAGCATTTTGCAAAATATCATCTGACATTAGTACTAGATATAGACAGACCCTCTTAATAGTTAAATTGCTTCACCCATCTACTTCCAGTTTTAGTGCCTAGATACAGGCCCTGCCCACTGCTATTCCAATCCTTTCTAGCCTACATGCCTTTTCACTTTCCTGTCTTCAACCAAATCCTGGTAGAAAATGATTCCAATAAGCTTCTGACTCAACATTCACAGTGACAGATGATTTTGTTCACACACATACACACAAAAATAGTTTTCATATTTCCTTGGGAAAAATATATATTGGGCATATATTTCAAAGAATTTAAAGAACTTCCACAGCCATTATGTCCTAACTTTCTTGGGTAGAATGTAGTGGTAACATCCATTCTCACTTCGCAAATGAAGTCAGACAACAGAGTTATGGCCCAAAATCTTGCAGAATGCCAAGAAACTGGTCATCTAACCCACATTCCCAAAATCTTAGACTTTTACTATTCTGTATGATAAATACATAGATAAGAAATGACAATTTACTGTTAAAATAATGCCTGTCTCTGACAAATACATGTGTTTAATATACTCTACATTTTATTACCTTTTTCTGTGATGCTATTAGAATTAGTGAAAACTTAGTCCTGAGTATTTTTCTTGTTTTAAACTTTATATTGACATAAAGAAGCAGTGAAGTGATTTTGTTAACATCAGAAAGCCTATTCCATTGTCATGCTTATTCCTGAAATTGTTAATTCTTTTAAAATGTTTCTTGTGGTATTAGCATTTTTATGATAGTAATAAAATTTAGGATTTGTTACTTGATGTTACTCCCTGATGGAGCTTCTGTGCATCTGATGAATATGCAGTTCTAAGATAGACTTGACCTGGGAAAACAAAGATGACACCAGATTGTAGAACACTTTGGGAATCTCAAAAAATTTCACCACAAAGGCCAACATTACATGGCTGACATGAGGATTGGGACAGGTTATCTGCGTCATCCTTCAGCTATAAGAGGGTCCGTCCAGGGGCAGTTAGCATCTCACCTAGTGTATTGCTGTGCTAGGACTGCGATTACAAAGTACTACCAATTGAGTGACTTAAACAACAGGAGGTTATTATGTCACAGTTCTGGAGGCCTGAAGTCGAAATCATGATGTTTGCTGGTTGGTTCCTTCTGAGCTCAATGAGGAAAGCATCTTTTTCGGGCCACTCCCCCAAGTTACTGGTTTGACAGCAACTTTAGGTGTTCTAAGCTTCTGCTGCAAGACTCCAGTCCCTGCTTTTTTCTTTCTCCTCCTCCTCTCCCTCCCCCTCCTCTTCCTCTTCTTCTTCTCTCTCTCTCTGTCCAAATTTTTTCTTTTTGTAAGAAGACAAGTCAAATTGGGTTAATGTCTCAGCCAACTCCAGTATGACCTCATTTTAATTTGTTGCATCTGCAAAATGACTCAATTCTCTATATGGTCACATTCTGCAGTATTAGAAGTTGAGACTTCAACATGTGAGCTTTTTGGGGACCATAATTCAACTCATAACACACAGGAATAGAACTATTGGTCCAGACAAAATAACCAATGTTTGGAATTTAAATGGTGACTATTTTTTCACACATGTATAAAAGAGGCAGGAATCTTTGGTCCAGGGTTAGAAGATCAATTACAGCACATAAAAATGGAGGAAAAAGCATTCTGAGTCCACCAAGTTCCTGCTGTGAAAAATGTGTGCCCCTGGACAAAATGTAGGTGGATGAAGTAGCATGTAGGTGATTTGATAGATACCATCATCATTGTTGGAAATAACCAAATGCATGACATCCTGAAGTGGTTCAGACTCCTCTTATTTACAAATAGAATAAGGTCTTGCTCAGGGTGTAATAAAATCTCCTGGTAAAATGTGAAGAAGTTATTTAGAATTTCCTGAAGCCATGTGCTTTTGTACAACAATGAGTGGAGGTTGCTGTTACTCTCTCATCATAGTGTTCAGGAAATCACATGAGTATGGTTAAGAATGAAATAAATAAAAAGATCAAGATCATATATGTTTCCTTTAAATTGTGTGGATTTTAAACTTGTAGTTGTATATTCACTTTATATCACTGCATAACAAATGATCACAAACACAGAAACTCAAAAGGGCACTTATTTTTCATCTCACAGTTGGGCCAAAATTCCCACACAGCATGACTGGATTCTCTGCTCAGATTCTCATCATTCTACAACCAAGGTTTCAGCCAGGGCTGCGGTTCCCATCTGAGGCTGAGAACCAGGCTGTTGGCAGAATTCCTTCTCCTGCTCTCCATGTGGCCGTCTCCATCATCAAGCCTGGTATTGAGTTATCACTCTTTGAATTTCTCTGGTTTCCTATCGTATGTCTTCTTTGGCTTTTAAAAAACTCATGATTACAGAATAATCTCCCCATTATAAAGTCAACTGACTAGTAACATAAATTGCATTTGTAAAGTCCCTTTGCAGAAGTACCCAGGTAAGTGTCTAACTGAATAAACAGGAAATAGGACCTGGGGGTGGGGAGGCTCTTTAGAAATGTGCCAGCTGCTCAGACTAAGGGCATTAATATGCAGCTAATTAGTATTTAAGCTTGTGATTTTATGCAACTATAAGCACACAAATATTATATAAAAAAGTGTATCCATTCATCTGGTGGACACCTTGATTGAGTCCACATCTTGTCTATTGTGAGTGGTGCTACAAAAAACATGGTAATGCAGGTATTTATTTGATATATCAATTTTATTTCTTTTTAAAGTTTTTATTTTATTTATTTATGGAGGGGGAGAGAGAGAGATAGAGAAGAGGCTCTCATCTGTTGGTTTTCTTTCCAAATGCTCTCACTATCAAGGTTGGTCCAGGCCAAAGCCAAGAACCAGAAACTCAACCTGGGTCTCCCATTTGGGTGGCAGGGACCCAACTTTTTATGCTATCACTTGCTGCCTCCCAGGGTACATATTATCAGGAAGCTAGGATCAGGACTGGAGCAAGGACTTGAACCTAAGCAATTTGATCTAGGATTCAGGTATCCCAAGCAGTGTCTTAACCACTACACCAAACACCTAGCCTTGATGTAATTTCTTTTGAATATATATATATCCAGTATTATGATTGTTGGATCAAATGTAAATTCTATTTCTACTTTTTTTAAGAATTATTCATACTGTTTTCCACAGTGGCTGTATCAATTTACATTTCCATCAACTTTGTATAAGAGTTCTCAATTTTCCTGCATGCTTAACAGTATTTGTTACTTTTTGTGTTTTTAATAGTAGTCATTCTAACTGGAGTAAGCGGAGTAAGGTGATAGCTCATTGTGGTTTTGACTTTCATTTCCAGGGTGGCTAGTAATATTGAGATTTTGTCATATGTTTGTTAGCCATTTGTATTTAGAAAATGTGGTATATATACAGTAGAACATTATTCAGCCATAAAAATTGATTTTATTATTTGCAGCAGTGAAATAAATGCAACTAGAGGACATTAATTACATAAAATAAGCCAGACACAAAAAGACAAATACCACTCTTCCTCATAAGAGAAAGCTTTAAAAAAAAGTCAGTATGACCCTAAAATAGTGATTGCTAGAAGCTAAGATGACAAGAAGGGGGCACAGTGAGTTTGGATAATAAGTTGCTAGTATATTACTATGTGTGTGACTATAGTTCACAATAAACTACCACATGCTTTCTGAACAAGTTGAACAGAGAAGCCTGAAATCTCCTATCATAAACTAAAGACAAGAAAAGGAAAATGTAAATGAGCCTGATTTGATTAATGAACATTGTGTACATTCATTAAAATGATACATATCCTATAAATATAATTTATCCTGTAAATATGTACAATTACTATTAAGAAATTGTTTAATATTTAAATATACAGAAACAGTAATTACTGTTTTAACTTAGGTTTAATAATTATGAACTTAGGACAAATACCCTATAAATCTATAAAATTGAAACAATAACTGTTAAAGAAAATGCTAATCATTTTTAAGTTTTTTTTGCCTTGATTTTGGTTTTAAAACTGAAACCTTAAGTGATGGAAGGAAAGTAAGATGAAAATAAAGTTTCACTCTGGGGACTCGTAACAAATAGCAGTGATGTTGGAGTAAGTCCTTTAGTCTCTGAGGCTCAGTTTCCTCTCACTTCCTCAGAGAAAAAGTAACTAATATTGAAGCATGTAGGGTGGCTTTGAGAACCAAATGAGATAACTTATAAAAAATGCTTTGTAAACAGTAAGGGGTAAGACAAACACATATGACTTGTTAAATTTCCACAGGAAGTTGAAGCTTCTTTCAGAAAGAAGCAGACAACCCAACCACTCCTCCCTTGAATGAAAGTTTCCCCTGGAAAATAAGCAAATTCTGGCAACCAAAAACTCCAAACTTTGGTGCCAACTTGTTTAGCATTCATGCTAGAAGATGTTCCTTCCTATGTGTATGCAAGTCTGTGTAGGTGTGAGTGAGTGTGTGTTTGGGGGATGCACTATGTTAAAATTCAGTGAGCAGTACGAGAAGTCTAGGGCACATTCTGTAAAAGGGATTTAATACCAAAATTTTAAAGAAAAATCTAAGTCTCTCCTAGGACCCAGCAACTAGATGCTAACAAAGTAAACAACAAAGCATTTTCAACATTCAAGAAAACCATCTGGTGTTACACTTTATCTATAAGACTTTGTAGAACAGTCTGAGTAATTTGGGTCAGCAAATATATGTAATTACACAAATAAGTGTTCAGGTGCTTATTATTTACACAGCTCTTTTACATTCTCTCTCAGCATATTATTACCAACATTTATTTCTACCCTACATTATTGCATCCCAAGAAATATTTATGCACTTAAGCACTTACATAACAGGAATTATGTATAAGAAACTGATCTAACTTCTTTATGAATATTAACTCAACATGACTAATCTTCATAACCCTATAAAGTTTAAACTATCATTATCTCTATTTATAGAAAAAATTAACTATAATAATTTGTTTCAAAATCGCTTTCTTCCTAAACAGAGTACGTTTTTACATAGTTTTCTCTCTTTATTTCATCATTTCTACAATTTACATCAAGAAAGGATTTGAACTGCAGTTGCTAAAGGCTTTATACTACAAAAAATGACAAAACATAGTGTGAGTTATTTTTGTAAAATCTTAGAAGTGAACAGATTAGCTTCACACAAAATGCACTGTGATTAGAGGTGACATTGCGATTTTCTAAATAATGTCAGTTTTAATGAAGCAAAGTTTGCTCCCCACAAAACAAAAGGTGCCAAGTTGTCTGCTTTTGATTCACTGTGCCTCTTGAACACTGTGGTTCCTTTCTGTATTTAAAAGAGTATACAGTTCAAAATGCTTTGATCTTCTTCTTACCACTTTCTAATAAACATGAAGAAACCTGTCATTCCCTACTCTTAAAAGAGACTCTTGGTATATTTTCTCATATTTTATTTCTTTCACAAAATTTTCTAAAACATGCCTCCACTTATTGTGCCTAAAAATGATTTAAAAATATCCAAAATGATAGATTGCTGTGCCTTATCTTCACTTTGTAAGGCACACTATCAACCCAAGTATGGTACTATTTAGAAAACTATGCCTGGTATATTCTAAAGTTCATGGGTATAATGGCAGCAAACAGCCAGGAGCAAGACCAAGATTACTCTTTTAGCAGATTGATGGTTCTGAGGAAAGTGTTTGTAAACTTAAATTTCATTTTGTGCTGCCATATTTCAAGTTCCCCATACGTGCTAGCTGCTTAAATGTATATACAATCATCGTCAAGATTAACCAGCATGTAAAAGCTTATCATAGGCAAGGACGCATGACATTTCAGACCATATCTCTTTCTTTGAGTAGCTAATCTCACCTGGTACCAAAATTAGATACATTTCCTTGAAGAGTTTAGGAGAAAGAACATTCCCTGACAGTTAATCTATCAAAAATATGAACATGTTATCAATTTGCCTTTCACACTAACACATTTAAGGCTGTTAAGAGCAAATGCCACCTGAGTGTCATAGCCTCAAGACAAGCCCCAGAGTTGGGGGTGCCGAGGGCCAGAAGATAGCCCTTACAGCTTGATTTGAAGGTTCATTCCCTGAGCCTATTTTGAATCCTGTTCCATGGTTTCTGATAATATATGCAGGGGATTGTATAAATTAAAATCACCATCAGAGTACAGGGTATGTAACTCCAGAAATAGTATTAAGTGCTAATGTTTATTTTAAGCTTACTATGTTCCAGACACTCTAATAAGCACTTTATAACTGTTAAGTATTATCTTTAGTTCTAAAATGAAGAGACTAAGCCTGAGAGGTTCAGTAAATTGTCCAGAGTCACAGAACTAGTAAGAGAGTCAGTACTGAAATCCTGGCAGTCTAGGTCAACAGCCTGTAACCTAGCAGCACAATTCTGAAAAACTACAATCCTCTCACTTAGAGAATAAGATCTCTTATACTTAAAATACACACCCGAACCTCATGCATAGTATCTATAACAGTCCTTAAGAAACAATTCACTTCTGTTTGCTTGTGTGTCAGTCATATATTGCTGCTTAACACATCAACTCAAAATTTACCAGCTTAAAACGATAATCTTTTAATAGCAGAGTCTCAGGGTCAGGGACTTGAAGGCAGCTTGGCTGCATTGTTCTGCTCTGGGTCTCTTATATTGTTGTCAAGCAGTTATTTAAATACTGGAATGGGGCTGAGGATCAAGACAGCCATTGGCTGCCATCCTTGGTTCTTTGCCACACATTCCTCTTTCTAAGTCTACTTAAGGACCATGGCAGCTGAGGTCCCCCAGAGCAAGAAGAGTGAGGCAGAAGCCCTGCGGCTTTTGTGACCTAGCCTCTTCTTTATCTTATTCACAAGACATTTCAGAACCAAAACACAGAGGATCTGAAACAATTTGTAAGTACATGTTGTCTTGAGCTTGTTTTTCAGAGAATGTGCCTGAAAGCTGATCTTTGAACACTGCATTCCAAAAGATGTCAGGTGCTAGATCACAATTAAGGGATGGTAAGAAGTTTTGAAGAACCAGTTCTAACTGACCCCAGGTAGGAGGACATGCCCAAAGAATGCAGAGTAAAGTTCTCTCATTGGAATACAAAAATTTCCTCCTCTGGGCAAGGTTTGGAGTACATTTTCTGAACATGGGAGGTATGCAGAAGCATGACAATCTTCTGTACCTGCACCAGATCACCTCTACATGCAATGGCCTCAGGCCCCTTATAATGAAAATAAGACCTTGCTACCTCCTGCATCAGGGAGGCACTGCTTTGAGAACTATCCCCAGAGTCTCCTTGCCTGCAAGCTCACAATATATCTTTCTTAACTGAGAGTCCTGAGTGCATGTTCATTTTCGTATTCCAAGAAAGAACTCATTTGGTTCAGTAACAATGAATTGCTAAGTCCAACCCAAACTCAGGGAAGAAAATTAGGCTCCACCCTTTGGATGGAGTCTCAAAGAACTTTGGATTTTTTTTAAACACACCACTACACCACCATATTTAGTCTAGTTCAGCTAGAGAAACTTGTCCTTCATTGTCCAACTCTTTATTATCAAAATTCAATTTTATCTTGTTCTCAGAATTGTTCTGATTACTTACACCTTATAATATTGTAAACATCCTGGCTCAAGGCTATCTTTTCTTTCTTTTCCCCTGACTCCATTGCAATGTTCCCAGAAATACTCTGCTAATCAGGGATGGATACTGAGAAACAGTACCCTTGGAAGAGTTCCCATCAGAAGAAACAGAAAGACACAAGGGTAGTTATTTACCTAGGCTCTGCTCTGTAGTCAAGTGATTCCCTAAGTGTCTACACCCATTACCTTAGTCAAATTTATAGATAAGCAATGTTTGTTTCAGACCCAGATGGCAGCACTCCTCCCTGGATTACAAGATCCTCCTTTTACCTGCCCTGGCTCACAAGTCCCCATCAGGTGTGCCAGTAATCAACTTGCTTTTCCATCTGTTCATCCACTACAGCCAGCTCCTCAGAATGTCACTATCACCTGACACTAGTGGGATAAACTGATTCAATCTAAGCCAGAGCTTTTCAACTTAGCACTACCGACATTTGAGGCTGGATAGTTCCATGCTGGGTAGGGTTAGCCTGTGCATCCCAGGATATTTGGCAGCATCCTTGTTGTTTACCCATGAGATGCCAGTAGCAGCACTTCCCAGTGGTGACAAACAAAAAAGTGTTCAAATATTCCCTGCGAGGCAAACTTTGTCTTGATTGAGAATCAATGACTAAGCTATTAGAACTGAACTCTGAAATGTACTTAGAGATGTCTCATGCTTCCTACAAAAGAGGCAGCCAATTATATTTTGAGACAAGAAGGATTTCAGTATGAATCAATTATTTAATTTAGTAGCCTGTTTCTTCAATTGTCATTTGAGCTTTCATCCACTAGATGATTTCTAGGTGAGCAGAGAGTTGTGATCTATTTTCTCAAAAGCACAAATATTTGAAAGATCTAGAACAAGATGGAAAAGGAAATAAAGGCAACTAGAATGAGAATAAAGGTAATAGAAAAAGTAAACTTTTCATATTAAAATTATCTTGGAATATCTAGTCAATGTTGTTTTTTTTTAAGTTAATGCCATATTGATTGATAACCACACACTAGTCAGTTCCCTAAACATTTCCTTAAAATACTACTGCATTTAATTTTTGTGACAACCTTGTCTTGTAAATATTATTACACTCAATTTGACACATGAAAAAGCTGGGACAGTGATTTATTGCTAATAGTTATTTGTGCTTCTTTCTTCTACTCTGTATTCCCTTGGGATTTTGTTTTTGTTTCACTAGTGCTTCTTGTTGTCTCCTAGCGTGTTTTGTGCTATGTATTGAAACTTTAGAATAATCACAAAATTTCTCAGGTCCATCTAGGTCACCATTATCTGGAGAAAAACAACAGGACCCAGAATCAGGAAGAAAATAACAGTGACCCCAGTAGAGATGTCAGTCCTCAAGAGATTAGGAAAGTGGTCCTGCTTTCAGGAGGATTGTGAGGAATCAGGTTGAGGTAGGCTAATTGAAGGTCAAAGTTGGAGGAGATCACAGGGACAGACAGTGTAAAAAGAGGTATTTTTACAAAGACGAGAACAGACATTTTTAAAACACAACTTGGATTCCAACAGAAAGTTGGCCCGTGACCTTGAATGGAAATAGGGACTTACCTAATGACACTACTATCAGCATTCAGATGTACCTAAAATAATGTAATACATTCTCTACTCCATGAAGAATTGTTGAATGTCTACTTTTTGTGCCTACATCCATACCCTGTCCCACCCTCCTCATTCCTTCTTTCTCAAATATCTTCAGCAGCTCTCCACTGCTTTTCTTTTAGTTATTAATTTATTTATTTATTTTTGACAGGCAGAGTGGACAGTGAGAGAGAGAGAGACAAAGAGAAAGGTCTTCCTTTTGCCCTTGGTTTACCCTCCAATGGCCGCTGTGGCCAGCAAACTGCGCTGATCTGAAGGCAGGAGCCAGGTGCTTCTCCTGGTCTCCCACGGGGTGCAGGGCCCAAGCACTTGGGCCATCCTCCACTGCCCTCCTGGGCCATAGCAGAGAGCTGGCCTGGAAGAGGGGCAACCGGGACAGAATCGGGCGCCCCAACTGGGACTAGAACCGGGTGTGCTGGTGCCGCAAGGCAGAGGATTAGCCTATTGAGCCGCGGCGCCAGCCCTCTACTGCTTTCTAAGCCAGTAGAAGTCTTCTATCATCTGACTGCACTCTACCTTCGTAGTCCAATCTTTGCCCCTAACACATAAAATTGAGTTACTTGCATTTTCTCTGAAATGCTTTTCCCAACTTGCAACTCACAGTTCCTCTTGCTTAAAATAACCTTTTCTCAGTTTCTGATCTATTAAAATTTTACCATTCTTCAAAGCAAAGATTGAATAGTCTGTCTCTGTGACTCAAACTCTAACTCTGACATCCCACAGTACCTAGTTTGTACCTTTTTGAGAAACTTTTGGAGTTTATCTTGAATTATATTGAGCCATGTATCTATCCAGTTATTAAACAGTAAACTACTTAAAGAGAAGGAACATATTTTATTCTTTGTTTCAAAACTTTGAAAATCTGATGTGCTCAATAGACATGTGTTAAGTTGGAGTTTGAGTGGTTGATACCTCCTTTTAAAAAATTAAGCAAACCCAAAGGCAGCATAAAAATTTCCACTTTATGATATATGCTTCCAAATATCTTAATAACTTTGGCATTTGTAGAACTTTTTTCTTGTACGAAGTGCTTTATAAATGTGTATATCCTCTAATTAACCCTTCAATGGCCCCAACCTTGCTGTATCAGAAAATATAGTGATGATTTTGTATCTTTTGGTATAACACTACAGAGATTTTCCATGAAAGAGTGAAGTTGGGTGCTTTCCAGAGCGCAGAGAAAAGCAGGAAGCCAGCAGGTGCCAAATGAAATGGACTGCCAGCCACCACAGAGGGGCTGAGGCAGAAGAGATAAACACAGAATGCAAAGACTTTCCTTTCTGTTTTACTATTTCTTTGTGATTATTAATGACATTATATGCCTACTTATAAGTGCTAATTTTCACAAATCCTAGAAAAGAATTCAAGTACTCTGTAGTCTAATAATTTATTTTTGTATGAATTAAATGTCCTGAATTCAATAATATAAATTAATGTATATCATTGTGCCACAGAGGTAAAAATCAATTTTTTTTTTGACAGGCAGAGTGGACAGTGAGTGAGAAAGACATAGAGAAAGGTTTTCCTTTACCGTTGCTTCACTCTCCAATGGCCACTGCGGCCGGCACGCTGCAGCTGGTGCACTGCGCTGATCCAAAGCCAGGAGCCAGGTGCTTCTCCTGGTCTCCCATGCGGGTGCAGGGCCCAAAGACTTGGGCCATCCTCACTGCACTCCCAGGCCACAGCAGAGAGCTGGACTGGAAGAGGAGCAACCAGAACAGAATCAGGCCCCCCGACCGGGACTAGAACCCAGTTTGCCAGCGCCACAGGCAGGATTAGCCTACTGAGCCGTGGCGCCGACCAAAAATCAATTTTTAAAATGCACTGAAGACTATAATATTACAGATTTAGCCAAATTAAGACATCTGGATTTGGGGGACAAGCATATTTAAAACCTAATTCTTCATTTTTACCTCAGGAATCTTGAAACTTGTTCCATGTTATCTATAGCATTTAATTCACACACTCAAAAAACCCACAAGGCTCCACATGGTGTTTTTCAGGAATATATTTGCTAATTAATTAGGACACATCTGTGAGTAGGTTCTAAGAAACAGTGTACCTGCCTGAACAGGAACCTTCAAGTGTTCACTCCATGCTTCAAGGCTTATACTTGTGCACAGTACACAACTGCATCAGATCCTTTGCCTTGGGAGCAATCAGGATGACTCATTTGCTTCTCTGGAATATTATAGAATTGTGTCGAATATAATTTATTTAGCAATATTACTTGAATATGTGCAATGTGTTAACCACCATAATCCATTAAATATTATTAGCACTCCATCTTATATTGTAGATAAAAATGGGCAATAGCAGTCCTAAGAAATTGTAAGCACCTTGAGCAGATATAATATTATCAACTCTTTTTTTAAGATTTATTTATTTATTTATTTGAGAAGAAGAATTAAAGACAGTGAGAGGGAGAGAGAGAGAGAGAGAAAGGTCTTCCTTCCGTTGGTTCACTCCCCAGATGGCCACAACGGACAGAGCTGCGCTAATCCAAAGCCAGGAGCCAGGAGCTTCTTCTGGGTCTCTGATATGGGTGCAGGGGCCCAAGCACTTGGGCCACCTTCCACTGCTTTCCCAGGCCATAGCAGAGAGCTGAACTGGAAGAGGAGCAGCTGGGAATAGAACCAGCGCCCACATGGGATGCTGGTGCCACAGGAGGAGGATTAACCTACTGTGCCACAGAGTCAACCCCATCAACTCTATCTTGAGGAATTTCATGTATACTAAAACATATTATTCAGTGAGATAATACTCAATCACATTTTTCAAACTAAGCAATGTTAAGCCCAGTTGATATCTGCTCAGGCCAGAACATAAAAGTATACAAGAGAAGGCAGGCGTTGTGGAGCAGCGAGTTAAGCTAACACGTGGGATACCTCTATCACATATTGGAGTGCTAGTTTGAGTTCCAGATCTACTGCTTCCCATCCAACTACCTGATAATGCACTTGGGAGATATCTGGGTCCCTTGCTACCCATCTGTGAGACTCAGATGAAGTTCTGGGTTCCTGGATTCAGCTTGGCTGTTGTGGGCATTTGGAAAGTGAACCAATGGGTGAAAGATTCTCTCTCTCTCTCTCTCCCTCTCTCTGCCTTTGAAATAAATAAAACTTTACAAATGTGTACAATGGATCCCTCTTAATCTGAAAGGAATATGCTTCAAATCCACAGCGTAATCCTTTATACAAGTACCTAATTAGAGAATGAATGATTTTACTATATTTTTTTCCTGCATATAAAAACAGTGCAGCATGGATTTGTTGTATGATAGGATAATACATGTCCCAGGGAGGATGGAGTGCTACAGAGTGACATTTCATCCTAATAGAGTGATGTAATGTAATAGTCAGTTATTTGTTACTCTAACTAAATACCTGAAATAAGCTACTTATGAAAAAAGGTAGTCTATTTTAGCTCACACTTTTGGAGCTTCACAGTCAAAGATCAGGCAGCCCCATTGGTTTGGATCTGAGGATGGCCTTCTTAATGCACTAGGGAACTTTACATGGTAAGAGGGGTACGTGTGTCTGTGTGTCTCTCCCTATGAAGAGACACACATGGCTGGATCATGGAGGATTCACCCCAACAGCCCAATCCAATTTCATAACTTCCCAAACACTTCACCTCTGAACACCATAATTGGATTAAAATTCTACCCTTCTGGTACTATTAACATCAAGACTTTAGGGACAAAGTTTTTAACGTACGACTTTTGGGTGACACTCAAGCTAATTTCTAAACCATTGCTCACACAATTTAACACTTAAGACTTATTCTTGAATTTCCACTTAATATTTTCAGAGCACAGCTGACTGTGAGTAAGAGATATCAAGGAAAATAAAACCATGGATAAGTGAATAAAACTCTCCATTCAAAATTTCTGAGTATTTATAAAATAATTTTAAAAATTTGGGACTGGCACTGTGACATAGTGGGTAAAGCCCCCACCTGCCTTGCTGGCATCGTTTATGGGTACAGGTTCAAGACCCCGCTGCTCCATTCCCATCCAGCTCTCTGTTATGGCCTGAGAAGGCAGTGGAAGATGGCCCAAGTCCTTGGGCCCCTGCACCCACGTGGGAGATCTGGAAGATGATGCTGGCTCCTGGTTTTGGATAGGCACAGCTCCAAGCTGTTGCAGCTATCTGGGGAGTGAACCAGCAGATGGAAGGCCTTTCTCTCTGTCTGTCCCTTTCTCTGTCTGTAACTCTGCCTCTCAAATAAATAAAATAGATCTTTTAAAAACAAAAAAAAATCAGTTCAGGGTGCATGTTAGATTGTGTGTGTGTGTGTGTGTGTGTGTGTGTGTGTGTGTGGAGTGGTAAATATATCTTTCAGTGCTTGGTTTAAAAATTCATTCACTGTGGTCCTGATAATATACAAAATTTTCTTTGTAAACTTAAAAAGAAACTAAACAGTGAAAAGGAAAATCAGAGAGACAGAAAGACCCACAAGTTAAAGGAAGAACTTGAAAAAGAAAAAGAAAAAAAACCTGAAATACACAAAAAAAAAATCCAGAAATTTTAAGCTAAAAGTAGGTTTTGAGAGAACTAACAAAATTGATAAACCCCTGGTGAAATTTACGAAAACTGAAAGGAGAGAAGGTATAAATTGCCAGTTTAGGAATTGAAAAGACTTCACTACAGATCCTCCAGATATTAAAAGAGAATGCTGTTAAATGAATAAATTACTTTAAAATTCATTTTGCCAAAACAGACACAGTAAAAAATAGAATATCTAAATACTCTGATATCTATTAAAGGATTGTAGCCTGTAATTTAAAATGTTTTCACAAAGAACACTCCATGAACAGAAGACTTGATAGTTTAGACTTTATTCACAAGCACATCAATACAACAAACAGCATCATTAAGAATGTAAAAGGATAGTAGAAAGTGGAGACAGCCCCTCTCCTTGTTGGAGTAGGAGGCTACTGATAAGCAAGTATAAATGATCAGCAAGATCAATGTGGTAAGGGATTAGTATCTGAACAATAATTCATTTATCTGAGTAGGAACTCATCAGTAGGAACTCTCCCATGCCAATGCTCACACATAGAGCTATTTACAGATATTGTGTGCATATCTATAGGTACATGATCCTTGCCTAACCAACTGAGAAAGCCTAGAAGAATGTCATCCCAGTAGCAACAAGCACATGTGTGCCCTTATATTGGTCTCTAATACTGTTCTTTAACAAAAGAAATTTGAGATCCCTGGAGAAAGGATTGATTCTAGAACTTGAACAGAAAATACTTAAGATGAGGCTAGAATATCTTTGTAATGGCAGAAAATAAGGAATAGCTAAAAAAAACAAACAAACAAAATGCCCACTGTAATTTGCATACAACATAGGGGTATAAGAAATAGTTGAAAGAGTTCCCAATGACCAAAACTAGAACAGTTTGAGCGATAAAATAAAAGTACTATTGAATTATACCCTGAAGTATAAAATATTTTTGATTGTATGTTCATATAAATTATTAGAAAAAATAAATTAAGGAGAAGAGATAATTCTTTATGGCAGAAGAATCTTAAGTAGCATATATATAGATCATCGGCCTTCAAAGGTGGGGAGCATAAGTCTCCATTCCTTAAGTGTGGGTTGTGTATAGTGACTCCCTTCCAAAGGGCACAGTATGAGGGAAGAACCTGGTGTATCAAACAATACCTCAACCAGGTGATCAAGGTTAGTATCAACAGCAATAAGTTACTCTGGCCTAATTATGAGAAAAGCACTAAACAATTGCAGTAGAAGAACATTCTACAACACACTTTACTAGTGCTCTTCAAAACCCTCAAGGTCACCAAAAGAAGTCCTGTCACAAGGAAGAGGAGTCCAGGGGGACTTGACATTTAAATGGAATGTGCTAACTTTGATGGAATTCTGGCACAGAACAAGAACATTAGGTAAAAACTAGAGAAACATGAATAAAATATGGACTTTAGTTAATATTAATAGATCAATATTGGTTCATTAATAAGAACAAATGTACCATACTAATGTAGGAAGTTAATAATAGAGGGAGCTGGGTATGAGATATATGGGGACTCTCTGCACTATCTTTGCAATTTTTCTGGAAACTTAAACTCATTCTAAAATAGAAATTCATTTCTAAAACAATTTACAACACAAAACAGGGAAAATATTTATAATACCTATATCTAGGAAAGGACTTACGTATAGAATATGTAAAAGACAGATCTGTATGAGAATGTATGAAGAAAAAGATTATCTGCTAAGGAAAAATGATTTAATTGGGTAGACATTTCACAAAAAATATACAAATGATAATGAGCAAATAAAAGGTGTCTAACATCATTATTTATCAAGATAAAGAAACTTAAGACTATAATAACAAACCATCTCACATTCCCGCAAGCGGTTATGATTTGTAAAACTAACAGTGTTGATGTTGGTGGGGATGTATATCAATTCTAAGTCCTAGTCACTGCTGTTTGAAGGTATATTGATACAACTGCTTTGGAACACCAATTGCTATCTATCAAAGCTAAATATAATTATAACCTATGATCAGCATTCTTCATAATAATCCCAAAATAGAAATAACCTAAACCCTATCAACAAATAAAATGTATAAATAATGGCTTGTATTTTTACATAATGGAATATTATTATATAACAAGAGAAATTCTCCTGTTATATGAGCAATATAAGTGATTTTTACAGAAATGGATAAAATGAGCCAGACACAGAAGAGTGCCTACCATATGATGTTATTTATATGAAATTCACAAAATAGGTAAAAAAGAACCTATACTGACAGAGGTCTCACAGATGAGTGTCACCTTAAAGGGGAAGTAAATGAGAGAGGTCATAACAGATATTTCTGAGATAACGGCAATAGTCTATGTAGTTCTGGGAGGTCAATACCCGTATCTATGCTCACTTGGTAAACATTCCTGAAGATGTGACCATTTGTATAATTTTCTGCATGTTATACCTCAGTGAAAGTACAGGAACAACTACACTGTAGCCAGTGATCATTTCTCACCTACCAGCTTGTCCAATATGCAAAATTTGACAGCATGCTCTATTGGTGAAGCTGTGGAGAAAGGGGAATGCAGTAGGTTACAACTCCTATGCAGAAGATGATGCCACTGTCTAATGTGCAAATCTCCAACCCGAATACCTCACACTGTGACTTGATTTGCAGATAGGGCCCTTAAAGGAAAGATTAAGTTAAAACGAGGTCCTTAGGGTTGCCTTCATCTAATCTGAGTCTTAATCTAATCTGACAGGTGGCCTCTTAAGGGGAACTTGTATCCAGAGAGACACTGGGGGTACATTCTCACAATGGAAAGACCATGAGAGAAGAGAGAAGGCAGCCATCTGTAAGCCAAAGAGAGAGACCCCAGAAGATGCCAAACCTGCCAATCTCTTGACATGTAGCCTCCAGAACTATGAGAAAACAAATTAGCAAATACACACAGTTTTAGTATTTTGTTAGGCTAGCCTTAGCAAACTAATTCACTAACAAAGTATAACAGTGACTCAGAAGTCTAGAACAGTTTTAAGCATTACTGATTTCAGAATTACACATGCAACCAGCTCACAAAAATAATTTACATGTTTATATTTTTATACTCCTATTATATTTTCTATTGTGAAATTTAAATAATTTTATTTACTTTTTAGGCCTTCTGACTAAATAAGGCAAACACCAATTTTTTTATAAAGATTTGTTTATTTATTTGAAAATCAGAGTTACAGAGACAGAGAGAGAGAGAGAGAGAGAGAGAGAGCGAGCAATCTTCTACCTGCTGGTTCACTTACCACATGACCACAATAGCTGGGGCTAAGACAGGCCAAAGCCAGAAGCCAGAAGCTTCTTCTGAGTCTCTTTTGTAGGTGCAGGAGCCCAAGCACTTGGGCCATCCTCTGCTGCTTTTCCAGGTCCATTATCAGGGTGCTAGATAGGAAGTGGAGCATCTGGGGCTCTAGCTGGCTCCCCTATGGCATGCTGGTATTACATACCTGCTATACCACAGCACTGGCCCAACAAACACCGATATTAACATTAAGATTTAAAAATAGGCCAGCGCCGCGGCTCACTAGGCTAATCCTCTGCCTGTGGCACCGGCACACCGGGTTCTAGTCCCGGTCAGAACGCTGGATTCTGTCCCGGTCGCTCCTCTTCCTGTCCAGCTCTCTGCAGTGGAAGATGGCCCAAGTCCTTGGCCCCTGCACCCACACTGGAGATCAGGAGAAGCACCTGGCTCCTGGCTTCAGATCAGCGCTGCACGCCGGCCACAGCAGCCATTGGAGGGTGAACCAATGGAAAAAGGAAGACCTTTCTCTCTCTCTCACTGTCCACTCTTTCTGTCAAAAAAATAAAAATAAATAAATAGATAGATTTAAAAGTAACTGTTACAAACCCAGCCCAGTCAAAGTGAGAGAATACAGTATTTTTCTGCTTTCCTCTCTGTAGTATTCTTCAACATAAGCAAGCGGTTAATAATGGAAAGTTTCTCTTTACAGAACTCTTCCAGCTGTTAAATAAATTTTTATATCACAACTTTTCAGAAATATGTTCAGCTAACATGATACAATCACAAACAATAAGACTTAGGTACCTCCTGATATATGTACACAACACCATCTATAAAGTAATATTGAAAAACTAATTAAAACTAACTTTGATGAAGTCTCCATTTTATTGGAAATAGAGGAGAGAAGAAGATGGCAAATGATACACCAGTGTGTACTCAGTAAATTTTACTGGATAAATATTTTGTTTGTGTATAATAAACAGCCAAAAATAGTAAGTTAAAAAAAGAAAGTAAAGGATGGGACACCTGTAGATTAAGTAAGACCTTGTCTTGATACCAATTTGAGCAAACTGCAAAAGCAAAATTGATATTTATAAAATAGAGGAAATATGACTAGATATTTGATATTAAATATTATTTACTTGATAGAAGATGTGATGATACTGTAAAAGCTATGTTTTAAAATGGAACTTCTTGTTATTCAAATACATCTAAAATATATAGAGAAGAAAATGATGTCTTGGAGTTTTCAACATAATCCCACATTGAGAAAGGAAGTAAAAGCAGCAAATATTGTGATAAGGATGTGTTTATTACATGATTCCCTACTTTTGTGGTTATTTTTAAACATGGGAATATATTTGTAAAGAGTATTTAGACATAGCAATAACTTATTTTAATGAAAGTAATGATGGTTGAAATAACCAGCAGAAACTAAATCCTAAAGGAAAATACAAACTGAAGTACGGATTTAGCAATTGAGTATTCAATTCTACCATCCTACCAAGAAAAACCTTTCCTGTTTTAGGTAATGCAAAATATAGCACACTGAAGTGAATTAGTCTCTTTAACAGTTTGCTTGCAGCATTTAATTTATCAGAAAAAAAAATAAAACCTGCTGATGCGAAACATTACTCCAGCATAATTCACTTTACAATTACCCAGGAGCACTTCTTAGCCCAAGATAGTCTAAATTCATAGGAATAAGTTACCCAAGGAATTAATTACCATCCAATTTATTACTTATATCTTCTAAGCTGTTGAAGAAACTGGTTACCTGGAAAATTATGTATTTTTGGAATACTTGTCAATTTAATTTGGTTGAGTTTTATGGCAGAATTAATCAGCCTTTTCCTATTTCTTATGCCCAAGAAGCCACAGATGTGTCTTCTACAGGACTGTTGGTTGTAATATGAAGGACTAATCCTGCTCTCTGCAGCTGTGCAGCCAAGGCTACTAGAATTTACTATCTCAAAGGACATAGCTGCAGAACTCGTTCCTGAATTTAGCAGCTGTCAACAGCTAATTGCCTGGCGCATACCTGGTTGTCTAACATCACAGCAATTGATTTGAGATTTGGACTGATGCTTGATGTATTACATCAAGGGTATATGCATTCTGAAAAGTAAAACCCATACTAATGGAATATCAAAGTCTTTTTTATTTGCTTTCTTCACCAATTTAGTAAGAATAAATTTGGCTCTCTCAACACCAAAAAAATTATCTCAGGAATCTCAAAAGAAGCCTTTATGTTTTATGTCAAAATCTAAATATAAAGATTAATAGTCAAATGTTGTTTTATGATTTCCCATTAATTTACCTCATTTAATATTTTATTGAATAATATTTTAAGAATATTAAATAATACTTTTAAGTATGCTCCAGGGATCTCTAGTATGTCTCACATAATATTAAAGAGACACACACATTGAAAACATTTTATGTATTCAAATTTAATGTGGTGTCTTGTATTTTGTCTGGCAAACACAGCCTTCCCAAATGTCAACATTGCAGGCAAAGCTCCTGTGGCTTACCAAGGGGGTGAACCTTTTAACATCATTTCTGTTATTTCTATTCTTGCTGAATAGGAAAGTACAAAATTCTAGTGCAATGTCTCAAGAGAGCTATTGCTAAGCAATGGCCAGCTATATACATTCTTCCAAAGTCAATCCAAGAACCAGTTTTTACCTGGAAAGCAAAATCATTAGAGCAACTCAGTTGATTTTTCAGTTGGAACTAGAGTTAAATTCATTGTTGGGAAACTTGGCGTTATGTACAAAGAATGTCACTGACTTTGCTCTGTGACTTGGGGCAACCACAGTCTTGCTGAGGAAATCAAACTTAACTACAGAATTGTTTCTCAAACTTTAAAAGTATGCAAATCACCCTCAGATCTTGTTAAAATGCAGATTCTGATTCAGAAAGGAATGAAGTCTATGTTTCAAACATGCTCCCAGGTGATTCCAAAGCTACTGGTCCATATACCACTCCGAGATGCAAGGAACCAGGGTAAAGCAATTTACATAAGCAATTCTGTGCAAGGCTTGATACCATGAAAGCTGCTGAATGTCAAGGAGTTAAGTCCCAGAAGAGAATCAGGATAAGTGAATTATGCTTAACGCTGGGAATATAGCCAAATTTTGATTAAATAGTGATTGAAAACAAACTGAAGCCAGTTCTAATAGTGTACAACCTCTGCCTGAGATAAGTAACAAATAATATACACATGAGTCAAAACATTGACGCTTATGGAAAAATGGCTTGAAACAAAAGGAGTCCACATCTACCTCAGCCTCTAAATCAGGGGATTGTGTCTTAAAGTTCATGGTGCCTCAGTATTCCAGGAACAGATTTGGAGGAGCTCAAGAACGTCCTGATTATACAAAGTTAAGTGCTAATAATGCAGGGCTGATTAAAGAGTTAACAACTAGTATGGCTCAGGCACGATCCAATCAGAGTGTTTATCTGACCAGGCCCAACAGTTGTTAACACAAATCATTGTGGGTCCCAACTGAATATCAGGAACCTGTTTTCCTCAGGATTTCTTTAGTGTTCATTTAGATTCACAAAGTCTGTGATCCAGAAAAGCTACCAAACCAATTTTCAGTGGATCATATCAGACAGTGGAAAGCAATACAATTCAACTGACCATCTTATATAATTATGAATTTTAATATTTCATGTATTATTTTTTTTTCAAAATTGCTTTACATCAAGACCAGAGTTGTGGCATGGTGGGGAAAGCTGCCACCTGTGATGCCAGCACTCAGTATAGTTGCCGGTTTGAGTCTTGACACCTGTACTTCCAATACAGCTCCCTGCTAATTAGCCTGGGAAAGTAATGGAAGATGGCCCAAGTACTTGGGCCCCTGCACACACATGGGAGATCCAGAAGAAGCTCCTAGTTACTGACTTTGACCTCACCCAGCCCTAGCCATTGCAGCCATTTGGGGAGTAAACCAGTAGATAGAAGATCTCTCCCTGTCTTTTCCTCTCTCTGTGTAACTCTATCTTTCAAATAAATAAATCGTTTGTTAAAAATGGCTTCCACTGAGTTAAATTTAAGAGTTAAATTACCAAGTTTTACTGAGGATTAATAAGAAATCAGTTATCGTACTTTCCTAAAGACTATACCTACTACATCTCATGGTTTACACTATGGGAAACAGTTGCAGATTAATTCACTGGATCTCAATTCAAGAAATATCTAGTTTGCAAGTGTGTTTGGTGTTTTTTAATTCTTTAGTTTCAATTTACTAGTTTTCATTTTTTAATAAAATTTTTATATGTAATGTTTTGTCTCCAACTTAGTCTCCACTGTCATAAAGATTTAAAAGGTTATAATGGGAACACTCATCAGAGAGTAAGACTGAGGGACAAGGGGAAGGGAGAGTTCAGGTAATAACTGTACTGTTAAATAAAGTTAGAAATATAACTAAAATATAGTTAGAAAACACAATTAAAAATTGGGTGAAGCACTTGAGTAGACATTTGTCTAGAGAAGACATACAAATGTCCAACAGGTGTCTTTAAAAATGCTAAAACATCACAACACTACAAAACTGTAAATTAAAACCACAATGAAATATTACCTCATACTTTTAAAAGGCTGTCATAAAAAAAGATGGACAATATAAAGTGTTGAATGTGGAGAAAAGGGAGGCCTTGCATGCCATTGTTAGGAATGTAAATTAGTATATCCATTACGGAAAATAGTATGAAGGTTTCTTTAAAAAATACTATCACATGACTCAGCAACCCCACCACTGGGTATATAGTTAAAGGAAGTACAATTAGTATGTTAAAGCGCTACCTCTGTTATTCACAATAGCCTTGAGACATAATCAACCTAAGTGTTCATCAACAAACAAGTACAGAAAAATTGATACACATACATAGTGGAATAATATTTAGCCTTAAAAGAGAAGGAATCCTGTTTTATGTAACAACATGAATGAACCTAGAGGACATTATACTAAGTGAAATAAGCCAGGCACAGAAAGAGAACTACCACATGATTTCACCTACATGTAGAGTCTAAAAGAGTTGAATCCAATAGAAGCAAAAAACAGGAGGGTTGTCACCAGGGATTAGCATATGGGGGAAAGACTGGGGAGATATTGGTCAAAAGATATGAAATTTCAGTTAGACATGAAGAATGAGTCCAAAGAGATCTTTTGTACATGTGGTAATTATAGTTAAGCATAATATATTTTATTCTTGAAAATTTCCAAGAGAGATTTTTAGTGTTTTCATCATAAATAAATATGTTAGGTAATACATATTAATTTATTGTATTTATCCATTTCAAAACTTCATCTTGTTCACCATAATGATATATAATTCTTATCAATTCATATTATCTTTACAGTCTTCTATGTGCTGAATACCTACAAGTACACTATTTATTTATTCATAAGACTGCCTCATAGTAAAAACACATTCGATACTATACTCAAGAATATATTGGCCAACTGGCAAATCTACTTTCAATAAACTAGCTTCCTATCTATGAAAGCATGTAAGAGATTTCTCTCATAGTTAAACTATAGTAACATTATAGTAACATGTATATTATCTTCTAATGGGAAGCAAAATCCTCTATAAAGATTATATTTATCTCTGGTAGAGAGAAGGCAAACTGGCTAGGGGCTTTGATTTGAGAAATGACATGATGGTGATTTGATTCCCAGTATTTCCTTTTTGCCTTGTAACCCCCAGACTTGGTCCTGAGGAGACCAGTAGCCCAGAAAGCAGAACGAGACCAAAACAAACAGAAACACCCTGAAACAAAAGTCCACTCTATAGGAAAATGACCTGGAAAGGGACAGCCTAGGAAGACAGAAAACTTTAAGACAATAACTTTTTTATTCCAGACAAACAGTAGAGGAAAAAATATGGCCCTACCTCTACCAAGCAGCAATAAATGAGAGCCTGAATTTCTACCTTCACAAGGCTATAATAAAGCATCTCAACATCCTTAATAGGATTCTATTAGAGAAGGCCAAGCAGGGAGTCAGCAATTTCATTCCCATTTTCTGGATCCCCACCCCCGGTATCAGTTGTAGATTTCATAGCAGCTGGGTCTCTCACACAACGTAATGGAATGTCCTTCCACCTCCCTACTGACATGATGTCAGGGGAGGTTACTGAAGAGTTAGGACTTTCAACATTGCTCATGACATCATAACAAACCCCAAAATGGTGTTAGGAACCACATAGGAATCTGGATCTCCCACTCTTGTAAGAGTAATAAGGAACTCCCACTTGATATGTCAACAGAGAATGAGCAAGATACTTGAACTTATCATTCTATCATACCCACTTTTGCCACAGCAGTCACAGAGAAAGTCAGTTACAATAAGATTGAGCCTCAACAATATTAAAATATACAAATTTTAATAAAAAATCACTTATAATAACAACCAGAAGATATAAAAAAAAAAGAACAAGAGAGAGCAGCAAGATGGCGGAATAGGAAGGGAGCACACCGATAGTCTGGGGAGAGACAGTTTAATAAAAGTGGAGATACTGCAGGTTCAAGGAAGAGTAGGGGAAGAAACAGCAGAGAAAACCCTTCCGGAACTGGAGATTCACAGTGGACCTGCGTGGAGAGCGTGGGAGCCCGCAGTTTGGGACACCAGCAGCAGATTCAACAGACCAGCGCTGGAACGCGAGGTGAGCAGAATCTCAATAGCCCGAGATACCAGGAGGGAAGCGGAAAAGGGAGCCTAGAGCAAACAAGGCTTGAAACCCTGCAGGGAAAGGTTCACCAGGCTAACTAGAAGAGAGAGAGAGAGAGGGAAAAAAAAAAAAAAAAGTGACCCGTACGGACACGAGCTTCTCTCTCTCCGCTCACCTCTCAAAGGTGAGCAAAACAAAGAGCAGGCGCCATTTTGGAATACGTCATAAGCAGGGCGACCTCAGGTCGGCACCGGCCCCAGCCTAGCAGAAAAACCTGACTCTGGGTGGGAGGGCTGAAATAACAGGAGATTAGAACCTAATGAATGTGTGGTGCTAATGAACTGAGCCTGTGAAAAAAGAGACTTTGGGGGAGAGAACTCACGGAAATCACAAATTCATGTGAGTACTCTCCAGAGACGCTACAGTTCAGTAGCCTTGGCAGCCCAGTGGGAGACTACAGGAGAATCTGAGCCCACACAAAGGGCCGCAAAGATTCCTTCTCTGGTCCTTGGGAAAGAGCTTCTGAACTCTGGCTCCTGTGGGTATATCATTCGCCTGCTAACCACCCCCAATTCCATTCAGCTGTGTGGAATTATGTCCCTTTTGAACCAAAAAAAAAAAAAAAAAAAAAAAAACTAACAGAGAGAGATTTACCACGCCTAACCTGGGAGTGTCTCCTTTGACACACCCTCAACCCTGAGGAACCAAACAGAGCTCTCAGGCCACACCCATCTCAAGTCTCTAAGGCTCCATCAAAAGCAGACAGTCCACTTAATCTAGAGTCATAGTATAACAAGAAAAAAACACCACAGTGAAGAAACCAATATGCCAAACAACAAACGCAAAAACCGAGGTAATAAGAACAAGGAAGACACTATGGCATCCCCAAATGAAAAAGACACCCCAATTCAAGATTACGAAGATGATGAGATAGAAGAGATGCAAGAAGCAGATCTCAAAAAATTGATAAGAACACTAAGAAGTACTCAAAAACAAATTCTTGAACTACAGAAATCCTTAATGGACAAGGTAGAAAATCTCTCTCGTGAAAATGAAATATTAAGGAGAAATCAAGCTGAAATGAAACAACTAGTAGAACATGAAACTGTGATAGTGACGAGAAATCATAATGAAGTGAAGAATTCAATAGATCAAATGAAAAACACATTAGAGAGCCTTACAAACAGAATGGGTGAGGCAGAAGAGAGAATATCGGACTTAGAAGACAGAGCACAGGAAACTATACAGTCAAACCAAAGACAAGAAGAGGAAATTAGAAATCTAAAAAATATTGTTGGGAATCTACAGGATACTATTAAAAAACCCAACATTCGAGTTCTAGGAGTTCCTGAAGGCATGGAGAGGGAGAAAGGATTAGAATGCCTTTTTAGTGAGATAATAGCAGAAAATTTCCCAGTTTTGGAGAAGGACAGAGACATCCTAGTACAGGAAGCTCATAGAACCCCTAGGAAACATGACCAAAAGAGGTCCTCACCACGACACGTTGTAATTAAACTCACCACAGTGAAACAGAAAGAAAAGATCCTAAAATGTGCAAGAGAAAAACGTCAGATTACTCTCAGAGGATCTCCAATTAGACTCACGGCAGACTTCTCATCAGAAACCCTACAAGCTAGAAGGGAATGGCGAGACATAGCCCAGGTACTTAGAGAGAAAAACTGCCAGCCCAGAATATTATATCCTGCAAAGCTCTCATTTGTGAATGAAGGTGAAATAAAGACCTTTCATAACAAACAAAAATTGAAAGAATTTGTTGCCCCACTCGTCCAGCCCTGCAAAAGATACTTAAAGATGTGTTACACACAGAAACACAGAAACACGGCCATCAACATGAAAGAAGGTAAACGAAGGGAACCTCACAGCAAAAGATCACAGGGAATTCAAAGCATACATTTGGATAAAGAAATTATGGGACATGTACTCTATAGAATACTATACAGCAGTCAAAAACAATGAAATCCGGTCATTTGCAATAAGATGGAGGAATCTGGAAAACATCATTCTGCGTGAATTAAGCCAGTCCCAAAGGGACAAATATCATATGTTCTCCCTGATCGGTGACAACTAATTGAGCACCAAAGGGGAAACCTATTGAAGTGAAATGGACACTATGAGAAACAGTAACTTGATCAGCTCTTGTGCTGACTATTGTTGTACAATGTAATACTTTATCCATTTTAGTATTTTTTTTATTCTAGTACTATTGGTTGAACTCGGTAATTAACAAACAATTATTCTTAGGTGTTTAAATTTTAACTGAAAAGTGATCCCTGAAAATATAAGAGTGGGAATAAGAGAGGGAAGAGATGTACAATTTGGGACATGCTCAATCGGAACTGCCCCAAATGATGGAGTTAGAAACAGGCCAGGGAATTCCAATACAATCCCATCAAGGTAGCATGTACCAAGGCCATCTCACTAGTCCAAGTGATCAATTTCAGTTCACAATTGATCACACTGATAGGTCTAAGAGTCAAAGGGATCACACAAACAAGACTAGTGTCTGCTAATACTAACTGATAGAATCAAAAAGGGAGAGAATGATCCAACATGGGAAGCAAGATACACAGCAGACTCATAGAATGACAGATGTCCTAAATAGCACTCTGGCCTCAGAATCAGCCCTTAAAGCATTCAGATCTGGCTCAAGAGCCCATGAGAATATTCTAGGCATGGAAAGCCAAGACATTCTGGAAAAAAAAGAAGACCTAAATGAAAGATCTCTGTGAGTGAGATCCCAGTGGAACAAATGGGGCCATCAAAGAAGGAGGTACCTTTCTCTGAAGGGAGGAGAGAACCTCCACTTTGACTATGACCCTGTTGGAATAAGATTGAAGTCAGCAAGCCCTAAAGGCTTCCATAGCCTTGGCAACTCATGACTAGAGCCTAGGGAGATTACCGAGGCCATAAACAAGAGTGTCAAATTGTTAAATCAACTTCAGGAGTCACTGTGTACTTACGTCTCATGTGGGATCTGTCCTTAATGTGTTGTCCAATGTGAAGTAATGCTATAACTAGCACTGAAACAGTATTTTACACTTTTTGTTTCTGTGTGGGTGCAAATTGATGAAATCTTTACTTAGTATATACTGAATCAATCTTCTGTATATAGATAATTAAAAATGAAAAAAAAAATCTTGGTGTTAAATTGGAAATTGCATAGAAAATTAATCAATTTTTAAAAAAAATATATCATGTAGGATCTCTGTCCTTAATGTGCTATACATTGTGAATTAATACTATAACTAGTACTCCTACAGTGTTTTTCACTTTGTGTTGCTATGTGAGGGCAAACTGTTGAAATCTTTACTTAATATATAGTAAACTGATCTTCTGTATATAAAGAGAATTGAAAATGAATCTTGATGTGAAGCAAGGGGAGAGGGAGTGGGAAAGGGGAGGGTTGCGGGGGGGGAAGTTATGGGGGGGAAGCCATTGTAATCTATAAGCTGTATTTTGGAAATTTATATTCTTTAAATAAAAGCGTTATATAAAAAAAAATAACAACCAGAAAAATCTCAAACAGAATAAAAAAAAGACAATGAGATGTGAACACCAAGATAACAAAAATGTTAGCATTATCTGACAAGGATTTTGAACAGCCAGGATAAAAATGGCTCAGTAACCATCATAAACATATTGAAACAAATGAAAAAAATAAAATGTTTTTGTAAGAAATAAAAGATATAAATAACAACCAAAAGGAGACTTTAGAACTGAAAAATACAATAGCCAAGATAAAACGTCCAGAGGATGGGTTCAGCAACAGAATGGAGTGAACAGAGAAAAGAATTAACTGACTAGAGGAGAAAGCAATTGAAATTACCCAATCTGGGCCAGCGCTGTGGTACAGTAGGTTAATCTTCTGCCTGAAGTGCCGGCATCCCATATGAGTGCTGGTTCTAGTCCCGGCTGCTCCTCTTCCCATCCAGCTCTCTGATATGGCCTAGGAAAGCAGTGGAAGATGGCCTAAGTGCTTGGGCCCCTGCACCCACATCAGAGACCCAGAAGAAGCTCCTGGCTCCTGGCTTCAGATAGGCGCAGCTCCTGCCGTTGTGGCCATTTGGGGAGTGAACCAATGGAAGGAAGACCTTTCTCTCTGTCTCTCCTTCTCACTGTCCGTAACTCTACCTCTCAAACGAATAAAAAAAAAAAATTACCCAATCTGAACAACAAAGAGAAGACAAACTGAAAACAAAATCTGTTCTCAAGGGATCTGTGGGTCTATAACAAAAGATTAACTATTTGTGTCATCAGAGCTCTGGATATAGGAGAAAACTGTTGAGGCTGAAAAACTATTCAAAGAAATAATGGTGAAAATCTTAAACAGAATAAGCCAAAGAAATCCACATTATGATGCATCAAAATTAAACTCCTAAAAAGAGGAAGACAAAGTCTTCAAAGCAACCAGAGAAAAATGATAGCTTATGTATAGGGGAAGAACAACTTGACTGTATGACAAAGATTTCTCATCAGAAACCATGGAGACAACTAGGAGGTGACACAATATTTTTCAAGTAGTGAAAGAAAAGTCATTTCAACCCGGAATTCTATACAATGAAAATGTCTATTTAGAAACAGACTCCTGAGTACTACCCTAGAAAAAGTAATGATGACATATACACATCTGTATTAACATAGTTCCTAGCACATAAGAGGATACATCTTGAAATCTGTTAATAAACTATCTTCCCTAGGGCATGATAAATTTCTGCCATTTTATCTTAAAGATGACGTTAGTAAGATCTATAAATCACCAGTCTATCATTACCCTATGCATATCTGGCTAGAGGCAGGGGTCATACAGGGCCAGTGTTGTGGTGCAACAAGTTAAGCCACCACCAGCAACATCAGCATCCCAAATGGATGCCAGTTCAAGTTCCAACTGCTTCACTTCCAATCCAGTTCCCTGCTATTATGTATGGAAAACCAGCAGAAGCTGACCCAAGTGCTGGGGCTATATCCACATGGGAGACCTGGTGTAGTTCCAGGCTCTTGGATTTGGCCTGACCCAGCCCTGACTGTTGCAGCCATTTGAAGAGTGAACCACCAGATTCAAGATAGATCAGTCTCTCTCTGTAACTCTGCCTTTCAAATAAATAAATAAATGTTTTTAACAAAAACAACAAAAAACTCATCAAAGAGGTATATGTGGTAGGGTTCACCTTAAAGGGGAACTATTCTAAAAAGCCACTGTTACTCATAATTAAACAGAGTGCTTGGCCCTCTTCATAAAGAACATAGGCAAGTTTCATTGTAATAAACTCAGGTTCTTGTTTCTGCATGATTCATGGCCACAGTTGGAGCTAGTATACCTTACAGAAGTCATTCAGGTGACCAAAAGACAGTGATAACAACACATACAATCAAATGCTTCTTCATATTTTATTCAATTTTTCTTTTTTTTCTCTTCTTTTATTTTTTTATAACGCTTTTATTTAAAGAATATAAATTTCCAAAATACAGCTTATAGATTACAATGGCTCCCCCCCATAACTTCCCTCCCACCTGCAACCCTCCCTTTTCCCACTCCCTCTCCCCTTGCTTCACATCAAGATTCATTTTCAATTCTCTTTATATACAGAAGATCAGTTTAGTATATATTAAGTAAAGATTTCAACAGTTTGCCCTCACATAGCAACACAAAGTGAAAAATACTGTTGGAGTACTAGTTATAGTATTAATTCACAATGTATAGCACATTAAGGACAGAGAGCCCACATGATATATTTTTTTTAAATGATTAATTTTCTATGCAATTTCCAATTTAACACCAAGATTTTTTTTTCATTTTTAATTATCTATATACAGAAGATTGATTCAGTATATACTAAGTAAAGATTTCATCAGTTTGCACCCACACAGAAACACAAAGTGTAAAATACTGCTTCAGTGCTAGTTATAGCATTACTTCACATTGGACAACACATTAAGGACAGATCCCACATGAGACGTAAGTACACAGTGACTCCTGAAGTTGATTTAGCAATTTGACACTAGGGTCTAGTCATGAGTTGCCGAGGCTATGGAAGCCTTTAGGGTTCGCCGACTTCAATCTTATTCTGATAGGGTCATAGTCAAAGTGGAGGTTCTCTCCTCCCTTCAGAGAAAGGTACCTCCTTCTTTGATGGCCCCATTTGTTCCACTGGGATCTCACTCACAGAGATCTTTCATTTAGGTCTTCTTTTTTTTCCAGAGTGTCTTGGCTTTCCATGCCTAGAATATTCTCATGGGCTCTTGAGCCATATCTGAATGCCTTAAGGGCTGATTCTGAGGCCAGAGTGCTATTTAGGACATCTGCCATTCTATGAGTCTGCTGTGTATCTCGCTTCCCATGTTGGATCATTCTCTCCCTTTTTGATTCTATCAGTTAATATTAGCAGACACTAGTCTTGTTTGTGTCATCCCTTTGACTCTTAGACCTATCAGTGTGATCAATTGTGAACTGAAATTGATCACTTGGACTAGTGAGATGGCCTTGGTACATGCCACCTTGATGGGATTTTTCAATAGTTCTTTAATTCCAGTAGTATGACAACTGTAAACAATATATTTGTATTTTGTAACTATATCCAGGGTTTGTTTCCCTTGTGCAAAATTGAATTGGTAAAGTTAAAATAACTAGTTGCTCATCTTTTCATCTCTTGGACACTCAGCTAAACTACATTTCCGAGCTTCCCAAGTCATTGGTCAGGCCACATAACTGAGTTATAACCAACAGAGAGTAAAATAAATAACTGACATGTGACATTTCCAGGCCCAAATCATAAAAGCCCCCATACTTGATCTACCAGGTCCTTATTTCCCCCTCTGGTTTGATGTGAAGCTTAGAAGTCACATGTGAGGAAATGCAGACCCGGGGCCTGTGTCATGATGTAGTGGGTTAAGACACCACCTGCAACAACAGCATCCTCTGTAGGCGCTTGTTCAAGTCCTGGCTGCTCCACTGCCAATCCAGCTCCCTGCTAATGTGCCTGGGAAAGTACTAGGGGATGACCCAAGGGGTTGGGCTTCTGCACCCATGTGGGAGACCCAGAAGAAACTCCTGGCTCCTTGCTTAGGCCTGGCTTAATGCCAGCCATTGCAGCCTTTTGGGCAGTGATGAAATGGAGGGAAGATCTCCCTGTCACTTCCTCTCTCTCTCTCTCTGTAACTCTGCCTTTCAAATAATTAAAATTAGTCTTGTAATTAGGAAGGAATCTGTGTTCTTGAATCATAGCTGGGAAAACAGCTGCTTGCCAATCAGAAACACTGGTTTTGAACTTCATGTGAGCAAGAAATAAATTTGTTCTGGATTAAGCAACTTAAATTTGTGGATTTCTCTGTTACAGCAACTAGCAGTATGATGATTAATGCAGTAGGTTTGTGTTCCACCCCATTCACCACTCTTTAATTACTTCCCCTCTCCAGTGCCCTTTCTCTTCCCTTTACTCTTCTAATGTTAGAGTCTCTAACGTTAGTCTCCTACGTTAGAGTCTCTGGCACCTAAGGCAGGCTTGAGGGCAGGGACTGTTCAGTCCCTACCGAAGGCTCTCCTTTTCCAATTCTGCACTGAGGCACCATTTAGGAGGGAAGGATGAGTCCTTACAGGGGAGAATACAAGCCCAGCCCAAGCCTCTGGGAAGCAGAAAGCAGAAAATGGAAAGGGTGGCAACCGATATTCTCATATGCTCCAGAGAGCTGAAGCCGATCTGCAGATATTTACAGCTGCCATACGAGCGCTGCAGGGAGAAGCTGGCCAAATCACCCAAGAAAGGGAAAACCTAACTCCTGTGGCTTAAGTTCAGTCTGTTCTCAAGGCAAAGTTTTGTTATTATCTGTATCCAGGGCTTTAAGTACTGTAATTTCCTGTTCTTCTTTCCAGAAAGCACCTGGCCCATCTCCTTGTTGTGAGTCTTTGAAAAGAAAACCAGAAAACACACACACACACACACACACACACACACACCCCTCACAACTCTCTGCTGCAGGGTAACCTAGTCAACCTTTAAATTAAAAAGTCACACGCTTCCAAAAGTCTGCTTCGGACTATTCTGCATGCAACCTGACTCCCTGCTGATAGGATGATTCAGGAACTTGATCTTATGAAAGAAGGGTGTGGAAGAAAAAGCAGCAAGGATACTGACAAACCACAGTAGACCATGAAAAGAAGAAGGGATGAAAAAAGAAGAGCGATGCAAGCTCACTTGTGCCACCTGAGGCAGCACAGGAAGAGAAACCAGCTTTGAAGTGACAGAACTGTTTTCACTTGTTTGTCAGGAAGTAACAGACATCAGCTTGAATACAGTTTTTCAGTAACAGTTCTGAGGACAACGATGACGGATATTTCTTTAAAGAGCAGCATAGTAGGTGTTCAATAAATTATAAATGAAAGGATATAAAAGAGAAACCAGGGCAATTTTTTTAGTAAACAAAAAAGTGGAAGATGGCTACTGATCATATGACATCAAGACTATTTAAATTCTTGTTAAGCGTGAGGCCAATAATATCTTTTTATATAAGGGAATCTCATTAAGCCATGTTTGATACAGGCAAATTTATTTTAGTCCCATTTAGTTCATAAATCAGAGTTGGGCTGGCATAGAAGGTGATTCAACATTCATAATTAAAGCAGAACTTGCCAGTTACCAGGCACATGGAATTCTGTTCATTTTCCCACACAGCTAAAATAAAACTCATTAGTTCCAGTTTCTCTAGTTTCTCTGAGATACACTGCCTGGAACCTAGTATTGTTTATTCTGTCTCATAATAGTTTCTTAGCTTCCCTCAACTCCTTGGAGTATAAAACAATTACAATCTAAAAGGAAAAAAAGGAATACATTTTTTCCCAAAGGATAAAAATTTAGCTGTAAAGAACCATTACATGATCCAGCCCACATTTAATAGTATCTCTCTGCTGGTGCACTAGTAGCAGAATGGGTAACAAAAACAAAAGACAGGCCTGCACCCATCCAACACAGAAAGTTTCTACCACACTCATCCATCGAGAAGGACCACTGAAATATGAATGATCAGTCCTGCATACTAGTCTTAAATATTGTGATAATTATACAGCTACTGGTCCTATACTTAGGTCTCTGGCCTTCAGTTACTCTTCTGAGAAGTGAGGAGGTTTCCAGCTATAAATTCCCCGCCAGCAAAGAGAGCTGACTCAACTCAATTTAGAGCTTTGGAGTCTTGACCTCAAATAGAAATATTGATTTCAGGATGGACATAGGCAGCATTTTTTAATTTGCTTGCTCAAGATACTTACAACCAGACTTGTAGTTTCCAAAATATAAGAAATCATTAAAAATAAGTCTGTGAAAAAGAATATAATGAAAGAAGGAAGGATGCACATTTTCGTTGCATTGTGACTCTCTAAACTGATAATATTGAAAGTTATGTTAGGGTTGGGTGTTGTGACTCAATGGTAAAATTGACAAGTGAGAGTGTCAGTTTGAATACTGGCTACTGTGCTTCTGACCCAGCTCCCTGCTAATATGCTTGAGGAAAGCAGTTGAGGTGGATTCATTCTGATGGAGGAGCATGGTGGGGGCAGAGGTGTGGAGTCACCACACAGACCCTGGGATCCAGGTGAAAGCAGGCCAGAGGCGAGCAGCCTGCAGACTCATTTATTTCAGTCAGTACAGCAGCTTAAATAGCCAAGGCAGCCAATCCGGTCAAGGGGCGGTCTATGCCCTAACCAATCACAGCCTGTTGCCAGGCAGTTTCCGTTGCCAGTGGCCATCTCGGCATAGCCTTCTCATTCCACCACAGATGACGGCTCAAATATTCGAGTTCCTGCCACTCATGTAGGAGATCCAGAGGAGTTCCTGGTTCCTGGCTTCAGCTTGGCCCAGCCCTTGCTGTTGTAGCCATTTGAGGAAGGAACCAGCAAATGGAAGATCTCTTTTTCTCTCTCTGCCTTTCCAATAAATAAATAAATGAATCGTTTAAAAAGTAAAAGTTACATTCATATTTCATGTTCACTTCTTTAATCAGCAGATAAGATACTCTATTTTGTTCAACCCTTATATAATTACTTGCAATCACATTCTATATGACACACTGTGGAGGAGAATGGTTCAAAGGGTCACCCTTAAGGTGCTTATAATTGAGAAAATTTATCTATAAATACATGTGTGAATAAGTATAAATATACCCTCATAGATACTATATGTGTGTATAATAAATTTGTACACACACAGACACATATATGTGTATGCATTTGTTTAACTGTTAAACGTATTTATATTTTTCTAGTTCATTCTGCATATATGTATATATAAATATATGTGATACATATGTACATACACATATATTTTATATATGTAGCTTTTACATATTTGTACACCTGGTATGTGTGTATATATCTATGTATTATAAGCATGCAAACAAATCTCTAGGCAAAGATTAAGTGCTTATGGCAGAAGAAAAGGAATCAGAGTACTTTCATGAGAGAAATGGCTTTTATTGGGATTTTGGGTGTGAATGTCTTCCAATGTGTAGAGACATATGAGAAGTGATAATTTATGATGAACTAACATTGATGTAATATGGGTCTTATTTAATGGTTGGAAGGGAGCTGTAGATATGTTTAAGAAGGGCACTTAACCAGTCAAGGTCATGTTTCCAATCTTATTCTGGAAACACTATTAATAGTAAAAATAGGAAGAGATTAGAGATAAGAAAAGCAAGTAGGAAGCTATTGCCAGGAAAGGGTTATACAAATGATTTTGAATTAGCTTGGTGACTGGAGCAATGGAGATCAGAGGGCAGATACAAGGGCAGACTCCACAGCATGTGGACACTGATGTACTCCTGGGGAATAAAGTAAATAAGAAGTGTAGAGAAAACACGACCTATTTGAGTTCCCAGCACGCTACAGGATGATGAAGTCCCCATTAACCCTGAGGAGGCGGCAACATGGTGAGGTCAAGGTGTACATAGCATACTTCAAGGGCCTGCATAATCTAGGGTGTAGAGTAATTAAGTATACAGCCACTCACAGGTAGAGACCTGACCACCTCCACTCTTCCCTCCCCATCTTCTATATTGGAAAATGGGAAAATATTAATATAGAACACATTCAAAAAGTGTGAAGTGACAAAATTATGCATTTAATAAATATAAAATCATAGTGACAGTATGATCTTGAAGATAATATCAAAAAAGCCTAGATTTGCAGGCCCTTTAGAAGAAGCAGCCATTGTCCATTCTGGAGGTGGCCAAGAGTAAAAGCCAGTATGTGAAAGAGATCAGGGTTTTGTGAAGTGAGAAGGAGTCAAAGTAGGATGTAATGTTGCCTCATGACTTGGAAGAAAAATATCTAGGTAGTTGTCATTTGAATATTTAAAATAATTGGGATTAAGTTTAAGAGAATTGACATTTCTATCAGAATTTTTATTACTTTTTTAAAATTGATTTATGTTTTTTATTTTATTTATATGGGATTTCTTTTATAATACATATTTACAATGCTGTATATAGAATATTATCCCTTAGAAGTGTTTTCTAAAGATTGTTTCACAAAATGATAATCCCATGGATACATGATTTAAAAATATAAAGGCTATTGTAAAATGTAATAGATAAATACTGCAAATTATATATCACCCTATTGAAACTGCACAGTACACAAGGGAAAACAAAGGATCCTGAGAATTCTACCTTTTATTGAACTTACACTGTGTGAGGCCCCTGCTAAGCTTCTTATCTTATCTCACTTGATCCCCAGAATAATCCAGTGCCACACAGGATATGCTTATCATCGTTTTTTGGATCAGGAAAATGAGGTTTACAGAAGCCAAGCCAATAACCCAAGTCTTACTGTCATTAAGCTGACATGAAATCATATTTTTTTTTCTCTGAACGCCAATGAACTCAAGAAGCAACTACAATTTGGGAAATATTGCATGGGGCAGGTTGGCCTTTCAACCCAAGCCACCCACTGGTACTTCTCCATGCAGATTCCTCAACCCAAATAGGAAGTGGTGGTTTTTTCCCTTTGTTTTTCTCCCTCTGGCAGGCATTAGGAAGGTCATCATGCAAGAAAGATACTACCATCTCAAATCTCAAACGTCCAAATCCCTATACCCCCAGAAGCTGATCTAAATGTCAAATAGAATTTCTCCTTCTCTAGTAATGCATTCTGGGCTTACCCTATTTCTAATTTATAGAGGCCTACCACTTTCTATGCACCCCAGCTTAGCAATTTAGAATAATAAGATACATTAAATGGGCCCATGCTTGCATTTTTCTAGCAAACTAAACACATAAAAATAATTGTCCCTGCTGGAAATGACCAGACCCTCTATTCAAAGAGGAAAACTAATGAATTCTGTCTTTATAGGCAAAGTATGGGAAATCCAACCCAAACTACCCAAATCTACACTTTAATTTGCAGCCAAGTAATTAGATAACAATAAAATATGTCCTAAGTCACTACTTCAGAGCCCAGCTGAAACTACTAGCTAGCAAATGACTCTAATTATGCCAGAGGAAGAGTGGATGTTTTGTATATGTGTTAATAGCACAGTACAAAATAAACCCCTTATCAAAAATTTTTTCTAACAACTCAGAAAACGGGATAGATTCCTATGATGAAAAGATGTAAGAAAAATATAGTTTTCTCAAAACTATTGTCAGCATCTTTGAGCAGCTGCTCAGCAAACAGTAAAACCTGGGAATAGAGAATATTCAGCTTTTAATCTCTGTCTTCTTTTTTCAAAAATCTATCAAAATAATATTTTGCTTTTCATCGTGGAGGAGTAGCTTTTAGAATATTAAACCTTGGATGTCAAACATCTCATTAAATTGGAAACTTTTACTTGCTTCCAGAAAACAGAATAACGTTTAAAATTGGAACCTGATATTGTTGTTAAGAAACTGTGGTCTACATTTTAAATCCAAAATAATAAATATGTCCCATATAATAAAAATGAATTTTATATTTTTCTGAAAGTATTTTTGCACTGTAATTACATAGAATTAAATGTACTTACTATTTGCATTATTGTGAGTTTTAAAAAGAAAATTGAGTAAAATTGTAGGCTGACATTTTAAAATATGTATTATACACAAACTGCAAGTAGAGTAACATGTACTTTCGTATTTACTGAGCTATGGTCTTTTGTATTTGGGGCAGGAAACGTATTCACATGTCGTTAGAAAAATACCATGCACACTGTCAGTTCTGTAGACATAATAAATACTGAGCACATTTATACCAAAGTTTTATTTGTATTGCAAATTTTTAGGTTTCTTAAGATTGACTGTGCTTTTTGCTTTAATTTATGTTTAATACCTTGACTAGATCAACATTTAATATTTTTTGGAACTCCATGGGTTTTAAATTTTGATAATTCCATTTTAGGATCATTAATTATCTTGGGCTTTCCACTTACTCTGACATCAAAACATGTTTAATTATCTTTCCCTCCATCCCATCTCCCACTATCATCTCAAGTGATACTAAATCTTAAAGAATATATGATTCTTGGCTTTTGTGGATATTGTCTACAGCCATCAGTTACTAAGGGTGGCTTCTATTTTTAAAGTTATGTAGGGGCCTGTGCTGTGGTACAGTGGGTGAAAGCCCCAGCCTGCAGTGACAGCATCCCATAGGGGCACCAGTTCAAGTCCCAGCTGCTCCTCTTCTGATCCAGCTCTCTGCTGTGGCCTGGGAAAGCAGCAGAAGGTGGCCTACGTCCTTGGGCCCCTGCACTCATGTGGGAGACCTAGAAGAAGTTCCTGGCTCCTGGCTTCAGATCAGCTCAGCTCCGGCTGTTGCAGTCATTTGGGGAGTAAACCAGCAGAATGGAAGACCTTTCTCTCTCTGGCTCTACCTCTCTCTGAAACTGTTTCAAATAAATAAAATGAATCTTAAGAAAACAGTTTATGTATTTACTTATTTGAAAGGCAGAGTTACAGAGAGAAGGAGAAACAGAGAGAAAGAGAAAAGAGAGAAAGATCTTCCAACCAGAATCAGTCCTCAAATGGCAGCATCAGCTGGAATTGGGCCAAGCAAAAGCCAGGAGCCAGGAGCTTCGTCTGGGTCTCCCACATGTGTGTAGGGAGCCATCTTCTGCTGCTTTCCCAGGTGCATTAGCAGGGAGCTGCTTTGGAAGTCAAGCATTTGGGGTGCCTGAGCTGTAGGCAGCAGTTTAACCCACTAAACCACAGAGCCAGCCCCTGGTCTTTTGTGTTTTTCCAACGAGGGTATGGCAGTCCTCTTCCCTGAATAAATTCCTGCAGACCTAGAAATTAGAAGATAGAGAAGTTTGAGGTGTCAGAGTTACAGAGATGGATGTTGAAAATGAAATCAAGAAAGCCTATAAATATTTATATTTACTAAAAAGGCAAACTGGCCCCTTTATAAAAATTAATAATAATTCTGTATAACTGATATCCAACTTGTCATATATTGTTGGATTTACATCTTTTTTCAATGAGCTATAAAAGTGGTTTTGCTGATTGCTTCATGTAGACTTATACACACAGCTACACATTTCTTTTTCTTCTTCTTTTTTTTATTTGACAGGTAGAGTTAAGGATAGTGAGAGAGAGAGACAGAGAGAAAGGTCTTCCTTCTGTTGGTTCACCCCCCGAATGGCCGCTACAGCCAGAGCTACGCCAATCTGAAGCCAGGAGCCAAGTTCTTCTTCTTGGTATCCTGTGTGGGTGCAGGGGCCCAAGCACTTGGGCCATCCTCCACTGCCTTCCCAGGCCACAGCAGAGAGCTGGACTGGAAGAGGAGCAACCGGGACTAGAACCTGTTGCCCATATGGGATGCCAGCACCTCAAACAGAGGATTAACCAAATGAGCCACAGCGCTGGCCCCCTCTCAGCTACACATTTCAAAATCTGTTGTCATTTTTAAAATAGACAAATACAGACAGAGACTTTTATAATTAAGAAAAAATTGTATAAAAATCCAGGTATGTGTGCATCAATGAGCTTTGGAATGGCATCCTACAATGTTCCCTAGAACACTAGAAAAATAGTGGATTTAGTGCTAGATCTGATTAGTGGATGTTAGCAAATGCTAGAGCAGAAAAAAATAAAGAACAGATCTCACATCCCTATGAGGAATATGAAGAATACTCCAATGAGTCTTTGATGACCCTGACACCTTCCAGCTGTTGATGGACAAGAGACCTTAGATATAAGTTCCTGGATAATTAATTTGTATGACATCATTGTCCTCAAGAGGCCCTGAAAGAGCCTGACCATCCTCTCCAGGGCATTGTGCTTTCTGGGATTTGTCCTTTGACAAATGTCCATTCTGGTGGCACTCAAGCAAAAGAATCTACAGGGCTCTAGGAAGTTACAATAAGAAATGAGCTTCAACTCTGAACAGATGAAACCCAACCCTTTCATTATGAATAAAGGTGGCATTGGAGCAAATGCTTCAGAGGAGGCTTGAAGACATTCCAAGAGAGTCAGTTACAGTTACGCCTGTGATTTAGCCTGGGGTTAAATCTGCGCAGCACAGGGACATTAGTGAGAAAGAGGAAGCCAAAAATCAGGACCCAATCTCAAGGATTTGACAACTGTTCTGGTTAAGGTCCTGTTACTAAGCTGCTGACTCAAACAATTTATCATACATGTTGATGCCAGTTTTAAGAATTTAGGAACTAGAGCATAATCAAGACATGGAAGCCAGAAAGAAACTAACGTTTTCTGAGGACTTACTATTGCCAGGCATTCTTTTTAAGCATTTGGTGCATATCAGCTTAAGTCGCTTAATGCACACAACACATCTCTCTGGTCCTATTTTATCTGTGGAGCAGTTGATACTATTCAGTTGCACAACTGTTAAGTGAAGGAACTGGTGTTCAACAGTTGTTCAGCTCCATTGCCCATGCTTTTATTCAATAGCCCACGCTTCTTTAGACTTTGCCAGCAACACCATAGTTCCCAGCTTTTGCTGACAATTTGAATGAAGGTGCTGTGCTGGGTCTTCCATTAGCTCCTTGATTCAAAAATATTTTCTTCTGAGCACTGATGATATGTCAGGCATAGTGCCACATACTGGGAATACAGTCATAATCAGGATAAATTAAAGCCTTGATCCCATGAAACTTTCAGTTTAGCACTAGAGACAAAAAGTAATCAAAACACCCAATACTTTTGACAAATGCTATGAAGAAAATAAGCCAGGGTAGTAAAAGTAACTGATGGGTGAGAGGATGCTAGTTTTGAAAAAGTGGTCCTAGAAGGCTTCTTTTCCCTTTAAATTCAACATGATCAGAAGGGTCAGTTATGTCAAGGGCTAGAGTCAGCATTCCAAGCAAAAGGGATAGCCAGTACAAAGACTGTGAAGAAATGCATCATCGTTGCGGGAAGAGAAGAGAGAGGCTAGACCAAATCATGGCGGGATTTCCAGTTCCGTGTTGAATATTAAGTCAGGAGGCATGTGAAGAAACCCTGCTGGAAGAAACCTAGCGAGGAGAAGTGATAACCCAAAAGAAAGAAGAATCAATCTTTTTTTCCCCCAGACACAAGAAAGATTTTTTCTTCTTCCTTGTTGTAGACCAGAATGAATGATGGGGATCTAGAAAGACCAGAGCAAGTATTTGCTCCAAGAGAATCAGCCTGTGGTCCTGAGAATTTTATATTTGCCTCTGGTCATCTAGGTGTTAGAACCATACAACATATGTGTTTCCCCTCCAATTTCTCATTTACATGTTGGATTTTCGGTGGGACTCCAAATTTAAAATAAAATGCACTCTAAGGGATATTTTTTTGTTTGCTGGTCCTATATAGAAACTTTCAATTCCTTTCTGATTTGATGTGTTAATTATGAACTCCTATTTCCTGCACCGAGACCTAGCATCCAAGTTGCAGAAATAGAGTAACCTACATATGAGAATTCTTGAAAAAGATCATGGAAAATGTGCATTATGAAAAAAAACTGTGGGGTCTGGCACTGTGGTGTAGTAGGTTAAGCCTCCACCTGCGGAGCCAGCATCCCATATGGTGGCTGACACAAGTCCCAGCTGCTCTACTTCCAATTCATCTCCTGCTGATGGCCTGGGAAAGCAATGGAAGATGGCCCAAGTGCTTGGACCCCTGCATCCATGTAGGAGGCCCAGAGGAGGCTCCTGGCTCCTGGCTCCTGGCTTCAGGTCATCCCAGTTCCAGCCATTGTGGCCATTTGCAGAGTAAACCAGTGGATGGAAGACCTCTCTGTCTCCCCCTCTATCTTTGTAATTCTGCCTCTCAAAAAATAAATAAATGTTTTTAAAAAGTCTATACATTGACATTAATTTATGTTGTAATAAAATAAATTTATACCTTGATTCCATTTTCCATGAACTTTTTGACGTTTCTTTGTACTGGCTAGAAAGAGGGAGGATTTCTGGCTGAAGTTCTACTGGAAAGAAATAATGATGTTGCCCAAACTGAACATGGATAACCAAATCCTTAATGAACTAGAAAGGGTAATTAGAAAGCAAAATTGGGCAAAAGCTGAAGGGGCCTGTAGGAATTGCATACCCACATTTATAATTTTTAGATTTTACTTGCTTATTTGAGAGGCAGAAAAGGAAGAGAAAGAAACAGAGATAGAGGGAGCTCCTATCTGTTGGTTCATTTCTCCAAATGCCCACAACAGCCAAGTATGCCAGGGAAAAGCTGGCAGCTGTGAATGCATCCATGTGTGGCAAGAAACAATTTTTTTAAGCCATCTTTGCCACCTCCCTTGGTGTGCACCAATCAGAGGTTAGAGTCAGGAGCCAAACCTGGGAACCAAGCTCAGGTACTTCAATAGGGAAGTAGGTATCTTAACTACTAGACTAAATGCTTGTTCCCTGAACCTACTTTTGTTCATTTGCTGAATCTTTACAGAAGAATAGGCTTGTTCCGGTGTTCAAATGTAGATAACTCTAAGGATTTAACAGACAGACAATTAGGGTAAAATTTAAATATTCAGGATATTTTAAGAGTCTTTCTCAAGGCTCCTTTCCAAGTCTCATGGATATGTAGTTTATCTGTCTTCCTACGAATGTCCTAACAGTATAGTTAAAATTTCAATACAGTTCCAAGTCTTCAGTCTCCTTTAGCTTGCTAAGACTGTATTACAAAAATAGCTTTTCCTCTTTGCCATTTTCTTTATAATCATTTCCTACTCACAAATTTTAATTCCTCTTTTTGTTTTATTTATACCCAAAGAGTGATGAGCAATAGCCCATACTGCTGAAGAAAGGGCATCATTTAGTGAAGCTATACTACTGGGATTTTTCATGGAAACTAACAGACGTGTGAAAGGTGGTTTTTAACTCCTTATAAGTAATAAGCTCAAACTTCCTGAAACAAATCTTCCTATTTAATTCCATGTTTAAAAATTCTTCAGTTCCCAATAGTCTTCCCATTCCACCTATGCCTCCTTCTCCAAAATATGTGAAGATGAGAAGTCTCCTAATAAGTTACTAATACTTGATGTCTTTGATGTCGTATACCCATTTGCTTGGGTTTGGTGCAAGCTCAGATGTCGAAATCATTATGAATGAGCACATTATCAGTCATTTCCTTCCCACTCTGAGATTTGTCAATCTATGTCTTGACTCTTCATACTTTTTGTCTATTTTGCCTTTACTTCTCATCACTTCTTTTAATAGATCAACTCAAGATCCCCGTCATGCCTACCCAACTAGTTGATATTTTTAGGTGACCTGCTTCATGGATTTAGCAGGTAATATAGATCAGTAGATTTGGTAAGCCTATATCTCACTGCATAAATCCTTGGAAGGGAAGGCAGAGGAATCTAGATACCAAAATTGAATCTTAGTTAAAAGCTTACTTAAATGAACAGTTGGGATACTGTTTGAAGGCAAAAAACATAATCAGAGAGGGAGCTTTGGTTTATAGTTAGTTGAAAATGACTCACTCCCTTTTTCTTTCCTCCAGCCACCCAAGATGAAGAAAGGAATGAAGAACAAGGGGAAGAATGTGGTCTCAGCCTCAGGTATCGTGAAAAAACAGGAGACTAAGAAGTTGGTAAATCTACTATTTGAAAAAAAGCCAGAGTATCTTGGCCTGTAAATTACATCTAGCCCCTAAGGAACATGAATCATGTTGTCAAATGGCCCCACTGCATCTGGTTGCAGTGGCAAAGGGCTATCCCTTAGAAGTGGTGAAAAGTGCTTCCAGTGATTAATCAGTTCACTCACACCTTAGACTCCCAAACAACTACTCAACTGGTTAAGTTCACCTGAAAGTGCAGACCAGAGGGCAAAGCAGGAGAAGGAGCAGAGCCTGTTGGCCTGCCTGGGAAAGGAAAAGTTGCTGACAAAAGGAATGTTCCCAATAGTAGATCACCTATCCTTTAGGTGGGGAACAATAATGTCACTATCTTGGTAGCCAGCATGAAGACTCAGCTGGTGGTGATTAAACATGACATGGAACCCAGTGAACCGGCTGCTTTCCTGTCTACATTGTGTACTAAAGTAGAGGTTACCTAGGGATCATGGAGCTGAAGGCCAGACTGAAATATCTTGTCCATAGAAGCCTTACAACACCATTACCTTCAGACAGGTGAATTCTGAAGACACAGGTGCTGTGGCTAGGTGGTTAGAAGCTATCAGAACCATATTCAGTGATAGACACAATGAGATTTGCCATCCCTGGGGAGGCAAAACCCTGGAGACAAAGTCTGTGGCTTGCACTGCCAATCTGAAAAAGGCAAAGGGTGGAGAACTCATTAATAAACTAGATCAAATGTACACTGCTGAGATTTTTGTACACAAAAAATAAAAATTCTCTACCACCAAGGAAAGGAAATAATTCAACCTGAAGATTGAATCCCTGTATTCATCAGTGAAGGACATCTAATAGATTTTAAATGGATACAATACAGATGTCATTTGGAATTATTCTAACGATCATTAGCCAGAATAGCTTGATAGCAGAAGTAAGGTACAAGAAAAGACACTATAATACCCAAACTGGGTTTGGGAATGATAGATATATGTTTTCCTCTCCTTACATATTTGGTTAAAGTGAATTTTTATACACAGAGCTTATTTCAATAGCAAGGACCACCTGAATAACATAAGTAAAGGCCATCAATTGCCTTTTATATAAGTCATTGGACATGAACATGCAACCCTGGTTAATTCAGTTTCTTTTGTGCTGTAGGCTAAATGCTTCCAAAGTGGTTCGAATAAAAAAAATGGAATATTCCTCTGGTATTATCAGACAGGCAGGAAACTTAATAAAATAAGCTCATATCCATTTTGAATAGATGTCAGGTAACTGAATATTTTGCAGGTACTGAGCAATTTTTATTCATAGTAACTTCAGAACATCTACTGAGAATATAGTTTCAAAAATAAGTCAACTCCCATTATTTAAAAGGATTTTTTAGCATGCACAATTCAAAAATAATAATAGAAATAATTTTTTAGAAGTCATGGGATGCTAGTAGTCATGATGGAAAGTAGCCCTATGACATATATGGAGTTGGGAAATTTGAGGGATAGGCAACAAAAGAATTTTATTTCTCAAAAGGGCAATGATCCTTTTCAAAAACATTGGAATATTAACATAATCTAGGCAAATTTTATGTTACCCAGATGTGGATCTCTTAAAACTCAAGTAAACAACAAACACATTTCATTTTTGTCTTAAAGGAATTTAAAGGGCGATCTAATAGTTGATAAAAAAAAAACCTTCTCAGAAGAAAAGCAGAGTTCCATAGGTTACATTCAAGATAGTATGAATCAATAGAAAAAAAAAGTCATCTGGATCATTGAAAAACCTTTGTTTTTCACTAGTGTTTTGTCTACACTAAAATAGAACAAAATTGTGGGAGCTCGGAGATAATCATAACCCCGAAATAGATTTGCTGCAAGAAGATTTTAGAAAAGGGATAAAATCTATTTCAAAGATACAAAAATGGACAGGGCATCTATTAAACAAGAGAAGTCCAGGATAAAATACAAACAAAATGAAATCTACAACAGACCCAATAAAACTGCTGTTGGAAGCAGCGAAGAACTTGGTATTATGGGAAGCTGCTGTATGATGGATTACAGAGAGGGTAAAAGTTGGTGTCTAAAATACTTGGATTAAAACTGGTTTGGTTATTTATTTGCTATGTGGTCATTCAACGTCTTTGAGTATAAGTTTCTTCATATATAAAAACAAGGTAATGGCATGTTCTAGTTTGATCAGAAGCATCCTATTATACAACCCAGGGGAATATAAAGTTGATGATAACCTTAAGTTGAGTAATGCAATAGGCTAAAACTCTACCATGAAAAATGTTATTGAACATATTCCCAGCACAGAGTAGATCCTTTAAACATGGTTAATTTCGCCCAACCATAAAATGCAGGACTGATGGCAAAATTTTGAATCAACTGAATAGGCAAGTGATCACCATATCCTGGCACTGAAGATATAATTACAAATATTAGAAATTCGCAAAAAACTTACAGCTGTGCAGAGTTAAGTTCAAAAATCTAATCTAGAAATGGCAACATTTTCCAAGGAACACAGAATGAATGCATGTTAGTGTTAGGGATAAAAACGTAAATTAAAAAAAAAGTTCCAAACATAAGTAAAATCACAACTAAGATTAGAAATAGGCATTACCATGTACCAGCTTGTTTTAAAAATAGGTGACAAGTAAGCATGGGTTTGTTAATTTACAATTTGAAAAGAGCATTATGTTGAAAGGGATAGAAAATGAAAAATTAGCTCCTCTGAGCTAATCAAGGCCAGAACAAAGGAGTTATAGATGGAGCAATCACCCATATAAACAGTCAAAAAGAATGATTCCAGGTGTTCCTTGTGTGGAAAGTTACCAAAATGAAACTCCCAGATTTCTAAAATATCTGAATGTATTAGTCTTCTCTTGAGGGCCCAGTGAAGAAATGGAATACTAGATCTGAAGATGATTTTTGAATAAAGATGACATCACTGAGAATACACTGTTTATAAGTTAAACTTAATAGGTAAAAGTGGTACAAAATAAAAAAAAATTAAAAGATAAAAAACACCCTTGGGGCAAGCATTGGCTTAGCACCTGGAACAATGGTTAAGATGCTTACATCCTGTATCAGAGTGCCTGAGTTCAATAGCTGATTCTGGCTCCTGATTCCAGCTTCCTGCTGGTTTAGACTCTTGGGGGCAGAGGTGATGGCTCCAGAGGTTGAGTTATTACCATCCCCATGGGAGACCTGGATTAAATTCCCGGGTTCTGGCTTCAGTGCTTCCAGCTCGCTGCCCATTGCACACATCTGGAGAGTGAACCAGCAGACTGGGTTTCCCTCTCTCCCTCAAGGAAACAGAATTGAAAGACAGGCTTATAATAACTATATCCTGAACTCTGAGGTTCTAGCACTAATGACAGGAATCTAAGACCCTTCTTCTCTACCACTAATTCTAATCATTCTGCCCCACTTGATTCAAACGGCTGCCAAATCTAATAGGCAACCAAATCCACGTGAAGTCTGGTGTTCAGTGGGCATCCCTGTGAAAGTGCTATGAGGCTAGCCCAGAGACTGGATTCGCACCTGGAGACTAGCATAAAAAGCCTCAGGAGGGCGTGGGGGATAGGAATCCAGGAGGAAAGGTTGAGAGTACTCCTGAGTGAGTTTTTAAGGATATTTTCTAGCCTGAAGGAGACCAAGGAGGTGCTGAAATGGTGGGTGGGGTCATCCTTTCCTGGGATCCTGGAGAGTATAAAGTGACCACACAGCAAGGGAGCTTCCTAACTGCTTCTACACAGGTGACAATGGCCAGGTTCTCCCCCACAAAGAGTGGAATGCCCGGTGGGCTAATAAAGAAAAACTGGCACCACATCTCCTGGGGTCCAGGTGCAAAGAAAAGTATCATCAGGACAGAGTACCCAACAAAGGAGGCAGAGGGAAACATAAATGAAACAATTAGAAGTACACTTAAGGAGACGGAAACATACACAGAAGAGCTTCAGAGTTCTGAAAATTGTTTTCCACTAATTGTTTTAGTAGAAGAGAAGGAGAGGTGCACGCTTTGACATTTGAGTTAGAGGCAAGGGAAACCATTACAAGGAATATCTCAAACTGCAGCTTAAAAATATAAAAAGATGGTTTATTGATTTCCTATCATTGCTGTAACAAACTCCCACAAGCAGAGTGTCCTAAAACCAAACAAATGTATTACCTTATGGTTCTGGCAGTCCCGAGCCTAACATGATCTACAAGGCTGCATTTCTTCTGGAGGCTCGAGGAGGGAATGTGCTGCCTTGCCATTTCCAGCTTCTGGAGGTGCCACACGCCTTAGTTCACAGCCCCTGCCTTCCTCTTCAAAGCTAGCAGCTGAGGATCCCCTCCTCTCTCTGCCATCCTGCTTCCCCTTATACAAGAGAAAGGACACCTGTGGTTACTCTGCCACCTAGATCACACAGGATAATCTCCCACATAGTTACACCTGCAAGGTAATGTATTCACAGGTGGCAGGGATTGCAAACAGACATTTTTTGGCAAGACAGCATTATTTAGACAGCCGTGGTTAGAATGAAGGAAAGATAAGCAAAAGTGGATGACAGAGTTGAGAGAAAAACATGAAAAGCATAGAAGTTTCCAGTAGGAGAAAAAAAAGAACACAAGGAGGATAAGAAATTGATTCCACATGTGCTAGGAAAATAAAATGATCTAAACTGGAAAAAGCTTGAACCTGAATATTCAAAGGACGTAATGAGTTCGGCAGGATGATGGGAGTAGGCATATTCTGATGTAATTTTTTAAGTTGTTAAGACTAAGAAAAAATTAAAATTTTAACAAAATAATAAGGTACATAGAAGAAAAAAGGATTCATGTTAGCATCAGACTTCTCATACACATCATTGTTAATGAGAAAAGGCAATAAAATAAATCTAGACCCTGGTAACTCACATCTTTCCTATCACCAGTTTTGCTTATGAAAACCTAGAGGTAAACTGAGTACTAATAGTTTTTGGGAGAAAGTTTTGCAACCCAAAGTCCCATGCCAGTCCCTCCCACCCCAAATTAGTTGTCAGAGAGCCTGAAAAGTATCTGTATATATGCAAGAATTTGGAAAGCAGGGGCTGGCGCCCTGGCTCACTTGGCTAATCCTCCTCCTACAGCGTCGGCATCCCATATGGGCGCCAGGTTCTAGTCCTGGTTGCTCCTCTTCCAGTCCAGCTCTCTGCTGTGGCTCGGGAGGGCGGAGGAGGATGGCCCATGCGCTTAGGCTCCTGCACCTGCATGGGAGACCAGGAGGAAGCACCCGGCTCCTGGCTTTGGATTGGTGCAGCGCCAGCTGTGGCGGCCATTTGTGGGTTGAACCAACGGAAGGAAGACCTTTCTCTCTTTCTCTCTCTCTCACTGTCTAACTCTGTCAAATAAATAAATAAATAAATAAAAAATAATTTGGAAAGCAGATCACACACTCCAATTGAAAAGAATAGTTTAGAAATGACTTTACTCAAGCAAAAATGCAGCAGAGACCTCAAAGAGGGCATCTATAAGAGAGAAAAAAAAAAAAGAAAGGAAGGGAGGAAGGAAGGAAAAAAGAAAACTCAGTTTGAATGGGTTTAGTTCTTAGACTTGCTGAGAAAGTGTTATTTAAATGTATGTAACAATATTATAGTATCCATATTTTATTAAATGACATTATTATTAATGTTGATGGTATTTAAATGTAAATGTAAAATGTAAGTTATTTAAATGTTGATATTATTTAAATGCCTAAAGTAATTCCTGCAAGGAAATTCAATGGAAATTCTAATAATTATTGCAAATAAAAAATATTAATTAGCAAATTCAAAGAATTGACACAGTGAAATGGGGACAAGGAAAGCAAAATTTTTCCAAATGTCTCTAGTAGTTGGGAGTGAGGTAGACACTCTGTAGATGAAGTAGACAGAAATTAACTTTCTTAATTTAGAAATTAAGATATTCTAAAGGTCTCATCTAGTAAGTGTTAGGAACAGGGGAAAATAGAACACCTGGGAGAAAGATGCATAGAACATCTTAAGACACAAAACAGTGGCGATGTATTTTTAAATAGTAGCAGAGCAAATGGTGACAGATTATGAGTACAGAGAAAAGTAAGATGACCATTAATAGTATACAGAAATATAGCTGATATTTCAAATTAACAAGGTAAAAAAATAAATAGCAAATTAGTCCAAAGTGCAAATGTATAGAAGGGAATAATGAGGGGAAAGTAACATAAAGCAAATCATCAAATAAAATATATAATTGCTCAGAGAAAAAAGGAATCAAACTTTACCTCTAAAAACAGTGATTTTTGTCGGGCCAGGATTGTGACACAAGCTGCTGCCTATAACACCATGTTCCCATTCCCATCTCAGAGTGCTGGTTCAGGTCCCAGCTGCTCCACTTCCATCCAGCTCCCTGCTAATGTGCCAGGGAAAGCAGCAGAAGATGGCCCAAGTCCTTAAGTCCTGCCACCCATGTAGGGGACCAGGATGCAGTTCTGCGCTCCTGGCTTCAGCCCTGGTTGCAGCTACTTGGGTAGTGGTCCAGTGGATGAAATACCTCTTTCTCTATGTCACTTCCTCTCACGCTCTGTAACTCTGCCTTTCAAATAAATAAATCTTAAAAAGAAACAACAAAACAGTAATTGTCAGATTCATTTGAAAAACAAACCCATGATGATATTAATAAAAAACATAGCTAAAAGCAAAATTATAGGGATATATTATAAATCAAGAGATAACTGAGTTAAATGCAGCAAAAATTAAAAAGTTAAACATTAATTTCTGATTAAGTAGAACTAATTCTGTACTGTATTGAGAGTTATACTTTTTTTTTTAAAGAGTCAAGAAAGAGGTAGAGGCCAGTGCCTCAGCTCACTTGGCTAATCTCCTGCCTGTCGTGCCCGCACCCCAGGTTCTAGTACCAGTTGGGGCGCTGGATTCTGTCCCGGTTGCTCCTCTTCCAGTCCAGCTCTCTGCTGTGGCCCGGGAAGGTAGTGGAGGATGGCTCAAGTGGTTGGGCCCTGCACCCCATGGGAGACCAGGAGGAAGCACCTGGCTCCTGGCTTCAGATCAGCGCAGGCACGCCTGCCGTGGCGGCCATTTAGGGGGTGAACCAACGGAGGGAAGACCTTTCTTTCTGTCTCTCTCACTGTCCAACTCTGCCTGTCAAAAAAAAAAAAAAGAGAGAGAGACAGAAAGAGAGAGAGAAGAAAAGGAAAGAAAAGAAAAGAAAAGAAAAGAAAAGAAAAGAAAAGAAAAGAAAAGAGAGAGAGGTAGAGACAGAGAAAGGTCTTCCATCTGCTGGTTCACTCCCCAGATGACCACAATGGACGGAACTGAGCTGATCCGAAGCCAGGAGCCAGGGGCTTTTTCCAGGTTTCCTACATGGGTGCAGGAGCACAAGGACTTGGGTCGTCTTCCACTGCTTCCCCAGTTATGTTAGCAGGGAGCTGGATCAGAAGTGGAGCAGCTGGGACTAGAACCAGCACCCATATGGGATTTTGGCACTGCAGGTCCAGGCTTTAACCCGATGCACCACAGCGTGAGCCCCAAGAGTTATACTCTTGACTCTTATTATTTTACTTCATATTCTGTCAATTTACAATCTAGATTTATACTTCTCTTAAACCAGAAATTGGGAAACTTGTTCTATAAAGAGATGGAAAGTAAATATTTTACTTTTCAGGCCATTACAAGTAAATAAATACATGTAGTACATGTAGCAATGTTCCAATAAAACATTGTGGTTAAACGTAGATGTTGACCAGCCAGTGAGAGCCTAGAAAATAGTTCTTTCACCATTACTGAGGGCCCGGAGGGTGAAGCACAGAGCCATGGGTCTCGTAAATAGAACTATGAGCCACAGAAGAGATACTGGAGTCCTGAGTTCCAGACAATCCCAAGTTCCTACTGGTGAGTGCAGCTTGACTTGGAAATAGGGGCTTTGCAAATATAATTAAAATGAGGCAACTGTGCACTGGGGTGGGCCCTAAGTTAATGACCAGTGTCTTTATTAAAAAGACCATATAGAGACACAGACAGGAACTCAGGGAGAAGATGGTCACGTGAGGATGGAGGCAGAAACTGGAGTAATGCAGCTATATGGTAAGTAACAGCAGAACCAGTGGCAACCACTGGGGATACAAGCGTAAGAAAGGATTACTTCCTAGAAACTACAGAGGGAGCCTCTGATCCTACATGAAGCCATGTGCAATAGAGAAAAGTAGTTTACAGAATCTCAGCTCTAGCACAGAGGGACTGAGGACTTTGGAGCCTAAAAAAAAAAAAAAATAATAACCACCATAGATAGAATCTAATTGATTACATAAAATTTTAACATGGCTTTACTGCAAAATAGATGTTACATATAAGTAAACAAACAGAATTAGAACAAGGACAAAATCATTATAGTCCTGAATATCTAAGTAATTAGGCCAGAACACATGAGGACAGAAAGGGTTTTTTTAAACTGTATATTTATTGTTGTATTGTTTGTAGTGGCAGAGGGACAGAGAGAGAAAAAGCAATTAGAAACTCATCAGTGTGGAATGATTGAATAAACTGTATCTGCACATCATGGGATAGCATATGTTCTTCATAATAATGAAACTGGTTCCATTCTAGCAATAATAACAGTGGAGTAACAGACATAGGACCAGCACTCTGCCAAGGGCTGTGGAGGATCTGAGCTTACCATTCTTGTGAGGTAACAAGTTTGCCTGCTGTAGTTGCAAAGGTGCTGGCAGGAGAAACAAAACTCTGAGATCAAAAATAAAGGATTTTATTATTCATAACACAATGGAGTCTCTGTACTTTCTGAGATAGATTCTATCCTAACATCCTTGTAAAGATTTTTTGGACAAAAGCTGTCATAAGATGTCCAGGAGTATCATGGGAGACTTGCCCTCCAACTCCCTCCTTCATTAGAACATTTACCAATTCCAAACAAAATAAAAAATTCAAAATATTTGAATGAGTGAAGAATGCCCAAAAGTTACCAAAAATGGGGAGAATTCAAGATCTGAAAGAGTGCATTGGATATGCTCATTTTTAGGTAGCTTCTTCTATGAGGCTCCTCTTCAACCCACAAGGAGCAGAACTACTAGAACACAGGCAGAAAACAGCTTATTGCTTGAGGTGTCAAAGACAGAACTTATGGATGTCGAAAAGGCTGGAAATTGCCAGAGAAAATTCTGAAATGAGGAAGATATTCATTAAATGAAGCCCCAAATTTATGAGGAATAAAAAAGAGAACTCTTTTCCAATAATTGGCAGACCTCTAAATTGTGCTTCAAAGGGATGACTCTAAAAGTAATAAAAGCAAATTAAAGGCATCCAGACTGGAAGAGAAAAATAAAATAAAACTGTCTTTGCAGAGGGATTCATTTTAAAAATTTCTTGGAACAATTCGTCAGGTAAAATAAGACTGAACAATTCAATGTCAATATAATACACCAGTTTGTTTCTATGTACTTGAAACAAACATCAGAAATTAAATACTACCATTCGAAAAAGCAGTAACATATTAAATATTGAGGGATATGTGTGATAAATATGTAGAAGAATCAATGAGAAAACTACAAAATTCTGCAGAGAAAAATAAAAGACCCAAATAAGTGGAAAGATAGCATTATATTAGGTGAGAAGGCTCAATATGTCAACTGAAACACTCAATTCAGTGACTCCATGTGCACTGTCCTCAAAACAACCTATAGATGTAATGTGATCTCCTCAAAAGCCCAGTACATGTTTTTAGAGACATTGATAAGATGATTCTAAAATATTTATGGGGATAAAAAGGGCCTAAAACTTTTGGATAAAAGCTGTAGAACCTATAACAGCTTACTTCAAGATGTTTTAAAGGAATCAAGAATTGTGTAATATTGGTGTAAACACAGAGTGATAGCTAAATAGAAGAGATACATACATCCAACCACATATGACCTGCTAAATTTTTATAAAGGAGCAAAAGTAATTCAGTGACTAAAAAACAGTCAATTCAACAAGTGATACTGGTAAAACTAAATATACATATGAAAAATAATGGAACTCAATCCATACTGTGGATCATACACACACATGCAAAAAATTAACTTGAAATAGATCATGGATTTGATTGTAAAATCTAAATTTATAAAACTTTAAGAAGAAAACTTAAAGAAAATATTTTTAAAAATTATTTAGGCAAAGGTTTCTTAGCTAAGACACTTCACAAAAGAACAGATTTATCAGATTTCATAAAAATCAAGAAGTATTGATATTTAAAATATATAGATAAGAAAATGAAAGGTCAGGTCACAGACTGAGGGAAAATATTTGCCAACCACATAAAGGACTTGTATGCAGAGTGTGCATATTTAACTTAAAGACCTCACAAAGGGCAGATAAACATATGAAAGGTTGCTCACCATCATCAGTCCTCTCCCAGCAGATCAGCAGAGGTGAGTGACTGGCCAGTTCCTTCATGGTTGATGCATGAGAACAGACACTCATTGCTGATGGAGATGGAGGATCCAAAGGAATCTGATTGTTAAAGGACAAGCAAAGTAAAACCAGAACACACCCAAAGAAACTGCATAATTCAAAAAAACAAAAAAGGTAATACTTACCATATAGAAAAAGGAGTTCCCTTAGAGGAAGAAGACACAAAGAAATTAAAAATAAATCTTAAATAAATTAGAGCATAAAGTAACTATGAAAAAGTGTATGTAATTTAAATAAGTGATGTTAATATACTTGCCATATAGCCATTTAATTAAAAATGCTTTGAGTATAATCATTTGATAAAAAATTAATTAAACATACAATTACATAATGCGGGTATCATAAGTAATTCAAAATTTCAACAGACAAACTAAAAGAGAAGACGGTAATAGTAGGAAACAATATTATTAGTTAGCAAAATTAAAAAGTAGCCCAAGGGTAGGCATTTGGCCTAGCAGTTAAGATGTCCACATTCCACATCAGAGTGCCTGGTCTGGATTCCCATATCCAGATTCCAACTTCCTGCTAATGTGGACCCTAGGAGGCAGCAGTGATGACTCTGATAATTGGGTTCCTGACACATCCAACTCACACTGGGAGACCTGGATTGTTTTCCCAGTTCCTGGCTTTGGCCTTGGCCCAACCTCCGGCATTTTAGAGTGAACCAATGGATGGGAGTTCTCTTCCCCCTGCACCCACCCCCATCATCTCACTCTATGTTTCACACTTTGTCTCTTAAACAAATGATGAAAAAAACATTTTTTAAAAGCCCCAAACAAAAAGTAGGAAAAAACTGAAGATGATAAAAAAGACAAAGTCAAAGCTACTCCGGAAACCTGTCAAGTATGGGAGCTTTCTTTTCAGGGAGCTATCTGGATCAATCATCTCCATAAATTTAATTTCCTCCTTTCATCACTTTTCTTATGTTTCTGGTCCAGAGTCCAACTTTGAACATTATGATGCCATAGAAGTCATAGTATCAAAACAGCTACAAAACTTCACTCTTTGCTTTGTAAATGTCACTTTGTTTTTAATAACAGTAACTTCACCCAAAAATCTCTCGTATGAAAAGTAAAAACATTTGAAGGTATTTAGTGAGAACGAGCATAAAAATGTTAAATTTTACTGTATCAATCAATTTTTACTTCTTTTCCAAAAATAAGGACGTAGTACAAGAAGTTTGACATGAAAGTATCCATGTTTGCAAGACTTTTTTAAAAGTCAAAAAAGCATAAAACTGACTCTAATATATGACCTGGCTGTTAATACATTCCTCAGAGGCTAATATATACCCCAGATATATCTTGCTGAGCAGTTTAAAATAAATTTCCAAAAAGTTGTTTCCATAGAGAATTTCTGAAAACTAAGTCATATTTTCCCCTTTTAACTGAACCTTTTAACTTTTAACAGGAGATGATGATTTTCTGTCTAAAATGTTGATTCTAAATCTCACTAAAGATGGAGATGTTAAGATTGAATATTTGGCTGGCGCCATGGCTCACTAGGCTAATCCTCCGCCTTGCAGCACTGGCACACCGGGTTCTAGTCCAGGTCGGGGCACCGGATTCTGTCCTGGTTGCCCCTCTTCCAGGCCAGCTCTCTGCTGTGGCCCGGGAGTGCAGTGGAGGATGGCCCAAGTGCTTGGGCCCTGCACCCCATGGGAGACCAGGAGAAGCACCTGGCTCCTGGCTTCGGATCAGCGTGGTGCACCGGCCACAGTGTGCCGGCCGCGGGGCCTTTGTGGGGTGAACCAACAGAAAAGGAAGACCTTTCTTTTTTTTTTTTTTTTTTTTACAGGCAGAGTGGACAGTGAGAGAGAGACAGAGAGAAAGGTCTTCCTTTTGCCGTTGGTTCACCCTCCAATGGCCGCCGCGGCCGGCGCGCCGCGCTCATCCGATGGCAGGAGCCAGGAGCCAGGTGCTTTTCCTGGTCTCCCCATGGGGTGCAGGGCCCAAGCACCTGGGCCATCCTCCACTGCACTCCTGGGCCACAGCAGAGGGCTGGCCTGGAAGAGGGGCAACGGGGACAGAATCCGGCGCCCCAACCGGGACTAGAACCCGGTGTGCCGGCGCCGCAAGGCGGAGGATTAGCCCGTTGAGCCACGGCGCCGGCCTGGAAGACCTTTCAATCTGTTGCTCTCTCTCACTGTCCACTCTGCCTGTCAAAAAAAAAAGATTGAATATTTAGATAAATAGTATTTTTTGAAAGGTGGGTTTGGTTAAATGTTTTAGCATTGCATATAATAAAGAGCAAATTACACAGTACCCAAATTGCAGAGTCGTAGGACATGAGGAGCAGGGTTGAGAGCTAGAAGTCAAAGAGCTATTGGTGGAGCAGCACTGTGGTGCAGCCAGTTAAGCCTCCAGCTGTGACACCAACATGCAATATTAATGCTGGCTTGAGTCCCGGCTCCTCCACTACTGATCTAGCCCCCTCTAATGCTCCTGGGAAATCAGTGGGAGATGGTCCTAGTGTCTGGTTCTCTGCCACCCATGTGGGAGACCTGGATGGAGTTCTAGGCTCCTGAATTTGACCTGTCCCAGCCTGACCTTTGCAGCCATTTGGGCAGTGAACCAGTGGATGGAATCTCTCCCTCTGTGTGTGTGTGTGTGTGTGTGTGTGTTTGTGTGTGTGTCTCCCTCTCTGTCTTTGTCATTCTGCCTTTCAAATAAATAATTCTGTTTTTTTTTTTATGTGTTGCTTATGCCCTGTACAGGCAAGCCAGTGGAGCACCACCCGTTTCTCTGGTGTGAAATAATCCATTTATTGTCTATAAAACACTTATTTCTAAAATGTTAGCATCCTAGGTCAAAGCCCAATGTTAATATTTCCTAATCTTTAACAGTTTACCTTTTATTTAAAAGTTTGTTTGCTTTTAACTGTTGAAATCTTTATTTAATATATACTAAACTGATCTTCTGTATATAAAGAGAATTGAAAATGAATCTTTTTTTTTTTTTTTTTACAGGCAGAGAGGACAGTGAGAGAGAGAGACAGAGAGAAAGGTCTTCCTTTGCCGTTGGTTCACCCTCCAATGGCCGCCGCGGCCGGCGCGCTGCGGCCGGCGCACCGCGCTCGTCCGATGGCAGGAGCCAGGAGCCAGGTGCTTTTCCTGGTCTCCCCATGGGGTGCAGGGCCCAAGCACCTGGGCCATCCTCCACTGCACTCCCGGGCCACAGCAGAGGGCTGGCCTGGAAGAGGGGCAACCGGGACAGAATCCGGCGCCCCGACCGGGACTAGAACCCGGTGTGCCGGCGCCGCAAGGCGGAGGATTAGCCTGTTGAGCCACGGCTTGATGTGAATGGAAGGGGAGAGGGAGCGGGAAAGGGGAGGGTTGTGGGTGGGAGGTAAGTTATGGGGGGGAGGAAGCCATTGTAATCCATAAATTGTACATTGGAAATTTATATTCATTAAATAAAAGCTTTAAAAAAGTTTGTTTGCTTTTAATTTATATGCAAAAATCCTGACTTCTTTTATGCTTGATTATCAGTGAGATGAAATAAACAGACTTAGTTGGCATTCTGGTCAGAAAAAAGTTACTAGAGAGGCAGGCATTTAGCTTAGCAGTTAAACTGCCAGTTGGGGAACCATCACACCATTTTGGAGCCTGGGCTCAAGTCCCAACTCCACTCCCCATTCCAGCTTCTTGCTAATGGAGTCCTTGGGACTCCAGGTGTTGGCTCAAGTAGTTGGCTCCCTGCCACTCACATGGAACACCTGAATTGCATTCCTAGTTCCCAGATTTGGCCTGGTTCAGCCCCAAATTTGTGGCCATTTTGGAGAATGAATCACTGAATTGGAATTTTCCCTCTCTTTCACTCTCTTTTTCCCTTGGTCTTTCAGTCGTTCTGCTCTCAAGTAAATAAATAATTATTTTTAAGGGTGGGCATTTTGGCTTAGCAGGCTAAGCCACCAGTTGGGACACCTGTGTCCTGTCCTGTATTGGAATGCCAGTTCGAGTCCCAGCTTAGACCCCTGCTACCCTATTGAAAGACCCAGATGGATTTCCAAGCTCCCGGCTACAGCTTGGCCCCACTCTGACTTTTGTAGACATTTAGGGAGTGAACCAACATGTGTAAGAACTCCCTCTCCTTCTTTCTCTGACTCTGACTCTCTGACTGTTCTCTCTCTCGCTCGCTTTGTTTTTTAAGTAGAAAAAAATAAACTTTTTTTTTTAGGAAAGTGATCAGGAACACTGATTACCAGCTTGTTGGGTACAGCTATGAGTTTGAAGAGAGGGATATATATGCTTCACAAATTGGGTTCCAGGACACCTGCTGATGGCTTAGAAACATCATCACACACCAAGGGCACATGAAGAACTTCTTTGGACAAAGGTTAGGAATAATTTGCAGTGAAAGTGCTGAGGGTTTCCGGAAGTGACACCTATGAAGCCAAGTGGACAGGAGACTTGGCAATGAAGACTGCTGACATTAAGGGCCTCGTACTTTGCCAACAGAGTCACTATATCTGTATTCTTTGAGAACAAAAGAGAGACCCTGTTTATGAAATATTTTTTTTTAATCATTTGAAATCTAGAGAGAGAGAACAAGGGAGTGCTTCCACCCACTGGTTCACTCTCCAAATCCCAGCGCAGCCAGGATTGGGCCAAGCCAAAATCAGGAGCCAGGAACTCCATCCAGGTTTCCCACATGGGTGGCAGGGAACCAAGTATTCAGTCCAGGGTGTGCACAGTAGGATGCGTCAATGGAGAGCAGCGCTGGGACTCAACCCAAGCACTCCAATATGGGATGTGGGCATCCCAAGCAGTGTTTAAAACACTGTACCAAATGCCTGCTGTGAAATGTGACTTTCTTGAGGGAAGATACTTCCTTGAAGGTATATGGGGATTATGTCTTACACTTTTTATGTCTTGGTAATCTCAGCATCGCCCAGAATCTGTCGCACAGTAAAAGTTCACCACATGTTTCTGAGTGGAGAACTATGCTTTTGGTAAGTAACTAAAATTTCCTAGAATTATACTGCTCTCACTCAATAATATCACAGCAACACTGCTGAAAATATAGATTTATCCTGAAATGTTCATATAGCCATAACTAGGTTACCCCCCCAGTATATGTTAGCTGAAGACTGAACAAGGCTACCTAAGTAAGGATTCTACACTCCCTAAAATTAAACGACTCTTGAAACAGTTGCAAATATTTCTTTTCCCAGCAGTCTGCTGTGTCTAAGTGTCTAAATATTCCCAGCAGAGATAATTTTTATCCAAGGATGGCAGTGGTGGTGATAGAGGTAGTCAATTAGCAAGCCACTCTTCCACCCACGAAGACAAAGAGATGGTGGGGTAGAATCAGTTGTGTTTGCAGAAATGCCCAAGTGTAAAATAATGGCAACTAGCTTTTATTGAAACCCTACTAAAAACCAAGGCATCACACTAGGTATTTTCCATGCATTTTGCCAATTCTTATAGCAAGCTGCCCCAGATCACACAGTCAATCAGCTAACTGACCCAAATACCGGGCTAAGGTCTGCCTCATGGGTTGGTGGGCTTACCTGGGGCTATTCAGGTAAAACCAAAGTTGAGGAGGATCAAGCAAGGCTGCTGAGCAGCAGCAAACCAAAGAGAAGTGCAATAAGGTGCCAAGTAGGGAAAGACGATGAGAAAGATGGAAACTCAGGTGGAAGGCTAAGCAAAATCCGGAGCTGAGAAGGACAAGGCAAGAGTCTTCATGCTACTTGTTAAACATCAGCTAAACTCCTGGGAGAGCTGTGTAAATGGCCACTGCAGAACTGGAAAGTTCTCTAGTGAGGCTCTTGAGACCACAGCCACGACATACAGAGATTTTATAAAAGCTTCTGGAAATTTTTAGGGATTCTAATTATTTTTCTTTTCTTTGATGATCCTAGAAGTGGTTAATGTTATAAATATATAATATTTGTATTTTTTTTTAAAAAAAGGACAAAGCAGAGTGTTATTGTGAAGTTGCTGTGATTTTTACCTAGTGAGGGCACAGTGTGTTTTCTGTTTGTTTAGTTTTTTATTATTTCACTTAAACTTTATGGCAAGGAACCAAATTCATGTATAGGTTTAAATGTATCGAGTTGGGACCAGCAATGTGGGGAAGCGAGTAAAGCCCCAGCATGCAGCGCTAGCATGCCATATGGGCACTGGTTCGTGTCCTGGCTGCTCCACTTCCGATCCAGCTCTCTGCCATGGCCTGTAATCAATTAGATTCTATCTGTGGTGGTTATTAAATGAATTTTTTTGGCTTCAAAGTCCTCAGTCACTCTGTGCTAGAGCTGAGACCTGTAAACTACTTCTCTCCATTGCACATGGCTTCAGGTAGGGTCTGAGGCTCCCTCTGTAGTTTCTAGGAAGTAATCCTTCCTTATGCTTGTGTGTGTGTATGTGTGTGTGTGTTTGGTTTGTATTATGAAATTTCACAGTATGGCTTTAGCCTAACTACTAGTTTGGTAAACTCATCCATTTGAACTCTAGGGACAGAATCTAGGGCTTGAGATCCAATTCAAAATCCTTCTTGGAACATGTATTTTCAAATGTATGATGCCATTAGGTGGAGTAATATATCCACCACACAGAGGGATTCAAATTAACTTTGGGTTTAAAACCTTGTGTGTTCCCAAGGTTGTATATATGCAGAGTGTTTCTTGGTGATACTGGCTGGGTGTGTACTATATTGAGTCTTGAGAATTCTTTTCACAGTGAAATGGGGTAAAAAGTGTTAGTTCACTTTGAGGCAAAGAAATAGTCATATATAAGTAAAAAAACTTGCCTATAATTCTCATTTAGCAACCCCCAGGTTGGATTTTGATTGAGGCACATCCTGTCTCTCTGTTTTCACCACACTATAGATGGCAACAAGCTTGTTGCAGGTGTACAGAGAAACAGAAACTTATACACTAAATTACAAATTTTAACCTCCAAAGTGACAGACAGTGTTTCATTGAATTTTACTTTGTTTTTGTATTTTGCAATGGTGGTGTGTATTCACCTTTTACTCATTCCTAAAGGGGGAAAAAACTTTACAAATGTAATTTTTTGAATTCACAATGTTCCCATGAGAAACTGAAGAGAAATTCTTAAGGCTGTACATTAAAGTAAGCAGAAAAACAAAAACAGGAGACAAAGACTATACTATAGTCTTTTCAAAATGATCAAGCAAGAGAGCACCGTGAAGAACGTAGAACACAAAGGCTTCTTAATTAAGGGCTCTGACTGGCTCCATGCTTGAAATAATTGGGAGGTTTTAGTCTTACATTTCACTAGTTTTGAGAAAGAGTTTGAAGGAATTAAGATCTTTCAACAGAAAAAACTGGCTATGTTGATAGCAATAATTTACATTACAATTTTTTTCTTTTAATCTAAAAACATTTACTCTTTAGGTTTTCTTACACTTGGTACTCTCCTTATAGAGTTGAATACTTGTTTTTGATTCACTAAGTCCTTAATCTAGAGGTTTAAGTACAAAGCTATTTCTTAAATGCAATGAGGTGTTTGGAGCCCTAATGATTAAAGAGCATTCTAAGAGCCAGGTATTGGCGCATCAGGTTAAGCCGTCACTTGTGTTGCCAGCATTCCATATCAGAGTGGTTGCTCCACTTCCAATTCAGCTTCCTGCTAATGTATCTGAGAAGGCAGCAGAAAAGGGCCCAAGTACTTCAGCCCCTCCCACCCATGTGAGAGACCAGGATGGAGTTCCTTGCTCTTGGCTTTAACTAGTCCAACCCTGGCTGCTGCTGTCACTGGGCAATGAACCAGCAGAAAGAATCTCTCCCTTTCTCTCCCTCCCCTTCTGATGCTTTGCTTTCAAATAAACAAATAACAATAAATAAAAAAGCAGCATCATGAAATAAAGCATCTTAGGGATGATAATAATAGCTAATAAATATTAATGAGCTTAGCACCTAGCAGCCACTATACTAACCACTTTATACTAAACCAGTGCTCCCAGAAGTCCCATCAAGAGGAGAGTAGGAGTAAACTAATTTTACAAATGAGCAAACTGTGGCAGAGAAGAAAATTGACTAGGACTCATAATTTTAAATCCTAAAGAGTCCCTTATAATTCTTTGTAGCCACAAGAGAAATAGGACACAAATATTAAAGGTGGAAGATAACAAATAATTTTGTTCTTCACTTCTTGATAGGAAAAGATGTGGTCAAATAAATGTGGAGACCCCCTGCAAATTCTACATTCACTATCTTATTTAGTCACAATCTCTGAATCGATTTCTTTTACAAATTCCTATTGTTTTAAACTCAACAAAAATTTTTTTATTAAAAACTAAGAAACACACTAAGAAGCATTTGAAACTACTTCTTTCATTAACAATCCTCTTCCAATTTTATATTTGTCTTTAGCCAACTTGTCCTTGTTTTGTCAAACTAGCGTAAGCAAAATGATTAAGGAACAATTCAAGGATAGGCATACTATAGAGCATAGACCAAATCCAAACTTCATATGCTTTTAAAAATTTCAAGGGTTGTAAAAGACTGGTGGGGGGAGGTGGAGGGAGAATGGAGACTATGTGACAAGAGCCCTTACATGGCTCTACAAAGCCTGAAGTATTTATTATCTTGTCCTCTATAGAAAATTTTCTCTGAAGATTTATTTATTTGAAAAGCAGACTGAAACACACAGAAAGAGAGGGAGGAAAAGAGGGAGGGAGAGAAAGGGGAAAGAGAGAGAGAGAGGGAGAGAGAGAAATTTCCTTCACACACATTGGATTAGGGCAAAGCCAGAGCTCAGAACTCCATCAGGGATGCACGCATGGGTAGCAAGTGGCCCAAGCACTTGAGCCACCATATGTTGCTTTACTACACACACCAGCAGGGAGCTGGAGGGGAAATGGAGCAGCCAAGACTCCAACTGGTGCTCCAACACGCGATACCAGCATAGCAAGCGTCAGTTCATCCTGGATGCACCACAATGCTAGCCACCCCACCCCCTTCCCTTACAGAAAGTTTGAAACACCTGGAATAATCAAACATTCTGAAATAATGCATATAATATAATTAAGTAGGTTTTACTTTCACAATAGAAATACGAAATTGTTCTCTCCTTTTCACTCTCAGAGTAACTAATTTACAGAACCAAGTGACAAGTTGAAAGAATGTTTTCTGGTATTGTAACTAACTATACTCAATTTTGGTATGTACAAATACTTATTTGCCAACGTAAGCATGTAAGAAATCATATTTCTATAATGACAATTTCTGTTTTTCATTCCAAGTTAATGTCAGTCAATTTAGGGTTCCCATTTTCCCAAAGGTGAGTCCAACATTGAAGGGGACAACCGGGTACCCAGTACCAGGACTTTGTGCGCTGATCCAGGCACTATTGTCACTCCTGGGGTTCCTGAGTCTGCCTGACCTCTCACACAGCAGCCCTGCTTCCTATTGGCATATCCACTTCAAGACTGTCTCCACTGTCCCAGACCATTATAAAAGCACTAAAGAGAAGTCAGTTTCTATTTGGACAATTTATTGCCTGTAACTGGTTTAGCATTTGCTTATCTCAAGAATCTTAGGGCTTCCCTAAGGTCAAGAAGATACCACTCTCAGCCTTATTGCATTCTATAATACCTCTTTTATAGCATTTGTTACTTTATAATTTTCTATTTTTTGAACCTATTTGTGCTCTGGAGTCTGAACAGCTTTTGAAAATGGACACCGGAGCCTGTGTTGTGGTATAGCAGGTTAAGCCACCACCAGCTGGTTCAAGGTCCAGCTGCTTCACTTGCGATCCAGCTCCCTGGTAATATGCCTGGAAATGATGTGGAAGATGGCCCAACTGCTTGGGCCCTGCACCGATGTGGGAATCCTGGAAGAAGCTCCTGGCTCTGCAGAATTTCAGAGAGATGAGGAAAGAGACAGAGAGAGAAAGATCTTTCATCTGCTGGTTCACTCCTCAAAGGGCCACAGTGGCTGGGAGCAGGGCCAGGCTGAAGCCAGGAGCAAGGAGTTTCTTCTGGGTCACTCATGTCAGTGGCAGGTGCACAAATAGTTGGACCATCTTCCTTTGCTTTCCCTAAGCACATTAGCAGAGAGCTGGACTGGAAATGGAGCAGCTGGGATACGAACCAGTACCCACATAGGACGCCAGTGTCGCATCCAGTAGCTTTATCTGCTACACCACAAGTCTTCTCCCTCGCATAAATATATCTTTTTTAAAAAATAAAATGGATATCATTTTATTCTTTTTTTGATTTGTGGGTCTCCAGATTATAGCAGTTTCTGATATGTGCTAGGCATTCAAATATTGGTTCAAAAAAATGAACACAAAATAACAGAAGGCCTTCAAGCTTGATTAATTTGGTTAGCATTTCAGTTATTGTATACATCAGGAAAAAAGTTATTTTCATTAAGTTCCTTTTTCCTGGAAAAAATGAGGTTTTGTGTGTATATATTTATAAATGTGCATATGTTTATGTGCATATATGTTTATGTTAATATATGTTATATGTATAAATGTGTTTTAAGTCACACATATACTTAAGATTTTAAAAGGCTTCAGGTAAATATAGAAAGCATTATTTTAAAAATAAAATAGAAGCTAGAGCAGGTGAGGACAGTACCTGTTATCAAGTTTGATCATGCTTTTCATAAATCCTAGGATAAGTTCCAGAACAGAGTCTGGTACACAATAGACACAAGTTGGACTTAATGACCTCAGTGCAAAAAAAAAATCATTTCTTTTGGGTACAAATTTTATCTTGGTCTACAGACCCCTCTCCTCTTGATGTGGAAACAAGGTGGCTCTGAGTGTCTCCTAATTTCATCTACATTTTGTTGCTTCAAAAAAAGCAATGAGGGCACTTTAAAAAGGTTGTATATAAATGAAATGAAAAAATACATTTATTTGGTACAGAAATTTTTGAAATTTACATTTTCAATTACTTTTTGAAATTGCTTTGTATATATTCTCTATAAACACCTGAAGATTGGTTTACACACCCACTTATCAGAGAACTCAACGTTGAGTACTGTCCACGGCTTCAGTGGGAAGCTCAGATAAGTACGAGTCCATGGGAGAATCACATAAAAACAAAGCTGTACACCTGAACTTACTAGCTAAAGTCCATCCCAAAATTATTATTTATTTTGATCTAAGAGAAAAGTCTTCATATTCTTTGTTAAATTACAGTTGAAGATTATGGTAATTATAGAAGTGCTTTTCAATAACTTGCTAATGAAGGGAACAAGGTAACTCTCTATAAAATTTACTAATATTCTGAAATGGTGAGATAGAATTTTGTAGAAACAGGGTGTAGCTAATCTTTATGTACAACTCTAATAGAAAGTGTTAGTTGGGATTTCAACAGCTAGTGTGTGTCTAGAAGGTCTGGGGCAGCACAGCTCAGTCGAGGTAACTTGGAAATGTTGGTTATCTTGGAAGTGGTCTCTGCTGCATAAGCATCACCACGGAATGCCTGAAATGCTCCTCACAATTTCCTGTGGCACACCACTTCAACCAGCGGCATACTTAGCAACAACATCCGGGTCATGACACTAGTAGAGATGTGCTTGGTTTGCAGAAGTGAGCATTCCAGTTACCAGAATCTTTTCTATGGTAACTCAAACTTGATAAAGTGATTTCTGATGTATATTTATTCATGCCTTCAGACATGTGGCCCTTGGGCCACAAATTTCTAGACCAAGTTTAGAAACAATGGGCACTAGACTAGTATGTAGGAACTTGGGTATATGCTGAGTGGAATAAATGATGTACATACAAAACTAATTCTTATTGAGACTTTTGAGAGTCAGTCAGATTTTCCCTGGAGATCCCAAATTCGGTCTCCTTGCATATGCCTTTCTATTTAAACTTTAGCGAAGACATTTGCTCATTAACATTCTTCACATAAGAATTCACAATGTAACTTTCTTTTAAATCGTACTGCCAGAAAAATTATCTACAGGCAATTTGAATGCTTCCTATTATCAAATGTAAAAACTTCATCATTCATCATCTCTTTTTTTGTCTTAGCTGCCAGGAAATTCAATGACATATTTATGTATAACTGCAAGAACTATTTTATCTTCTGATAAAATTTCTCCTTTAAATAATATCTGTTTTTTAAAATCTTTAATATATTTTATAATTTCAATATGCTGCTATTTCTCAATTTATCTATTTTAAATATTATCTACTGACTTTCTACGTTAAACGAATTTTTGCTTGCTTGAGACATTTTCCCATTACTTCCTCTTTTTTTGCCCATCTCCTAATATTGTTATATTACCAATTTAGATGATCTATTTAACCAATTTAAGTTCTTTTCACAACTTTAGTAAACTGTAGGAGAGCAAGAAATGCTTTTCTCTATCCATTTTAGGATTTTGGCTGGGATTCTGTAACAAAAGACGGATTAACAGGAGAAAAGGATATAAATTCATTTAAAGTAAGTTTTACATGACATGGGAGCCCTCATAAAGAAATGAAGATTCAATGAAGCAGTTCAAGTTGAAAGGTTATCTACTGAACTAGACAAAGTATATAAACTATGAAAACGTGACGAGGTAAAGAGGCTCGGGCAAAGGTAGTTAATGGTGGAAGGGAAATGGGGGATTAGTTTAGCAAAGTTTGCACAGATTGGGCTCTGCTGGTAAGAATATTGCTTTCCTTCTGGTTTAGGGAGGGCATCTTTCAAATGAGATTTCCTGCTTTTAGAATAAAAAGGGGATGTCACAGTACTTTTCTTGCACCTGTTGTTTCTTATTACATGCTTTTACACAAAAATAACCCGTAAGCTAAAAGGCATGTTTGGAGTGGTACCGTCTGCCACCTTTCAGTAGCCAAACTCCCTCTTCCAGAGATTGCATCTTTGGATTCCCTCCATGTCCCTCCCTCCCTCATACATAGAGGAAATAGACCTTTTCCTCTTCAGTCTCCCTCCAGCCCTCACCTTCAATCTTCCAATTTGTATCAACCATCTTGCTGCTAATTATCAGTGTCTACTCTTCTTTGTCTATGGATTGATTCTAAGGCAACACATAACTGTAACTGAGTATACAGCATTCTTTGAAGAGCTCAGCAAGAAAACATTTTTTTGCATTGCTTTTTGTTATCCTGGAGCTCCTGTGTTAATTTTCCTTTCTTTCCTTTTCTAATGCTTTTTTTTTTTTTCCTTTGATACAGTCACTTGAGCTAGAATTTGCTTCCAGGGTCCCCATTAGTGCTGTATGGCTGAATAAATTAATCACTTGTTTGAAGCTTGCATGGAACATGAGGGATCGAGTCTTCTGGAAAGTTATTACTCTACATGATCTCTTATTTAGGCATATTCAAAGGAAATATGTTCACCATTAGAAGTCATAGCACATCAGCTTCATGAAAATATAAAATTAAAAGCATTCCATATGATCAGGAAGGAAAAAGAAAACCTTCCATGTTAGAATAAAAGTCAACTCTAAATATGTAGGAAGTAAATTTTTAAAATCTAAGAAGAAAAAAATAAAATAAAAATAAAAAGCTAATAAATTGGTCTGACAAAAACAAAATACTCATTAGAAATAATAAAAAGTATATGCAGTATTCAAGCAAAGATGATCATGCTTTTAAATTTTTAAAAAAATTTTTACTTGAGAGCAGAGAAATAGAAAAAGAGCTCCCACCTGCAGGCTCATTCCCTAAATACCTTCAAGGGCAGGGAGCAAAACCAGGAGCCCAGAACTCAATCCGGGTCTCCACAGGGTTGTTAGGAATCCAGCTACATCAGCCACTGTCACTGCCTCCCAGAGACTGCAACAGCAGGAAGCTGGGATCAGAAACCAGTGCCCAGCATCAAACCCAGGCACTCTCATATGAGATGCAAGCATCCTAAGCAGTCAGCATCTTAACTGTTAGGTCAGAGACCCACCCTGGATGATACTTCTAAAACTTTAGGTGGCAAAATCAATCTCAAATCAGGCTATTATTAAAATACAGCTCATTAAGTCCTAAACCATGTAGACAGGCTTAAAAGCTTCTGGCTAGCAAATTGATCTGTCATTGGAGTATCTTCCATGGATAAGGCGCTACTCTAGGTTTAACTAGAAGTTCTGTTCAAGAACTTGCTGTCCAAAGGAGGCAGAAACAAATGTGATCTACCATACACACTGTAGAATGTGCCCAGTGAGTAGAGACCAGGAACTTCAGGGAGGAAGAGTCTAATGAGATAATGCTAAGGCTGAGATTTGAAGAGTAAGGATTTTCATTGGAGACAGAAGAAAGGAAAGAAAATCAGAAGCAGAACCAATAGTTCAACAGAGTGGGGATGTGGTACGATAGTCATGCGGACAACAGTGAGCCATGTATTCGTTTGGCTCATATAAATACAGTAGGAAAGGCAGACAAAACTAGAGAAGAGGTAAGAGATATACCAAAAAAGCCTTATGCATCACAAAAGGTTTAGGGTTTTTGTCCCAAAATAAAAGCTTTTCACACATGGAAAAGAAATGAAATAACCAGATTTGCACTTTAAATGTTGGGAAAAGGCTGAAAGAAGTCAAGACTTGGCTGAAAGTCCAGTGAGGAAGTTCAAGAACCAGCGTGTCTTGGTCTCCTTGGGCTGCCATAATTCACCACCCCCCCCCCCCCCCTCCGACACACTGCACAGACCAGGTGACTTAAACAACAGCAATTTATTTTCTCACAAATCTGGAGGCTGGCAGTCCAAGATTAAGCTGTTGGCAGGGTCAGGCCCTCGAGGCCTCTTTTGTTGGCTTGTAGACCACCAGGTCCTCTGTGGCCTTGTCTCTGAGATACACATTCCAGATTCCCTTCCTCTTCTATAAGGACAGCAGTCATACGGATTAGGCTCTACCCAACAGCTTCGTTTTACCTTAATTCCTTTTCTAAAGGCTGAATCTGTAAACACACCCATATTCTAAAGTACTGAGGGTCTGGACTTCAACATATGAATCATGAGGAACACAACTGAGTCCCTAGCACAGCAAGAGGCAGTAGGAATGGAAAAGAGGGGATACATGGAAGTATGGGTAGAATGCAGAAGTCACCTGCAATGCCCATATCCCATGGGTTGTGGTTCACGTCCCAGATGCTCTGCTTCAGGCTCAGATCCCTCCTAATGGCCTGGGAAAAGCAAGTGGAAAATGGCTCAAGTGTTTGGGCCCCACCACCCACATGAGACTTGGAAGAAGCTCCTGGTTTGTGGCCATCTGGTGAGTGAACCAGCAGGTGTAAGAGCTCAGTCTCTCTCTCTCTCAAACTCTTTCAAATGAATAATACCTCTTTTTTAAATGCAGAATCAACATGACTTGACTGGTTGATGAGTCAGGAAGGGATAAGGAGGTCTGTCTCATGTTTGGTTTGGCAATTGTTTGGGCCATATTTTGGTAAATTGCACCATTTGTCAAAAAAATATAAAATGGGGCTTAGTATGCTCAAAAACAATGAGGATTCTTATTTTTCAATATGCTGTGACTGAAGCAATAATTCCCAGTTAACAGATATGTACAAGTTTGGAACAGATGGAAACGGAGAGTATATGAGATGGTTCAGAAAGTAAGAACATGGAGGAATGAAATTCTGATGGAAAACATTAAAGGATAGGTGAAGAGGCAGAAGCCAAAAATGAGAGCTGTGAAGGTGTATCAAGAGAGAGTCAGGGAATGAGAACAAGAAAATAACACAAAAAATTAAGGAAGAGAACAATTCAGTTCAAGTCAGCTGTTAATTTCTACATTTTTTTAGAAACTTAATGATATTTTACCTTAGGGGTCATGATATTTACTTTTTTATGAGTTCTAATTTGCTTAATGTTTCTGATTATTTCTCATACCTAGAATGTGTTCAAAATACTCTACTGACGTCGATAGCTTGCATTGCACCTTTTGCAAATTTCAAATTTTTAGAAAGAGAAAATGTCTCTAAAGTCAAAATATTATGTCATTGTTTTACACTGATAAGCAAACTGATTTTTTTCAGGATTATTTTTGAAAATATCCTCATTTTTGTTGGGGTACAAATTTTGAGGTCAGTCATAAAACTATCAAAATATGCATGTTTTGGATACTGTTTTGAATACTGAATGTGTTTTTGAATATTTTGGGGTAATAAGATATCTAATGGATTACTATTTGAAAAATATAAGGATACCTCAAGTTTATGGAAAAGTGGAATTAACAGGTCTACTTGGGAGAATCAGTGTGGTAGAGCAGGTCAAGTTGCCACTTGGGGTGCCTGCATTCTACACTGGCGTGCTTGGAATTGAGTGTAAACTCTGCTTTTGATCTAGTTGCAAGCTAATGTGCCTAGGAAGTAGCAGACGATGGTCCAAGTACTTGGGCTCCTGCCAATCATGTGGAAGACTCAGATGGGGTTTCAGGCTACTGGCTACAGTATAGGCCAGAGTTGCACGCATTTGGGGGAGCATACCAGCAGACATAAGATCTTTCTCTCTTTTCTCCTCTGTTCTTCACCCCTGCATTTCAAATAAATAAATACATCTTCAAAAAGAGAGATGAGTTTATTTTGTTGTAAAAACATTTTGACATCCATGCACAGTTTCCTAATAATGTGCATTTTTCATGAACTATTTGAAGACCTATAATACATCTTAGAATGCCATGAGCTTTATTCGTCAGCTATACAGCAAATATTATTTTTAGATAATCAAGTACAGATGCTTTAAAACTCCACTTTACTCTGGAGACCCTAAGGCACACATACAAGAGATTTGTTATGTTTTTAAAAAGTGACAAAAGGGAGTATTGATTCTGGAAGATTTTTAATCAATTTACCACTATTATACATTAAAGAAAAAATTTTTCCACAAACATTCCCTCACAAAGCTGGCAGTTTTATATTTACATAGTATTATTATAGCAATTTTAAATGTTCATCTATGATATAATGTTATTTCAGAAAACATAAAAATATAGTTTTTTAATGGCCATGCTTCCATTTTTGATGAAAGCTACCTAGTTCATCCTAATGTTAGTTTAACACTTTAAAAATGCATAACAGATATTCAGTCAGCTTTATAAAATCTTGAAGACAGAAGGCTGTCAAACAGAATAGACGGAGGGCTCATCATCACTTAGGTCTGAATCTTCATCTACTCCTTCAATGACTGATTTCTTCCCTTTGCAACAGGATACAATTAGTCCAATCAAGAACACCTGTAAATTCAAATAAGCTCTGTGTTATATCTTCAATTTGTAATCATTCAGACAGAAATGCAATTAAAATTCAAAGGCAGTAGTGTGACACAAATGGACACTTGATAAGAAGGTTGCATCATGCTGGGAGGTCTGTGCTTACCCCAAGAAAGGCCCAGTTACCAAAATAGTATGCAGCACTGAAGAACCAGAACTTGTGAAGGAACAGGTACGTCCGGGTAACAGTACACTGATCTGTAAAAGCAAATAAAGGACATCGTAAGGGAGTTTCTTATTTAAAACTGGTCATTAATATTATATCTAGAAGGTTCTTAGCCAAAGCTAATGATCAAGATCATTCAGAAGCAAATATTATAAATGGGTCTGAAATCTAGGTATCTCTCCAAAGATCCCTCTTTGAACCATCTTAATATATTGTTAAATTGCCACCAATGACACATTTTTTTTTAAATGAATGCCACTCTTAGACATATCTTAAGTATAAAAAGATTATACTGGATGGAATAGGATAATCATTTTAACCTGGAGTGCTAGAAATGTCCTAAAACAAGAACAAAGATAAAGTCTTCCCAAGAAGTATAAAAAAAATTAACAAAGTGATGAGATGTGGTTAAGATTAACTGCATTTTTCTAAGAAGCCAATTCTCAGTACAGCTTAAACTTGAAGTTTTTTCTGAGCCTTTTTTTTTTTAAAGAATGCTACTGAGAAGACAGCTGTTTCTTCTTCTAAAGAAATACAAAAGTCATTATTTACTGATATGCTTCCTGTTTTAACTTCTGGATAGCATGAAAGCTGGAGTTTAAAATTAAATCATGTGGTCTCTGTTTCAAAGAAAATGTAACTCCTAAAAGACAAAGTCACATACTAGCTATTTGCTATTTTCTTCAGCCTCCCAAACTAGTTTTACCCTAATCCATTATTCCATTATGCTACAAAGTCATCTAAATATGCCGACAGGTATCTGGTAGAAGATGACTAAAGAAATATTTCTTTATTTGAGTCATCCAGGAGGACCTAGGCAGCACAATACATTGTAACTGAGCGAAAAAATGCATTTGCAGCAGCTGATAAAGGATAACATCACAAATTTCAGGCCTATACTCTTTCTAGAAAAAAATCCTGGTCTTGCAAGGCAACTTCTACTTCCTCTATTTTTTTTTTTTTCCAAATGGCTGCTACGGCTGGTGCACTGTGCCAATCCGAAGCCAGAAGCCAGGTGCTTCCTCCTGGTCTCCCATGCGGGTGCAGGTGCCCAAGGACTTGGACCATCCTCCACTGCCTTCCCGGGCCACAGCAGAGAGCTGGACTGGAAGAGGAGCAACCAGGACAGAATCCGGCGCCTCAACTGGGACTAGAACCCCGGGTGCCGGCGCTGTAGGCGGAGGATTAGCCTAGTGAGCCGTGGCGCCGGCCTTTCCTCTATTAATTACATAAGAGATTATGGTTTCAGAATACTTTTATGCAAAAAGGATAATGGAAAACTCCTTCATACAATCAGGAGACCAATACTGCATCCTATTGCTGATTAAGAATATACCTTTTATTTCTATTTTTATGAACTTTGTCATCAGCTTCAATATGTAAGTGCTACCTTCTCTTAAAACATAAGATTGAGCTGGGAGCTTTGTAGTTCAGATTATTACATAAGGATTTTTTTGTGAGTTGTCACATGATTTCTCCGAAAAGTTGAGTTTAGGTTTATATTTTACCAAAATGTAAGACTTGTTATAAAAAGCTTTAGATACATTATGTAAAGATTTAGAAAATCTAAATCTCACTGACTAATCTCTTCCACTGTACTTCAATATTTCTCAGTACCAAAATGGACAGACACCTCCTCTTCTGGCATGAAAACATGTGGTTGAACAAAAATGCAACCACTCTAATTTCTATCTACTGAGCCCCCATGGGCCTCTTTCATACTCCTTACTCTCTGTGTCAACTAGATCAGGAGTATTCTTAAGGAAAACCAAAGACCTTCGACAGCAGTGGCTGAACATGGGCTTCTCTCGCCTCCTGGAGTTAGTATCCAAGATTATGGCTTGAAACTAGCTGCCAGAGAGAAAATTCCTGCATCACTCATACTGTGCTTTCAGCACATGTTAGTTTCACTTCTATGATAGAACTTATTTTGTGATAATATAATTATTCAATTTGTCATGTTTTTCCAATTAGATAAACCTGAGTATTCTAGAGTACCCACCAGAATATTCATAGGCATTCATATTCAATATAACTCTGTGGAGGTAAAATAGATTTTAAAGGAGAGGCTACCTTATTTAAAATTTATATTGCTATGTAGTGCATTTTCCAGTTTTTTAAAATTAAAATTTGGCAAGATAGCATTACAAGACACGTGAAAATCAAAGTAAGCCTCAAACATCCAGGACTGTAAAGGCTTTGGATTCTCACTTGGAGGTGAATATCATTTGGCTCTTTCTTAGCCAGGTGAACAGGGAAATTTGATCAGGGGAGTCTGCACTTATGAAGGTGTTAGTAAGGTCCATCATTGTGGAGTGGTTTAAGCCACCACTTGTAATACCACCATCCCATGCTGGAATGCCAGTTTGAGCCCCAACCACTATGCTTCTGATTCAGCTCCCAGCTAATGTGCCTGGGAAGCCAGAACATCACGGCTCAAGCATTTGAGCTCCTGCCACCCACATGAGAATGAAGCGGATGAAGTTCCTGGCTCCTGGCATTTACCTGGCCCTCACTGGACTGCAGTGAACATTTGAGAAATAAGCCAGTAGGTGGAAGATCTCTCTTTCTCTCTCTCCTTCCCCCCCCCCCCCCGCTTCCTCTCTTGTACCTCTTTCTTCTACTGCACTTTCAAATAAATAAATAAATAAATCTTTCTTAAAAAGAGGGGAAGATATCACCATCCTTTCTCATAGCATCATAGTAAAGACCAAATTAGGTATATCAAAAGGCCCATGTAAAATTTCCTTCGTTTTTCCTCTTTTTTATTTATTTTTTAACTTTTATTTAATAAATACAAATTTCCAAAGCACAGCTTTTGGATTCCAGGGGCTCTTTCCCCCTCATAACTTCCCTCCCACCCGCAACCCTCCCGTCTCCCACTCCCTCTCCCATTCCATTCACATCAAGATTCATTTTCAATTATCTCTATATATAAAAGATCAATTTAGTATATATTAAGTAAAGATTTCAACAGTTTGTACCCACACAGAAACACAAAGTGTAAAGTACTGTTTGATTACTAGTTATAGCATTAATTCACATTGGACAACACATTAAGGGCAGAGATCCTACATGGGGAATAAGTGCCCAGTGACTCCTGTTGTTGACTTAACAATTGACACTCTTGTTTATGGTGTCAGTAATCACCCTAGGCTCTTGTCATGAGTTGCCAAGGCTATGGAAGCATTTTGACTTTGCAGACATTGATTTTATTTAGACAAGGTCATAGTCAAAGTGGAAGTTCTCTCCTCCCTTCAGAGAAAGGCAAATCCTACTTCGATGACTTGTTCTTTACACTGGGACACTGGGACCTCACTCACAGAGATCTTTCATTTAGTTGGTTTTTTTTTTTTTTTTTTTTTTTTTTTTTTTTTTTTTTTTTTTTTGCCAGAGTATCTTGGCTTTCCAAGCCTGGAATACTCTCATGGGCTCTTCAGCCAAATCTGAAAGCCTTAAGGGCTGATTCTGAGGCCAGAATGCTGTTTAGGTCATCTGCCATTCTATGAGTCCGCTGTGTATCCCGCTTCCCATGTTGGATCACTCTCCTTTTTAATTCGTTCAGTTGGTATTAGCAGACATTAGTCTTGTTTATGTGATCCCTTTGACTCTTAATCCTGTCACTATGTTCAGTTATGAACTGAAACTGATACCTTTGACTAGTGAGATGGCATTGGTACATGCCACCTTGATGGGATTGAATTGGAATCCCCTGGCATGTTTCTAACTCTACTGTTTGGGGCAAGTCCGACTGAGCATGTCCCAAACTGTACATCTACCTCTCTTATTCCCATTTTTATATTTAACAGGGATCGTTTTTCAGTTAAATTTAAACACCTAAGAATAATTGTGTGTTAATTAAAGAGTATTAAGTAGAACAAAAAAAATACTAAAAGGGATAAAGTATTAAGTTGTTAACAGTCAGGACAAGAGCTGATCAAGTCACTGTTTCTCATAGTGTCCATTTCACTTCAACAGGTTTCCTTTTTGGTGCTTGGTTAGTTGTCACTGATCAGGGAGAACATATGATATTTGTCCATTTGGGACTGGCTTATTTCACTCAGCATGATGTTTTCCAGATTCCTCCATTTTTTTTGCAAATGACCGGATTTCATTTGTTTTTACTGCTGTATAGTGTTCTATAGAGTACATATCCCATAATTTCTTTATCCAGTCTTCTGTTGATGGCCATTTAGGTTGGTTCTAGGTCTTAGCTATTGTGAATTGAGCTTCATTCAGTAAACTTTAAGCTGCAGAGAGCTCTTTTATTTGCCAATTTAATTTCCTTTGGGTAAATTCCAAGGAGTGGGATGGCTGGGTTGTATGGTAGGGTTATATTCAGGTTGCTGAGGAATCTCCAGACTGACTTCCATAGTGGCTTTACCAGTTTGCATTCCCACCAACAGCGGGTTAGTGTCCCTTTTTCCCTACATCCTCGCCAGCATCTGTTGTTGGTAGATTTCTATGCGTGAGCCACTTTAACTGGGGGTGAGGTGAAACCTCACTGTGGTTTTGAATTGCATTTTCCTGATTGCTAGCGATCCTGAACATTTTTTCATGTGTCTGTTGGCCATTTGGATTTCCCATTAACAAACTCCAGAGAAAAACCATATGATTATCTCAATAAATGCAGAGAAAGCATTCAATAAAATACAACACCCTTTCATTATGAAAACTCTAAGCAAACTGGGTATAGAGGAACATTCCTCAATACAATCAAAGCAATTTATGAAAAACCCATGGCCAGCATCCTATTGAATGGGGAAAAGTTGGAAGCATTTCCACTGAGATCTGGTACCAGACAGGGATGCCCACTCTCACCACTGCTATTCAACATAGTTCTTGAAGTTTTAGCCAGAGCCATTACGCAAGAAAAAGAAATTAAAGGGACACACATTGGGAAGAAAGAAGTCAAACTCTCCCTCTTTGCAGATGATATGATTCTTTATTTAGGGGATCCAACGAATTCTACTAAGAGACTATTGGAACTCATAGAAGAGTTTGGCAAAGTAGCAGGACATAAAATCAATGCACAAAAATCAACAGCCTTTGTATACACAGGCAATGCCATGGTTGAGAAGGAACTGCTAAGATCAATCTCATTCACAATAGCTACAAAAACAATCAAATACCTTGGAATAAACTTAACCAAATATGTTAAAGATCTATATGATGAGAATTACAAAATCTTTTTTTTTTAATTTTTTTATTTTTCTTTATTTTTGACAGGCAGAGTGGACAGTGAGAGAGACAGACAGAGAGAAAGGTCTTCCTTTGCCGTTGGTTCACCCTCCAATGGCCGCCACGAACGGCGCGCTGCGGCCGGCACACCGCGCTCATCCGATGGCAGGAGCCAGGTGCTAGGTGCTTCTCCTGGTCTCCCATGGGGTGCAGGGCCCAAGCACCTGGGCCATCCTCCACTGCACACCCGGGCCACAGCAGAGGGCTGGCCTGGAAGAGGGGCAACCGGGACAGAATCCGGCGCCCCGACCGGGACTAGAACCTGGTGTGCCGGCGCCGCAAGGCAGAGGATTAGCCTGTTGAGCCACGGCGCCGGCCTGAGAATTACAAAATCTTAAAGAAAGAAATAGAAGAGAATACCAAAAATGGAAAAATCTTCCACGCTCATGGATTGGAAGAATCAATATCATCAAAATGTCCATTCTCCCAAAAGCAATTTATAGATTCAATGCGATACCAATCAAAATACCAGACATTCTACTCAGATCTGGAAAAAATGATTCTGAAATTCATATGGAAGCACAGGAGACCTCAAACAGCTAAAGCAATCTTGTACCACAATAACAAAGCCAGAGGCATCACAATACCAGATTTCAGGACATACTACAGGGCAGTTGTAATCAATACAGCATGGTACTGGTACAGAAACAGACGGATAGACCAATGGAACAGAAGAGAAACACCAGAAATCAACCCAAACATCTACAGCCAACTTATCTTTGATCAAGGATCTAAAACCAATTCCTGGAACAAGGACAGTCTATTCAATAAACAGTGCTGGGAGAACTGGATTTCCACGTGCAGAAGCATGAAGCAAGACCCCTACCTTACACCTTACACAAAAATCCACTCAACATGGAATAAAGACCTAAATCTATGACCTGACACCATCAAATTATTACAGAACATTGGAGAAACCCTGCAAGAAATAGGCAGAGGCAAACACTTCTTGGAAAAGACCCCAGAGGCACAGGCATTCAAAGCCAAAATTAACAATTGATATTGCATCAAATTGAGAAGTTTCTGTACAGCAAAAGAAACAGTCAGGAAAGTGAAGAGGCAACTGACAGAATCAGAAAAAATATTTGCAAACTATGCAACAGATAAAGGAGTAATAACCAGAATCTACAAAGAGATCAAGAAACTCCACAACATCAAAACAAACAACCCAATTAAGAAATGGGCCACGGACCTCAATAGACATTTTTCAAAAGAGGAAATCCAAATGGCCAATATTTTTCCTCTTCAAGGTATACCTAAACCCATGATAAAGAATGTAGTTCTGAAGAGTTGCTCAAATAGTTGCAAGAAACCCTAATGTTTAGGTTTCAGAAAGTTATGTCTGATAGCAGTAGGAAAAAATAATTGCTGACATTGGTATCATGACTACTCTGTGTATTTCATTATATTTTTGTATTAATGGCTAAAACAGATACAAATGGATATGGCAAAATTAAAATGCAAGCAGGAAATACTGCTAAATAATAACACACTCTCAAATGAAAATAACCAATTTGAATGTTTCAAAACATGAACAGAGGGATAGCTTGGGAACAATGCCAGCAATGTTTGTCACTATTAAAAAAATATGAGCAGTACTGTCCATGGCACAAGTATTATATGAGCTTCATTGTATAAGAAAGCTATTTGATAAAAGCCACTCACTCAATCTCCTCCACATCGTCATGCTCTAAACTTAAGAAATAGAAGTCTTACTATTCATTTCCATGTGTAAAGATATTTTGAGAGTAATAACTTCACTGAATTAGAAATTTCAGGGCTAGAGTAGAGATTATAGAAGAGGAAGAGCTGGAGAAGCAAGTAAAATCAAATCATTCTCTCCCAGAGATTTAATAATCTACTCACTGACATTTTAAATGGGCTTAGGCTCTGCTTTATTTGCCCACAACCAAAACAATATCTTAAACACTTTTTTATCATAGTATTCTATGTTTATCATTTTTAAAGACTGTAGACTTTGATATAAGCCTTCCAAAATAACAAAGAAATACAAAATCATTCTTAGCATTATGCTTTGTTAAAAAGTAACACAACTAAAATTTCATGTACATTAGTATAGAATTTTTTATAATTATATTTATAAGTATATTATAAATTTATATTCATATAAAGTGACACATAACCACAAATTTTTGTTAAGAAGTTCTATGTATTTATTTCATATTCAAGTAATAATTCCACACTGAATAAGTGGAGGGGAGCTTCTTTCTTCACCATCTGCCCTCATTCAGCTGCTAACCTGAATCACAGATATCTAGGGTATCTATAGAGTTCTTTTAAAAGATCCCTAAGAGAATTACAATAAATACTTTAATTTGGCTTCAACCTAAATTACTGCTTTCTTCATTAAGGGACTGTGTTCTAAAATCAAATGTTCAAGAGATTTCTTCCTGCTGTTCTTCACAAGGACATTAAAACTTTCCAATTAAACTAAAGATTAAAGTTAACAATGAAAAGTAAAAATAGCGGACTCACATAATTCTTTTATTCTCTGCTGATAGAGTGACTATAGCAAAGATCAAAATGAAAGGGGCCAAGGAGGGGCATCTGAATTCAATCCTGGTCTCACTACCTTTCCTCTGTCTCTCCCTGTATATCATCAAGCAGAGAAATAATAACATAAAACACAATCAAATCATTGTTTTTCATACAACAGCAACTTTCATCAATTTACCTTATAACTTTTATATTATTTCTTTTTTCCTTTTTGGCTACTCATGCTATTTTTAATGTATTTTGATTGCCACTAAGATAACTGCAGTTATTAACTAACAAAATAGCACTCTCTCTTTAAATATATTTTTAAAAAAGTATTTATTTAAGCCACAACTGAGTCATCATGTTAGATATTTACATGAAATCAATTTATGATTTATTATACTCTTTATATTTATTTATTAACTAAATTCTTATGTTACATGTGAAACTCAAACTACTGAGAATAAAGCAAGCATTTTGTTTGACCAAAAAAAAAAAACTGTCAGAAGACTGCACTGTTTAGAATGCTACTTCGTTTCCCATGGTTGTCTGATTATGCTAACTTTGGTTTGATTAGGATCTTGCTATCACTGAATATAAATCTTAACTGCATATACTCTGAGAGGCTTAGATTTTACTGTGATATGATTGGCAGTTACTTCTCCTGTGGCTTTGAGACCATAACATGAATAGTGTACAGCCTCCAGGGTACTGACAGTAGAAGGAGGTTCAACAAGTCAGGAGACTATTCAAGTGCAAAAAAAGAGCCCTATGGTTAGAAAGGAAAGTTAAATCTGAGAGACTTTTAGGAAGTAACATCCCTATTTTACAGTCAAATGGACTTGAAGCCTATGAAACATATTTGCATGGCAAGATCTGAGAAACTAGCAAAATACATCCATATAAACAAGAGGGCAGAAATAAATAAAAACATGTGACAAAAACCAAAGTTATATATCTTAAATTTAACAGATGGTAAATAGCTAATGCTTTGTTAAATCTTACTGGGAAAATTGGGTAATGGGGTAAGAGAACTGATACATAACAAAAATCATAGAAATTCTAAAGGAAACAGTTTTATTATATTTTGAGAAAATTCAAATGATTATCAGCCTTATAAAGTTAGCACTGTCCAGTTTTTTAAAGAATCTCCGAACTTCATTTGCATTACCAACTGGATCTATAAAACATATTAAAAGGGATGAAAAGCTAAGCACTAATATACAACTTGTAGAAATAGCATAATCACAAACTATATTAGTTAATTTTAAATTATTGAGATTTACTACTTGATAGTATCATTTGTCCAATAGTCAAATATAAAACAATGAGCTTCCACTACTTTTTCTTAAACAAAAGTAACTTAAGGAGCATATTAGAAAACATCAAAGTCAGAAACAGAAGATCAAGATTTACTTGTTGAATTTGCCACTAATATACGAGTACTGTGAGACTCCATGGTGAGTTATTTAACCTCTAACAATCAATTTCTTTGTGAATGACATGCAGAAAATATATGCCTACTGTTGGTGTAATGGGATAGGAACAATCTTCTGATTCAAGTTTACAGAAAAAGTTACATTTCATTTGTTTAAAAATGGAAAATATTGATGTTTTAGGAGTCAGCAACCTTAATCAACAATGTGTTAATGAGCAGGTGAGAAATTTCACAGATGTACTTAAGTTGGCTTTGGTATAGAGAACTTAGAAAGTTCATATCTAATTGATTTCACTATACCATCTTGGTTGAACTTTTGTAAGCACAACAAAAATATCACCTAGAAAGAGAACTTCAACATCAGGAAACTTTATAGCTCACTAGCAAAATCCAAGAAAAATGATGTTTTAATCAACACTCAACTTTCTGATTCGCATGGTCATAATAGTGCAGGCTGTAACAGCTATATGATACCTGCCAGTAAGATCAATACAGCTCTCTTACTTTATGTTTACTTAAGACACTGTGTGACTACAGATTTGGTTTTCCATGCAGATTATTTATCTCTGGTGAGAATTCATAAACCCTGAGCCTCTGGTTTCCTTAATATTTATACTTCCTATGGTAAACTAATAAGCAACAATCTGGCTGATTTTCTTCTCTAGTTATATGAAACTAAATATAGATGCTGGATACCAAGGTATGGCAGTTCTTAGATACTACTTTTATCTCATTACCGTAACTTCAATACTGCACAAAATATGAGTTTGCTGGAATCAAATAAAACGAAGTTATCAAATTAAATTTTCATTTGTCAAATAAAATACTATATATGTATTAACCATGAAGAACCATTTTAAACTGCTGAAAACTAAGCTTTCTAGTTCAAGATGACACACAAAGCATAGTCATTTGTTTCTTGTCCTTCCAAAGACCTCACGGATATTAGAGTACAGAATTAAAGCCAGGAGCAATCTTTTAACAGCAAAGAGAATGGAAGTAGGGCCATCAGCTGATGAGAAGTTCCAACAATAATCTTGAAGATGGAAAGCCACATTTAAATGGACTCCAGTAAAGCAGCTGATTTCTTTCCCATATATTTTAAAAATATAATCTGAGGATCAAGAAGCCCCTGGCTATAAGCACAGAGTTCCCAGCAATGAGACTTCTAGTTTCTGATACTTAAATATGAACTGATATAAATCAGAAGGGATCATGAGATACATTCAGAAAACTAACCAGCTAGAAGAAGAAAGAAGAGAAACAGAACTGTTCTAAAATAACCAGAAGAGTAATTTAACTTAAAATCATTAGGAAATTTTTTTAGTATCTTCAAATATTGAGGCTATTAACATAAAACAAGGATGCTTTAAAAAAATCAGAATAATGGGGCTGACATTGTGGCACAGTGGATTAAGCTGATGCCTACAACAGCATTCCCTACAAGCACTCGTTGGATTCCCAGCTGCTCCATTTCCAATACAGTTCCTTACTAATGCACCAAGGGAAGAAATTAAGATGTCCAAAATGCTGAGCCTCTGCCACCCATGTGAGAGACTCTGATGGAATTCCAGGCCCTTGGCTTCAGCCTGACCTCACCTGGGCTGATGTGGCCATTTGGGGAGTAAACCAGCATATGCAATCTCTCTCTCTGTAACTCTACCTTTCAAATAAATCTTTAAAAAAGCAAAAGAAAAACAAAGTAATCACAATAATAAAATTTTTATGGGAAATAAGAAAGTATTCTACAAAATAAAAATTCAGAATTGATAAAGTAGATTGTATACTTCAGAATCTACAACAAAATAGGTAGAAAATATGAACTATGCAATGACACAATTGATCAACTGGAGATATTTAGTAGCTAATTAACAATAGCACCCAAAAGGGAAAACAGAGAAAACAGAAAACATGAAATTAGCACCAAAAGAAGAAATGGACCGGCATTAGACTTCTCATCAGTTAAAATCAAAGTAGAAAATCATGCAATGTGCCTTTGAAGTTCTAAAAAAGAACAATATTTCATGTATGTATAGAATTCTAAGCACAACTGAAACATCCATTAATTTTGAGGACAAAATGTTTTATAGACACACATGTAGTTTTTACATATGTGGGAGAATACTTCAAAAAGTTTGGGTGCCGCAGCTCAATAGGCTAATCCTCCACCTGTGGCGCCGGCACACCGGGTTCTAGGGTTCTAGTCCCGGTTGGGGTGCCAGATTCTGTCCCAGTTGCTCCTCTTCCTGCCCAGCTCTCTGCTGTGGCCTGGGAGTGCAGTGGAGGTGGCCCAAGTCCCTGGGCCCTGCACCCGCATGGGAGACCAGGAGAAGCACCTGGCTCTTGGCTTCAGATTAGCACGGTGCTAGCTGCAGTGGCCACTGGGAGGTGAACCAATGGAAAAAGGAAGACCTTTCTCTTTGTCTCTGTCTCTCACTGTCTAACTCTGCCTGTCAAAAAAAAAAAAAAAAAAAAAGATTGTGGAAAGTAGAATTAAAAGGTAAGTATTTGGGTGCAAAAAAGTTGAAATCAATGCAAAAGGAATCTTCAAAAGTTCATGGAAAGGGTATTATCAAAAAAAAGTGTGGATTTCAAGAATTCTGTAAACCAAAATAAATTTACCTTATAATTCCATTTGTCATGCACCTTTTGAAGTACTGTCACATTTCATACATACACTTAAAAAACAAAAGGATATACTTGTTAATTTGTTTGAAAGAGTGCCAGAAAAGAGAGATCTGTCTCCTGTTTCATTCATCAAATGGTTGTAACAGCCAAGTTCTGGGCCAGGCTGAAGCCAGGAGCCAGGAACTCCACCCTGGTCTCTGAAGGGGTGATAGGGTCCAAGCACTTGGGCCATCTCCCACTGCCTTCCCAGGTGCATTAGCAAGGAGCTGGGTCAGAAGTGGAGCAGCCAGGACAGGAACCAGTGGCCACATGGGATGCGGGTGACACAGGTGGTAGCTTAACCCACTACACCACAACACCAGCCACTTCTATTACTTTAATAACATTATTCAAAGAGAAAAAAATTAACAAATGGAAAAAATATGGCTCAATTTTATGTTATTGGAGAGAGACAAATAATATAGATGTTTATTCTCAAGGAGCTTATGTTCCTATAAAAGAGCAAGCTAGAGAAAAGATATATAAATGACTACAAATTAAGAGAGAATAAGGTAATGTTATAAGAAGTACAAATGCTCTAGGAATTCAAAGGAATAAAGGGAATTCACAGCTGTTTGAGAGATTCCAAAAAAAAAAAAAAATAGTCAGGTTTGAAATAAACCCTGAAAGATGAGATTGGATTGAGAAAAATGGGGTGGGTGAGGTGAACAATGGTTGTTAAATGCCAAAATCAAATAGGTGAAAAGTAAAAGTGAAAAATGGTTATATTTAGAAAGTTTTTGGGAAAAAAAAGTGGAAATATGTAGCATGGGTTAAATAGTAGTATGTCTTCAATCCTGAGTATCAGCTGATGACTGGGGCGCTCTTAATGATTTCTGCGGGAGAACAGCATTATCAGAGTACTTTAGGACAGTGGTTTCCACAGCGTGGTTCTCAAACCAGAAAATTCTAGGGCCCTTTCGCAGAACCACTAAATTCAAGAACTCTACAATCTGGTTTAAGAAACCTTCAAGTAATTCTGAAGCATGTAAAAATTTGGTAACTGTTTAGAACAGTTAAGCTAACATCACTGTGTAGTGTGGATCAGAACAGAGTGATAATTAGAATGAATAGTAATTTAAATGTGATGTAATAAAGGAGAGATTTGAAGGTTATTATGGCAACAGTCTCTGTAGCCTTAGTAACAACTGAATAAGCTTGGATAAAGAGTGAAGGAAGATAGCTGTGCTTTTAGTGGCTGAATGACAGTGAAGTCCAAAGTCCTTATCTAAGAATTATTCATTTTAAATATCCTAATAAATATATTAGTCAATTAAGGAAAGGATTGGTATATTTAATTTCACATTTTCTAAGTCTCATTTAGAACTGCTTATAGATAGGTAAAAGGTTAATATCTTATTTTACTTCCTTCCTGGACCATAAACTAACACCAAATTACAACTATACACAAGCTTTCTTTCAGTCAAGAGGGAAATCTAATGAGATAATGTGCAATGCTCAACTATGGCACTGGGAAGTTATTAGGTTATCCTATTATTTCTCTATTTATGAAGTAATATCCAGAACAAAACAAAATCAAGCAAGCTCAAAGGAAAAGAGAAATTTTTAACTTTAATAGGTACAAACAGACTTAAAGACAATTATTCCAGGTATTATCAAAACAAGAATGTGAAACACTAAGCAAATCAAAAAGCAAAAACATGGGCATCACCCCTGACTCCTTTCTTTGTCTCTTTTTAAGCCCCTCTAGTAGACTCATCAGCAGGTCATGTTGACTCTACCTTTAAACCATGTCCAGGGGGGCAGGTATTGTGGCACAGTGGGTTAAACTGCTGCTTGTGACTATGGGATTTCATATCAGAGGGCTTCCTACCCATATTCCTGCCATTGCATCTGGGAAGGCACTGGAATCCAGCCCAAATACTTGGACCCCAGCCACACATGAAGGAGAGCAGGATGAAGTTCCTGGCCCAAAACTGTGAGGTTCATTTGGGGAATGAGCCAGCAGATGGAAGACCTCTCTCCATCTCTCTCTGTCACTCTGCCTTTCAAATAAGAAAATAAATGCATAAATCTTAAAAACATGTATCTGATTATTTAGATTAAAAATGCTATCTCAAAAATAATAAACAAAATATTAAGTTAAAAAATTCCTTAAAATATAACACATACCTAGATTCTGATCATTTGTTGCCAATACCAGCACCACCAAAAACTCTCCTTTGGATTACTACAACCCTTCTGTCAAACTGGTTTTGCCTTTAGTACTTTATGGTCTACTTCAGGCAAATGTAACAAATATGGCATGGCCCACAGGGTCAATCAGACTCGCCATATGTTTTTATGTTTTCTGGAAACACAGCCATAGCCATCATTCTGTATTGTCTATGGTAGCATTCATGCAGTAATGGCAGAGCTGAATGGTTGTGACAGACTACTTTATGTTCCATAAAGCCTAAAATATTTACTATCTGGTCCTTTAGAGAGAAAGCTTGCTAAGCTCCACTCTATATGCAACACAGTAGTCAGAATGATCCCTCAAGACCTAAGTCACATCATGCCATTGCTCCATCACAATCTTCCAGGCACTTTCCATTTGAAAATAGGAACTGAAGTCCTCAAACGTATCTACCTGCTGTTCCTCAGCCTCTCAAACATACACTTACTCTACAATTGCTGTTGTCCAAATCTGGAATGCACTGCCCCAGACACATGTGTTTGTTTCTCATTTAAGGTCTCTATGTAAAAACGTCATTTTCTCAGTAAGAATTTCCTTCCTACTGTACTTTAAATTTCAAATCAGCCCTACTTTGGGTCTATCATCCTTTGACACTTTATTTTTCTTCATAATAACTATCACCTAATATACTTAACTTGTCTGTCTCCAACTACAAGGAGAATGCTTGACTGCTTTGTTTTTTGTTGCATCCCTAGCACCTAGAATGGTAGCTGGCATACAGCAGACATCAACAAATATTTGCTACATGAAAAAGTCGAGGAATACTAGGTAAGGGTAAACTAGGAGATGGAATACTCAAACTTAAGACATTTATAAATTATTTTAAGGTTCAAGAGTATTTGGATTGTGGTTCTAAGTATTCATGAAGATTTGTCACTATCTTGGATCACAACACAGCCATTATTTCATGTCATATTTTTCAAATAGAGTAACTTTGTAGATAAGGCTATTAAAATTATAATTCTGGTAGAGTTGACATATCCTCACCTTATTAGCAAAATCTAACTACCTTAACTTTCCATCCCACCCTCAAATTTAGACTATAATGGGCCTGGTGCTGTGGCTCAGCAGGTTAAAGAACCGGCCTGCAGCACCAGCACCCAATATGGTTTGAGTCCTAGCTGCTCCACTTCTGATTCAGCTCCCTGCTAATGTGCCCGAGAAAGTGGTAGACCAGGAAGAAGCTCCTGGCTCCTGTTTTCCACCTGGTTCAGTCCTGGCTGTTGGGGCCATTTGGGAAGTGAACCAGTAGATGTAAGATTTTTCTGTCTCTCCTTCTCTCTGTAATTCTGCCTTTCAAATAAATAAATAAATCTTTGAAAACAAAGATTAGACTATAGAACAAAAAGGCCATCTAGCTTTCTTTTTTTTTTTTTTTATTTAGACAGGCAGAGTGGACAGTGAGAGAGAGAGAGAGACAGAGAGAAAGGTCTTCCTTTGCCATTGGTTCACCCCCCCAATGGCCGCCGCAGCCGGCGCACTGCGGCTGGCGCACCGCACTCATCCAATGGCAGGAGCCAGGTGCTTCTCCTGGTCTCCCATGCGGGTGCAGGGCCCAAGCACTTGGGCCATCCTCCTCTGCCTTCCCGGGCCACAGCAGAGAGCTGGCGTGGAAGAGAGGCAATTGGGACAGAATCTGGACTAGAACCCGGTGTGCCGCACAGAAAGGAGGAGGATTAGCCTAGTGAGCCGTGGCGCCAGCCCAGAATACTTTTACAGATGAATATTTGCAGTGGATTTATTTTTTTGTTTGTTTTTTAAAGAATTTTTTTTATTTATTTGAAAGACGTACAAAGAAAGGTAGAGACAGATCTTCCGTCCACTGGTTCACTCCCCAGATGTCCACAATGGCCAGAACTGCACAGATCCGAAGCCAGGAGCTAGGAGATTCTTCTGGGTCTCCCAAGTGGTCCATCTTCTGCTGTTTTCCCAGGCCATAGCAGAGAGCTGAATTGGAAGAGGAGCAGCCGGAACTAGAACCGGTGTCCATATGGGATGCCAGCTTATCTTTCTTTCTTTCTTTCTTTTGAACAGGCAGAGTGGACAGTGAGAGAGAGAGAGAGAGAGACAGAGAGAAAGGTCTTCCTTTGCTGTTGGTTCACCCTCCAATGGCCGCCACGGCTGGCGCACTGCGGCCGGCGCACCGCGCTGATCCGATGGCAGGAACCAGGTGCTTCTCCTGGTCTCCCATGCAGGTGCAGGGCCCAAGCACTTGGGCCATCCTCCACTGCACTCCCTGGCCACAGCAGAGAGCTGGCTTGGAAGAGGGGCAACCGGGACAGAATCTAGCACTTTCTAAGGCAATTTCTAAGGCAATTGTTCCATGTTTTTGTGTCTGAGGGTCCAGATGACTTCTGTTCTCTTGAAGGGTGTTATCTTATTAGTTATAAAATTTAGGGATGATAGAGTGAATTAGCTTCACTCATTAAGGAATAAACTGTAAGTCTGTATTCAAAGTTGCCTTCTGAATCTAGATATAACAATCTGGCATCATTTTCATTGCAAATTGTAACCAAGCACACAGCACCACAGAAGACATTAATAATACTATCATCACAAAGCATCCATGTCACTTTTTTTTTTTACCCCAGCCCTTAAGGCTATTCTCAGAGTATCCCTTTACCAGCTTCTTTTCGGCCTATTAATACTGGCTTTCCTTAAAATGAACATTTTATTTACAACTTTATAAATCAAATGCCAAGCAATCAGCTAGTGCAGTAATTCTTTTAATAACATTGATTCTAAGTGGAATTAAAACTCTGGCAAAACACATTTTTTTTTCTTACCAAATTAGGGGGTAGAAGATTAAAAAAAAACCACGCAAATCCAGTGTTAGTGTTTATGTAAGTACTTACACAGTACTGCTTAGGCACTTAGACTCTGAAACAGAATTCCAGGAACTTCAGAAGTTCAAGGAAAAATAAATATTCTATATTCTGAGAAAAGATGGTACTGAGAACTTAAAAGCCACATTTAATAAAGAGTCTCAGTCACCACGCTCCCCACCTAATTCTTCAAAAGAGAGGAAAGAAAAGCAGCCTTCTCTAAAGTTAGTATCTACTTGGCAGATGCACGTCACTGTATTGACTATATTGTCTCATTTCTCTTCACTGGCAAAAGTGTTTCACAGTGTTTTTTTAATCATAGAAGAAATAGGTTATTTATTTTGAAAAGCACAGAGTGGATATCTACTTCTCAGCTGAGGTACAGTCAGACTTTTGGACTTTGTTTATTAACAAAATCATTAAAAAACGAGATAATACACATTTTCCAGGAAATTTTTCAAGACCCCTTCCATTTATTCTCTTCCATCTACCACCATATGTTTAATTTTCTATGTTAATACATACAAAGTTATACACACCACATTGGATGCACTGTTATTTAAAATTCTCATTAAAGAATAAATATGCAGTCATTTCTTTTTTAGGTTGTTATTTTTCTTAATTTATTATTATTATTTTTTAAATATATGAGTATAGAAAGACATTGCTAACAACCCACTTATTTGAAATTCAATGTTTACCTAAAATTTTCTCTCAGGATTCTTTTGTCTTTTTTTTTTAAGATTTATTTATTTATTTGAAAGGCAGATATACAGGGAGAGAAGGGGACAGAGAGAGCGAGAGTGAGAGAACGAGAGAGATCTTCCATCTGCTGCTTCATTTCCCAAATGGCCTCAATGCCTAGGGCTGGGTCAGGTTGAAGCCCGGAGCCAGGAGCTTCCTCCCGGTTTCCCATGTGGGTGTAAGGGGCTCAAGCACTTGGGTTATCTTTTGCTGTTTTCCCAGGCACATTAGCAGGGAGCTGGATCAGAAGTGGAGCAACTGAGACTCAAACCAGCACCAATATAGGCTGTCAGTACTGCAGGCGGAGCTTAACCTTCTATGTGACAGTGTCAGCCCTATTTGTTACTTCTTATCCAGCCTTAGAAACTGGTTGGTTATTGGGTGTGAGGAAAACAATATGAATATAATTCCAAAACATTTTTTATTAGATTAACAGTAGGGAACAGAAAATGAATGGGACAAATCTCCCCAGCCCACAATTAGAACAGGAGTGAGAAACGTAAGAAAATGAGAGAAGAGAAGAGTTCTATCTTGTATTTGAGTTTTCAGGGTTTGGCAGGAAATGTGTGTCCATTCAAATAAACCAGCAGTCCGTTAGAAAACAGAAATCTAACATTCTGGATTCTTGATTCCTTGCCTTTAAAATCCTCAGCATGACTAGCCAATATATTATCAACCCTCAACTCTCCAGACACCTAGAAAACCTCACTGATCCAGTAAAATTAAGTTTATTAGATTTAAACGCAGTGAGGGAGAACAGTAGACAAAAGACATATAAGAATATTTACAAGGTTTTATGGGATCAGGCAAATTGGACCAATTTAATCAAGGTCTTGCAAAAATGGGGAACTGCTTAGCATTGGGCTAAGTTATGATGAAATAGCTTTGGATTGGTAGACACAATGAAATGAAGTCCTGAAGCAAGTCTCATTGAGCCAAGAATCTTGATAAACAAGAAGTTTTAGTTGTTTCATAGCCAGTAGTATTTCGCAGAGCAAGTAAACTATGTGTGTTTTTAATATTCTTTTCACAGTGGCAGGGAAGTAGGTCTGAACCCAGAATTGTTTAACACAGAAACATTCTGTGGGTGTCAGGCACTCAAACTTCATAAGTTTAAAAGGCTTTTCATATTTACTTATTAGCATTTTAGAATGATTTAAAGTATTTATGAATTATTAAAATTAAATGGGTATTCTAAAATGGACAATATGCTGGAGTCGTCAAAGTAAATTTGGAAAATAACCAGAAACAAGGTTAGTTTGCTGGTGCTATCATATGAAACAACATTGATTGTAAAATCCACTTTTCAAAGCAAAAAATTCATGTAAGAAAATGTAGAAATTGCCCTATCATAAAATATAGGTGAGAAATTTATAGAAAAATCTTAAATTGCTTAAGAATTTGATTATATGGCCAAACACAAAATATCATTGTTTTAATTAAATTGTCAAGTTGTTAAAAAAAATACGAAGATTTTTTCCAGTAGGTTTTAAAGTACTATGTGTATTTAGAGAAGAGGTTCAATTTCTGAAGAGTTTTTAATATGTTCTGTGTGGATTAAACTGTTCTGCATAATGTCTCAGAAGGAATATGCCCTGTAAACCTGGTCAAAGAAAGACTAACTGACATGCCATGATTTACTTATATACCTATGATTAAATAAAGGATTATTTGATGCTAGAGACTTATAACTGAAATGACAGGAAAACAGATGAATTATTTTTATAGCGGTTCAAAATTAAAAGTAAACAAGAATGATTAATTCACTTTCATAAAGTTTTATCTTTTAATCTAAATTGCCTTGAGAATTATCAGGTAGCACTGTAATTAACCAATTTTTATGTTAAATATAAATTCTGTAATTTTGTAGAATAAAATAGATCACATTGACCCACTGGGTATATAAAAAATTTATGGGGCCGGCACTGTGATGTAGTGGTTAAAGCCGCCGTCTGCAGTGTCGGCATCCCATATGGGCGTCCATTCGAGTCCCAGCTGCTCTACTTCAGATCCAGCTCTCTGCTATGGCCTGGGAAAGCAGTAGAGGATGGCCCTTCTCCTTGGGCCCCAGCACCTGTGTGGGAGACCTGGAGGAAGCTCCAGGCTCCTGGCTTCAGATTGGCACAGCTCTGGACATTGCGGCCATTCTGGGGAGTGAACCAGTGGATGGAAGACCTCTCTTTACTTCTCTGTAACTCTGCCTTTCAAATAAATAAATAAATAAATAAATAAATAAATAAATATTTTAAAAAACCCTTAAATTTATAGAATCAAAGCAAAATAATCAATTTAAATGTATATAAATAATGTATAAATATGTTAATTAGTTTGTAATACCCCAAAGATGGCATTTAGAGATGGTTATCTTTGGTAGTTCCCTATCTTGCTATTCATAATGCTATTCTAAATTTTTTAAAATAGCAGCTTCTTTGGTGGTTCCCGCTGTATTTTTTCTGCCTTTTGGCATTATTTATTTATGTATTTGTAATCTGTGTGTATCTCATAAACACATTATGGACACAGTAATTCTTCCCTCTATACCCGCTCCCCCACCCTGCTTCCTGCTCTCTCTCCTGTTTTATCGAGAAAGAGAAATAAAGAAGAAAAAAAAAAGTACAAATGGAGTAGAAAAAACTGAGAGGTGTTCCTCAACAGTCTGTACAAGGGCTGATGCATGTTATTGCTTCTCAAAGGGGATTTCACTTTTATTTTTCTTTCGCCCTCTGCCTTCCTCTTTTCCCTTCCTTCCTCCCTCTTCTTTCCATTTCGAAACTTAATTGTCTTTAAAGCAGAACCCCAAGGATGATACATCTTTTGTGGGCTCTTAGATGTAACTCTAACTTATGAGACAAACTAATATCCTCCTTTTAATATACTAAAAGGAACTGGTCTTGAGAACAAGTTTTACTGTTAAGTTTCACAGTACAACCCTTTGGGGACAGGGGTCCTGAGTGTTTAGTTAGTGCATAGTGGCTCTTGTTTACTTAACAAATAATACGTATGACATCAGTAATCACCCAAGACCCTTGGCATGATCTGCTTCAGCTATGAAAGCCATTTGGATCCCCTACCTAGACAAGGCCATATGCAAAGTGGAAGTTATCTACTTCCTTCAGAGAAAAGTCCACCCTTAATCTACCCAAGGGAAATGAAATCAGCATATGAAAGAGCTGTATGTACCTCCATGTTTATTGCAACTCAATTCATATGGAATCAACCCAAATGTCCATCAACTGAAGACTGGATAAAGAAATGTACACCATGGAATACTTCACAGCAGTAAAAAACAAACAAACAAAAAACAATGTCAGGGCATTTGCAACAAAATGGACAAAACTGGAAAACATCATACTTAGTGAAACAAGCTATTCTCAATATGTTTTCCCTGATATCTGATAACAAATAGAGCACCTAAAAGGCAACATATAGAAATGAAATTTGCACTATGAGAAGCAATCATTTTGAAGAGCCTTTCTCTTGACTGTTGAGGAACAGCTTTTTATTCTATATTTTTGGTTATCTTTCCCCTTCTTTTCCTTGATAACAGTCTCCTTATCTTTTTTTCCATATAAATCATTGAAATCTATACTTAACATAGAGTTAATCATATATGTATAAAGTTAATTGAAAATAGATCTTAGTAAAGAATAAGAGTGAGAATAAGAAAGGGAAGAGAAAGCAGAGATATGGTGGGAGGGTGGGCATGGTGGGAAGAATTACCAAGATCCTAAAACTGTAATTTTGAAATGCATGAAGGGTGTAAGTGCAAAGCATTATCATCATACATACTTCCCCACAAAGTCACTTCTAAGGCCACAGGACCCCAACACCCCTTAAGCTGGCTGATAAAAATAGCAGCTTAAGTATTACCATTATTTTAACATAAACATACTCCCTTTTTTATGAATTATATATAATGAGGCTTGACCTCTTAACCTTTCAGTACTTTTTAGGCAGAAGAATATTCTCTTAAATAGCCATAGTACAGCTATTAAATGTAGGAAAGCTAACATTGATACTGTATTTTTATTTACTATACAGTCAATTTTCTTACTACTTCATTTATCTCAGTGATACTTCTTATAATACTTTCATTCTCCAGTAAAGGATGCAACCCAGGATCACGTATTAAATTTGATCAACATGCCTCTTTTTTATTTTTAAAGATTTGTTTATTTGAGAGGGATATATTACAGAAAGGCAGAGGCAGAGAGAAAGAGGTCTTTCATCCATTGGTTCACTCCTCAAATGGCTGCTAATAGAGCACCTAAAAGGTAATCTACAGAAGTGAAATTGACACTTTGCAATGCAATGACTTTGAACAGCCCTTCTCTCCACTGTTGAGGTACAGTTTTTTTTTTTAATTTATTAGTTGTTGAACTCTTAGTGTAGGGGTAATCTTATGTGTATAAAGACAAAAAGATCTTAGTGAAAAGTAAGAATGGGGGGGGGCGGTGTTGTGGCACAATAGGTTAATCCTCTGCCTGCAGCCACGGCATCCCCTATGGGCACCGGTTCAAGTCTGGCTACTCCTCTTCTGATCCAGCTCTCTGCTATGGCCTCAGCAAGCAATACAGGATGGCTCAAGTGCTTAGGCCCCTGCACCCGATTGGGAGACCTGGAAGAAGCTCCTGGCTCCTGGCTTCAGACTGGCACAGTTCCAGTTGTTGCAGCCATTTGGGGAGTGAACCAGTAGATGGAAGACTTTTCTCTCTGTCTCTCCCTCTCACTGTCTGTAATTCTACCTCTCAAATAAATAAAACATTAAAAAAAATAAGAGTGGATATAGGAAAGGGTAGAGGAAGAAGGGCGGGGACTTGGGTGGGAGGATGGGAATGGGGGGAAGAATCACTATGTTCCTAAATTTGTATATATGAAATACACAAAGTTTGTATACCTTAAATAAAAGGTTTCTAGGTTAAAAAAATAAGGTTTATATATTTAGTTCATATAGCATTCAGTATGTGGGATTTTTTCAAAAGCTTTTATGACAAACCCACAGCCAAAAAACTTAAAGAATGAAAGCTGAAAACATTTCCCCTCAGATCTGGACCAACCAAAGATTCCATTTTCACCACTTTTATGTAATAATATTTGAAGTATTAGCAAGAGCAATCAGGGAAGAGAAAGAAATAAAGGGCATCAAAATTGGAAAGGAGGAAGTAAAAATATCCACATTTCCAGATGACATGACTTTGTACAGGAAAAACCTATATACGCCATAAAACACACACACACACACACACATTAGAACTGATAAATTAAATCAGTAAGATTACTGATATAAAATTAACATACAATAAATGGTGGCATTTTTATACTCAATAATGATCTTGCTGAAGGTAAAATCAAGAAAGCAACTCCATTCACAATAGCATCAAAAATGTAAACATTTAGGAACAAATTAGACCAAAGAAGCAAATGATCCCTCCACTGAAAATATGAATCACTGATGAAAGAAATTACTAAGGATACAAAAAAACAGTAAAAGATGCTCCTTGTTCATGAACTAGAAGAAGTAATACCATTAAAATATGCATAATGGGGCTGGCGCTGTGGCATAGTGGGTAAAGCCACTGCCTGCAGTGCTGGCATCCCATGTGGGCAATGGTTCGAGTCCCGGTTGCTCCACTTCCTATCTGGCTTTCTGCTATGGCCAGGGAGGGCAGTGGAGGATGGCCCGAGTCCTTAGGCTCCTGCACCCATGTTTCGGCCCAACTCCAGCCATTGCAGCCATCTAGGGAGTGAATCAGATCTCTCTCCCTATCTGCCTCTGCCTCTTAACTCTGCCTTTCAAATAAATAAATACATAAATAAATAAATAAATCTTTTTTTAAAAGTCCATAATATCTAAATTAATCTGCAGATTTAATTGGATCTCTATCATAATACCAAGGAGATTTTCTATAAAATTAGAAGAAATAATCCTAAAGTTCAAATGGAGCCACAAAAGACCCAGAATAGCCAAAGCAATCCTGAGGAGGCCTCAAGATACCTGATTTCAAAGCTATAATAATTAAAACAAACATAGTATTGGGCTGAAAACTGACACACAGATCAATGGAACAGAATAGAAAGCCCAGAAATTAATCTATATACATATAGCCAACTGATTTCTGACAGAGAATACACATTGGGAAAGGACAATAGTCTTTTCAATAAATGGTTCTGGCAAAATGGATATGTATAAGTAGAAGGACACCAGATCCCTACCTCTCACCATATAAAAAAATCAACTCAAGATGGAGCAAAGGCCTAAAAGTTAAGACCTGAAAGTATGAAATTCCTAGAAGAAAACATAAGGGAAAATCTTCAAGATGTTGATGTAGGCAATGATTTTTTTACATAAGACCCCCAAACCATAAGCAACAAAAGTAGAACTAGACAAATAGGACCATATTGCACTCTTCACAGCAAAGGAAACAATCCACAGAGTAACATGACGTCTGACAGAGTAGGAGAAAATATTTGCAAGCTACTTACCCAAAAGAGGATTGATGTCCAGAATATGTCAGGAACTCAAAAAACTCAACAAACAAAAAAACTAATCAATCCAGTTCAGACACGAACAAAGGACCTAAATAGACTGTTCTCAAAAGAAGAAACACAAAGGCCAACAAATACATGCAAAAATTTTCAGTGTCACTACCATCAGGAAAATGCAATCAGAACCACAAAGTGATATCACCTCTACCTATCAGAATGGTTATTACAAAAAATAAAGTAACAAATGCCTGCAAAAATATGGAGAAAGGGGAACTCTTTTTTTTTAATTAATTGTTTTTTAAAAAGATTTATTTTTATTATTTATTTTAAAGTCAGAACAAGAGAGAGAGAGAGAGAGAGAAGCAGAGAGAGATCTTCCGTCTGCTGCTTCACTCCCCAAATGGCCACAAAGGCCAGGGCTAGGCCAGACTGAAGCCAGAAGCCAGGAGCTTCTCCAGGTCTCCCTAGTGGATGCACAAGCCCAATCACTTGGGTCATCTTCTGCTGCTTTCCCAGGAGCATGAGCAGGGAGTTGGATTGGAAGTGGAGCAGCCAGGAATTCAATTTGTGTCCTCATGGGATGCCCGTGTTGTGGAGGGCAGCTTTATCCACTACCCTAAAATGCTGGCCCCAAAACAGCAACTCTTAAATGTTGCTGGTGGGATGCAAATTAATACAGCCTCTATGGAAAATAGTATGGAGTTCCCTACAAAACAAAACAAAACAAAACAAAACAAAACAAAACAAAACAAAACAAAACTCTAGAAACAGAACTACCATATGATCCAGAATTTCCATTCCTGGGTGTATATTCAAAAAACAAGAAAACATTGTACTAAAGTAGTGCCTGCTCCATCTTGATTATCTCTCTTTTTTGTTGTTAAAGACTTGTTTATTTATTTGAAAGGCAGTTATGAGGGGTACAGACAGGGAAGGGAGAGAGAGGTATGTTCCATCTGTGAGTTCATTCCCCAGATGGCTGCAACAGCTAGGGCTGGACCAAGCTGAAGTGAGAAGTCAGGAACACCATCCTGGTCTCCTACATGAGTGACAGGGAAACAAGCACTTGGTCCATCATCTGTTGCCTTCCCAGGTGCATTAGGAGGGATCTGGATTGGAAGCAGAGTAACCAGAACCCGAATCTGCACTCTGATATGGGATGATGGAATTGCAAGCAGTGGCTTAACTCACTATGACATAATGCCAGTCTCATCCATCATATTTATCACAGCATTGTTTGCAATAGCCAACATATGGAATCAACTAACATGTCCATCACCAGATGAATGAATAAAGAAAATGTTATGATATACACACATGCACACATACACACAATGGAATACTATCCAGCCATAACAAAGAATAAAATCCTGCAAATTGCAGCACAGTAGATGGAACTATAGGATATCATGTTACATGAGATAGGTTAAACAGAGAAAGACAAATACCATATGGAGGCATTTAAAAAAATAAAATCAATATGAATACAGAATGTTGATTACTAGAGGCTGAGAGGGGCAGAAGTGATACAGGAAGTTCAGCTTTTTTAAAAAATAAGAGAAAAGCCAGGTAAAATTAATCAATTGTCACAAATATATCATACTGATATGTTAATAACAGGGAAACTTGAGTGTAGGGTATATAGGAACTCTGTAATACTTCATACTTTTTGTTCTGTGAATTTAAAACTATTTTGAAATAAAAGGTTTATGTAAAAAATATTTTTAAAAAATAAAGTATTATAAAAATTCCAAACCACACTTAAAATAAAACCACATAAAAAGCATAAAAATCACCTTTACAGAAGGGATTTTCATCATTTCAAAGTTTATTCACTTAATTCTCTTTATTACCTTAGCCCCTACTATCCTAACACTGCATCCTCAAAAGTTTAAGATCTGTTAGTTGATAAATCTCTCTCCAAAACACAAACACTATTGACTACTGGAAATGATGTTTTTGGATATTATAGTACATCATTATTCTGGCTATCTCTCATTTTCTATACTCTTACGTCTCCTCTAATAACCCGCGGTTAGCCTTTTGATTTGCACCCTTTTAAAAATTCTGTTAGTTTACTTCCCTCAGGGCTTCAAACAACTGATCCATACATTAAAAAGGCAGCAACAACATTTCATTTTTAAAATCAAAGGAATGATTATGCAATAATGCTAATTTTTTTCTCTCTCTATAAAACAAACATGTCAAATGCGGGGGTTGGAGGGTGGGGGAGTGGGCAGAGTGTTGGAATCTGGAGATTTGCAAGAGTCCCAAGTCCTGTCTGCAACTCAAACTCTCACCTCTTAAGTACCTAGTTTCTGCATCACCAGGAAAGAGAAGATTAAACGAGTTACACACTGTATCCACAGTTTTTTTTTTCCCCAACATTCTAGTTCATTTTAAAAAAAATTATTTATAACTTAATGTGGTTCTTTTTGGCCTTTATCACCATTGCAATGACTCGTGTAAAAATTTGGCCAGTAGGGGGTGGGGAAGATAGAGGAAGATTTTCCAACACTGACCAACATAATATTTCAGATAATGGTTTCAGAAAGATAGTTCTTTGAGGTTCTGTGAAAATACGTCAACTTACTAACCTGTTAACAACAGCAAAATAACTGAATAAACAAGTTTTATTTATGGAGACTTGTTTGAATCACCATTTGATGATACATGTATCTGTTCCAAAATTTACTATTTAAATACTTTCTAAAGTAAGACATCAATTCACACTTTTTCTAACATTATTGGTAGTTATTCAAAATGATTCTCATTTCCCCCGCTTTGTATTTCTAATATAAAAGCTGTAGCTTTAATTTTTTTCTGTTCAGTTTTTATATTTTATGTAGTTTGGTTTAATATAGCAGTTTCTATTTCAACATCTTCTAACTTAAGTAATCTTAACCATTTGTCCTAGTAATATCATATCCTCAAGCTAAAACCTAAAGATTACATGATTATTTTTAAGGCCTTCATTTCTATATATTAATAATATATTTAATCAGAATAAACTATAAAAAATAAAGTTTGGCTTATAGAGATCATTCCATTTCCAGTTACTTTAATGTCTGAATAAAAAAATACAAGTTTACCTCAAGAAAAAACATAATTAAGTAGGACCCCAGAAAGAACATTTTTGGCTAAAGAATTTTTTTAAAGTGATCATTTGGGAACATACTAGCTTGCTCTTTCCTTGCTGTATTGTCTAAATATTCAAGGCTTCTACCATACTTCATAGTTACTATAACATGCCAAATATATTTCTGTTTTTATGCCTCATTGATGCAGGCCTTTTCTCTACTTAGAATATACTTGTTTTGCTTTAGTTGTTCATTTAAATTTAACTTACTCTTTCAGACCCAACTGAAATGTTATACTGCCCCTGGGCAGAATAAATCAATATCCCCTCTGCCTTCCCACAGAATTTTGTTTATAATTTCATTATGGCTTGCTATTCATTTTTATTCTTATTACAATGATTTATTTTCATACCCAGCTCCATTAGATTGTATGATTTTGAAGGTAGGACTATATATGTGTTTCCTCTGAAAATTTCTCTTGCCAATTGTAATCTAGTACTCACAATGCCTAATGTGTTTGGTCATTTAAAAGCTTTAGAAGTTATCAGCTGATATATAAAACTGCACATATTTAAGGCGCACATATGATATTTTGATATATGTATACATGATATAATATTCAAATCAGCGTAAAAGTATCAGTGTTCTCAAGTATTTATCATTCACTTATAGTGAAAACATTTAAAATACTTTCTCTGATTTTAAAACAATACACACATATATGCAGTCCGTTATCATTGCTGGTCATCTTTCTGTGCACAGAATGCCAGATTTTCCTTCTCCTATCAAATTTAGAACCTATTAATTACCTTCAGCCATTCCTTCCTCCCCCCAACTTTCCTCAGCCTCTGGTAACTACCTTCTACTCTCACTTTCTAAGAGATCAATTTTTTTTTTTTTTACTCTACACATGAGTGAAATTAATAGTACTATTCTTTTCATACCTGGCTAATTTCCCTTTTAGCATACTGACCCACAGTTCCATCCACACTGCCACAAATGACAGAACTGCGTCCTTTTTTATGGCTTAATAGTATGTCACTGTGTATACGTGCCACATATTCTTTACCCATTCATAAACGGATAGACACTCAGGTGATTCTATTTTGGGGTATTGTGAAAAATGCTGCAATAAATACTGGAGTGCAGAAGTTTCTTCCACAGACTGATTTCACCAAGGCACACTGACCTTTCATCTTCTATTTTGACAAAAAATATTTAGTTCCTAAATGCATATGTTTAATTCTTTAACTTTTTATTCACAGTTAAACATGAATTGTCTATGTGTTAATGGTTATTAGATTTAGTAGCAATTAAATAATATAAAAATGGGAATGGAAAGGTCCCTTTGTATATAAAACTTAAAACCTGACTTCTGATTAGTTGACTAACTTTAAATACATAAAGTATGCATTGCCTTTCAGGATAAATCAGCTGCTACTAGCATTTAAAGAGAACTTTATAAACATAGTAAGACAGGCATTGTTTAACTGTTAGATCATTCTATACTTTAACAGATTGTTTTAAAGGAAAAATATCTGAACTAAACTATTTTTAGATAAAGATTCTCTTTTGAACTCCACTTACTGTAAATACTTTAAAACTAAGGTTTCAGTAACTATTTTCTACAAGTTTAATACATGTTAGACCACTCCATATATGAGCAAATCTTATTTTGAGATGTCTCTAAAGCGTGCTTACTATTACAATGAAATCATTTTATTTACTTTTTTCTTGAAAATAATTATAACACTATAATTCTAATATTTGTTTCTAGATCTAAAAATCATTCTCTAAAAATTTAATGTTTGTAAAATACACACAGAAAAGGTGCCATAAACTGCCTGATGGGTTCCTTAGGCTATAGTATCATTTATTACAAGACAAATGTTCCTACCAAAATGTCACAATGTATAGTGTGGATTTTTTTCCTCCCATGTTGAAATTCCTTGGTTTCCATTTAAATGAATATTGCCATGCCATATAATATCATCCCATCTCTAGCCTTAGGTCTCTAATGTTATGTTCCAATCTGCTCCTTCATCTTTCTCTATCGTTACTTAAAATATGTTCTTGAAAAATCATATTCTGCTACCCCAATTCAATTGTCCTATTTCTAATATCCTCTGCCAAGTATGCACAGGCAAATTTAATGTTTAGAGACATGCTATAGAACAACAAAAACAACAAGAAAGGTTGGAAAAATAAATCAAATCTATAAACCTAAAGGGCATATTTTTGTGCTGCAAAGTAACATTTCAAAGGATGAGTCAACTGAAATATTTTTTAAAAATTTAGTAGTTCAAAGGGAGTCATTCTAGCCACTGTAAATTAGATTAGATGGAAAAACAAAAATACTGAACATTATTCATATAAAAATTATAGCCAAGTGTGTCATCTGACTAAAGCTTATTGATCTCCAAGACACAAATTCACTCACTCCAGCAATGCAGGGGTATTTTAAAGTCCTCTTTACCAGTACAACATAATTTCGAAACCTCAAATTGTTTTTATTTGTTTTCCTACTAAAGCCTCAGTAATGCTATAGCAATTTGAGGATCAGAATCTGTTTTAGATCTTCAAGGTCTTAGTTTAAAAAACTCTAAAGTAACTCAATATTAACTACTCATTCCATTTTCATCAAGCTAAAAATGACAACTCAAAGCACTTCAACTACCAATCCTACTTGTGATGTGCATACACACACACACACACACACAGAATTGAATACTATAATATTCAAACAAAAAACATTATTTTAACACGTCAAAGAAAAACGATTCCCTAAAAATACACATAGAATCGGATTTTGCCAGTATACATAAAATGTTTCACACAATGCCTGAAACCCAACTGTATGTTCATAAAAGTTAACCTCTATTATTAATGCTATTATTATTATTATTACTAACTAATGTGATCAGACTTAGATTGAAAGTTATTCTATGACACAAGTATTTTGTTGTGTCAGACTAAGAACCGTGGATTCTATCAAAACTTCTTGAAGCTTTTAAATTACTTAACAGTGTTTTTTAATTCTAGTAAGCATGATGGGTAATAACTACTGGTTGTTACTACTTATTTAACTAATTTGTGGTAGTTATTTATCTAATGGAATTCATTCTATCACCAATAAATTTTGTTTAGAGACTTAACAACTTATACTTGCTAAAATCTCCTTTGTTACCACATCGTCAAATACATCAATGAGTAACATAACAAAATGATGAATGATTCTGCTCTTACAGTTATGAACCCAAGACAAATGATAACAACTGCTTTACCTTCAGGGGCATCTGCATCACATCTCTTTGGCACAGAGAGGGTTGAGTTGCTTTTATGGTCATCAAAAGTTATATTGCTCTGAAAGAATAAAATATAATTAAAAGACAAATATTACAATAACAGATATATCTGGAGAGAAAAAGTAATCACATTGTGAATTTTATGCCATTTTCTATTAACTACATTTATCTAATATTCTAAAGAGTAAATTTTAAACAAAACTGCAATTAAAAGAAAAAGTGTAAATTTAACACTAGGCTTTGTGAAACAATCCTTTAGGTCCTCTCTTGAACCATAAGGCTTCTTCACAGAATAAAAGAGTTCCACTTCTAGTCCAACCATGGCATCCCGACTGCAGCAAGCAGACTGTCTGTCTATGAAGACGGCATAATCTTCTTTCATTTATTCAGTATGTAATAAGCAGGACCCAGTGAACTAGGTGCAAGGGATGAGCAAGGAGAGAATGAAATGTCAAACAAGTGAGAAATATTGTGCAGGTGATCTAGCGTGGTGTTTCCCAAACTCAGGTCAGACATGGACTTCCATCATGACCTGTGTGTTATCTGTTCCACCTACACTTTACCAAATATTTCTCAATGAATTAGCCTCTTAAATACTTAGTAATATTATATAAGACATTGTTTGGGGGTTCAATGTTTAGTGGTTTTTTTTTTTTTTTTTTTTTGCTTGTTTCTGATTAAATGTTCTAATAAAGAAGGAATGGGGGAAGTAAAGGAGTGATCTTGGACTGGATTAATACTTCATTAAAGTAATACTTGAACTAGAACTTGAAGTATAGATGTGGTTTACATTTTTATGAAGTAGAGCAGGAAGAATTTTAGGAAAGGGAAACAAATTAAACAAAGGTTAAGGGGTTGGTGTTGTGGCACAGCTAGTTAAGCCACAGCTTGGGATTCCCACATCCCATAATAGAGTGCCAGTTCCAGTCCTGGCTACTCCACATTAGCTTCCTGCTCACGTGCCGGGTAGGCAGTAGATGATGGCTCAAGTATGTGACTTGCTGCCTCCCACATGAGAGACATGGAAGGAATCCCTGGCTCCTGCCTTCCACTTGACCAAGCCTGGGTTGTTGTGGACATTTGGGGAGAGAATTAGCAAATGGAAGATATCTCTGTTTCTGTTGCTTTGCCTTTCAAATAAATAAATACTTTTAAAAACACAAAAAGGTTGAATTATTTTTGGCTAAAATATTTTAAATTGTTTGATTAAAACTAAGAGGTCAACATCGTCAGGAAATCACTGGAACAGATATGAGGATATGCATCATGTTGAAAGAAAGCTCAGTTATCTGCAGATAAAACACTTATAAAGCTTCTCCTATAGGACTCATAGTAGCAATGAACAGACACATGGTATTCACCAAAAATGTTATTGGTTGTCATATTATTAAAATTATTTCAAACATTATTTTAAAAGAAATAGTATGAGTTTTAATAAAGTACTGACATAAATCTCAGTGGTTTAGCACCATGGGATCCATTGAAGGAATGATTATAATGAAAATCTCTGGGTTATTTTTAAAAACAACAGTATAAAACAAATACAAATATTCTCAAAAGTGGAATGAAAAACACTTCTAGCAAATTAAATTTAATCTGGTGAATTAGTAGGCCAGGTATTGTAATTAAAATTTGATTTTCAATACTCTTATCTTTATATTATCTAAATAATTGAGTTATAAATATTGCACTTACCTCTATTAAGTAATTTTGGCTTCCATACATGACATACTGGGGAGCAAGACTATAAATCATATAGCTGGTGTGAAGGACAATAAGCAGAAGTATCATGCACAGAAATAAAAGTGCTTGGGGCCTGGTTCTACCCCTTCTGATTTTATATAACTGGAAGAAAAGACAGTGACAAATTTTTAGCAATATATTTTACTTGCCCTTGTGTTATGAGGAATAATTTACACAGCTCAACCATCTTTTTTCTAAAATAAATACCAAGTATTCTTAGTTATTCCAAATAATTAAAAGAATGAAAAATACAATTCCTTTTCTGAAAAGCTTTTAGATTTAGCTTTATGTTTATTTTAAAATAATGGCAATGCATCTATATAAAAAGGATCCTATAAATGCTCCATGAAAAACCCAGGACATAGAGACTATATTAGTATTCACATAGTCGGCTTCCAGACAAACCTAAAATTACTGTGTAAGAGCATCTGCTAGAAAATTATAGAGCTATAAAGAATTCTGAAATATCTCTAGTTCTATCCAAAGATTAAATATCTGAGTTTAAATTAGAACTATTAGTGATATATTTTATATATTCACAACTTACTTAATACTACAAAATAAGAACAGATGTCTCAATTATAAACACTCAATTCTATAAAATACCCATGACATCCTCATATTTCAGTCTTATAAATTTTGTTATAAAATTTAGTTTATGATAATTTACAATAATCTGACAACAGATATTTTCATGTATGTCTGTACTAAAGAGGAATAAAAATACACAGTAACTGGGTTGAGTGTTGTAGCAATCAGGATGCCATTTGTAATGCCCATATTCCATATCATAGTGCCTAGGTTCAAGTCCCAGCTCCACTTCTGATTCCTAATGTGCACTTTTGGGTCCTTGCCACCCATGTCAGAGACCTAGATTGAGTTCCTAATTCCCTGCTTCAGGCTGGCTGTCTTAGCTATTGTAGACATTTGGGGAGTGAACTAACTGAGGGGAGATCTTTGTCTTCTTTTTGCTGCCTTTGAAATAAATAAATAAACTATTTCCCCTCCCAAAGATTTATTTTATTTATTTCAAAGGCAGCGTTGCAGAGACAAAGAGGGAGAGGGGGAAAGGGGAAGAGAGAGAGAGGAGAGAAAGAAAGAGAAAGAGAGAGAGAGAGAGAGAGAGAGAGAGAGAGAGAGAGAATATCTCCTATTTGCTGTTCACACCCCACATGTGCACAATAGCCAGGGCTGGGCCAAGCTACATTGGAAACCAGGAGCTTCTTCTAGGTCTCCCACGTGGGTGCAGGGGTCTAAGCACTTGGGCTGTCTTCTGCTGCTTTCCCAGTGCATTAACAGGAGCTGGATTGGAAGTGGAGGAGGCAGGACTGGCATCAGTGCTCATATGGGATGCTGGTAGAACAAGTGGTGGCTTAACTCACTACACTACAATGCGGGCCCCCAAAATAAAACTTTTAAATACATAATACAGGGTTTTGCTTCTTTTCCAGCCCAACTCCATGCCACTCTGGATGGAGGTCTTTGACTCTAATAAATTTTGCTTTCAAATCTCTGCTTGTCTGCTTGGAGATTCTTCCATGTGAGACAAAGAATCGAAGTAATAATATTTTCCTTGCCACCATTTCACCCGTAACATGTTGGTGCCGTGACTGGGACAGCAACTCCAATGTGATGAGGACCCTGCTTGAGTTTGACTCCAGCCAGCATCGGATCATCCCACTGGACTGCAGAGCATGCAGGTGGCTCTTGCTTTTTTTCAGAGAATTTCGCTCTCTTCCATAGCAATTCTCATTTTCTCAAAAAAACCGGGTCCCTGTCAGCCAGTTAAAAGCTATTAGAGTGGCTGCTGGACTTAAGATTCAGAGAGGCCAGAGCAAACTCCTAGGGCCGAACTCTTCTAACCCCTCTCTTCCCTGGTGTGGTTCATCCCTTTGCATGCGACTGGGAGAAGGCCTCAAGACAACTGAGGGGTCTGGCTAGGGCTACACTCCAGTGCTTCCAGAAGGTCTCTTGGCCGGGTACCAGATCCCAACAGCTGAAATGGTGTTGGGCTGTGAATCACTTTCCCTCCCTCATGCATGGATTGGCCCTTTGCGTGGGACTGGGAGAAAGCCTTGAGGCAATTGATGGATCCTGGCTGAGGCAACACTCCAGCGCTTCCACATCTCATGGCCTTGCACCAGACTCCCAACAGCAGAAATGATGTTGGACCAGGAAATGCACTTTCCTGCAGGGAGCAAGTCCCCTGCTGTTTTGGAGTCCTCAGGAGCTGTAAAGCAAGAAGCTCCACACTTCATACTTCTCGTCTCTGCTCTGGGAACGTTGGCCTGGTCCAACTCAGTTTCCTTTCACAGGGATCAGCCCCGACACTGGGGGAAGGACTTGGAGTATTGAAATTCAGGCCAGGGCAACTCTGGCGTTTTTCAAGGACTTCCTGACCAGACACCAGACCCTGACAGCCCATTAGGGTGCTGGCTGAAAACTGATTTTTGTTCTTCCTTCCTTGGAGATTAATTTGTCAGCAAGACTGGGCACAGCTTAGAGCAAGGCTATGGGCTCCAGGCTCCATTCCTCAATGAATTTTTCTTTTACCCCAGATCCTAACAAGATCGCTGTCTCTGGTCCTCTAAATGCCTTTCTTTCTTTCTTTCTCTCTTTCTCTCTCTCTTTCTCTCTCTCTTTCTCTCTCTCTCTTTCTTTCTCTTTCTTTCTCTCTTTCTTTCTCTCTTTCTTTCTCTCTTTCTTTCTCTTTTCTTTCTTTCTCTCTTTCTCTCTTTCTTTTTCTTTCTCTCTTTCTTTCTCTCTTTCTCTCTTTCTTTCTCTTTTCTTTCTCTCTTTCTTTCTCTCTTTCTTTCTCTCTTTCTTTCTCTCTTTCTTTCTCTCTTTCTCTCTCTCTTTCTCTCTCTCTCTCTCTCTCTCTCTCTCTCTTTCTCTCCCTCTCTCTCTCTCTCTCTCTTTCTCTCTCTCTCTCTCTCTTTCTTTCTTTTGTCAGGCAGAGTTAGACAGTGAGAGAAAAAGACAGAGAGAGAAAGGTCTTCCTTCTGTTGGTCCACCCCCTAAATGGCCGTTACAGCTGACGCACTGTGCCAATCTGAAGCCAGGAGCCAGGTGCTTCTTCTTGGTGTCCCATGCGGGTGCAGGGTCCAAGCACTTGGGCCATCATCCACTGCCTTCCCGGGCCACAGCAGAAAGCTAGACTGGAAGAGAAGCAACCAGGACAGAATCTGGCGCCCCGACTGGGACTAGAACCCGGGGTGCTAGTGCCGCAGGCGGAAGATTGGCCTAGTGAGCCGTGGCGCCGGACCCTCTAAATGCTTTTCATACCTCTCCAGGTCTTCTCAACTCATACAAACTCAATTTCCTGTCCCATTAGTGGATATTTCCTAGATATTTCATTCGTTAGCTGTGGGTTAAATTTAATTATTACATTTGTAGACAGGTAGCTTTTCGATCTAGACTCCCATTAGATGCAGTCCCCATGTGGCCTGAACTTGTACAGACAAGTCTCAGCATGTTTCTGGTATCCCCTGTCTTCCTCCTCAAGTTCCCTCTTTTGGCTCAGTTCTGTCTGGGTCTTCCTAGGAATTCTCCTTAGGAATCTCCAGAGGGGTGCCCATCTGCTCTGATGGTTTCCCTCTCCCACTAAACCTAACATAATAGTGAACATCTTGTCCCTGGCACATCAGCCCCAGGTCCACAGTCATCCTTGGGACCCATGTGGCCGCCGCTGAACCTTCTGTCTTGAAATTTATAGAAGGCTTTGGACCTTCTGGTAAATATTTTCCTAAGTTGTTATTTAAGTTAAAATTGCGTGCTAAGTTTTCATTTGATATAAGTTATTGACAGCAAGCAATCTGGGAAGGCTGACTTATTTCTTCATTTCTCTATTCTTGTCAGGATGGGAAACTGACTCTATACCGAAGGACTCCCCATGATCTACAGTTTTATTTTTAGACCTTATAAAAGGGCTGGCTAACAATTTTTTCTGTAATTATAGCATAGCCAAAATGAAAGCTTAAATTATGATTTCACAGCTAGATTTACTTTGCCATGGGCACAGTAAACAGGCAAAACCTCCTTTTCAGACTAAATGAAGGGAGAGAAAGTTTTACTAATGACTTGTAATTTTATAGATAAGGTGGTCATCATGTTTGATGGCAAAATAAGACCATAGCTTTCCTCATGGGCATTGCTTATCTCACAGAAAAAAATACTACCAGAACATGCCTGTGACTATCATTTCCAGCTTAGGCCACCAAAGATTAGAGACCAGACTGAGCACCCCCTTAACTTGCATCCTCTTAAAGGTTTCCTCTGGTCTGCTTTAACAGAAACCAGGAGAAAGACGAAGCCAGGCATCAGAAGCAACATTAAGACAGGTGGCAGGCAATTAATAGCTGCTTTACCACAGTGATCTGCCATTATCAAGGAGACCTAATAGGCCAGTCTATTGCAAATAACATCCATTTTCAATGTGGACAGCCAGGGCTTCAGCAGAAGTCAGCTTATGAAGATCTCTGGCAGCTCTGCCAGCCAAGAGCTGGGTCACAGAACATGGAACTGCCCTAGGACTTGAAGGACTCCTTGGTTAGAGCCACAGACCCTGTTGGCATTAAGCTGAAAAAACCCTTCACTTGTCCCAGCTTCCAAAGTAACCACCACTGCCAAGTGGGGTCAGTAACACTGCAGACAGAATAGTAAATTTCCTTTTAGACATGCCATCTGCCTTCTATTGAGACCAACTCTTCTCCCAGGCAGCTATGTAATAGACGTTAACAGAGTGCCTTCCCTAAGGAGGTTCACACCTCCTTTCTGCTGTCTCTCTAGGACCCCACGTGAAGAGACAGGTCTGGATCTCAATATGCACCTGCCAAGGCCTTAGCCCACCTGATTGCAATCAGTTTCTTCCTGTCAGTTTCTATTTGCCTCTCAATGGAAAAACTTCCTCATGGTTTAGACATCTCTTTTCTTTGGTCCTCTAATTAATGACTCTGTCCTATGTTTTAGACCCTGGTAGTTTAATCTGTTTGTTAGATTAATTTTCTCCAGACTTGAAACAATGAAATTCTAGATGGCCATGCACATGAAACTTCAGATGGAAGCAGTTTCTTCAAGTTGGCACTGTGTCCCTCACCTGCTGCTGGAACCCTGTCTTGACTGCTACTGCACCCCTACTCAGCTTGAAGAAGCCAGAGCAGTCATTGTCCCATACCCTCTAACAGAAGTTAGGGTCCATTCCTCTGGGGGAGGGAATGTGGGGAGTCAGATGGGTTAGTGGGCAGTCAGGATGGTCCCAGTGGAGGTTTAGGGTGCAAAATGCTTGCTTTCCCTAGAGGTTGTGTCTAGCAAGGTCAAAAATGCCTGCCTGCCCACTCCTTGGAAGCTTCCAATCTTTTCATGAGAATAACAAGGAAGTGGCAATTACTTCTGAGCTCCCAGTTTACTGTAGAGCGAATTAGGTAACCCACCCTTCTGATGGCTCTTTTTGTTTTATCATGAGCAAGCCAGACAGGGTAGAAGATTGCAAATCAGGTCTTTTGATGGGTTTTGTCCCTGTCTTATAACTGAATGTCAAATTTTTTTCTTCCCCAAAACTGCTTAAAAACCCTAGTATCACAGACCCATTTGGGTTATGCCTCTCTTGGAGCCCCCCTCCATGTTACTCTGGCTTTGACTCTAATAAATCTTGCTTTATAAATCTCAGAAAAATAAATATATAATCCATATGGTAAATGACATACAAGGAACCACAACTGTTGCTTCATTTCATTATCAGAACATACATTGTAGACACTGAAGGATCATTTTCCTGTTTTATTATAGTGCAATACAAACTACCAACTTCAATTCTAGGTGGAATGACAATAAGATCACTTAAAATTTGACATTTCCCAGCTTCCCTTACAGCTAGTACTGGCCTTGTGATAAAATATTATACACCAGAAGGAAAGCAGTCTGCTGGGGATTTCTGGGAAAGTCTTGCTGGATTGGATAGATGCATACTCCTGCTTTTCAAGTAAAAATCTTCTTTAAAAATCTCTACATTATGAAATATCTTCAGGGAGGCAAAACTGTCTCTGTTTGGCAACCACACTGTTCTAAGGGCAAGTGTTTGAGTTAGCAGTTAGGATGCTAGTGCAGGATGCCCACATCCCATGTGAGACTGCCTACGCCTCTTTGCCCAGCTCCAGCTCCTTACTCCAGTGTTCTGCTGATGCAGACCCTGGGAGGCAATGGTGGTGGTTCCAGTGACAGAGTTCCTGCCACCCACAGGGAAAACTTGGATTAAGTTCCAAGCTCCTATATTTAGTGCTCTTTCCAGGGCCACTTCAGACACTTAGGGAGCAAACCAGCAGGTGGAGGCATGCTCTATCCATCTCTGTTGCTCAAATAAATTAAAAACAAATACACAAACAAATCACTGCTCTTGGATAACAAGAAATTTTATGTCAACATGAAGTGAAGAAGCCACTTCAACAGGTTTAATTTCAAGATACTCATAATTTCAATATTCTAAATCCAAGAAACTTTGGAATAATATAGGCTATACACAAATGATAAGAAAAAATCAAAATAATAATGTAAATATACTTACCCTAATCCAAAAGAACCATATGCCAATATTTCGAATTCCTGCCATTGAAGTAAAAATAAAGTACATAATAATAATTGTTATAAGAATATAGTCAAGAGGAAAAACCTGAAAAAAGAAAAAAATTAAATTTAATAACAAACTATAAGGGAATTCATATAAAATTATCTGAAAACTTCATTAGTCATAGTTGCAAATTATTTTTAAAGCTTATTTACTTATTTGACAGAAAGAATTACAGAGAAGCAGAGGCAGAAAGAAAGAGAGAAGTCTTCCATGTGCTGGTTCACTCTCCAAATGAACACAACAGCTAGAACCGGGCTGATCCGAATCTAGGAGCAGGAGCCAGGAGCTTCTTCCAGGTTTCCCACTCGGGTGCAGGGGGCCAAGGAAGGACTTGGGCTATCTTCTACTGCTTTCCCAAGTTATAGCACAGAACTGGATTGGAAGTGGAGCAGCCGGGACTCAAACCAGTGACCATTGGGATACTGGCACTGCAGGTGGTGGTTTTACCTGCAACATCACTGCGCTGGCCCCACAAATGTTTAAAATATCAACTTGATTTAGGTTTTAAAAAATATCAACAAAAGGGCATCTTCCAAAAGAAAAAAAAAACTGGTATCAAACTACTACCAAATTAGTACCACTGTTCTAAAACAAATCCTAAAACTAAAATTAATATTTATATTTTAACAGTAATAATTCATGAAAAATTATAAACAAAAATTGAGTGGAAATGTTCACTTTATGTTACATTTTCCAAATCAACTTAGGTATAAAGTTCAGCAATATCTCACTATAATGTCTAAAGCAACATATCAATGTAGAAATTATATGAAGATAAAAATCAAATGAGTAAAGGGTACAGCACATGTCAAAGTATTAACATGTTTACAGCATGATAATCTTATACAAAAGTATGTGAGAATATTTGCTGGAATATAAAGTGACTAATATTTTACTTACTGTTTGTAGTAAAGGCAAAAGCATATTCAGTGGATTACTCAGATTAGTTCCAAAAATTATAAAACCAGAATCTATTCCAGCTGAATGAAGAGCTTTATCTAAACTAAAACAAAAAGAATTATAAAGAATGAATTTGTTATATTTTCATATTTTCAGTAAATTTAGAAAGAATATCATCATATCCTAAGCATGCAAATTCAGCTGAGTCAAAGAAACCCATGGATAACAAACTTCTCTTAAATGTCTTATGGATATTGTTCAATTGTTATAAATAAATACTGTTAATGACTGGATAATTCTTTGAGTTAATGTAAAGAACACATCCAGTAAAATAATATTTAAGATGAACAGACTACACTAATAGAATTCACCACTAAAAATGTGTAATAAAAATGGATTTAAGTCTTTAGAAAATGTCTCTACTGTACTTACTTGGACAGGAAGAGAGAAATTACGAACAGCAACGCAACTAAGATGAAAAATATTCCCCAAATTATCTAAAAGTAAAAAGAGATTCATTAGAATGTAGTTCTAGACATTGATATTCAAAGTTCAAAAACCATTATGCTTAAGCTGAGTTGCTAACATGTGACAACAATCTAAAACAAAGATACATTTTAACTTAGTGTATAATTCCAGGCATTTGTAACCCAAATTTCCACTATGAGGCTATTTAGTTGAGAACACAGACACAAAAAAGTTAAAATGAAAAATCCTCACTAATAAGTAAATAAATCAAACTCTTTTTTGGATCAAATATAAACTTTTTATTCTATTATTCTCAAATATATATTAAACAACTGAAAAACATATTAGGATACACACACACACGAACACAAAACCAGAAAACTCATCAAGTTATATTCCCCTGTTTATTAAAAGATGGCATTTGAAACATTTTCCCATAGAAGTAATAATATATAGTACTTAAATTATATCACAACCAGAAAAGTCTGAGTCTAAGTGAAACTATTCCTGAAACAGAATACCCAGAGCACTGGAAACACTGTCTATCAAACATGTTTCTATGGGGAAAATGTGATAAGCATTGTAACTGGTAAAACACAATTCTGGCCGGTGCCGAGGTTCACTAGGCTAATCCTCTGCCTGTGGCGACAGCACCCTGGGTTCTAGTCTCGGTTGGGGCGCCAGTTCTGTCCCCGGTTGCTCCTCTTCCAGTCCAGCTCTCTGCTGTGGCCCAGGAAGGCAGTGGAGGATGGCCATGGTGGCCATTTGGGGGGTGAACCAACGGAAAAAGAAAGACCTTTCTCTCTGTCTCTCTCACTAACTCTGTCAAAACACACACACACACACACACACACACACACACACAATTCTTTCTACTGTATGAACTCCTTATTAGGGATGGTAGAAAACAAAGGAAAAAATATATTGAAACAGAATCTCTAAGGAATAGAGTCATGAGCTGTTTGCAATAACTACCCTATACTAAGATACTAAAATTTCATTCTCAGTATGTCTTCCCAGGAGGGAGGAAAATTGTCCAAAGCTTTTATTCCTTGCCTGTGAGGGCATTTATGAAAATCCTACAACTACAAAGACAGTTTCTACAAAACTAAAATACACTACAAAGTCAAACAAAACCAAACTAATTTCAACAAAGTCAGTCATAGTTCCAAAAGTAAAAGCTATTAAGAACAAGTAATATACATGTACAAGAAATTACAAGAAATGATGATCATGGTTAGTTACAGATGCAAAATAATATCTAATTATCCCAGACATGTGAATAATTAAAATCAAATTTATATGCTAGTTCAAATATTATACACAATTTAGATAAGCTGGTCAAGTATCATTTGAATACACACCATATTTTAAAATTATATTACCTTTTTATATTCCTGTAACATCTTGTCTAAGTACATGCCAACATAGAAAACAACGTAATTTTCACTTATGGCTTAATAGAGTGACAGAAAATGTCTACTGTGTATGTTTCAGAATGTAAAAGTTCAAGAACTTTTTTTAAGGAGAAAAAAACTTAAATTACTCAAAGTTTAACTGATGAAAGTTTAATGTCAATTTACTTAGAAAACAGATGCCATACAATTACTATATGGTGGCCCTACTGATCTGATTTCAAAAGGCATTTAAGGAACGGATGTTCAGTTGAAAGCAGATTAACCCAAAAGATGTATGCTGCTTTAAACATTTATTTTGCAGGAAAACCAGTTGCTTGGCCTAGTTTGAAAGCTGATTACAAAATTCGTTTTTTTTAATGGAACAGATATTTAGCCAATTCTTCCAACTCAATAGAACTTCCATCAATTTCCACATTCATTGCAAACAAATGTGGTCATTGGTTCATCAGCACTATGGGTTTGCACCTGAGTATAGGTGCAATTCTTTGGTTCTCCAACGGCTTCTTTGGTCAAATTTTTCCGCGTCTCTTTGAGCTTATCACTAGCCATTTCCCCTGCCATCATTCTAGCAAATAAATCAGGAGGAATATTCCCACACAATACATTTTTCCTTAAATTTGGATTTCTTGCATCTTTAAGATTTGATATCCTAATTTGTACTCGATTTTGTATTTCATGCCTGTATTCCTTATTTCTTGGTATAAAGCTTCCTTAATTGGAGATCCCAAGCTCTAATAGCAACGTAGTCATCTCCTGTTGGGAGAGCGGCAGCCAGCATCTCCCACACTTTAACCGTACAGAATTAGAAGTGCTTGGTGCCTGAGGAAAAGATGAAACGTCAGTATCTCAGCATTTGTCTCATCCTTTCTGTTGCTCACGGTGCCACTGGCGCTTTCCTCTCTTGCTTCAGGTCTATTCTGTGACGTCATTGCAGGTTCTTTTTTCTTCTCTTTGGGGTCTTTTTCTGTTGATGATCCATTTAATAGCTTTTTCCGGGATTTGATGAGAGATTTTGCTAAAGATGTAACTTCTTCATCTGTACTTTGCTTGCGAATAGCATTAACTGGCATTCTGATTCTTGTGGACTGTAATAAGTCCAGGGTCATAGGAAATTCTTAAGCTCCTTCCGCAAATCTGCTCCAGCCGTGTTCTCTTCTGCACCATCTTGTCCATCTTCTTGGCGATGTGGACTACCTCATCCTCCATGGTGCCAGCAGGTCTTCCCCACGCCCAGCCCCCTGGGGCCATGAAATGGCAGAAGGTGGTGTACAGAGGACATAGAGAAGTAGTGAGCCCCGATGTCCGGTGAGTCACACCACGGCAGGCCAGGGCATAGGGCTGCCACTAGAACTGTCTAGTGTTCTCTGGAAGAACCCACTGCAAGGTTGTCTGTATCTGACTGAATTCAAACTTAAAGAGTACAAAAAGCCTTTCTCCAAAAGCATTAAAAAAAAATCACAGGCAGTCTATGAACTTCATGACCACAGCATCAGTGGACAACAGATAAAAATAAACTAACCAAAAAGCTTAAGATAAAAATTTTAAAATGAGGTATCAATAGGGTACTGAAAAGCACTGACATGTTTGTGGGCATCTGGAAGGTGCTGTGCATGCAGAGGGCTGTGTGCAGGCCTAAATCTCAGCAGGCCTAAATTCCCATTCTGGTTGATACTGAGCTTCTACACAGAAGTGAAGACTAAGGCTGATTTGTAAAATGCCTGCCTCAGTATTGAAGAATTATACATAGACACACAGATTCCTAGGCAAAAACTAGGAGACTCATTGTTTGCAGATGTTTAAAAAAAATGTGTATCCAATCATTAACAAACCAACTGAGTAGAGACTACAATGAGTATATACTACGAAGAATATGGACTTCATAGAAGTAGTTCACAAACACAACATGAAAAATAACAAAGATTAACAGCAGAAAACTGGGGGCTGGTGCTGTGGTGTAGAGGGTTAAGCTGTTGCCTACAGCACCACTATCCTGTGTGGGTGCTGGCTTGAGTCCTGGGTGCTCCACTTCAGATCCAGCTCCCTGCTGGTATGCCTGGGAAAGCAGTGGAGAATCACCCAATGCTTGGGTCCCTGCACCCATGTGGGAAACCTGGAAGAGCCTCCTGGCTCCTGTTTTTAGATCAATTCAGCACTGGCCGTTGGAATGAACCAGCATGTAGAAGATCTCTCTCTAACGAGTCCTCTTTCTCTCTGTAACTCTGCCTTTCAAATAAATAAATAAATCCTAAAAAAAAAAAAAAAAAAGCAGAAAACTCTGAGGATAGAATAGAATCTGATTTCCAGAGTTAACACATTATATTATTTAAAATTGTCCAGGTATTAACAACAAAATATTATGTATGTAGGAAAACAAGAAAGTATGACTAATATGCAGGGAGAAAAAAATCAACAAACAGACTTATTAGATAATACTTTAAATCTGTTGTTTTAAGTACATTCAAATAACTTAATAAGTCATGTCTTAGAATGATTTCACCAAACACAGAAATATCAATAGATAAAAGTTATTAAAGAGTAATTCAAAATTTTAGAGATAAAAAAATAACAGTAACTGAGGTTAAAAGTTCATTGGAAGGACTGAACAACTTAATAGGCAGAAAAGACAAGTTAGCAAGGTTGAATAGAAATTGAGATGATCTAAATGCTCACAACAGCTGGGGACAGGCTGAAGCTGGGAGTCAAGAACTCAATCCAAGTTTCCCCCATGAGCGGCAGGAACCCAATCAGTTGAGTCATCATCACCATCTTCAAGGATATGCATACATAGGATGCTAGAGTCAGGAGCGAGAGCTGGGTATTGAATCCAGGTATCTGATATGGCACACAGGCATCTTAACTGCTGACCCAAGTGCCCACCCAACATTACCATGAAAATTTAGAATCAGCTTGTCAAATTCTGCAAAGAGGCCAACTGAGATTTTGATAAAAATTTCATTCCATCTTTAGATCAATGTAGGGAGTACTGCCACCTTGAAATTAAGTCTACAAGTGTTTGTTTATTCAAGCTATTTTTTTTTCAGTAATGCTTTATAGATTTTAGTGTACAGGTCTTAGACTTCCCTGGTTAAATTTACTGCTAAGTATTTTACTATTTTTGATTGTATTTTAAATGGAATTGTCTCCTTAATTTCATTACATACTGTTTATGACTAGCAGATAGAATATCACCGCCTTTGTATATTGATCTTGTATCCTGAAAACTTGCTGAATTTATGTCTTTACTTTATTCTGGTGTTCTTAGCAGTTTATATATATATATATATATATATATATATATATATATATAATACAAGATGAAATCATGTAGAAATAGATAATAATCTTATATTTAAATGGAAAAACTTGTTATGAAGGTCCACAACAATTATCCACAATTCTGAAATCCAAAATGTTTTAGAAATCAAAACTTTGTTTCTCATTTGTTTTTTAAATCTGTCTTAAATTAACATGGGACTTTTTAAAGTATTTAACTCACTTATTGTGAATATTCATATATTTATTGCAGAATTACTAATGAATTTGAAGGAAGATCAGTGGGATGCTGCCCTGGACTCTGTTAGGGTTTTATTTAATATGTACTGTACATTGCTATTCTAAAAAGGGAAAAAAAATCTGAATTGACCTAAGGATCTTGGTGAAATATTTTAGGGATGTATAATATTATTATGGACAAATTCATATGTTGAAGCCTAACACTCGATATTAAGGCTTTGGAGGTGGGGCTTTGGGGAAGTAATTAGATTATATGAGGTTACAACGATGCAATCCCCATGATGGAATTAGTATTATTAGAAGAAAAGTAATCAGACAGCCCCGTCTCTTCACTATGTTAGGACAGAGCAAAAAAGTAACTACCTGCAAATCAGGAAGACAGAGCTCAGCATGAACAAAATCAGCCAGCACTTGATTCCTAACTTGCCAGCCTACAGAACTGAGAGGAATGTCTGTTTTATAAAAAAGATTATTTCATTTATTTGAAAGGACAGGAAGAGACAGAGAGACAGAACAATCTTCCAAGGCTAGTTCACTCCAGGAGCCAGGAAGTCCATCCTGGTCTCCCACATGGATGGCAGGGCCCCAGGTACCTGGGTCATTTTCTGCTGCCTTCCCAGGCACATTAGCAGGAAGCTGAATTGGAAATGGAGCAGCCATGACTCAAACTGGCACTCTGATGAGGGATGCAGTGTCAGATGCTGCAGTTCAACTTGCTGCACCACAACACTGGCCCCAAGAAATATCTGTTTGCAGGTGGAAGGAAGGGAAGGGTGGGAAAATGACTATGTTTCTGAATTTGAATTTATAAATGCTAGAAGTTTGTATACCTTAAATGAAAATATTAAAAATGCCATTAATTCCATATTTATTTTTAATAGCAGCATAAGCTAAGACAAATCTGTTGATCACATTTTAAATGCATGTGGATACAGAACAAGGGAGAATGGAAACATTTTGGTTGCTTCTTAATAATTTGAATAAGAGGGGCTGGCGCTATGGCTTAGCAGGTAAGCCTCCACCTGCAGTGCTGGCATTCCTTACAGGCACCGGTTCGAGTTCCGGCTGATCCACTTCCAATCCAGCTCTAATATTCCTAATATTGATGTAACAAATCAGCAGCTAGTCTCCTATTGATGGGACTGTTTTCACTATGTGGTTATTATAAGCATTCACATGATTGATATAACAAACAATTATTTGAAAAACTTTAATATGCTTTGCTATTCAAAATATATTTAGGTTTATGGCTATATAATTTCCTCTATTGTTGACACCCTGCATTAGTGTGGTACATTTGTACCAACTGATGAAACAATGTTTATGCATTTTTTTTTTTTTGTCAAAGCAGACTTTATTGGGGCGCAAGGCGCAGCCCTGAGCTTGGCCCGCTCCCCCCACCCTCACCGCACCCCGAGGCTTCAGCTCCCATGTCGCTGGGCTTGACGGACAGCTCACTGGCTCCCCAGGCGGTGGTGATGGTGACGCCCCTATCTCAAGACGGCCCAGGCCCCAGGGAGCGGGTTCTGTCGCTGGTGCACTGCGCTGGGCGGGGAGCCCTATGCATTCTTATTAACTAAAGCCCACAGTTTCAGGTTCATTGTTTGTGTTCTACAGATCTATGGGTCTTGAAAAATGATAATACGCATCCACCATTAGGGCAAGGTACACAAGTTTCACTGGCCTAAAATCCCTTGGGTTTTAACTATTCATCCTACCCTCTCTCACTCTAAACACCAGACAGCCATTGATCTTTTTATTTCCCCTATAGTTTTGCCTTCTCCAAGAATGTCATAAAGTTAAAATCGCAAAGAATATAGTCTTTTCAGAGCAGATACTTTTTGCTTAGTAACATATTGAAGATTCTTCCATTTCTCTTTATCATTGAATAATATTCCACTGCATGGATGTGCCACAGCTTATCCATTTACATATTAAAGGACAAGGAACGGCTTCTGCTGCTCAGCAACCTTGCTAGCAGTGCTATTACCACATTTTCTGTTCAATAGGTGAAAAGTGGTATCTCAGTCTTTTAAATTTGAAAAGCAGAGAAGAGGAGAGGGGCACAGATATTTCCTCCATTGGTCCTTCCCCAGGTACCTGCAACAGCTGGGACGGCGTCAGGCTGAAGCGGGGAACTCAGTTTGGATTCCCACATGGATGACAGTAACCCAAGCACTTGAGCCATCATCTCGCTGCCTCCCAGGATGCACACCAGCCAAGAAGCGGGAATTGGACACAAAGCTGGGATGTGTATTCGTCTAATGAGATAGTGTTGCATATCTTCTCATTTCCTTATTTGCCAATTGTACATCTTTTCTTCTGTGTGATATCTATTCAGAACGTATGTGCATGTGCTGTGTTGAATGTTTCCTTATTAATGAGTTTTAAGAATGCTTTATGTAATTTGAATATAAATCCTTACCAAATATGTATTCTGTGAATAAATTTTCTCCCAATTTGTGGCTTGTCTTATCATTCTCTCTCCCTCTGTTTTGAAAGATTTATTTATTTATTTATTTGAAAGGCAAAGTTACAGAGAGGCAGAGACAGAGAGAGAGAGAGATTAATCTCCCATCTGCTGGTTCACTCCCCAAATGGCCACGTTGGCCAGAGACGGCCAGTCCAAAGCCAGGAGCTTCTTCCAAGTCTCCCACTTGAGGGTGCAAGAGCCCTAGCACTTGGGCCATCTTCCACTGCTTTCCCAGGCCATTAGCAGAGAGCTGGATTGGAAGTGGAGCAGCTGAGATTCGAACCAGCCCCATATGGGATGCTGGCACAGCAGACTTTTACTCACTATGCCACAGCGCCGGCCCCCTTAACATTATCTTAACAATGCCTTTGATAAAGCAGAAGCTGTTAATAAAGTCCAATTTATAATTTTTTTCATTGATAGTACTTTTGGCATTACATTTAAAAACTCCATGCCAAACTTAAGTTACCTGTTTTCTATGTAATCTTTAGGGGTTTTTATAGTTTTACCTTTTTTTTTTTTTTTTTTGACAGGCAGAGTGGACAGTGAGAGAGAGAGACAGAGAGAAAGGTCTTCCTTTTGCCGTTGGTTCACCCTCCAATGGCTGCCTCGGCCAGCACACAGCACTGATCCGATGGCAAGAGCCAGGTACTTCTCCTGGTCTCCCATGGGGTGCAGGGCCCAAGCACTTGGGCCATCCTCCACTGCACCCCCGGGTCCTAGCAGAGAGCTGGCCTGGAAGAGGAGCAACCGGGACAGAATCCGGTGCCCCCACCAGGACTAGAACCCGGTGTGCCAGCGCTGCAAGGTGGAGGATTAGCCTATTGAGCCGCGGCACCGGTCTATAGTTTTATCTTTTACAGTTCATTTTTGTGAAAGGTACAGGTACTGTCTAGATTCACTTTTTTTTATACAGATACACAATTGTTCTAGCCACCATCTATTAAAATCCTATGTCAAAAATCAGCTGATTGTACTGGTATGGCTCTATATCTGGACTCAGTATTCAGTTCCTTTGATTTATATGACCATTGATCCACTAATATCTTGCTATCTTGATTACTGTAACTTCATAGTAAACCCTGAAATTAGATAGTGTTAGACATCTAACTTTGTTCTTCTTCAATATATATGAGATAATATATTTTCCCTTTCGATGTAAATTTTATAATCAGCTTGTCAATATCCACAATATAACTTGATAGGATTTAACTGGAATTATGTTGAACCTTTAGATCAATTTAGAAAGAACTGACATTTAAAGAACTAAATGTTCTGTTTTAGAAACATGAATAAGTATGACAGAAAGTAATTTTTCTATGATTTAACCAAATATAAATTACGGAACTTTTATTAAACTATAATAAAATGTGACATGTGATATTCTATGAAGAATACTAAGTAAGACAGAGTGAAAATACTACTAGTGCTACTAGCTACTAACTTTATGTGATGTTACATAAACCAATTAAGAAGCAACTCTCTAGAAAAGTCTCCCCTGCAACACATTCAAAATACTGAAGCACCTCTACCTAAGAGAACACTATTCTTCAAAAATCTCTTACCTCTCCCTTTAACATAATTTTGAAACCCTGCATTATTTTCACTTAAACCGGTGGTTCTTAACAGGGGTATGACTTACCCACCAAACAATATTTAGGAATGTCTGAAGACATTTTATCATGGTTTTGGGGGAAGGGGACAGTTCTACTGGCATTAAGAGAGGAGAGACAAGGGATGCTGATAATCATCCTACAGGGTATAGGACAGCAGCCACCTTGCCAAAGAATTATTGGGCTCCAAACATAAATTGTGCCAAGATTGTTCCTCCCATTTAGCTTTTATTTTATTTGTGTAAGTGAATTTATCAATACATCAGATTCTCAGAGTCACAGGAAATACATGATTATTACTACAACATAACTCTCATCAACTCTCATGTTAATGTGATATTGATACAAAGGGAACAGATTCGATGTAGTTCATAGATTCAATTCTAATATAATGATACCTACCTTTTCTCCCTCCCTCTTTCTTTTTTCTTTCTTTTCTTCCTTCTTAATTTTTAAGATAACATATTTTAAATTTACATTGTAGTCAAAGGCTTAATGCTCCAATAAACAAACAGTTCAAAAGTAAAAATATAGTTCAACAGGAATATAGGCAAGGGCTATAAATAAGAATCAACAATTTCTCTAAGCAGTTCACATTGCTTTTGATGAAGTTAGCTAGTGGTTTGATTTAGCTCCAACCATTGTGGTCATTTGGGCAGTGAAGCAGCAGGTGGAAGACCTTTCTCTCTGTCTGTCCCTCTCTCTGTCTGTAACTCTACCTCTCAAAAAAATAAATCAAAATTTTAAAAAGTATATACATAGAAAAATTAATTGTTTTTTCTTCTCTCTTTTTACTTTTTGCTCTTTAGATTCTTCCTTGTGCTTCCTTTTGCTAGCCTTCTGGGCTTGGAATTTAGTGGTTGGACTTTTTTTCTTGGACTTAACATTTTTACTGATGTGTGTCTCAGCTATTAAGCTCTCTGTACGCTATTTTAAATATGTCCTATATGGAGCGATGGCTGAAGCAGGAGGAGGAGGAGCAGCCCGTGGCTAAGCGGCCTCATAGCCAGCACTAAATACTACTGCTGGTAACAGGTTCTTGCATTGTGTGCTTCTTTGTGTTAATTGACGGTTGTGGGCTCATGAGGAAGTGGCTATCCTGGCTGTGACGAGGCACCCCAGGGAGGCTGTTGGGCAGCTGCCATCACTGACCCTCTGAGCCCCCTGGGCTGCCTTTTCCTGCTAGGGCTAGCAGAGCCTTCCTCCAAGCAGGTCCCTTTCGGGGTGCTCAGCCCTCGTCTGGGGCCTCTAGCAGCAGGCTGTTCTCTGCTCAGCCTCTGGTCTCTCTCTGTGTTCTACAATTAAGTTCTTGAAATGTTTTTATCAGAATACATTCTGTTTGATAAACCTTTACCTACATTATGGAAAATGATGCTGGCAGGGGAGCGGGTAGAGTTCTAGATCTTACCCAGTCTTCTGGCATAAGTCTTAAGGAATAGATTCTTTCACACATGGGACACTGGGGATTGGTGAGGAAAAAAATTAAAGAAGCTTTGGGTGCTGTGGCCCGGAAGTGCAGTGGAGGACTGCCCAAGTCCTTGGGCCCTGCACCCCATGGGAGACCAGGAGAAGCACCTGGCTCCTGCCTTCAGATCAGCGCGGTGCGCCAGCCGCAGCAGCCATTGGAGGGTGAACCAACGGAAAAGGAAGACCTTTCTGTCTCTCTGCCTGTCAAAATAAAATAAAGTAAAAAAAGAAAAAACAAATAAATATGTCCTATAGATTCTAATATGCTTAAATTACCATTATTTTTTAGAAATTAACTAATTTGTTGTCATTTACCCTTTCATCTAAAATCTGCTAAATTTAAGGTTAATATCTAAGTGAAATGTGTCTTAATTGATTGATTTTGCTCTAATTTCTAGTTTTAATGAACTGCAATTACAGAAGAGTCATTTGTCACACATCTCCTCTGTGGAATCTACTGATTTTTTTATAACCTAATTAGCAACTGGTCAATTTTTGCATCCCATGTACATAAGGAGATAAGGCATATTTTATATTATCCAGACATACAGTTAAAAAGCTCTAAGATATAACTTATTGTTATATTTGAGTCTTCTATGTTCTTACTCAATTTTATCCATTTGAAATTACTTACTCTAAGTATGATGTATGTTATTTAATTTATTACTGCCATATCTCATTCTATGTATCTCTGAAAGTCCCATAGTTTTTGCCTCATAAAGATGATTAGCTTTATTACCTGGTACACAGATATTCATCACTATTAAATCATCATTGTAAACTATGCCTTTTCATATCACAAAGTGTATTTTTTTATTGCTGACATGGCAAACTATCACACACTTCAAAGTGTAAAACTATTCCTGTTCTCTCAGCTTCCGTGGGTCAGGCATCTTGGCACAGTTAGCTCAGCTAGATTTCTGCTGAAAACCAACATGACAACAGGAGTGTGTCCTCTTCTGCTTAGATTGTTTGTAGGATTCAGTTCCTTGAGGTTATAGCTAAACTTGGGAGCCTTTTTCCATTTAAGGCTGCTCTCCTTCCTCATCCTTATCCCATGGCCACCTCCCTCTTCAAATCACCAAAGGCAAGTCAAGTCATTCTCATACTCTGCCTCCAACTTTCCCTTTACCACTTCTCTCTGACTCTAATCAAGAAAGTTCTCTGCTTTTAAGGGCTTGTTTCATCAGTGAGTTCACCAAGACAATCCAGGATAACTGCTGAACCTTTAAGTCTAGAGCCTCAATTGTACCTGCAAACTCCTTTTTGCCACTTAACATACCATATGCACAGTTTCCAGGAATTAGGGGGCATCATTAGGAGAGGAAGAAGGCATTTTGCATTTTGCCCATCACAAAATGTGTCTTCTTTTGTATCCCTTTGATTTCTTTTTCTTGCCTAAAGAATCTGGCTAAAACTTCCAGGACTACATTGAATAGCAATGGTGAGAGTGGACTTCCATGGAAAGGAAGAAGTCAAACAATCCCTATTTGCAGATGATTCTACATATATAGGGGAACCAAAGGACTCCACTAAGAGACTATTGGAACTTGGAAAAGAGTTTGGTAAAGTGGCAGAATATAAATAAACTCAAGAAAAGCAAGAACTTTTATATACAATGCCATGGCTGAGAAAGAACTTCTAAGATCAATCCCACCCACAATAGCTACAAAAAAAATTAAATTCCTTGGGATACATTTAACCAAGGAGGTCAAAGGCCTCTATGATGAAAATTTTAAAAAGTAAAGAAGGAAATAGAAGAAGACATAAAAAATAGAAAAAAAAATTCCATAATTGTGGATTGGAAGGACTAATGTCCATACTAACAAAAGCAATTTACAGATTCAATGTGATCCCAATCAAAATACTCATATTCTTCTCAGATCTAGAAAAAAAACAACACTGTTAAAATTCATATGGAAGCACAAGAGACTCCAAATAGCTAAAGCAATCTTATGTAACAAAAACAAAGCTGGAGTCATCACAATACTAGCTTTCAAGACATACTACAAGGGCTAGCACTGTGGCATAGTGGGTAAAGCTGCCACCTGCAGTGCCGGCATCCCATATGGGCACCAGTTCAAGTCCCAGCTGCTCCACTCCTGATCCAGCTCTCTGCTGTGGCCTGGAAAAGCAGTGGAAGATGGCCCAAGTACTTGGGCCCCTGCACCTGCATGGGAGACCTGGAGGATGCTCCTGGATCCCGCCTTTCAAATAAATAAATAAATCTTTCAAAAAGTTTTAAAAAAGGAGACATACTACAGGACAGTTGTAATCAAAACAGCCAGGTACTGGCAAAAAAAAATATATGTGTAGAATAATGGAACAGAATACAAACTCCAGAAATCAATCCACATATCCATAACCAACTTATCACTGACAGAGGAGCAAAAATCAATCCCTGGATTAAGGATGGTCTCTTCAGCAAATGGTGCTGGGAAAACTGTATCTCCACATGCAAAAATAGTAAAAAAGACCCCCACCTCACACCTTTCAAAAAATCCACTCATAATGGATCAGGGACCTAAATCTATAACCCAGAACCATCAAATAACTACAGAACACTAGGGAACCTCTGCAAGACATTGGCATAGGCAAAGATTCTCGGAAAAGACCCCAGAATCAGAGGCACTCAAAGCCAAAATTGACAAATGGGATTACATCAAGCTAAGAAGCTACTGCACTGCAAAATAAAACCCTCAGAAAAGTGAAGAGGCAACTGACAGAATGGGAAACATTATTTTCAATATGCAACTGATAATGGATTAATATCCAGAACCTATAAAGAGCTCAAGAAATTCAACAATATAAAAACAAACAATCCAGTTAAGAAATGGGCAAAGGACTTGAACAGACATTTTTCAGAAGAGGAAATTCAAATGGGCAAAAGACACATGAAAAAATGCTCAGGATCACCAGCCATCATGGAAATGAAAATCAAAACTATAATGAAGTTTCATCTCACCCCAGCTAGGATGGCTTTCAAACAGAAATCAACAAACAATAAATCCTGCTGAGAATGGGGGGAAAAGTATCCTAATCCACTGTTGGTGTGAATGTAAACTGGTAAATCCACTGTGGAAGACAGTATGGAGATACCCAGCTCACTTCACAATAGCTAACATATGGAATCAGCCCAGATGTCCATCAACTGATAACTGGATAAAGAAATTATTTATATAATATATATATTCCATGATATATAATATTTATATTATTATATATTATAATATATCATGGAATACTATTCAGCAGTTTAAAAACAAAAAGAAAATAGGGAAATCCTATCTTTGCAACAAAATGGATGCAACTGGAATCCATTATAGTGAAATATGCCAGTCCCAAAAAGATATATACCATATTTTCCCTGATTTGTGGTAACTAATAGAGTACCTAAAAGGTAATATATAGGAAGAAAACTTACATTTTGAGATCCGATGATTGTTTATAGCCCTTGTCTCAACTGTTCAGGAACAGTGTTTTTTTCTTCATACCATTTATTGAACTCTTTACTTAGTGTAGAGTTAATCGTATGATTATAAAGTAAACTCAAAATAGATCTTTGTAAAAATTAAGAGTAGGAATAGGAGAGAGAGGAGGAAGAAGGGTGGGAGCCATGGGTGGGTAGGAGGTTAGGGTGGAAAATATCACTTTGTTCCTAAAAATTGTATATATGAAATTCGTGAGATTTGTATATCCGCTTTCATTTGTTTCTACTTGGTTAGTACATCCTTAAACAGTTTTTTATTTTCAGTCTTTTTAAATTACTGCTTTAAGTATGTCTCTTCTAAACAGGATGTAGTTAGATCTTTCATTGTGAAGAAAATTAAAATTTTTTTCTTTAAGTGGTGTATTAGTTCTATTCTATCAGCCTGTAGATATGACTGACACATTTAGAATCAATAAAGCCTTACTGTTACATAACTTTGTGCTTATTACATACCCTGTGTTCTTTGTTCTAGATACCCTGAATAGGCAGCAGACAGAAAGTAGAATAGAGGTCTCCAGGGAAAGGGGAAATTTTTGTTAACTTTTATTTAATGAATATAAATTTCCAAAGTACAGCTTATGGATTACAATGGCTTCCCCCCACCCCATAACTTCCCTACCACTGGCAACCCTCCCCTTTCCCACTCCCTCTCCCTTTCCATTCAAAACAAGATTCATTTTCAATTCTCTTCATATACAGAAGATCAGTTTAGTATATATTAACTAAAGATTTCACCAGTTTGCACCCACATAGAAACATAAAGTGAAAAATATTGTTTGAGTACTAGTTATAGCATTAAATCACAATGTACAGCACATTAAGGACAGAGCTCCTACATGAGGAGTAACTGCACAGTGACTCCTGTTGTTGACTTAACAATTTGACACTCTTGTTTATGGCCTCAGTAATCACCCTAGGCTCTTGTCATGAGTTGCCAAGGCTATGGAAGCCTTTTGAGTTCACTGACTCCGATCATATTTAGACAAGGTCATAGTCAAAGTGGAAGTTCTCTCCTCCCTTCAGAGAAAGGTACCTCCTTTGATGACCTGTCCTTTACACTGGGATCTCACTCACAGAGATCTTTCATTTAGGTCATTTTTTTTTTTGACAGAGTGTCCTGGTTTTCCATGCCTGAAATTCTCTCATGGGCTTTTCAGCCAGATCCAAATGCCTTAAGGGCTGATTCTGAGGCCAGAGTGCTGTTTAGGACATCCGCCATTCTATGAGTCTGCTGTGTATCCCGCTTCCCATGTTGGATCATTCTCTCCCAAAGACATCCTAGAGGGTATTTGGTGAAATTATGAATTGATTCTAATATTTATATAGAAATGCAAAGAATCTAGGATAGCCAAAATGATTTTGAAAAAGGAAAACAGATTAAAGAATATACAGTCCCCTACTTCATGACTGACTATACAGCTCTAATAATAAAGAATTAGCATGAGGACATATAGGTCAATGGGGCAGAAGAGAGACACACACATATAATCAATCAATTCAACAAAGCTGCCAAGGAAATTCAACCAAAAAGAAAGTTCTGTCAACAAATGGTGCTGGAAAAATTGGACATACAAATGGAAAATAAACAAATTGTAACCTTGTTTGTTTGTTTTGTGACATGCAGAGTGGACAGTGAGAGAGAGAGACAGAGACAGAGAGAAAGGTCTTCCTTTGCCGTTGGTTCACCCTGCAATGGCTGCCGCGGATGGCGCGCTGTGGCCGGCGCACCGAGCTGATCCGATGGCAGGAGCCAGGTACTAGGTGCTTTTTCCTGGTCTCCCATGGGGTGCAGGGCCCAAGCACTTGGGCCATCCTCCACTGCACTCCGGGCCACAGCGGAGGGCTGGCCTGGAAGAGGGGCAACCGGGACAGAATCTGGCGCCCCAACTGGGACTAGAACCCGGTGTGCTGGCGCCGCAAGGCGGAGGATTAGCCTGTTGAGGCACGGCGCTGGCCAACAAATTGTAACCTTTAAGACACAGCACCACAAAATTAACTTAAAATGGATCATAAACATAAACTTAAGAATTAAAACCACAAAATTTCTAGAAAAAAATATAAGAGAAAATGCTTGTTGTCTTAGGATGCACAAACATGTCTAAGGACACAAAAGTACAAGGCAGACAGAAATATATTGAATTCCATAAAATTTTTTAGAAATCTGTTTGGATGTCAGTGATGAAAGACATATATAAAATATGCCATAAACTAGGAATCAATATTCATAGTATATGTCTTTAATAAAGTAAAACTTCTTGAAACTCAGTAATAATAGAAAAATATTTAGAAGATGGTTGAAAGATTTTTTTTTTTTTTGTACAGGCAGAGTTAGATAGTGAGGGAGAGACAGAGAGAAACTGAGAGAAAGGTCTTCCTTTTTTTGGTTCACCCCCCCAAATGGTTGCTACGGCCGGCATGCTGAGCCAATCTGAAGCCAGGAGCCAGGTGCTTCCTCCTGGTCTCCCATACGGGTGTGGGGTCCAAGCACTTGGGCCATCCTCCACTGCCCACCCAGGCCACAGCAGAGAGCTGGACTGGAAGAGGAACAACCGGGATTGAACCGGCGCCCCAACCGGGACTAGAGCCCGGGGTGCTGGTGCCACAGGCGGAGGATTAGCCTAGTGAGCCAGGGCGCCATTCAGTTGAAAGATTTAAATGTATGTTTTACAGAAAACACACAAATAGCCAGTAAGAACACAAAAAGACATCTAATACCCTTAGTCACTAGGGAAATGTAAACCAAAATCATTGCATAGCCATTAAAATAACTTACAAAATACTTGGTAGAGCTGATAAGGATGTGAAGCAATTCTACAACTCATATTGCTGTGTGAATGCACAAAATGATACAACCATTTTGGCAACACTGACAATTTCTTATTAAGTTAAACAAATAAACACTGGGCCTAGAAATTCTATCCCCTAAGATTTACCCAGGAGAAAGTAATGAAAACACACAGCTACATGAAGATTTCTACAAAAACATTCAAATCAGAATCACTCATCATAGATTTAAACTGAAAAAACCCAAATGTCCACTAACAAGAGAGTTCATAAACAAATTGTGGTACAGACACACATCATAACAGCACTCAGCAATAAAATGCAATGCAACAATGGGGGTGGGGGGAGTTACTGCAGCAGTACGGATGAATCCCAGAAACAGTATCTGTGCTAAAGAAGCCAGAAAAAAACTGTATTCTCTATGAGTCCATGAAATTCTGGAACAAGTAAAGTTCAATTCTAATGAGAGAAAGGACATCTGTGACTATCTGGGGTCTGAGCTCAAGGGAGCAGAGGTGAGCACAAGGTACATTTTGGGAGATAGTTTAGATGTTGCACATATTTATATTTGGCAAAATTAATCTGTATACTTAATAGATTTTAAAATCCTTCTAAACATATGTTCAGTGAAATGGGACAGTGTGTTTAAAACAAGGCAGCTGATGTTAGAAACAAGGTTATGAATATTTATAAGAATTTATATGCAATTTAGGATTAAAATAAGAGTTGGAGGTTTCATCAGACTTTTGGTGCTAGGAAGACAAATCACCATGGGAAAAAAAAGGCTGGGATGAGTCTTTTTTTAAAAAAAAGAAATTTTCCTACTTGTAAAAAAAAAAAAGTGATCACATACAAAGATAAACTAATTATGGGATAATTTTGAAAACAACACTTTTGTAGGAGAAGCCTTCTAGGGTGAGTATCTAGAGTATTCTCTAAAAATAAAAAGTAGACAAAATACTAGAAACTCAACCTGTCTGATTCATCTTTGATGGCGTTCTCTGAAACGGTTCTTTTACAATTTAGCCAAAATCTACTTTCTAGCCTCACTTTGCCTAACAACATCAAATACATCTATTTACTGCACTTTCTGAATTGCACCTTGCACACTATTATATATAAAATGCCAGTATTTTTTGAAATGTCTCCAATACAGAATGGGCATATTTGGAAGTCTGTGGCCAGCAGTTTTAGTTACTTTTCAGTCCGGGTCAGATTATAATGGCCTTAGCTCAGTCTATAGTGTTTAGGTACTACAGTCTTAAAAATTCAAGGCTGGAAGACAACAATTTCCAAAACAAGAAAACAATGGTTTCCCATCTCAAATAATGCAGTTTTGCATACTTTCAAAGCATAATTCCACAATGAGGCAAATTCTATTATTCTGATAGGTACCCAAGTGCTAATATGAGTCACAGGTCTCTTCTTTATAGGAAAGTACAAGCTTTCAAAATATGCTAGCAGCCGGTTATACATCTATGCTTTTCAGTTCTAGGTAACTACCCCATAAGGCTTATATCACACATGAGTAAATGAAGCTCAGAAGGGTTATGCACCTTGCCTGAATGACCAAACAAGAGAGCTGAGATTGAAAGCAAGATTACCAAAATCCAAAATCCACGCGGTAAGTACTATGCTGTGATGCCCAATAGGAGAACACAATCTCCTTTGGAGTTGCTACATAAACTTGGGAGAAGAGGATCAGCATAATTTTTAAGACCATATTTACCTTCAGGGGACGCAGAGCACCACAAAATTTCGTCCACCAGCTGTTTTCAATGAATTCTAAGTGCCTCTCTCTTTTCTTGAGTGTTCGCAACCTTTCTTCAAATTGTTTTAAAGCACGCTTATCCCTTGCTGGCAAAGGTCGACCATCTTTACTCTGCAAATAATGGTACAAAATTCAGATTTTTTATAATGAAAGTATGACTAAAGTTCCCACCAGATTTAGTGACTATGCAACAAAATGTCTTTAGAGTTGGGCACTCCAGGCAAAATTTACAAACTGAAAAACCCTGCCTACAGTTATGTGACAGTAAGCATAGCTGAACAAAGGTCTCCCTCACAATGCAGATGTACGCACATTTAATACTGACCCTTCTCCTGGTACCTATTTTCCGAATACTCACAAATATGGAGAGAACTACTTGTGAAAACAACCCCATTAGAAGGTATTTGTTATCCGGCGCCGTGGCTCAATAGGCTAATCCTCTGCCTAGTGGTGCCGGCACACCAGATTCTAGTCCCAGTGGGGGCACCGGATTCTGTCCTGGTTGCCCCCCTTCCAGGCCAGCTCTCTGTTGTGGCCCGGAAGTGCAGTGGAGGATGGCCCAAGTGCTTGGGCCCTGTACCCCATGGGAGACCAGGAGAAGCACCTGGCTCCTGCCATCGGATCAGCGCGGCGCGCCAGCTGTGGCAGCCATTGGAGGGTGAACCAATGGTAAAAGGAATTCCTTTCTCTCTGTCTCTCTCTCTCACTGTCCACTCTGCCTGTAAAAAAAAAAAATAAAAATAAAAATAAAAATAAAAAATAAAAAAAGAAGGTATTTGTTTAACTGCTATATACGCTGTTCAGTTACTCTCTCTTCCCTCCAACCTCCTCCTAGTCCTTATTTTAATTTACATGGCCCTGCCCCTTCTCTCCCTTGTTCAAATATCTGGGTTACCCAAACTGATACTTCTCAGCCTAATTCACACACCAGCAGAGTAATGCAATGCAAGACTGTGGCTTAGGCCAGTGCTGTGGTGTGGTAGATTAAGCCTCCGCCTGCAGTGCCAGCATCCTATATGGGTGCCAATTCGAGTCCTGGCTGCTCCACTTCCAATTCAGGTTCCTGCTAATGACCTGGGAAAGCAATGGAAGATGGCTCAGGCATTTGGGCCCCTGCAACCATGTGGGAGATCCAAATCAAGTTGCTGGCTCCTGGCTCTTGATTAGCTCAACTCCAGCCATTGTGGAGGTCATCTGTGGAGTGAACTAGCAGATGGAAGACCTGTCTCTGTGTCTCCCTCTGTTTATAACTCTATATCTGAAATAAATAAATAAATCTTAAAAAAAAAAAAAAGAATATGTGGCTTGCAGCAGGTTTTCTAGCAACTGCTAAGAATTGCCACTTCTTCGCTCTCCAAATGCATTTGGAACTAAGTCATGCTTTCTTTGATCAATATTTGAAAGGTAATTTCCATCTATTTTTAAGACTTTATGTATTTGAAAGACAGAGTTACAGAGAGAGAGAGAGAGAGAGAGAGAGAGAGGTCTCCATGCATTGATTCCCTCCCCAAATGACTGCAATGGCCTGAGCTGATACAAGCCTGAACTGAGGTGATCTGAAGCCAAGAGCCAGGAGCTTTCCATCTATTTTTATGCGATGCTTCCTGTAACTATAAACACAGCACCTTTTCCATGATGTCGCACAGACATTCCCAGTTGAACTCCCTACACCCTAAGTGTGTTCAACTGGGCACAATTATAAACTACAATAATAAGACCATTGATAAATACATTAAAAATTGAGATGTAAATTTGCTTTAATGGAACAAGAAAACCATGTAAACAGGACTACATTTTACTACAAAGAGGAAATAGGTATTTAGCCTCGTGGCTATGATGCCTATGTCCCACATCAGAGTGCTTGGGTTAGATTCCTGGCTCTGGCTCTGGCTCCTGGCTCTGATTTCCTGCTAATGAGGATCCTGGGAGGAGGCAGTGATGGCTCAACTAATTCAGCTCCTGCTACCTACATGGCTTATGTTCCCAGCTTCCAGTTTGGGCCCTGACCTGACCTCAGCCACTGTAGGCATGTGGAGACTAAATATGTAAATGGGAGCTCACTCTCTCTGTCTCTGAAATGACTATGTAAAGATATTATATAAAAGAACTTCTTTAAGATTGCTATTGATGTTTTAAATAGGTCTAAACTGATACACAACATTTTTCTCTTCAGTATATCCAAGAGAGGCCTCAATTTGAAATCACAGATAATAACCAAATATTTTTTCATAAAGATATGTTCAGTTACATATCTGTAACTGTATCACTATGCTCTCCTGGAATCAACCATTCTGTATATTATCACAACTTTTTCAAGCTTTATCATGCCTCAGAATTATCTGGAAAGTTTGTAAAATAGATTTCTAGGCCCTACCCACAAAAGAATGCAACTTAGTGGGTCCTAAGAGGGGCTTAGAATTTGCATTTCTACCAAATTCCCAGGAAATACTAACATTATTCATCTAGAGAACCCATTTTATGAACACGAGATTGTATTTAATTATCTTCACTTCTTTAACTCAAGTACATTAAGTCAACTATCTTGGGTATTATCCTACTGAATCCCAGAAAACAGAACTTACAGAACTTTCTGAAGACCAGAGAAACAAAACGCACAGTCCCTTCTGGAAGAGAGATCCAGCCAATAATATTTCAAATGTGTGGTACAAGAAGGATCCAGCAGCTTTTAACCATAAAATTGTTCTCAAAACTTCCATTATAACATCAAAAGGATGCCAACAATGAGGTAGCTTTGTTTCACTGCTGATCATTTTTGAGAAAAAAGGGTCCACTAAGAATATTCTTAGGGGTGTAAAATAATAGCAGGGAAAAAAAACCCATGTCATCTACCTATCTGGTGAACGCTTCAGTGGACTGAAGGAACGATTCATTCTCTATTGCCAATTGACTAAACCACTATATTAACACTGGTCACAGAAGCAAATGCCAGAATTGAAATTCATCATCTTGAAGGTAGTAAAACAAGAAAAACTTTTATTGTCTTTTTAGAAATCCCTTTACTTGGCAAGTGATGAAATGTAATGTTTACTTTATTCAACTAGTGCATAAAACCTGAACATAAGGGATATACTAAAATATGTCATACGTGGTATTACAATTCCTGAGTAGCAAGGTCTTGATCATTAGCATAACTTTAAAACACTGATAGAAATTATACAAAAAGCAAGTTTTTAAAAGCACGGACATGGTTCTTAAAGGACAGGTTATAAAAATTCAAACAGTAAAAAAATTATGAGATTGCCAATCCCTAAGTCACATCAGAAAATAGTTCAACGACAAAGTAATTGTGTGGTTACCAATTATAACAGAATATGAACTCACTTTTGATTTAATTGTTTGAATGTGTTGCTCCACTTCTTCAATGTCTTCAGTGTTTTCTAAACGTTCATAAGCAGCACTTCTAGTACCTTTTATCAGATTTAAAGGTAGCGCAGACATTCCATAGGCCTAAGAGAAACAAATTTTAAGTATGTTTTGGTAAACATATTTTAAACATATTATATACAATTTTCAGGATTTAAAAAAATTTCTTTCCAGCAGTAACTTAAAAGTGAGTGGTGGTAAAGAAGTACAATCACATGGTATACATGGGAGTGAAATATGATTATACTGTCTCATAATTCTATTTATTTACATTTATACACATACAGGATTATGTATATAACACTACTCCTCAACTGGGAAGTACCAATTTAATGTAAATATAATACATTATCAAATAATAATTTACAACTTCAGGCTAATCTAGAGTTAAGTCAATGTGAATTAGTAAAAACAATCAGTAGGGGCCGGGGATATGGAACAACCAGTTAGGCCACACCTGTGCTGCCTGTAACCCAACTGAGAGCCAGTTTATGTCCCAGCTGCTCTGACTTTTTATTTTCAAATTTATTTATTTATTTAAAAGGTGGAGTTAGAGAGAGGCAGAGGCAGAGGCAGAGGCAGAGGCAGAGAGAGTCTTCCATCTGTTGGTTCACTTCCCAAACAGCTGCAATGGCTGGAGCGGGGCCGACCCAAAGCCAGGAGCTAGGAGCTCCTTCCAGGTTTCCCAGGTAGGTGCAGGGACCCAAGGACTTGGGCCATCTTCTACTGCTTTTCAGGCCATAGCAGAGAGCTGAATCAGAAGTGGAACAGCAAGGACTTGAACTGGCACCTAAATGGAATGCTGACACTACAGGTGGTGACTTTACCCGCTACACCACAACACTGGCCCCTGCTCCACTTTTGATCCAGCTCCCTGCTAATATGCCTGGAAGGCAGCAAAAGATGGCGTAAGTGCTTGGGCCCCCACCACCCACATATGAGACCTGGATAGAATTCCAAGATTCAGGCTTCAGACTGGCCCAGCTCCAATCTATGTAGCCATTTGCAGAGTAAACCAGTAGATGGAAGACATTTCTTTTTCTTTTTTTTTTTTTTTTAAGATTTTATTTATTTATTTGAGAGCTATAAAGACAGGGAGAGGGAGAGACTGAGAGAGAAGTCTTCCATTTGCTGGTTCACTCCCAAATGGCCACAATGGCCAGATCTGAGCTGATCGAAAGCCAAGAGCCAAGAGCTTCTGCCAAGTCTCCCACACAGATGTAGGGGCCGAAGCACTTGGGTCATCTCTACTGCTTTCCCAGGCCCTAGCAGAGAGCTGGATCAGAAGAGGAGCAGCTGGGACACAAACCAGCACCCATATGGGATGCCAGTACTGCAGGCGGAGGCTTAGCATATTACACCACAGTGCCGCCCTGGATGGAAGATTCTCTCTCCCTCTCCCTGTAACCCTGTATTACAAGTAAAATAATAAATAAATCTTTAAAACAAACTGTAAAATTTACAAGTTCACAAAGCAATTTATAAAACTATTTTCAGCAAAACGAAACTGAATTTTCTTCAAGTATATATAGCATGACTTTAGGACATTTAAGTATTTTAATATATTCATACATATTTGATAAATATATAAATTTTTATATATAATTTATTTAAAAGTTCTAGATATTTATAACTAACCTTCCTGATATTTGAAATAATTTACTACAAGTATTTTTAAAACTATTAATCAGTATATTAGCGTATGCACTACTTAGCCCCATAAATTCCATCTCCCATTCCCCAAAAGATACTTTTTATTAAAATCATTAGTAATACTTAATGGCATTTGGTTTGTAACCATTATTCAATATTGCTATTGAACTGAAATCCTTAAAAGGAACACTGGTAACTATCGCCTCCTAGGTACACAAGTATTAAATCTTTTTTCACTTTTCTGCTAAGCACATAACCAACCTGCTTTATTCAGCCCCCCATGTCATTAGGTAGTGCCCTGAGATTGAATTCAGGACAATGGATATGGCTCAAAACAACACACGCACTTCTGAGGCTTAATAATCCCAACCACCAACTATCTTGGGATATCCTACATGCTTCCTCTCACGATCTCTACTATCTGGTTGTCAATTTCCAAGGTGACTTCAGGTATCTTTAGTGTTAATTCAAATTCCTTTAATATTCTTAATTGAGTCTCCTTTAGACATTGATTAAACATTGATTAACCTACAATTCAAATAACAAAGCACAAATTGACTGATCAGGTCTGTCTTCTCAATAAAAAGAGAATAAGAACAAAGAGCATGAATAAAACAGAATCTCAGAAATCAACTAGTTCTATCAGGCAATGCCAACTCTATGGCATGATACATTTGGATAATTAACTAGCTCTTACCAAACAGGCTAATCTCTGTATTTTCAACAAGAGAAATACTTAAAAACTTGCATTTTAAATATTATTAACACACAAGAGAGTACTCTCATGATTTTCCAATCATTCAAAAAAAAAATGTGGGGGCAATACTGTGGCACAGCAGGTAAAGTCACTGCTTGCAGTGCTGGCATCCCATATGAGTCCCAGTTCAAGTCCCAGCTGCTCCACTTCCAATCATCTCCCTGCTAATGGTCTGGGGAAGCCTCAGCAGATGCACCAAGTGCTTGGGCCCCTGCCACTCATGTGAGAGACATGGAAGAAGCTCCAGGCTCCTAGCTTTGGATCAGCCCAGCTCCAGCCATTGCAACCATCTGGGGAGTGAACCAACAGATAGAAGATCTTGCATTTTCTCCTCTCTTTCTCTCCCTCTCTCTTGCTCGCTCTCTCTCTCTAAATCTGCCTTTCAAAACAAATACATACATCTTTAAAAAGAAACGGAGGAGTGGAGATAGATACTGTTTGAATTAGAAGAAAATGAAATTTGGGAGGTTCCAATGTGACAGATAGTGACAGGATGGTTTGTCTTAAATGGGGGTAAATTAATATTTAAAAGTAAGTAAAGAGAGTACATTCACAGGATAAAACTGTGGGACAGCCACAATGGGAGACCCTCCCACCCCCCACAGAGTAGTGGAGGTAATCTAGGCCTGTGCTGAGAGAGAAACAAACAAACAAACAAACAAAAAAAAAAAACAGAAGATCAGCCAGTCTGGATTGGGTAGGAGGAAGCCCACCCTGGCAAGCCAGGTGAGAGAGGACTCCACGGGCCCACGGCGTTGCTGATCCACTGGGAGGGAAAGATTAGTGAACTGACATTGGAGTTCTATGAGGATTTTCCACAGGCAAGGGAGAAAAAAAAAAAAAAAACAGAGTGGGGAAAAAAGCCATACATCTCCCTCCCATCCCCCACCACGGCTACAGCAGAGACCTGAGGCCAGCAGAGGGAGAGCTGACACCACTGTTGGACACAGGCAGGGAGGAGCAGCCCCAGCTCTGCTGTCAATTGCACCTCACCAGTTGCCTGGCAATGGGAGAGGGCAGGAAAAGCCAGGAAAAGACAGGAGCCTGCTACTCCAAAAGTACAATCAAGAAGCGAGCAGGGCTGAATCCCTGCAAACCACAAATATAACCAGAGAGAAAAGAAGTCTACAAATGCAAAGAAACAAAAGCAAAAACACAAAAATCAAAAATCAGTAAGACACGATGAGTCCTCCAAAGGAACACTACAACATTTCAATATTAGAATATGAAAATGAAGAGATTGAGGAAACGCAAGAAATGGAATTCAAAAAATTAATCATCAGATTACTCAGAAGCAATCAGAAGCAAATTCATGAACTAAAGGAAACTATATATGACATGAATGAAAATTTTTCACATGAATGGCCAGTGCTGTAGGGCACTAGGTTAATCCTCTGCCTACAGCACCAGTATCCCATATGGGCATCAGGTTTTGGTCTCAGTTGCTCCTCTTCCAGTCCAGCTCTCTGCTGTGGCCCGGGAAGGCAGTGGAGGATGGCCCAAGTGCTTGGGCCTCTGCACCCGCACGGGAGACCAGGAAGAAGCACCTGGCTCCTGGCTTCGGATTGGCGCAGTGTCGGTCGTGGCGGCCATTTGGGGAGTGAACCAACAGAAGACCTTTCTGTCTGTCTCTCTCACTGTCTGTAACTCTATTTGTCAAATAAAACAATAAATAAATAAAAATAAAATTTTTTCACATGAAATTGAGATTTTTAAAAATAGATCAAAATGAAATACTAGAAACAAAGAATTCAATAGATCAGATAAAAAACACAGTGGAAAGCCTTAACAACAGAGCAGGCAAGGCAGAAGAAAGAATATCCAAGATAGAAGACAAATCCCTGGAACTTTTACAGTTAGGCCAAAAACAAAAAGAAAAAATGAGAAAACTAAAGAATATTATTGGAGATCCACAGCATATCACCAAACAACCCAACATACAGGTCTTAGGAGTTCCTGAAGGTGTGAAAAGACAGACGGATTAGAAGGCCTTTTTAGTGAATAGTAACAGAAAACTTCCCTAATTTGGAAAAGAAAGGGACATCTTAATATAGGAAACACATAGAATTCCCAATAGACACGACCAGAAAAGATCTACACTAAGACACATGGTAGTCATACTCTCCACAATGAAACGCAAAGAAAAGATTCTAAAATGTGCCCGAGAGAAATGCCAGATTACCCTCAGAAGATCTCCAATGAGACTCACAGCAAACTTCACAATGGAAACCTTACAGGCTAGGAGAGAATGGTGAGATACATTAAGAGAAAAAACTGTCAACTCAGAATATTGTACCCTACAAAGCTCTCATTTATGAATGAAGGTGAAATAAAAACCTTCCATAACAAACAGGAATTGAAAGAACTTGTTGGGCCAGCACCATGGCTCTCTTGGTTAATCCTCCGCCTGCGGCGACGGCATCCCATATGGGTGCCGGGTTCTAGTCCCGGTTGTTCCTCTTCCAGTCCAGCTCTCTGCTGTGGCCTGGGAGGGCAGTGGAGGATGGTGCAAGTGCTTGGGCCCCTGCACCCACATGAGAGACCAGAAAGAAGCACCTGGCTCCTGGCTTCAGATTGGCACAGCGCTGGCTGTGGCAGCCATTTGGGGAGTGAATCAACAGAAGGAAGACCTTTCTCTCTGTTTCTCTCTCTCTCACACTTTTTAATTCTATCTTTCAAAAAAAAAAAGAACTTGTCACCACCCATCCAGTCACCTTGAATACAAATGTTCTCAATGATCCAGTAAAAAGACACAGACCAGCTGAATAGATTAAAAAAACAAAATCCATCTATTTGCTGCCTACAAGAAACACATCTCACCAACAAATATACTTGCAGACTGAAAGGGAAAGGATGGAAAAAGATATTCTACGCTAACAGAAACCAAAGAAGAGCTGCTGTAGACATCCTGATATTGGAAAAAATAGAGTAATGATCAAGGGATCAATTCTACAGGAAGAAATGAGTTATTAATGTTTATATATGTAATTACAGGGCATCTGGCTAATTTAAGAAATGTTAATGGATCTGAAGGGAGACATAGATTCAAACACAATAGTAATGGAGGACTTAAATACCTCACTTTCAGCAATGGACAAATCAACCAGATAGAAAATCAACAAGGAAACAAAATTAACTGACAATTATATGCCAAATGGATTTAACAGATATATACAGAACATTCCATCCTAAAGCCACAGAACACATTCGTCTCACCAGTACATGGTACTTTCTCTAGGACTGACTACATGCTAGGCCATGAAGCAAGTCTCAGCAAATTCAAAAAATCAAAATCATACCATGCATCCTCTCTGACCACATACAATGAAGTTGGAAATCAACAACACAGGAGTCTCAAGAATATATACAAACACATGGAGACTGAACAACATGCTCCTGAATGAAGAGTGGGTCACAGAAGAAGTCAGAAGAGATATCAAAAAAATTTCTGGAAACAAATGAAGACAATACAACATATCAAAACCTATGGGATACATTAAAAGCAGTGTTAAGAGGAAAGTTTATAGCGATTGGTGCCTACATCAAAAATTTAGAAAGGCACCAAAAAAATGAGCTTTCAATGCATCTCAAGGATCTAGAAAAACAACAGCAAACCAAACAAAACTCATAGGAGAAAAGAAAAAAATTAAAAGTAGAGAAGAAATAAAAAAATAGAACCCCCCCAAAAAAGATAAGCAAAACGAAGAGCTGGTTCTTTGAATAAATAAACAAAATAGATATACCAAAGGCAAACTAACAAAAAAAAAAAAAAGAAGAAGATCCAAATTAATAAAATTAGAGATGAAAAAGGAAATGTAACAACAGACACCACAAAAATAAGAATCATCATCAGAAATTACTACAAAGAGCTGTATGGCAACAAACCAGGAAACCCAGAAGAAATGGATATATTCCTAGACTATACAACCTAGCTAAACTGAGCCATGAAGTCACAGAAAACCTAAATTGACCTATAACCAAGACAGACATTGAATCAGTAATAAAGATGGTCCAAACAAAGAAAAGTCCAGCACCAGACAGCTTCACTGCTGAATTCTACAACATTTAAAGATGAACTAATTCCAATTCTTCTCAAGCTATTCAACACAATTGAAAGGGGGGAAATCCTCCCAAATTCTTTTTATGAAGCCAGTATCACCTTAATTTCTAAACCTGAAAAAGATACATCAGAGAAAAAGAACTACAGACCAATTTTCCTGATGAACATAGATGTAAAATCCTCCACAAAATTCTAGCCAATCAAATCCAAAAACACATCAGAAAGATCATTCACCCAGCCTAAGTGAGATTTATCCCTGGTGTACAGGGATGGTTCAACCTTTGCAGTCTTATGTCACATTAACAAACTACAGAACAAAAACCATATGATTATCTCAATAGATGTAGAGAAAATATTTGATAAAATGCAGCATTCTTTCATGATGAAAAATTGAAGCAAATTGGATATAGAAGGAACATACCTCAACACAATCAAGGCAATTTATGACAAACCCACAGCCAGCATCCTATTAATGGGGAAAAACTGGAGGCATTCCCACTGAGATTCAGAACCAGACAAGGATACCCACTCTCACTGTTGCTATTCAATATAGTCCCCTGAAAGTTTTATCCAGAGCCATTAGACATGAAAAAGAAATCAAAGGAAGACAAATTTGGAAGAAGGAAGCCAAACTATTCCTCTTCACAGATGACATGATTCTATATATAGGGGATACAAAAAGACGCTACCAAGGGACTTCTGGAACTCAAAGAAAAGTATGGTAAACTAGCAGGGTATAAAATAAACACACAAAAATCAACAACCTTTGTATATACAGACAATACCAAGGCTGAGAAAGAATTCCCAAGATAAATCCAATTTACAATAGCTACCCAAAAAAATCAAATACCTAGGAATAAATTTAACCAAAGATGTCAAAGATCTCTAAAATGAGAACTACAAAACATTAAAGAAAGAAATAGAAGAAGATACATTGGGCCAGCATTGTGGCATAGGAAGTGGAGCCACCACCTACAGTGCTGGCATCCCATATTGCACTGGCTCAAGTCCCGGCTGCTCTCCTTCCAATACAGCCCTCTGCTGTGGCCTTGGAAAGCAGAGAAGGATAGCCCAGATCCTTGGGCCCCTACACCCACTTGGGAGACCCAGTGGAGGTTCCTGGCTTCTGACTTTGGATCGGCACAGTTCCGGCCGTTACAGCAAATCTGGGGAGTGAACCAGCAGATGGAAGACTTCTCTATCTCTCTGTAATTCTGCCTTTAAAATAAATAAATACATATTTATTTTATTTTTTTCATTTTTGACAGGCAAAGTGGACAGTGAGAGAGAGAGACAAAGAGAAAGGTCTTCCTTTACTGTTGGTTCACCCTGCAATGGCCGCTGCGGCCGGCGTGCTGCAGCCGGCACACTGCACTGATCCAAAGCCAGGAGCCAGGTGCTTCTCCTGGTCTCCCATGTGGGTGCAGGGCCCAAGCACTTGGGCCATCCTCCACTGCACTCCTGGGCCACAGCAGAGAGATGGACTGGAAGAGGGGCAACCAGGACTGAAACTGGAACCCCAACTGGGACTAGAACCTGGGGTGCTGGCCCTACAGGTGGAGGATTAACCTATTGAGCCATGGTGCTGGCCAATAAATACATCTTTTAAAAAAAGATAGAAAAAATGGAAAAATCTTCCATGCTCATGGATTAGAAGAATCAATGTCATCAAAATGTCCATACTACTGAAAGCAATTTACGGATTAAATTTGATACCAATCAAAATGCCAAAAACATTCTTCTCAGATATAGAAAAAATGACTGAAATTCATATGGAAACACAGGAGACCCCGAATAGCTAAAGCAATCTTACACAACAAAAACAAAGTCAGAGGCAACATAATACCTGACTTCAAGATATATTACACATTGATCATAAACAAAATAGCCTTGTATTGGTACAAAAACAGATGAATAGACCAATGGAACAGAATAAAAACTCCAGAAACAATAACATACTGTACTTTTCTAAATAGCTAGAAGACTTCTGAATGTTCACACTACAAAGAAACCTTGAATATATGAAGCAATAGATGCTAATTATCCTAATATGACCATTAAAATGTACACATGTATTGAAATATTATATTGTGCCCCATAAATACGACAATTACTGTTTGTCAAGAAATATAAGAAGAATGAAACAGATATACAAAAAATTTTTTTAAAAAAGAACAAAATGAAATTTGGACAGAGAACAACTTTCTTCTAATTAGATCAACTTTTACCAAATACTTTTTTTTTTTTTTTTTTTTTTTGGACAGGCAGAGTGGACAGTGAGAGAGAGACAAACAGAGAGAAAGGTCTTCCTTTTCCGTTGGTTCACCCCCAGTGGCCACTGCAGCCGGCATGCCGCAGTCAGCACACTGTGCTGATCTGAAGCCAGGATCCAGGTGCTTCTCCTGGTCTCCCGTGCGGGTGCAGGGCCCAATGACTTGGGCCATCCTCCACTGCCTTCCCGCACACAGCAGAGAGCTGGACTGGAAGAGAAGCAACCAGGACAGAATCCGGCGCCCCAACCAGGACTAGAACCCGGGGTGCCTGCGCCGCAGGCAGAGGATTAGCCTAGTGAGCCACGGTACTGGTTTTTACCAAATACTTGTAAAATATATATCTTGGTAAAATATCGAAAGAAAAAATATTGGATTAAAGTTTAATATTAAATTTTATATTCTTGAACTTTAAAATAAGAATAAATCCCATGAGAATTAAAGTAGTCCATGATTCCTTTGTCTTCTCCTCATAGGGCTTCTCCTTTCCCTATCTTCATTTTGCTCTATTTGTCCCACTAGTTCCACATCGATTAATCCAAGGCTGAGGAACATCTGGCTTGCAGGTCCTCTATTGCCCCTGAAATCATTTGGTCCAGCCCTGCCAAGGCAGGGCAGAACTTGAAATTCACTAAATTACACAGTCATATTTTATTTTAATAATCTAATAACATGTTATTGTCTACAACCAAATGCCAAGAACCTGGGCCATCATTCACTCCCTCCTAGGCAGACAGCTGAGTTAGAAGTGTGTAGTAACTGGGACTCGAACCAGGAACTCCATTATGGAATACGGGAATTCAAAGAAGCAGTTCAAGCAGCTGTGCCACAACACCCACCTTTACCTTACGTTTTAAATACTGTTAAAACAAAAGTATTGCTCTCATGATTTCCTAGGTATGCCTCCCTATCTTCCAAATCACCTTGAAACTAGCCTTTTTTCAACATTTATTTTCTTTTTAGTTTTTAAGAGATTCAATATAGTTCATAGATATAATTCTAAAAATATGATTTGTCCTTCCCCCTTCTCTCCTTCCCCTTGTTTCTTTCCTTCCCTTATTCTTTTTTCAGCTTTTGAGATAAGGTATTTTTTTTAAAGATTTATTTATTTACTTGAAAGATAGAGTTACAGAGAGGGTGATGCAGACAGAGGTCTTCTATACATTGGTACACTTCCCAAATGGCTGCAATGGCCAGGGACAGGCCAGACCTAAGCCAGGAGCAGGATCTTCATCCAGATCTCCCACCCGGGTGCAGGGGCCCAAGCACCTGGGCCATCCTCCACTGACTCCCCAGGAAAAGCTGAGGAGCAGGGACTCCAACCAGAACCCACGAGATGCCAGTGCCACAGGCGGCGGATCCACCCCACTACACCACAACATACGATAATGTATTTTTAATTTACAATATAGTCAAGAGCTCCATTCTCCACCAAATACAGAGTTTAACAGGTAAAACAGCAAAAAGATCCTAGTTTAGCAGGAATATAAACAGGACTATAAACAGTAGTCAAGTGGGAAGATGGCTAGTTCACCCATATACAGTAAATTTTAAAGTAATCCCAAATCATTAAAACTATGGTAAAACATTCTTTACTATTGGTTTGACAAGGTATGAAACAAAGTTGGCAAAACTATATTTGCAGAAATACTGATTTTTAATTTCAATGCTCGTTATTCTGTGTTGAGTGATTTTTGGATTCCTCAATAATATTAAGTTCAGAACTCAATTCTGTTTCCCAAGTAAAATTCTGGTTTAGTCAGAAATAACAACATGGCTGTTTAATTTAGAGTCTACCACCAAATAAAAGGTCTTCCAAGTTCTAACTGGTCTGTTGGTTTCACAATCTACAAATCCATCATCCACACTGTTTCCAAAGCGATCTCACTCTAACCCCGAAGGCAGATTATATCGTTCTCATTGATATCCTTTAAGTACTCAGGAATAATAAGGGTGTTTTTCAAAGTTTCCTGGTAGGAGTTCCTAGGATTCTGGAAAGGTGCTTCTAGGATCACCTAGAGAGCAGCTCTCATGTCAACAACCTACCACTACAAAATTTCACATAGACTGTTTCTTAAAAAGTTGTTTTTCTATTTTTTTCAAGGAGAGGTATAATTATTGGTCTTGTGAATAGATTCCAGTTAATGTAATCCTGCATACAAAGCCAATGACCTGATCATGAACTTGTAAACCTTATCTCATGTCTTAGAATTGTTCACAATTCTCAAAACTCTCCATTTATATGCTACTTCAGGCTCTGTCCAGCATACACACTTTAATACAGGCAGTTTCCTCATCTAAAATGTCCACCTCCCTCCCAAACTTCATTAGCAGATTTCAGTGGCCCTCAGGTCTCAGCTTAATTATACCATGTCTGAGAAACCTTCCATGACTTTCAAATGTGCCTTGCTTATAACTCAATTATAACACATAACAATGTACATTAACATTATTGCTCTGCACATTTGTTTTATCCCTGTGTCTGCCAAAGTTGGGTAATCACATTTCTGAGCCAGGCTAGTAACAACTACATTACACTTATTTGGTATGTAAAGGCTAGGTTCCAATTCTTTTCCCTCCCACTGCTAACTAATAAAATAATTTCTCTGAGAATATCTGACCAAAATTCTTTTAAAAGAGGGCTCTTAATTCACATGCAGTTATTTCCTACATAGAACTGATATATTTATTAGAAGAGCTGAACTGAATTTTTACTTGTAGTTTAATGTAAAAGATTTTAGAAAATAAAAATATGGCCTTGGTAAAAATTTGAGGTAACAAGGGACCAAAACAAAAGATCTTTTTTCTTACAAATTTTAGTTGTCTAAAGACACAAATAAAACAGACATGTTTTGTTTAGCAATCTTTCATATTCACTTGAACTTTCAATGATGATCAGAAAATTTAACTATAACATTTAGATGATTACAAGCTTAATATAAACATTATATAAAACATTACAACTTTTGAAATCTTAATAATATTTTTTAATTTAATCTCAAATTTCTCTGGAAAAAATGTTTTACAAGACTATCCTTTCATAAACTAAAAATTTCTATTGCTTACTACTGCCCTCTAGTGAATTTCAGGAAAATCAACAAAGGTAGAGATTTTATGCTATTTCAAATTGCTTCTAGGTAAGCCAGAATTGCCTTCAATTTTATTTGTTTGAACTTCCAAGAATAAATCACCAGCTCTGTTTTACAACTAAAATGTTTTATAACAACACAAACTAATAAAAACATGTCTAATATCTATTTGCACTGCTCAGTTTAGAATGGTACCTTTTCTCTACCATTTCTCTTTTATCTAGAATGATCGTTTCCATTTATAAAACTTGGATTACTACCAAGTGCCAACACCAAGCACTATCTGTACACTGAAAAACACTTCTGCATAGTTGTGGAATCTATTATTGAAGGATATGTACAATGAAACAACTCATTTAACAAGTACTCAATATTTTTCTTTTAAATACTCAGTGGTTTTAAGACACATATACATGTACTTTTCTCACACTGGAATCAGTGAAATGTGGATGCATTTTGAAATTGAAGGCATCTTATAAACAGTGGCTGGGCAGAAGTATGATACAGTTATCATTACCTGCATATTCAAAAATTTGGTCAAAGTAGATTACATTATGATTACAATCACTTCAGCTGAGCTGGTAAAACTGTCGAGTTTATACCATTTATAAGATAATATTATGATCTGACATTGAAACAAAAAGTTAACTTATAATAGGAAGAAGAGAAGAAAGCAGCAGAAACAATAAAGCAAATATTACTGGAACAATGAGTCAAGTGATTTATGATCTTAAGAAAAGGGATATACCCAATGTTGAAATTATCTTGCATTTTTTCTACACACACACACACACACAAAAGGACTGCCTTTCACATGGCAAAGTAAAAAGCAACACCAAACCAATTAAATCTGAAGAATGCATGTTAGCTACTTCAAAGAAAATCCCAAAGATAAGGGTAGAGCACTTAAGGAAAGCTGTGTCATCAAAATCTTGAGAGCATAAAATACAATATTATGTGTTAAGAAAACATGAACATCAATAACCAATAGAAAAAGTGACTCAGTACCAAGTGTAAATTTTTAAAGGTATTTTTCTGAATTATTTCACTCATATTTTTCTTGTTGGTTATGCACAAGAGTGACAGGACATTTAAATTTTTATATATACTCTTTAAGTATCAAAAAAGTATAGATAATAAAAAACTTTCAAGGATTTAAAAATAGTACATAAAATCATGGTGCATGTTACAATCAGTGAGCTTAATTAAATACAGTATCACATGAAAAATTGGAAACACTGATCCTTAAAGGGGATTTCTATCTCCAAATATTACTACAGTCGCTACTCTAACCCACAGGGTGCTATATAATGAAGGTCAGTATCCCCCAAAATACATATGCTGAGGCTTAATCTTTCATATAATGGAATCTGGAGGTAGAACTTTTTGGAAGAAATTAAACCATGAGAGTAGATCCCTTTGGAATGGAGTTAGTGACTTCAGAGAGGCACAAGAGAACTTGCTTCGTTTCTGCTCTCTACTGTGTGAGGATCCACTGAGAAGCCAGTCAATTAACAGAAAGCGGCCCTCATCAGACACCCAACCTGCTGGTATCATGATCCTGGACTTCTCAACATCCAGAATGGTCAGAAATAAACAGTTGTTGCTTATTACACTGAGCCTAGGGCATGTCTGTCATAATAGCTTGAAATAAGGCATGAGAGTGAGATAACTTTTGATGGGTACAAGAAGAAAACATTAAACATATCTATATTTGGATTGTTTTCAGATAATTACATTTGTTAATTTATATTGTATAGTAAATAAATGCATATTAACATAATAGTATGTATTTATAATTCAGAAACATCCTGGAGGGCATGTTTAAAACTTTACTGATATTGGTATATAATAAGTTCAGCAATCAATGCTTCTACAGGTACTTCACTAGCCCATAAATCATATTTTGCTTAAGGACATCATTATTCAATATTTCCCCACTTGGTGGCACCAAAAAATTAAAATATCTACTTAGATATTTGTGCCTAGAGATCTCATTTTTAAAAAATTAAGTATTATCAGATTTCAATTTAAACTTAAATCAACAAGCAAATTAAGATGCTGTGTGGGGGCCAGCGCTATGGCTCAGAGAGTTAAAGCCCTGCCCCAAAATGCTGGAATCCCATAAGGGCGCCAGTTCTAGTCCCGGCTGCTCCTCTTCCGATCCAGCTCTCTGCTATGGCCTGGGAAAGCAGCAGAAGATGGCCCAAGGCCTTGAGCCCCTGCACCCATGTGGGAGACCCGGAAGAAGCTCCTGGCTCCTGGCTTCAGATCTGCGCAGCTCAGGCCGTTGCGGCTAACTGGGAAGTGAACCAGTGGATGGAAGACCTCTCTCTCTCTGCCTCTCCTCTCTCTGTGTAACTCTTTCAAATAAATAAATAAATCTTTAAAAATAGAAAAGGATACTGTGTGACATTATTTATTTTTCTCCTAAAACTGAGTGCTCGGTTATTTGGCTATTCCTTGAGACACTACACAGTTGGTCACAATCTTAGTAAAATTTAAATAATCAACTACTTTCTAAATAATAATACATATCTAAGAAACTGATAGTTAACTGAAACATGAAATACAAAAATTCTGCAGTCACAATGAGAAAATTAGGTAAAGATTCTGTAACAGGCATTTTAATTTAATAATTAGTTTCATTAAAGGTCAAAGTATAGGTAAGTATGAATTTTCCACTTTGGGTACTTTAATTAAAATTCCACTTTTTAAAAAAATATATTTATTTATTTATTTATTCTTAGAAGATTTACAGAACGAGAGAGAGAGAGAGAGAGAGAGAAAGAGAAATATCTTCTATTCACTGGTTCACTCCCCAGGTGGCAGCAATGGTCAGCACTGGGCCAGGCTAAAACTATGCGCTTCATCCAGGCTCCCATATGTGTGTCAGGAGCCCAACCACTTGAGCTATCTTCTGCTGCTTTTCCAGGTCATTAGCAGGGAGCTGGATCAGAAGTAGGGTAGCCAGAACACAAACCAGTGCCCATATGAGATGCTGGCATCACAGGCAGCGGCTTAACCCACGGTGCCACAAATCTACTTCTGACATGCATTATGCCCGTTTTTAATGCCTTACCGAATGAAAAACCCAACTCTCAGGTTTTCTAGGTTAGGAGAAAACTTTGTATCTCAACTGCAAACTAATATAATAATTAGTACTGTTAATCACCTACTTACAATAAGACCACCAATCTATGAACCTTTTAAATATTTATTTTATTTATTTGAAAGTTACAGGGCCGGCGCCGTGGCTCACTAGGCTAATCCTCCGCCTTGCGGCGCCGGCACACCGGGTTCTAGTCCCGGTCGGGGCGCCGGATTCTGTCCCGGTTGCCCCTCTTCCAGGCCAGCCCTCTGCTGTGGCCCGGGAGTGCAGTGGAGGATGGCCCAGGTGCTTGGGCCCTGCACCCCATGGGGAGACCAGGAAAAGCACCTGGCTCCTGGCTCCTGCCATCGGACGAGCGCAGTGCGCCGGCCGCAGCGCACCGGCCGCGGCGGCCATTGGAGGGTGAACCAACGGCAAAAGGAAGACCTTTCTTTCTGTCTCTCTCTCACTGTCCACTCTGCCTGTAAAAAAAAAAGAAAGTTACAGAGAGAGAGGAAGAGAAAGAGAGAGATCTTCAATTCACTGATTCACTCCCCTGATGCTACAATGGCCAGGGCTGGGCCAAGTGCAAGCCAAGAGCCAGGCGCTTCTTCCACGTCTCCCACATGGGTGGAGGGGTTCAAGCACTTGGGCCATCTTCCAGTGTTTTTCCCAGGCCATTAGCATGGAGCTGGCTCAGAAGTGGAACAGCCAGGACTCAAACTTGTGCCTATATGGGATCTCGGCTCTGCTAAGCCACAATGTCAGAATGCAGGCCCAAATAGTTGACTTTCCATGAACTTTTCCTACAGTTTTTCCTATAGGTATTATGGGTCCATTTTGACAGGGGAGTTGGATCAGACTGTGACTGAAGCTCAGCTGTGCATGCATGATGGTACCCATTCGAATAGCATCTCCTCTAACACCCTTCCTCTCTCAACCCACACTGAGTCCTAAAACGACCCAAGCATGCTAGGACTGAGCTTTGAGCACACTTACAATGCATTTTAAATGATTTTATTTGTCTATCCACAGCAGTCCCCATCCGTCCCCCACCACCACTCCAGCTAGCCATGAATGTTTCTGTGACATACTCATCTTTTAATAATCCATATTGTAATTGGTTATCATTGCTTTGCCATCTGGTTCACTTTCACTGGGACAAGAAAAATGTAGGCACTATAGTCTGAACCACCTGAAATGAAATAATCAGCTCACTTCAGTGGCTATTTACTAAGTACCAATATATTTTAAGATGGTGGATTGTTTAAATCTTCACAACCTAATTACTGAAATTTGATTCCCACTTTAAAGACAGAAACATTTAGATGGTCAAGGAGGACAAGGGGCCTATGAACTTGAGGTCCACATTTAAGCTTCACCACTAAGCATACAGCTTTAATGCTTAAGCTGCTTGAAGAACACACATACTGTAACTCCTAGGTGGTCTGATTTTGTGCTTGTATATCGGAAACTTTTCTTTGGCCTTAACCCATAAGTGGCCCTTCCCTACATACTCAGCAACTTTCATGTCTTTGCAGTTCTCACCCTGCTTTGGTTCCTCTAGTTTTTTAATCCATGTTCTTCAGCACAGCCCACTGTATTCTAGAAGAGTAGATCTCTTTTAAGGCTACCTTAAATAATTCACTAAGAGTATTATATTTGGTTTGATTATTTAAATGATAATTTTCAAAGTTTCAATTATAATATAAAATATTAGTTTAAAATATCATCTTTATAATAATATTATTTCTACAGGAATGTCCTCTTTCAAACGTTTTTAATCATTTCACTCATTGTTTTCTACCTTCACACTCCTTACCTATAGCTACTTAATTCCAAACCATCAGAGTAATACTGCTAAAATGTTTGTCAGAACCCATTAATTTTCTATTCAAAACACCTGGTGGTTTCTAATAACAACAATATTCAAAATCCTAACTATGATTTACAGGGCTCCACACGAAATGGTCTCACTAGCTCATCTGAATTACTACCATACTTGCCCTCGTTAACTGAGCTCCAGCCACAATGGTTTTGCCTCTTTACTACTATTTGAATATACCATACGTGTGCTCCTCTCAGGATTTTTGCGCTTACTCCTCTGTCATGGCTTGCTTTTAGTTCATTCAGGCCTCTTTTCAAATGTTACAGAAACCACCTTTGACCTCGTCCTCCCTCTTTTCTTCCCTTACCTTCCCCTCCCCTCTCCTCCCTTCCCTTCCCATTCCCTCCCCTCCCCTCCCTTCCCTCATCCCTCCCCCCTCCTTTTTTCTTTTAACTTATTTGAAAGAATGAGTTACAGATAGAAAAGCAAAGACAGAGAGAGAGGGAGAGGGAGAGGGAGATGGAAATATTCCATTAGCTAGTTTATTCTCCAGATGGCCCCTATGGCCGAGTCTGGGCTAGGCTGAAAGGAGCCTGGAGATCCCTCTGGGTCTCCTACGAGGGTGCAGGAGTCCAAGCATTTGGGCCATCTCCCACTACTTTCCCAGAAGCATTAGCAGAGAGCTGAATTGGAAGTGGAGCAGCCAAGTCTCTAACTAGCACCACCACGTGGGATTGCAGGTGTCGCAGGCTGAGGCCTAACCTGCTGTGTCACAATGTGGGCCATGACCTCTTGATCTTAATAGCAGTAACAGCCTCCATTACCATCTATTCCCTTATGTTCCCTTATTTTCTGCATAACATCTACAACTTGACCACTGAGAGGCAATTCTTCCTCCCTGAGTCTTTCTTTCTGCATATTTTGCAAGCCTAGCACTCTATGTCCCCACATCCACTCCTTTTTTTCTTCTTTTTTTCTGTACTATCTTTTTAAGGATATTTGTACAAAAAATACTTCTGGAAGATACAGATAGTGTCTTTCTCTGGGGTAAAGAGAAGGCAGGCTTCTTGTTCATTATAAAGGGTTCAGCTTCCCCGGCTCAGGGTTCTGTAATGCTCTCCACCATGTGCAAGTTTATCAGGTTCTATTCACATTGCCCCATGGGTGTTAAGACTTAGGGAATCAGCACAAGAAAATGCTGATCCTATGGCCATTGCTGTAAGTAATAAAGTTCTTTGTCTGTGACAACGAAATCTTGCATCTCTGGCAACTATTCACAGAACTATGGCAGCCTGCAAGTAAGGTAAAACCCTAACCTCTTCACAGTTCTTGACAGTGACACTACATATTACTTTATTCTTTTTTCCGTTAGTTTCTCCAAAGTAATCTTTCATCAATGGAAGTTTCCTTATTTTCATATACTTTTCAGGGTACTGTTACAAGCAATATCATTTGACTTTTCAAAAATTTCCCCATTTTAGTTGGGAAGACACTAAACCCAGGAAGTTTAAAAAAACAAACTCAGATAAACATAATAAATCAATCACAGAGTAGCAATTAGAGACCAGGTCTAACTCCTAATTTATTATTAATTTATGACAGCTTCTTAAAAGACAACTAATTAACATGCTGTGTATGTATTCTGTACAATGGGAGGATAAGCACCACTGATATCAGATGCCAAATTCCTTATATGCTAACACATATCAATACAGAAATGGCATTGAGTAAAACTGAGTCTCCAAATAAGAACATGAGAGATATTAAAATGAAGACTTCTTTTTAAAAAAAATTATGTACATATTTGAAAGCAGAGAAAGACAGTGAGACAGACAGAGTTGCACACACTCCAGTTCACTCCCCAAAGGCCCACAATGCCTGGGAGTGGACCAGATGGTAGCCAGGAGCTAGAGATTCAATCCTGGTTTCCTTTGTGGGTGGCAGGGATCCAACTACTTGAAGCATCACTTGTTTACCTCGCAGGAGGCACATTAGTAGAAAGCTGAAATCAGAAGGAGAGCCAGAACTTGAACCGTGGCATCCCAAAATAATTTACAGGTATTTTACCTGACGTCATAACCGTTCAGCCAAAGTGCCCAACATTAATGTTTCCTTTTTGATACATTAGGGTACATAAATAATCATGTACATAAATCATGTACATAAAATAATCATGTACATAAAACTAGATTCTGCCATTCTTGGGCTATCCATTTCTCTCTCTGCCTTGCAAATAAATTTTAGAATTTTTAAACTTGCTTTTAATGTAGGGAGCAAGCATTTGGTCTCACTGTTAAGATACCTGTTGAGATGTCCATGTGTTGATTGGATGGCTTGGGTTTGATGCCCACCACCAGCTTCTGACTCCAGCTTCCTGGTAATGCAAAGCCTGAGAAGTGCTAGTAACAGCTTAAATGACTGGGATACTGCTGCCCCTATGGGAGACACAGATTAAGTTCCAGGTTCCATGCTTTAACCCTAGTCAGGGCCATTAGCGGAAATTTGGTGAATCAATCAGCTAATGGGAGCATAATGCCTCCTAAGCTCCCCCACCACTGTCTCTGTTTCTTTTAAATAAACAAAATATTTATTTAAATGTCTAAAAATCTAGATTCTGCTAATGTACTAATAACTCATTTCATTTATGTCTAAAGGAGACCTAGTGGGAAAACACATAAAAATGTTTCCATTATTATAAATAACATTTTCTCTTTGTAAAAACCAAGAATGCTGTAAACATAAACTCATTAATCCAAAAAGCTTTGAGATATATTTGAAGCTTCCTGCACAGCTCTGGGGGAACGTTAGGTAAGAAAGAAGCATTTCCACTTGGGGTTCTTCTATAAGTCAAGTAAAATTTTGAATAAAAAGTAGTCTGGAAAAAGTGGAGAGAGTGCAGTCTCAGGGAAGTGTTAGGGAGAAAACGGCAGAAGAAACTCTATGCAAATTAGAGGGACACAGTGGACATACGTGGAGGGCATGGACACCCACAACTCAGGACTCCAGCAGCTGAGAGCCTATGCACCAGCACTAGAAAGTGAGGTGAGACCAGATGGCAGCAGTCCAAGCCACTGGCAATAAAGCTGCAAGAAGAGCCTAGAGGGAACCTGGCTTGGAGCCCCATGGGGGATAGCCTACCTGCCAAACTAGAGGAGGGGAAAAAAAGTAAAAAAGGAGGGACATGTTTCTCTCTCCCTGATCACTTTACAATGGCATCCTGTAACAAGCCGATAGAGCAGGCAGCATTTTGGACATGCATTAACAGCTGTGCCAGCTCCTATCCACAACCAGCAACCAGCTGAGTAGAGACTCCTGACTCTGGTGGGGAGAACTAACAGAGGGCTGAGTGCTCGTGACAGTGGGAGGCTTGTATGCCAGGACTGTGAAAAACACGAAGGCTGTGTGGGAGGACTCACAGTGTGTTTGGCACCTTGGGCAGTCACTGTGGGAGGCTTCCAGACTCAGAGCTGTCCCCTAGTAGGGACACTACTAGGCAATCTGAGCTTATGCTGAGGACTGCACAGATCCTTTGTATGGTCCTTGGGGCAGAGTGGACAAATACTATACCCACTGGGGATAGTGATCAGGCAATGGTCTCCTTTGAATAGAGGACATCAGCTTGGCAGAATAAACTTCCCTTCTGATTAAAAAAAAAAAAAAATGAGCCAGCGCCATGGCTCAACAGGCTAATCCTCCGCCTTGCAGTGCCAGCACACCGGGTTCTAGTCCCGGTTGGGGCACCGGATTCTGTCCCGGTTGCCCCTCTTCCAGGCCAGCCCTCTGCTGTGGCCCGGGAGTGCAGTGGAGGATGGCCAAAGTCATTGGGCCCTGCACCCCATGGGAGACCAGGAAAAGCACCTAGCACCTGTCTCCTGCCATCGGATGAGTGCGGTGCGGCAGCCGCAGCGCGCCGTCCGCGGTAGCCATTGGAGGGTGAACCAACGGCAAAAGGAAGACCTTTCTCTCTGTCTCTCTCTCTCACTGTCCACTCTGCCTGTCAAAAAAAAAGAAAAATGAGGAGATTTACCACAGCAAACCTGAGTGTGTCACCTCAAACATACGCTTCACCCTGGAGCAATAAACAGACCTCCCTGGCCACACCCACTACAAGCCTCTAGATATTCACTGAAAGTAGACACTCCACTTATCTACAGAGGAACAGTACAAAGATAAAAGCCACCACAGCAAAAAAGCAAAGAAGAAATCAATGAATATTTCCACAAATGCCAACTAATAAACACACCAATTCAAGAAATAATTATAAAGAAGACATTATGATACCCCAAAAAGAACACAATACTAAATACTAGATTGTAAGGATAATGAAATTGAAGAAATACAAGAAATGGAATTCAAAAAATTTATCATAAGATTACATACAGGTAATCAGAAGCAAATGCATGAACTACTGAAATCTGTACAGGACAAGAAAGGAAATTTCTCCTGCAAAATTGAGATCTTAAAGAGAAATCAAAATGAAATGAAAAATTCAACAGAACAAATAAAAAATGCAGTAGAAAGCCTTAACAACAGAATTGGTGAAGCAGAAGAAAGAATACTGGAATTATACAGTCAAACCAAAAACAAGAAGAGGAAATTAGGAATCTAAAAAACACTGTTTGGAATCTACAGGATTCTATTAAATGATCCAACATATGGGTTTTAGGAGCTCCTGAAGGCATGGAAAGAAAGAAAGGATTAGAAGGCATTTTTATTGAAATAGTAACAGAAAATTTCCCTAATTTGGAGAAAGAAAGGGACATCCAACTACAGGAAGCATATAGAACTCCTAATAGACATGAACAGAGAAGATCTTCACCACAACACATTGGAATAAAACTCATATAAATAGGCTCAAGTTTCTGATAATAACAGTAGACAGAATTAAAAAGGAGAGAATGTTCCAACATGGGAAGCAGTCCATACAGCAGACTCATAGAATGACAATCACTTTAAATAACACTTTGACCTCAGAATCAGCCTTTAGGGTTTCCATGTCTGGCTGAAAAGCCCATGAGAGCACTTCAGGCATGGAAGGTCAAGACACTGTGGCAAAAAAATGTCCTACATGAAGGATCTCTGTGACTGAGAACCCAGTGGAAAGAAGTGGCCATCAAAAAGGGATGTACTGCCTTGTGGTGCCGGCACACCAGGTTCTAGTCCTGGTCGAGGCACCGGATTCTGTCCCGGTTGCCCCTCTTCCAGTCCAGCTCTCTGCTGTGGTCAGGGAGTGCAGTAGAGGATGGCCCTGCACCCCATGGGAGACCAGGATAAGTGCCTAGCTCCTGCCATCGGATCAGCGCGGTGTGCTGGCCACAGCACGCCTGCCGCGGCGGCTACTGGAGGGTGAACCAATGGCAAAAAGGAAGACCTTTCTCTCTGTCTTTCTCACTGTCCACTCTGCCTGTCAAAAAAAAAAAAAAGGGGGATGTACTTTTCTTAAAAGGGAGGAGAGAACTTCCACTTTGCTTATGGCCTTGTCTAAATACTGATGGAGATTGTGTACTCAAAAAGCTTCCATAGCGTAGGCAGCTCATGTCAAGAGCCTCAGGTGGTCACTGACATCATACCTAAGAGTGTTAATTGTTAACAACAAGAGTCACTGTGCACTAACTTCTTGTGCAGGACCTCTGTTCTCAATGAGTTGTATTATGAGAGTTAACTGTAAAACTAATTCTCAGGGTTTTTTTTTTTTGTCTGTGTGTGTGTTGTGTGTGTGCAAATTGTTGAAATCTTTACTTAGTATAGAGTTGGTCTTCTGTGTACAAAGTTAATTGTAAATGAATCTTAATGGAGAATGTTACTGGGAAGGGGAGAGGAGGAGGAGGATGAGTGGGAGTGTGGGGGGAGGGAGGATATGGTGGGAAGAATAACTATATTCCTAAACCTGTACATATATAATTTGTATGCCTTAAAAATAAATTAAAATAAAATAAATTTCTAACAAAGACAATAAACTTAGTTTAACTTGTAAAAAAAATTATAGCCTGGAGGCTGACCATGTGGCAAAGGAGGTAAAGCTGCAGCCTGCAATGCTGGTATTCCATATGGATACCAGTTCTAGTCCTGGCTGCTCCACTTCTGATCCAGCTCTATGCTACAGTGGAGAAAGGCCCAAATCCTTAGGCACCTGCAGCCATGTGGGAAGAGGCTCGAGGCTCCTGGCTTCAGATGGGCACAGCTCTGGCCATCTCAGCCATTTGGGGAGTGAAACAGCAGATGGAAGATCTCTTTCTCTCTCTTTCTGCCTCTGCCTTTCTGTAATTCTGCCTTTCAAATAAATAAAATAAATCTTTTTTTTTTAAAGAAAAAAGTAGTCTGTATACAAGTTTGTCATTTGTAATTCATGCCTTACTATTTCTAGAAATACTGAAAAAAATTTGAAGCATCTGAGAGCATAACATTTTATCCCATATACTAAAAAATATCAAGTTATATAAAATATTTGGGTTCAAAAGCCATATATCTCAAATAAGATAAGTCTACTATATCAGTAACAGATACTGATCTATGGCTGCATTCTAGTATGCTTATAAATCATTAAATTTATTATTTCATAGTATAAAACTACCTTCAATATTTATGAATTATAAAATTTGTTTCTGAATATTAAATTTCACAGACAACTTGATTATGACTTGTTAATTAAAACCTTACCCTTTTCAAGTGAAGATTGAACAAAGAACTAAAATAGTAAATACAAAAATATAATGAAGCTAAATAGATTACTAAGGTTAAAAAAATCACATTACTTTCCAAGGTGACTTTAATGTTGTCAATTATCACCATTGCACTTACTGTATAAGTTATAGCTGCCAACATTCCAAGCAAGGTCAGAGAACTAATGGAAAATGACAATGCAGCTAAGCCATCTGCGAAGAAAGAAGAACTCTGTTAAAAATACACATCTATAGTACTCAAAGTATATATTTAGCTAATTAACATAAAATACAAAATCCTGATCTCTTAATACATTCTGAAAGAATAAAACAAATAAATGTTACCATGTCCCTGAAGTGTTAACTACAAGTTTCTTCTTCTATTTGTTGAATTCTTTTCTTAGTGGATGGTTAAGCATATGATTATAAAAAAAACTGAGGGGCCAGTGCTGTGGCATAGTAGGCTACGCCTCCACCTGTAGTGCCAGCATCCCATATTAATGCTGGTTCTTTTCCCAGCTGCTCCATTTCTGATCCAGCTTTCTGCTATGGCCTGGGAGAGCAGTGGAAGACAGCCCGTGTTTGGGCCCCTGGACCCACGAGGGAGACTTGGAAGAAACTCCTGGCTCCTGGCTTGGGATCAGCTCAGCTCTAGCTGTTGCAGCCATTTTAGGAGTGAACTCTACCTCTCAAATAAACAAACAAAAATCTTGAAAATATGTAAATAATTGAAATTCTTATTTATGATGTCAGTGATCAGCCGAGGCTCCTGTCATGAGCTGCCAAGGCTACGGAAGCCTCTTAAGTTCGCCAACTCCAACCTCCTTTAGACAAGGCCATAGTCAAAGTGGAAGTTCTCTTCTCCCTTCAGAGAAAGGTATCTCCTTCTTTGATGGCCCGTTCTTTTTCCTGGGACCTCACTCAAAGAGATCTTTCATTTAGACTTTTTTTTTTCTTTTTTTGCCACAGTGTCTTGGCTTTCCAAGCCTGAAATACTCTCATGAGCTTTTTAGCCAGATCCAAACAACAGGAGTCACTGTGCACTTACTCCCCGTGTAGGATCTCTGTCCTTAATGTGTTGTACTATGTGAATTAATGGTATAACTAGTACTCAAACAGTACTTTATACTTTATGTTTCTGTGTGGGTGCAAACTGTTGAAATCTTGACTTAGTATATACTAAATTGATCTTCTGTATATAAAGGTAACTGAAAATGAATCTTGATGAAGAATGGGATGGGAGAGGGAGTGGGAGATGAGATGGTTGCGGGTGGGAGGGAGGTTATGGGGGGGGGAACCCGCTATAATCCAAAAGTTGTACTTTGGACATTTGTATTTATTAAATAAAAGTTTAAAATTATGTAAATAAATAAATAAACTGAAAGTATGTCATTATAAAAACTAAAAGAATAAGAAAGAAAGGAGGAGAGAAGGTGGGAACATGGGAGGGAGTGTAGGCTGGCAAGTATCACTATGCTCCTAAATCTTTATATATGGAATACTTGACATTTGTTCAACTTATATAAACAAAAAATAATGGAAGCAGAGTTGCACAGTGGAAGCATGCTGGACCCATAAATAAAAAATAAAAAAAGAGCTCTTGACAAATTGATTTATAAAAGATCTTGCGAACTAAGATTTTCTTCCCTTTTTCTCTTAAGAAGAAAATTATTAGCCAATTATCAGTTATAAAAAGAAGCAATAAAATATCACATGCTCAAAACGTAATAAAAAGATTGGCCTTGCTCAACAATGGATTCTGATAAGTAACATTACATAGGAAAGCCATTAGCCTTGATTCTTTGTTGCTTTTCCCCTTGATCTTAATACTTACAGTTTCTTTGTTCGTAATTTCCAGGTAAGTTTTTAATATATATAGCCTAAGATTAAAATCCTAAGTTTTTCTCACTTTTTAGTTTAAAAGGGCTAGCCTGCCCACCTACTAAGAAAAATAAAGATAGATTCAAATTTAACACCAAAAAAGAAATACTATGTAAACAAGCTGAATTTAGGACACATTTAAAGAAAGCCAATAAGTGAGGATAGGATCAACACTTTCAAATGAATATATCACTTCCTAATCTGAGAATCTTCAAATGATAGTAGTAATTTTTCAGTTTTCATACAAGTCCAATCAGGCTTATATTGATCTAGTTTAAATGCAGGTTCTGTGGGATGAACGACAATTTTTGATTATTTTCCTGATTTCATGTTAATCCTTTCAAGGATTTTAATACAATTATAATGACCTGTCTTAAAACTCATACCTCTATTTTACATAACATATAAGGAGTATATATTTTTTCTTTTTTTAATTTTTCTTATTTATTTATTTTTTTGACAGGCAGAGTGGACAGTGAGAGAGAGAGACAGAGAGAAAGGTCTTCCTTTGCCGTTGGTTCACCCTCCAATGGCCCCCGCGGACGGCGCACCATGCTCATCCGATGGCAGGAGCCAGGTGCCTTTCCTGGTCTCCCATGGGGTGCAGGGCCCAAGCACTTGGGCCATCCTCCACTGCACTCCCGGGCCACAGCAGAGAGCTGGCCTGGAAGAGGGGCAACCAGGACAGAATCCGGCGCCCCGACCAGGACTAGAACCCGGTGTGCCGGCACTGCAAGGCGGAGGATTAGCCTGTTGAGCCACGGCGCCGGCCATATATAAGGAGTATATTAGCAAAAAATTCACAAATTATACAAGGTATCTTTTTAAGCCTTAATTTAAAAAAACTATTATTTTATAAAATCAAAGACATTTTGATGCTATTACTTTCTTGATCTTACCAGAATTATGAAAAGAAGGTGTTCATACAAGTAGGACATAATGAAATCAGAGACATAAAAATGTGAAAAAAAGTCTTATATTTAAAAAAATGAAATATTATGGTACATTTGACAAATTAAAAAGTTAATATTACTAATGTTCAAAATAATCAAAACCACAGAATCCAAAGTTAATTACTATGAATTATGCGTGTTTGGGTAAAGGATGAGTAAATGAGCACTAAAGACATCCATAAATGTCCTCAATATGGTAGGGCCTATGATCTGAGCACATATATAAAATAGATACTGCTGATAAACAAGTGTGTACTATTTATAAAATGCATTATTCTGGGGGCCGATACTGTGGCACATGGATTAAGCCACTTCCTGTGATGCTGGGATTCCATATGAGCTCAGCCTAGAGTGTTGGTTGCTCCACTACCAATCCAGATCCCTGCTAAAGCACCTGGGAAGGCAGCAGAAGATGGTCAAGGTTTGGGCCCCTGTCGCCTACATGGGAAACCTGAATGGAGTTCCAGGCTCCAGGCTTCAGCCTGGTCTAGCCCTGGCCTTTGGGGCCATTTGAGCAGCTAATATAAAATATCTCTCTCTCCCTCATTCTAACTCTGCCTTTCACATTAATAAATAAATCTTTAAAAACAATGCAATGCATTGCTTCATCAAAAATAAATCAACCACTTACATGAATAAATTCTAAAACATCAGCCTAGACATAAACAAAAAAGAATCATAATATATGATGATATTAATGATACTTGAAAACATAAAACTGGCACACTGTGGCAGAAACTGCAATTGGAGTAGCTGTCAAGGGAGATGATACTAACTGAACAGACACATTGAGAAAACTTCTGGAGTGATGGTTATGTTCTATTCTTTGACTGCAATCACTTACAGTGATTGCATGCATACATATAAGAACTATGCATTTTATTGCCTAAAATATGCAGACAGGTAAGGTGATATAAAGAATATATAGATATAGATATAGATATAGATATAGATATAGATATAGATATAAAGAATAGCTGGATAGCTATTTTGGACATAAAACAACAGCAGATCCACTGGAATGAGTGAAATGTACTCTAGAATATGGTGTTTAAGGATTGAGATAAAAAAAAAATAAGAAGAATACTAATGAAAAGGACACATGTTTGGTCTAGCAATTGAGATATCTGTATTCCATATCAGAGTGCCTGGGTTTCCCGACTTCAGCTTCTAGCCAAAGCAGACAGTGACAGGTCAAGTACCTGGGTTCCTGTCACCCACATGAGACACCTGCACTGAGTAACCAGCTCTCAGTTCTGGGTCAGCCCTGGCCAGTTGGGCACTTGAGAAACTTACCAGTGAATGGGACTTCTTTCTATCCATCTGTCTGTCTCAAGAATGAAATTACAGAAATGGAATAATCCTAACCACCTAAGCACTGATAAAAAATATACTAATTTGAAGCAAAGTATACCATGAAATAATGTTTAGGGCAGAAGAGCAGATACTCAAAAGACCTGAAGGAGTTAACTATAAGAATCAATTTATTTCTCAGCAATAGGATCAACATGTATAAATCTTGATAATTCAGTATTAGTAGATGCCAGACCTGCTATCCTTATTCTTGCTAGTATCAGCAAGATATTAATGGACCACAATTTACAAGATGAAATCTTAAGTGGAAAGCAAGAAAATTAAGAAGTCACAAAGCAGCTTCCAAGCCTTAATATAATCATCATTCAATATTACATCTGGGTAAAAAGAAAGGAGAGCTGAACAAAGAATGTACAGTAAATATTAGAGAAACATTCACAAAAGCAATAACATTTGTCAGTGTAATGTCTATAAAAAGTATTCTAGGCTTCTTTGGAAATAAATCCACTGTGTTCAAAGCACATGATATTTGGAGTGCATATTTTTTATATCAGTTTATAATGTCAAATGCATTTTTCAACAATTAAGCAACTTTCTTAACCCTCTAAAGCTGTGTCTTCTTCTAAAAACCTAGGTAATTGATTAAGGAGAACTCCCAGACAAGCAATACCAAAAGGTTTTGGTTAAGTTCATTTTTAAATAAAATATTGTTTAATTCATATGAAACCTCTTTAATTTTAATCTTGCATAAAAGACTTAATCTCAAATGATAGTATTTGTTATTAAAGTTAAAAATGAAGCCAATATACCCAGTACATTTGCAATTCTCTATTATACTAAGTGAATTAAAAATCACATTGAAAATATAAGACTTATCCCACTAAAATTTTTTGAAGAGTAAATCTTCCCCCACAGTAATTTTATTAAGATGTCAAGAAATTAGCTACATAATAGCTCAATAGTTAAAGTATGCCTTTACACAAAGCTCATAATTTATCTACTATACATTTAACAACAAGTTCAGACTGTGTGCTTAATTATTAAACAAAAATAAAAACAAGCAACTTCTCTAAAAATCCAGAAACATCAGGAAATATAAATCAACATAGATTATTTTAAAATTTATTTATTTGAGAGGCATCTTATAGAGAGAGGAAGAGACAGAGAGAGGTTCTCCATCCATTAGTTTACTCCTCAAATGGTGCAACAGCCAAAGATAGGCTGATCTGAAGCCAGGAGCCATTGCTTCCTCCAGGTCTCCCAAGTGGGTGCAGGGCTCCACTGCCTTCCCAGGCCATAAGCTGAGAGCCAGATCAGAAGAGGAGCAGCCAGGACATGAACCTGCAACCACATGGGATGCCTGCGCCACAGGCGGAGGCTTAACCTACTATGCCACAGTACCGGCCCCAACATAGATATTTTTAGAGTAAAGAATACTTACGACTACTTCCAAGTTCTTCAAACAGGAACTTCACTTTTTCCCACTCTGTAGAATTTTTGTTATTTGGAACATTTAACGGAACAAAAGCACTACAAAGGATAAAATAAATCTTTTTAATGGTTTTTATAGATGTTAAATAAAAGAAAATAGTCTGAAACTCAATTTTTACTCATTTTCTTAAATATGTATCACTACATATTTTATTTATTGCACTTAAAATATTTGTCAATTATACCTTAATTAAACTGAGAAAAACAATAAAAAATGTTTTTGAAAACCAGAGTGAGAGATACAGAGACAGACAGAAACAGAGATTGATTTTCCATCCCTTAGTTCATTCTTCAGATGTCCCCAATAGCTGAGGCTAAAGCCAGGAAATAGGAATTTCATCTGGGTTGCCTATACGGGTGCAGAAACCCAAGTAGTTAGGTCATCAACCACTGCCTTCCCAAGTGCATTAGCAGGAAGCTGTATTGGAAACAGAGAAACTGGAATTTGAATGGCACTCCAGTGTATGATGCAGGTGTGCGTCTCAGGCCACTGCTTAACCTGCTGTGTCATTAACACCTGCCCAAGGATATTAAGATTGTCAAAAATGTCCAAAGCATACATTAAAAAAGTTATGAATATCTGTGCTAAAGCAGCAGAACAGAATATATAAGAATAGAAAGGAAATATATAACAATAAACAGCAAATATCTTACTGTGGAGTTATGGGTGATTTTAATTTTCTTCTTAATATATTTCAAGATTCTATTCAATACACATAATGAAAGTAGCTGCTATTTGCTTTTCATTCTACAGCTAAACAGAGACCACCAAAATAACAGAGCTATTGCTAGCTTCCTAGGCTTGTTCTACAAGATTAGACTGGGAGAAAATGGAAAATAGAATATATAAATGGTCACTTTATTATCTAGCCCAGATCAATAAACAGGAAGATCATTGCGTCAAATATCCCTTAGACTGTATATATGGAGAATCAAACAGGAATGTAAGAAGTAACTCTAATGCTACCCTCTCCACAATATAATTTTGGTTATATGCCAAGACCTATCCTCTTTTGTAAAGAGGAAATACTCAATGAGCTAAACAATGTATGAAGGCTATCTTCTCTTATAATTATTTCAAGTACAACTAATAACTCTAAAATTTTGTTGTCCATTTTAAAAGTTTTTACTGAGGCACTAGTGACAATACTTGCAAAAGATGAGTGGGGAGAGCATGTCAGGAGGTTATTTAAAATAAATAGCAAAACCATTAAAAAATGTCAGCAAATACTCTTTTTCATCACATATCAAGGTAAAAAAAAAGGAATTGGAAACATGGCTTGACTATAAACATTTGCAGTCTTAAGAACTCCTGGAACTACAAAAAAATTACTGACCAATTTTATTCCCAGCACAAATTACATTTAATAGGTAAATTTTTTTATTAATTGAAAATTGTGGACTGAAATTGGAAAAATCAAATTATAAATAAAAACTTTAAATGACTTATTATACCTAATGCATTTCCTAACAAAAATTTGAAAGAATCAAGACCTATTTTTAACAAGGATAAATATGTCTTGTTAACAAGGACAAAATTTAGGTAAAGAATCAAATGTACAAACCTATATTGATATTAGTATAAAAATTTAACCTGAATCTGAAAAGATGCACAGACAAGGATTTTTACCAAAGTTCTGTTTATAATAATGAAAAAACTACAAACAACATAAATATCCCAGTGATTATCACTGGACCAGTCAAATAAGTTGAACTCCTCTAAGAAATTAAGAATGGAGATGAGAGGGAGGAGGAAGTTTGTAACTGTAAAGCTGTATAATTCTGCATACATTCCTATGGACTTACTTCTAAGGGTACAGTTTAAAAACTTGTTATTGAAACCCAAATCCCAATAGGCCGAGTGGTAAAAATGCAATCTTAAGTTTTAAAAGTTATCATATTAAATGTCAAAGTGAACATATAGATAGGATTAACTGTTAAAGTGATCATATAAATAGGATCAAGTGTCTAGTAATAATAATAGATAGAATTAAAAAGGAGAAAACGTTCCAACATGGGAAGCAGTCCACACAGCAGACTCATACAATGACAATTGCTTTAAGTAACATTCTGACCTTAGGATCAGTCCTTTAAGGCCTCCTGGCCTTGCTGAAAAGCCCATGAGAGCATTTCAGGCATGGAAAGTCATGACACTGTGGCAAAAAATGTCCTACATAAAGGATCTCTGTAACTGAGCCCCCAGTGGAAAGAAGCAGCCTTCAAAGAAGGATATGCTTTTCTTCAAAGGGAGAAGAGAACTTCCACTTTGCTAATAGCCTTGTCTAAATACTGACAGAGTTCAGAGGTTCACGGATTCAAAAGGCTTCCATAGCCTAGGCAGCTCATGTCAAGAGTCTCAGGTGGTCATAGATGTCATACATAAGAGTGTCAATTGTTAAATTAGCAACAGGAGTCACTGTGCACTAACTCCCCATGCAGGACCTCTGTCCTCACTGAGTTGTATTATGAGAATTAACTCTAAAACTAATTCTCAGTTTTGTGTCTGTGTGTGTGTGTGTGTGAATTGTTGAAATCTTTACTTAGTATAGAGTTGGTCTTCTGTACACAAAGTTAATTAAAAATGAATCTTAATGGAGAATGGGACTGGGAAGGAGAGAAGAGGAGTAGGATGGGTGGGAGTGTGGGTGGGAGGGCGGGTATGGTGGGAAGAAAAACTATATTCCTAAAGTTGTACTTAAGCAATTTGTATTCTTTAAAAAAATTAATTCACAAAAAAGTACAGACAAAACTGAGAGATCCATATTTACTATCCTAAAGATATATGCACAGTATGTTAACAAGTAGATAAAAGAATTATATAAGGCCTGTGCTGCGGCTCAATAGGCTAATCTTCCGCAGGCGGCACCGGCATACTGGGTTCTAGTCCCAGTCGGGGCTCCAGATTCTGTCCCGGTTGCCCCTCTTCCAGGCCAGCTCTCTGCTATATCCCAGGAGTGCAGTGGAGGATGGCCCAAGTCATTGGGCCCTGCACCACATAGGAGACCAGAAGCACCTGGCTCCTGGCTTTGGATCAGATCAGCGCGGTGCGCTGGCCGCAGCGCGCCGGCCGCAGTGGCCTTGGAGGGTGAACCAACGGCAAAAGGAAGACCTTTCTCTCTGTCTCTCTCTCTCACTGTCCACTCTGCCTGTCAAAAAATTTAAAAAAAAAATTATATAAAATAAAATCACACTTGCAGATCACAAACATGGTGAGTGCATGCATGGGGGCAGGGGCATCTTGCACAATTTCAAGCACATAAGTGTTTACATGGAACACCAGAGGAAGATTGCTAACTACAGCTATTGCTCAGGATAACACTAAAAAGTCTGTTCTGGTTTCATATTTTGCTTTTCCCTTTCCTAGACTTTTCTGAATGAATCTATTATCATTATTTTTATTAAATTAATTCCATTTCCATAATCAGTATGAAAAAAATCAAGACTTACCCAACCACAAGAAGAAGTGCACAAATCACAGCAAATCCCAAAGTGTACTTCAAAGCAGTTTTAATTTGCTAGATACCAAAGGAAAAAAGTGTATCATTTAGCAAACCATTATATAAAATATTCTTGTGAGAGTATAACAGTATTTTCATATCAAACATACATTTATTGTCAACAATGTAGTTTTGCTTGTTGAAAAAAATCTCAAATTTTCAGGAAAAATATGTACATGCTACATTTTAAATATCTTTGCAAGATGTACAAGAGATCTTAAAATTTTTTTAATTAATTAATTAATTTATTTATTTATTTTTTGACAGGCAGAGTGGACAGTGAGAGAGAGAGAGAGAAAGGCTTTCCTTTGCCATTGGTTCACCCTCCAATGGCCGCCGCGGCCAGCACGCTGCGACCGGCACACTGCGCTGATCTGATGGCAGGAGCCAGGTGCTTCTCCTGGTCTCCCATGGGGTGCAGGGCCTAAGGACTTGGGCCATCCTCCACTGCAGTCCCAGGGCACAGCAGAGAGCTGGCCTGGAGAGGGGCAACCGGGACAGAATCCGGCGCCCTGACCGGGACTAGAATCCACTGTGCCAGCGCCGCAAGGTGGAGGATTGGCCTATTGAGTCGCGGCGCTGGCCAGATCTTAAAATATTTTTAATCATTAGTCCCTTGTGAAAGGCAATAAACCTAAAGTATAGCTAATACTCCAGTAGGCATATTTAATAAAATATCAGAATATTTAATGAAATACTTGTCATACAGGAAACAGCAAAAGCCTACAATATTGGGTCTGGCACTGTGGCATAATGGATAAAGTTATCGCCTGCAACACTGGCAATGTACCGACACCCGCTCATGTCCCACCTGCTCTACTTCCAATGCAGCTCCCCTGCTAATGGCCTGAAAAAAAAGCAGTGGGAGACGGTCCAAGTGCCTGAGTCCCTGCCACCTTTGTGGCAGACCCAGATAGAGGTTCTGGCTCCCGGCTTTGGCTTGGCCCACCTCTGGCCACTACAGCCACCTGGGGAATGAACCAGTGAATGGAAGATATATGTTTCTCCCTCTCTATACTCTGACTTTCAAATAAATAAATAATTTTTTTTAAAAAAAGAATCTTTAATGCTTTAATGTCCCAACCCAATTCATCAAAATGGTTATAATATACCTGTATATATACAGGTATGTATATATGCTTACATACTTTAATATGCATTTTATATATTTACATGAGGAGTCCTCAGGAAGTTCATGGAAAATGTGTATTCTGGAAAAATATGCAGGTCCATTAGCAGGGAGCTGGGTGGTAAGTGGAGCACGTGGGACCCATATAGGCATTGCAGATGGTGGCTTAACCCCTTATGCCACAACACTGGCCCTTTTAATATTTTAATTAAGAATTTCATACTAACACTTAAGTGATACCATTAAGTAATTCTGAACTTGTGTGTGTGTGTTTGTCAGCTTTCTGTAGTTGTATTATCCTGAATTAGAAAGAATTACTTGCAAGTGTTTCTTCTTTATGTCCTTAGTAATTTATGTCCTTAAGTAATTTCAAAAATTTTTTGCACCAAAAGGAACTTATTTTTAAATTACATTTTCTACAAACTTTCTGAAGTACCCTCATTTAACCTATTTCCAGGCACTGTTCTCAGAAATTTATATATTTTTGTTTTGTTGTTAAAGATTTATTTATTTTATTTGAATGAGTACAGAAAAAAAGAGAGAGACAGAGAGAGACAGAAAGCTATCTTCCATCTAGTGGTTCACTCCCCAAATGGCCGCAATGGCTGGGGCTGGGCCAGGCTGAAGACAAGAGCCAAGAACTCCATCCAGGTCTCCCACGTGGGTACAGGGACCCAATCCCTTGGGTCATCTGCTGCTGCTTTCCAGGGCACATTAGCAGTGAACTGGATTGGAAGTAGAGTGCACAGCACTTGAATCGGTGCTCATATGGAATGCTGGTGTCCCACACTGCTCCAGAACATCACCCCCTACATGTTAACACACTTAACTTTCACAACCCTCATTCCCAGGCTAGTAGTAAGGAAGCTGAGGCCCAAAGAGGTTTAAAAATGCCCTAAGTTACATTGTGTCAGAAGTGATGAAACAAGAATTTGAAATTATGAGCTCAGGAATTTAAAGGCTATGTTTGTTTGATGCTCATAATATAATCTAAAGGGGAAAAAACAAAAATACAAAGCTGGACACCTGAAAAATGTATAGCAATCTCAAAGAAAGCTTTAATCAAAAATAGCATTATTTGTCCTATCGCAATAATTCTCTAAAAATCACCATTTAAAATTTAAACTCATGCTTCAAATGTCATTTTGTTCAAAAAGAGGTAAAATATTCTTTGGGGAAAAAAATCGTTAAGAAAAGGTGAGATCTGTTTTTGTCTCGCTCTTTCTCTTTGTCTCTGTTGCTCTGCCTTTCAAAGACATTTTTTAAAAAAGAGAAGGAGAAGCCAAAGGTAGGAGGAAGCTGTGGTTTAGAAGCAATGAACCGACTCAACATATCACTGAGATTTTGCTAACTTTGTAACCAGTCACCTTACCTTATATATATCTATTTCCAAATATAGAATTACACAGTATCTGCAAATAATTTTGGCTCTCTTTATTAAAAAAAAAAATCCTTACTTTTCCTCTAACAAATGTACTAATTATCACCCCAGGAGTCATGTAAAATACCATTTACTTGCTCTGAGTCTTAATACAAATGCTGCTAAGATTTCAGTCATAATTAAGCATGATGCTGACTTCTAAATGAATATATTTGTTTTTGCATTTAAGTACACAGCATAAACAATGCATAAAAAATTCCAGTAACTCAACAGAAATATAACACATCCATGCTTGCACTTCTTTTCCCCCTTAAGTCCAAGGAAAGTAAAGATTTTGACAAATATCCCAACATACCATTTTTCTTTGACCTATTAACTACTACATATTAATAGATTTCCTGTTTCTAAACTATTCATGCAAGTTAGAAATATGCAAATTTGGCTATACAATATACCTACACTTGTTTAAAAAGGTTTGTTTGCTTGTTTATTTAAGTCAGAGTAAGAAAGAAGGAGGGTGGGAGAGAAAGATCTTCCATCCCCAAAAAGGCTGAAAAAGCTGTGGGTGGCCCAGGAGCCAGGTACTTTATCTGAGTCTCCCAAGTATATGAGCCATCCTCCTCTGCTGCCTTCCCAGATGCATTAGCAGGGAGCTGGGTGGGAAGAGGAGAAGCTGGGACTGGAATCGGTCGGTGATCCAATACAGGATGCCAGTGTTAACAAGCAGTTACTTAGCTCACTGAACCACAACACTGGCCTCCAATACCAAAATATTTTTAAAGATCATCCTACATTATTAATTATTTTAAAGATCTGTTTTTATTTATATGAAAGGCAGAGTTACAGAGAGAAAAATGGAGAGACAGAGAGAGATCTTCCAACCACTAGTTCACCCCCAGATGGCCACAGCAGCTGGGGCTGGGCCAGGCTGGGCCAGCTGGGGCTGGGCCAGGAATCAGGGGTACAGGAGTCCAAACACATAGGTCATCCTCGACTGCCTTCCCAGGTCCATTAGCAGAGAGCTGGGTGGTAAGTGGAGCACGTGGGACCCATATAGGCATTGCAGATGGTGGCTTAACCCCTTATGCCACAACACTGGCCCTTTTAATATTTTAATTAAGAATTTCATACTAACACTTAAGTGATACCATTAAGTAATTCTGAACTTGTGTGTGTGCTGTGTTTGTCAGCTTTCTGTAGTTGTATTATCCTGAATTAGAAAGAATTACTTGCAAGTGTTTCTTCTTTATGTCCTTAGGGAGGAGTTAGCAAACTGTGTCCTATGTGCCATGTCTTACCCACTTCCTGTTCTATTAGGTCACAAAATGTTCTTTAGGTATTGCCTTGAGATATTTTCCTTTTTTTTTTTTTTAATTTGAGAGAGAGAGAGAGAGAGACAGAGAGAGAGAGCGCGCGAGAGCAAGCGAGCACAACAGTGAGCAAGCTACAGAGACACAGAGGCTCTCATTCATTGGTCCGCACCACAAATAACCACAACAGTCAGGACTGGCCAAGCCAAAGCCTGGAGCTAGGAACCCAACTTCTTGAGACATCACGTGCTGTCTTACAGGGTGTGCCCTGGAAGGAAGGCAAATAGAAAGCCAGAGCCAGGAATTAAACCCAAGTACTCCCATGTGGAGCCCAGGCATCTTAACTTCACCTTACTACTAGGTCAAATGCCTACTTTTATCTCAGGATACTATAACACTGCAATCATAGAGTTAACTAGCAAAAACCATTTAGCCTACAAAGCCTAAAACATTTACTAGTTGGCTTTCTACAGAAAACAGTTTGCTGATCCCCACTCTAGAATTGCTTTGACTAGTCGTAAGTCATATGTGGCTACTGACTACTTGAAATACTCTTAAGTCAAATTCCTGCAAGTGTAAAAACATAACCTAAATTTTAAGATCTTATTAATGTTATCACTACATATAAAATGTTAATATTTGAAACCTATGATATTAAATACAGTCTAATTAAAATTAATGTCAGCTTTTTTACTCATTTTAATGTGGTGACTAGAAAATTTAGAATATCACATTTAATATTATATTTCTGTTAGACAACACTGCTCTAGAATAAATGCAAAGCTTTATTATTCTTTAAAAAAGGGGAGGAAATACCATCTTTTTAAAAACTAAATGGAGAACTCTAAAATAAAGATACTTACAGTACATTTACTTGTGTCATCATCATCCTTTTCTTCATAGTAGAAGTAGACAAAAGGGATCCAGAGAAACACACAGAACAATATAACAGAATATAAAGCTGTGGAAATAAATAACAGAGTTCTACTAAATATGTATATACTTAATCATTGTCATCTATATGTGGTACTTCAAAAAATTTTTAAAGCCATTCACCCATACACTCATTTAATAAATTCACTTTCTTACTGGATTTCCTATACTCTTAACTCTATATGTGATATCCCAAAAGTGTTTGCTGTCCCTTGTTCCATGAAATCAACAGCACTATTAGAATAACAAAACATAATTCAAATCAAATATGGGGCAATTTCTAACAATCATGATAATAACTGTACCACCAACAACTGTGGCAGCTAACTTCTGAGCTCTTGTTATGTATTAACTATGAAGTTAAGAACTTCCTATGAAGCACCTAATATAAATGTTAACTTTTGTATTCATTCCAATTCAAGTGGAGCACAATTCACCCAACACTTGCTAGTCACTCTGGCAAGTTAAAGAAAGAACTAAAAATGATGCTGTCCTTTTCATATAATTTCCCCATCTAAGTTTAAAATATGCAGTATTGTGAAATTGATCTACAAATCAAGATAGAGAAACTAAAAAGAGCAATATAACAACAAAATGTTTACACTTAAAGTTAACTGATAGGTATTAATATTTATATGCTTTATAATGATGTTAGGGAAGGGCCAATGTGTGGCATTGAGGGTAAAGCAGCCACCTGCAAACTGGTGTCCTGTATGAGCTCCTGTTCAAGCTCCGTTGCTGCATTTCCATTCCAGGTCCCTGTTAATGCACCTGGGAAGGCACTAAAAATGGCCCAAGTGCTGAGGACTCTGGCACCCCTGCGGCAGAGTGGGATGTAATTCCAGGCCCATCTGTTACATCCAACTGGAAAGTAAACCACTGAATAGAAGGTCTCTCTTTCCTTTCTTCTCTCTCTCTCTCTGTATGCGTGTGTGTGTGTTTGTGCATGTGTGTATCACTCTTCCTTTTAAATAAATAAAGCTTTAAAAATAAAAAAAAGATTTAGATTTGAAATGCTTTTAGCCAGTATTCAGTCAAAAGATTTAATGAAACATAAATTAAATTAAAACTTGAGCAAAGACATAGTATACTTCACAATAAAAAAACATAAGCAACTTTCTGGGACTTAGGCCTGAGAAACTTAATTTTTAAATCTGTGTATTCTCTTCCATTTATATATACCATAAGTTCATGAAAAATATTGGTACTATTATAAATACATAAAGCAATTACAGAATGTTAATTATTGTGTTCCTTTGTAAAATAAAGAATTTGTTATCATCTCATATCCATTAGGATGGTTAATATTAAAAATAAATTAATAAAAATAACAAATATTTCAAGGATGTAGACAAACTGAAACCCTGTCCACTGTTGATGGGAATATAAAATGGTACAGCTGCTATGGAAAACAGTAACATGCTTCTTCAAAAAATTAACAATAGGAGCCGGTGCTGTGGTGTAGTACATTAAGCCTCCAACTGTGGTACCAGCATTCCATATGGGCACAGATTCATGTTCTGGCTGCTCCACTTCCAATCCAGCTCTCTACTTATCATCTGGGAAAGCAGTAGAAGATGGCCCAAGTGTATGGCCCCTGTACCAATGTGGGAGACCCGGAAGAAGCTCCCTACTCCTGGCTTCAGATTGGCCCAGCTCTGGCCATTGCAGTCATTTGTGGAGTGAACCACGGGATGGAAGACCTCTCTCTCTGTCTCTCCCTCTCTCTGTCTATAACTCTTTCAAATAAGTAAACAAAATCTTTAAAATTTGAATAACCATGTGATTCAACAATTCCACTTATAATAGAGTTTCAAAGAGTTATTAGTGGACTCATGTTAATAGCTGTATTATGTACAATAGCTAAAAGATGGAAGAAACCCAAGTGCCCATCAGTGGATAAAGAGAATAGCAACATGGAATAATATCCAGCCTTAAAAAGGAAGGACATTCTGACATAAGCTACAGCACGGATAAACTTCAAGAATATTACGCTGTGGGCCGACACTGTGACACAGCCAGGGAAGATGCCACCTGTGACTCCACCATCCGATATGAGCACCAGCTCACGTCCCAGCTGCTCCACCTCCTATCCAGTTCCCTGTTGATGTGTCTGGAAAATCAATGGAAGATGGCCCAAGTTCCTAGGCCCCTGCATCCACATGGAACACCTGGAAGAAGCTCCTGGCTCCTGGCTTCAGCCTAGCTCAGCCCAGCCTCAGCCCAGCCCCAGCCATTGTGGTAATTTGAGAAGTGAATCAGCAGATGGACTCTCTCTCTCTCTCCCTTGTATGTCTCTCTCCCTCTCTCTCCTCTGTAATTCTGCCTTTCAAATAAATATATAAATCGTAAAAAGAAAACTTTATGCTACATTAAATGTCAGCACCAAAAAGACAAATATTATGTGGTTCCAATTACGTGAATTACTTATAGTCAAAAGCATAGAGAAAGTAGAATGTGGTTGTCAGAAGCCGGGGTGGGGGAGGGGAGAGAAATGGGGAGTTACTGTTTAATGGGTTTCAGTTTTACGAGATAAAAGGAATTATATATAGAGATGGATGCTGGTGAAGATTACCCATGATGAATGCACTTAATACCACTGAAGTATAGGCTTAAAATGGTTCCATATAAAGTTTTATGTTATGTACATTGTTATAAGAAAAAATGGAGAGAAAGAAAGCAGTTGTTAGTAACATATAATAAAAACTCAATTACTTCTTCTGCTGGAAGGAAGGAATACAAAATTATAGAATGGTCAGACATGATGTTAATGCTTGCTAGCACTGCCTCCTTTATTTAGAGGGCACTTATGAAACATATGTTCTTTTCCATGTATAAGTTACCATCACAGTCAATCAGCATGACAAAAAAATTCTTCAAACTCAATAAAAATAAAACCAATTTATCATATTGTATCTCTTGTCCTAAAATCTGCGTTTTTGACCAAACGCTATATTGTGAAGTACCCTGTGTGACAATAAATAATGCATCTTCATAAAACAAGACAACTTTTTTCAAAACTGACAAAAGACTTACACAGATACTTCACAATAGATGATACAGAATGTTCAGCCTCATTGTTTGCAGTGATGATAAACTGGAGGTGATCCAAATCTCCATCAACAAATGAATGGAAAAGCAAACTCATACAAAAGACTATTACGAAGTAATAAAAAAGATACATGAGACACAGATGACTCTCACAAACCTTATGCTGAACAAAACATAAAAGATCAGCAATAAAAACCCAGCAACAAGAGCACACTTTTAAAATGTATTTATTTATTTAAAAGCAGAGAGGAGAGAAGAGAGAGAAGGAGGGTGGGAGAGAAAGAGAGAGACAGAGAGAGAGACAGAGAAACCAATCTTCCACTGGCTGGTTCACTCACTAACTTTCAAAATCTAGACTGGGCAATGAAGAACCCAGGAGCCATGAATTCAATTTGGATCTCCCCAGTGGGTAGCAAGGATAAAGTAGTTGAGCCATCAACTACTGCCTCCCAGGGTGCACATTAGCAGGAAGCCTAAATCAGGAGCAGAGCCAGGACTCAAAGTGAAAAATTCAAATATGGCATGTAGCTATCCCAAGTGGCATCCAGACCATGGTACCAACAAGAATACATTTTCTGTCTGAACTTACGGAAATTCTATAACTAGCAAAACTAATCCATTATTGGAAGGCAAATAATGCTTGAGCTATAGAGATGCTGCAGGTAGCAGTGGCCAGAAACACAGTTTCTAGCAATCAGCAGGCACATGGAGGAAGTAAGCAGCAGATACAATTCTGAAGAGACTCTGATATTTCTCTAGTAGTCTACGACTCCACACAGCTTTCAAATGATTATCCTTTGTTTTCCTGAGCCCACATTTCATGCTATTTTCTGGTACTCTGAAAGTTCTTTTTCAATTCTCTTCCAAAAAATGTTTTCCTTTCACTTATAATTGAACAATTAAAACAAAAATTAAATTAACATTTATATGTTTTGTATTTGTTCTAATGACAAGTTGGGCTTAAATATCTGAAAATGGAAAACAATGTATATAAATATACCTATGTATAGCTGCTATCATCAACAGAAGAGAAATTGCTTCTTTTATAGTTATGCATCAAATTTATTGCCATTTTCAAGGAAAATTATTCTTACCTCCAACAGTTATGACATTCTCATATTCTGACAACTTTATAAAGTATGCTTAAATTTTTTTTTAAAAGAACACTATTAGCAAATAAAATAGAAGCAGTCTGTGGCTTATACGACCATTAACATCAAAGAACACATTAAGAAAAACTTTTAAAACCTCATGCCCACAGAAATTAACAAAAGTTAAACTCATAAATCAAGTTCCTTTTTAAAAAGAACTTATCAAGAACTTGGAAAATCCAGTGAACAGAGAGCCAGCAATTCTTAAAAGGTTATGGGCAAAAACTGTGGCAAAGAATATACAACTTCCATGATTTTAAAGTAAATACAAAGCAAGCAATGTACCTGTTAAAAGTTGTATATTGTATATTATATAATTATATAAATTATAACTCATGTGAAAATATGCCGGGACACATTAGAATTTTTTTAAAGATTTTTTTAAAAATACTACCAATGAAAATAGCTAAATGAAAACACTATGATAATAAATAACTTACTCAATCTTGTGATAGAATAGTCATTACAAAGCTTTCTGTTTAAGAAGGTCAAAGTATAAAGATATTCTTAGAACTCTAAAAGCCTTCTAAAATTAACCATTTACCCAGCTGAACAAATCTAGGGTCAAGACTGGTTTTCTTTCAGCTGGCATTCCTTTTGTCTTTCTCTTTTCCCCTTTCCTCCTGTTTCCTGCCTGAAATTGACAGATAATGGATTAAACCCCAGCACCCAGGAGTCTGTGGTAACCTTACTGTGGAAATCTTGTGCTAAGGGTGGAGAGTGGAGAAGAAAGAAATGGCACTCTCGGTTATGTCATGATGCTGCCAAAACAGCCCTAGCTAGCCTATCTGCAGGGTTATTTCCAGAGATGGAAAAACAATATTTAAGCTATGCATTTTTTTCCAGTCTTCTAATAAGTGCCACACACAACTTGTGAAGCAGAATCTGGTGTCAAGGCCAGTGTTGCAGTACAGTGGGTTAAGCTGCCACTGATAGAATTGCAGGGCCATAAAGTAAGTTTAAGTCACTGTTTCTCATAGTGTCCATTTCACTTCAACAGGTTTCCACTTTGGTGCTCAGTTAGTCGTCGCCAATCAAGGGAAACAAATGATATTTGTCTCTTTGGGACTGGCTTAATTCACTCAGCATGATAAAAAAAAAAAATAAAGTAAGTTTAACTTTTTAAGAAAGTTAAAAGTATTCCAAAATAGCTGAACGATTTTACATTCCCAACAGCAGCATTTGAAGAAACTAGTTTCTCTATATTCATACTAACACCTGGATATTATCTGTATATGTTATTATAGCCTCTAATGAACTGCATGTTGGTGTACCCCCAAAATTCTCCATTTGATAAGCAGATTAGTGCAAGTATGAACCACAGACCTAGTAAGTCACCCCAGTAGAAACAACTGTCTCTTTTAACTGAAGGGAATACACATGGGATAAAAAAAGGGGAGGCTGATGGATCTGAGGATGAGACTACAGAGCAGTTTGGCTAAGAGTATATTACTCCACAAGATAAAGAAAGAATGATCCTAAAGGCTATTCGGAGATCATCAAGGATTACCTCCAAAGAGGTTTCAAAGAAGGGGAAGAGGAGACTGTCTAAGTTTCATCAGGCCAAATGATGGCTACCTGAAGCCTTGTAAGTGGGCTGTTGAACCAGTGGGTCCAGAAGACAGAGCATCAAATCAAAACCCAGCAGTTATCTTGCCAGATTGCACAACTATTTGAGATCCTTTCTGCCTTCTAAGTTTTCCCTTGGGAATGGGGATGTCTAACCTAGGCTTGTACCACCACTCCATGTCTTTTAGAAGCAGCTACCTTTTCTGTTTTCACAGGATCAGAGAAACAGAATTTTAGCCTCAGGATGAAATGTACTTCAAGTCTCACGGGATCTGATTTAGATGATATCTAAGTAGAAAGCTGGACATTAGAAGTGATGCTGGAACAAATTACAACTCTGGCTGGCGTGCAGGCATTGTGGCACCACGGGTTAAACTACCACTTACATCCCACATCAGAAAGCCAGTTCCAGGCCTGCCTGCTGTGCTCCTTTATCCAGCTTCCAGCTGATGCACCTGGGAAGTCAGTGGATGATAACCTAAGTACTTGGGTCTCTGCTACCCATGTTGGAGACCGAGTTCCTGAATTCTGCCTGGTTGGGGCTGTTGTGGGAATTTGGGGAGTGCACCAGCAGATACAAAATTACTTTCTCTTTCTCTTTCTCTCTATCTCTCTGTCTCTCTCTCTCTCTCTCTCTCTCTCTCTCTCTCTCTCTGTGTGTGTGTGTGTGTGTGTATGTATGTATGTATGTGTGACTGTCTTTCAAATACATAATATAAAAATAAACACTCTTGTGGCTACTGGGATGGAATAAATGGGAGAAAAACAGGAATTTTTCATGGGGATCAGGGAATACTATATAATAGAGTGAATTTATTCCCCAAAATTCATATGTGAAGCATTAGCTCCAATGTGGTGATATCTGAAGATGGGTATCTTCTGGAAATAACCAGGTAGGAAGTAATTAGGAGGACATGCAGATGGAGTGCCTAAGATGAGCTGCCCTTATAAAACAAGAAAGAGCAGAGTATGTGTTCTCGTTCTGCCCCTGTGCCCCCACCCCCACAGTGTGAGGACACAGCAACAAAGTGTCTCTCTAAAAGCCAAGAAAGATGCCCTCTCCTGTAACCAAATTTATTGGCACCTTAATCTTGGACTTCCCAGCCTTCAGAACTGAGACAAAGCACTGAGGCTGTTTTCTGTTCCATTTTGTCCAGCTTTACACTTGTTTTGGAGGGAGGGAAATCTGCCAAACTTCTTACCAGGCAGAAACCCCACCCCCAGCTCACTCAATTTTAACAACATGGAAGTATACATTATCCTCTCTCAATAACAGAAGGGGAAACTCAAATGAGTTTCCTGGAAAGTTACATAATAAATAAAAGTCTCTTCATTTTACATATATTTGAGCACTTGCTTATGAGCCAAGTGTTCTAAGTGCTTGAGATCCATTAAGGACCAAAAGAGAAAACAACTCCTGCACTAGTGGAATGCAGATTCCAGCAGGAGGATACAAATAATGAATAGCACTAATTATACAGCACATTAGAAGGTGACTGTGTTCAGCAAGAAAATAAAGTAGACCAAGAAACGGTCCATGAGTTGAAGAACAGGTCTCATTCGCAAGGCTGCATTTATGAAAAGAATTGAAAGTTAAATGAGTTAAAGAAACTAGTCAGCAGATAATTTGGGAAGGGGGGAATATATTCCAGGCAAAGAGAACATAAACAAAGGCACAACAATAAGAGTGAACCTGCAAATATTCAAGGATTTTTAATAGTAACATTGATATACTCAGTGAGGGGAAAATGTGCTAGTTATCAATCGCTGTGTAACAGATGACCCCAAACTTAAAAGACTATTATGACAGATGCTGCGGCTCAGTAATAACATAATTCAGCTAAGTTTTCTATCTCGGGATTTCTCCCAAGGCAGCAATCAAGCAGTTACCCTAAGCCTTGGGAAGAACCTGCTACCAAGTTCACTCACATAGCTGCTGGCAAGATCAGTTCCTTACTGGCTGTTGGCTTGAGGCTGCTTTCTACTCTCTGCTATGGGAGCCTCCTGTATCAGACATGAAACAACATGGCAGCTTGCTTAGACAGAGCAAGCAACAGAAAAGAATCAGAAAGTCTGAGCAATGCAAAGTAACTCTGCTTTAAAACTTAATCCCAGAAAAGACAGCCCATCTTTTTTTTACCACTTGTCTCTGTTACAGACAAATTACCAGGTCCAGAACACACGAAACAAGAGGGTATTACATGAATGCATGAGTACTAGCTGGTGGGAGCATTATAAGGAATCTTAGGAGTTGGAGTAGTAGGAGGACATGAGGTCAGGACAGTTTGTAGGATGAGAAAGAATGTCAGATCATATAAGGCCTACAAGCTTCAATAGTGACTGCACCTATTTCATGAGAGTTAAACGGGAAGCAGGGTTTTGAGAAGATGAACAGGATCTGTCATGTTTCTAAGGGATCATTCAAACTGCTGTACCATGGGTAAAACAAAGGTATAAAAGAAATATGTTGGGAAGCTTCTGCAAAACAACCCAAAAAGAGACCACAGCGGCTTGCATAGGAAAGTAGCCAGAAGACTACTTCTGGGAAGTAATCAGATTCTGGATAAATCCTAAAAATCAAGCATAAAAGAATCTTCTAGCAAGCTTGATATAAATCGTGACATAATAAAGATAGGAAGATGACTGCATGGCTTTTAGCTTGTGTAACTCTCTTACTGCTATGCACTGTAAGGAAAATTATAGAGTAACTAGAAGAGCATCAGTTGTTTTAGAAATGCTAAATGAGAAGTTTCTGATTTCTTGATAGAAAATCATCTAATAGCTGGACACAGAAATATTAAGTTCAAGAGAGGTTTGTACATAGATTTGAATCTGGGAGATGATATTTAGAGCTAAGCAACAGTACAAAATCACCAAGGAATTTAGTGAGATAGAGACTAGGTCTACAGAACAACCACAAATGGAAGAAGAAAAATCAAAAGTACGTGTCTCTTTCTCCAAAATCTTCAGTCTACCATGTTTATGACACCAATGTGACAAATTAGCAGGCTACTTAGAGATAGAAAATATAAGTCACACTAGCAATTAAGTCTAAGAGGTCATTTCTTTTCCTGATGCTTCTACTTGGAAACAAATTCTTTGGCTACTTAGTCTTAAGGAATCTTTATCAAGATAATATCTTGAGCAAACCACCAGCAACCACTTAGAAAACACACCCAGCATTTTAAAAAGGAAGAGAAGGAGTCAAGAGACAGGACACAACTGTATCTTATCGAAAAGGAAAAAAAGATGACATTTCCAAAATTAGTGCTAGTCTTTCCATCTTGCCTTAAAAAGCACTGTACTGGAATATATCATTAGAAATGCTTTCAAAACAATAAAATGAAAAGGATGAGATGCTAAGTCAAGTTTCACAAACCCAAAATTATTTCACTAACAGCAAAGGTCTCTTGTTCTTTTATCTGACTTGAACAACAAATAACACATATGTAGCATTAATCACATGTACGACACTCAATACTACAGTATAGCTACTACTTTGTCATCATTTCACAGGTGGACAAACCACAAAGCAATTAAATGACTTCAAGGTCCCATGTGCTCCTTTCTTTTTTTTTTTTTAAGATTTATTTATTAATTTGAAAGTCAGAGTTACAGAGAGAGAGAAGGAGAGGCAGAGGCAGAGAGACAGAGAGAGCCATCTTCATCCCCTGGTTCACTCTCCCACTGGCCACAACGACCAGAACTGCGCTGATCCAAGCTGCTTCTGGGTTTCCCACGGGGGTGCATGGGCCCAAGGGCTTGGGCCATCTTCTGCTTTCCCAGGCCACAGCAGAGAGCTGGATTGGAAGTAGAGCATTCGGGATTTGAACCAGTGTCCATATAGGTTGTCGGCACTGCAGGCAACAGCTTTACCCACTAGGCCACAGTGCAGGCCTCCCATGTGCTCCTTTCAAATTAGATTCTAGGAATTGTAAAGCTTATTCTAGTTTGAAAGTACTCCTGCCCACCACCTTCATGTGCTGGAAACTTCATCAGCAATGCAGCGGTGTTGGGAGGTAGATGCTAAGTCAGGCAGGTGCCACACTCAGAAACGGATGTGATGCCATTATTACTGGAGTGGGTTCAATATAAAAGGACAAGTTCTACTCTCTCCCTCCACCCAGCCTTTTTTTGCCCTAGAAGGCCATTAGCAGATGGCAGCCTCTTGACCTTGGATTTACCAGCCTCCATAAGCACGCACCAATAAACTTCTGTCCATTATCAATTATGCAGTCTCGGTATTCTGTCACAGCAGCACAAAATGTACTCAGATAAACCCCGAGCTCAAACACATAGGAATGATACCGGTACAAATGATCACCAATTATAAAACAGAAGTGAGGATAAAGTTCCTAAAAACTCTTTTAAATGCCATTAAAGGTCTGGTATAGAAACTGTCTGAAAGCTTCCTGGCCCACCTTATTGTCTCCTAGTTCCATAACTTGACTAATTTAAATATGTGCATGGTTTGACTCACTCCAATTTTCACTACAGAATTGCTTAGTAATCAAAAAATAGGAACTTCCTAAACACCTAATACTTTGGGATTGTTTGACTAAGCTGTAATAATAGCCATATAATGGAAAGCAGTGTAGTAAAAATGTTTAAATATACACATATATATATAAAATTTATATAGTTTGCATATGGTTCAAGTATGTATCCCAGAAGTCCACGTGCTGCAAGCTTGCTCCCCAGGATGGTGGACTGAGGTGGTAGAACCTTTAAGAAGTGAAGAAGGGTATTAGGTCAGGAGGGTGCTGCCTGGGAAGGGACTGTTGATGTCTCACAGAGTGAGTGAGCTCTCACAAGGGGAAACTATTACAAAACAAAGCAGGGCTACTCCATGTGTTTGGCCCTTTCTGCAACTTGGCTGGTTCCATTTCCATTTCTCTGCCATGTTGTTTTTTGTTGTTATTTATTATTTGAAAGGCAGAGTTACAGAGAGGCAGAGGCAGAGGCAGAGAGAGAGAGAGAGAGAGAGAGAGAGAGAGGTCTTCCATCCGCTGGTTCACTCCCCAGATGGCCAACAGCCGGACCTGGGCCAATCTGAAGCCAGGAGCTTCTTCCCAATCTCCCACATGGGTGCAGAAGCCCAAGCACTTGGGCCATCCTCTACTGCTTTCCCAGGCCATAGAAAAGAGCTAGATCAGAAGTGGAGCAGACGGGACTTGAACCAGCACCCATATGGGATGCCAGCATTGCATGCGACAGCTTAGCCCACTATGCCGCAGCACTGGCCTCTCTCTGCCATGTTTTTGATGCAGCCAGGGAAGTCCTCACCAGAAGATGAACAGATGGGACCACCCAGTCTTGGACTTCCAGCCTCCACAATTATGAGCTAAATAAAGCTCTTTTCTCTATAAAGAAACCAGCCTCAAGGGGACACCATTCGAATTCTTGGGGCAAGGCGAGAAGAGCCTGTGGCAGCATGAGTCACTGGTGATATGCCTGAGAGAGAACCTTGAGGATCCTACTGGTTTTGAGTCTGGCCTAGAGGACCCACCTAACCCCGCAGCACATTGCTTTCCTCCCATCCCCTGACAAGGGTGCTGGCAGGTAGCAGGGAAGAAGCACCATCTTAATAAGGCAGTATAAGCTACCACAGCCTGCACACAACTGGGAGATTCTATCAGAGGGATAAATCCATGGTCCCCACTGACTTTCAGTATGGCTGGAGGGTTGGTGGGGGCAGGAGTGTCCACTTAAGACTGCAAAACACTCCCCTCACTCTATCAAGACACCTAGACTCGACATGCCAAGGCAGAACACCAATCAGCTTCTATCAGGCAGGCAGCTGGCTTCAGGAATGGCGCAATTTGCTCCATGGATAGGGAGGCTCACGGGGCTGAGAGTGGATCCCCTGCTCCCTGTGACTGTTAGGAAACTGGCAGAAGTTTTATCTATGCCGCGATCTACACCCTGATTTACATCCTAGGCTCTAGCCCCTGTGTCATTGCTGGAAGCCAGGTGGCCACATGGGCCAACTGCTGTAGTCAAGCTCCACCCCCATCCTAATGGGATTCGATGCTCCTACTTCCCTGCCCACCCTCGGGCAAAGTTTTAAAAGGGCTTGTACCTGAGTGGCTCTCTTGGCTCTTCTCTCCTGCTCTCTTGGGTCCTCTCCTCTACTTACCTCTCTCCCTCGTCTCTCTTCTTTCCTCGATAGCTCCTCTCCTCTCTGTTTCTCTCTTACACTCTCCTTCTCTCTCTTCCCTCTTCACCCCTTCCTTCCAGCCTGCTGGTTTTCCCAATAAGCCCTTTCCCTTACTCTGGATTTGTGGTGTTTTGTGACGGCCAAACAGAAATATATAACAGTGACTGTAGGAGTTCTGTGGCTATGGGATAGGGTGTGGGGTGTGGCTGGGTCTTTGGGCAATCACTGTGTCCAGCTTCAGAGCTTCAGAGTTCCCTGAGAGCTGGGAAGAGTCATAGCAGAGGGCTCAGCCATCACACTGAGCAAGCGATCCTCTGTGTGGTTTGTGCACTTGTCTGGGTAAGGATGCAGCCGCTGTGACCCACCCTGAGTAGCTGGTTCACCTTCCCAGAGAGTGGCTGAGGCTCTGATAACCACAGCCTATGCAATCATACTCTCCCCACTTCTAAAGATACAGGAGATCTGCCACGCCCAACTTATTGAACACTCTGAACTCTTGCCCCACTCTGGAGCACCGGCCACACCCAGCACATGGCTCTGAATATCTGTTGACGCAGCAGACACTCCACTAAGCCATAGAAGCATATTCCAAAGATAAAAGCCGTCAGAGAAGAAAACCAACATGTGTTTCCACAAATGCCTAAAAATAAATGTAGGAATAAAAGAAACATGAACAAGAAGACAGTATGTGACAGGATGTGAAGTGAAGATGAACAGATTGATGAAATGCCTGAAAAGGAATTCAAAGGAATGATCATAAGATCACACAAAAACACAGAGAAACAAATACATGAGTTTAAAAAAATCCATAAAGGGCCAGCGCTGTGGTGTAACAGGTAAGGCCAGCACCTGCAGTGCTGGCATCCCATATGGGCACCGGTTCGAGACCCAGCTGCTCCACTTCCAATCCATCTCCCTGCTATGGCCTGGGAAAGCAGTAGAAGATGGCCCAAGTCCTAGGGCCCCTGCACCCCAATGGGAGCCCCAGAAGAAGCTCCTGGTTCCTGGCTTTGGATCGGCACAGCTCCATCTGTTGTGGCCAATGGGGGAATAAACTAACAGATAGAAGATCTCTCTCTCTCTCTTTGCCTCTCCTTCTCTCTCTGTGTAACTCTTTCAAGTAAAATAAATAAATATGAAAAAAAAGGAATCCATCAATGACATGGATGAGAAATTCTGCCAGGAGACACATACACTGAAGAGAAATCAACCTGAAATACTAGAAATGAAGAATTCAGTATGTCCAAACAAAAAAAGTAAAATAAATAAGCAGGCTTGGTTACTCAGAGAAGGAATATCTAAGAAGACAAATCCTTGGAAATACAAAAAAGAAGAAAAATTTAGAAAAACCAAAAATAGTGTTCAAGATTTATGAGATACTATCAAATGGCCAAATATACACATCTTAGGAGTTCCTGAACGTGTGGAAAGAGAATTTATTAGATGACCATCAGAAAACTTCCCTAATTTGGAGAAAGATAGGGACATCCAAGTCCAGGAAGCACATATAACTCTTGATTGACATGATCAGAAAAGATTTTCAGCACAACACAGTATAGTCAAACTTTTAAAAGTAAAACATAAACACAAGATCATAAGATGAATGACAGAAATGCCAGATTATCTTCAAAAGATCTCCAATTAGAAATTGACAGCTGAAGAATATGGCCTATGTGCTTGGGCCCCTGCTATCCACATGAGAGATGTGGAGGAAGCTCCTGGTTCTTGGCTTGGGACTGGCCCAGCCCTGGCCATTTCAAGAATTGTGGGGAACTGTGGCCATCTGGGGAGTAAACCAGTGGATGGAGGATCTCTTTCTCTGTCCTCTCTCTATAACTCTGATTTTCAAATAAATAAATAAACCTTAACAAAAAGATATAAAACTGATTTCTCATCAGAAACCTTACAGGCTAAGTAAGAATGAAGATATGGTCCAAGTCCTAAAGGAAAAAATATCACTCCAGAATACTGTACCCAGAAAAGCTCTCATTTATAATTGAACGTAAAATAAAGACTTCCAAAACAAACAGAAGTTGAAAGAATTTGTCACCACTCGACCAACCTGACAAATATGCTTAAGGATGTGGTATACACAGAAAACACAGAAAGACAGAATCATGAAACAATGAGAAGGCAGAAAATGTCTTAAAAAGAACAAAGGAAATCCAAAATAAACAAAAGGAATATTTATGGAAAAATGACAGGACCAAGCTGTTACTTACCAATAATAACCTTGAAAAGAAATGGTCTAAATTATATTAAAAGACAGACTGGCAGAATGGATTAAAAACCAAGATCCATCTATTTGCTACCTACAAGAAACATACCTCACCAACAAAGATACATACAAACTGCAAGTGAAAGTATAGAAAAATTTATTCCATGCTAATAGAAAGCAAAAATGAGCATGAGTAGCCATCCTAATATCACACAAAATAGACTTTAACACAAAAACTGTTAAAAGAGACAAAGAAGGGCATTTTGTAATAATTAAGGGTTCAATTCAACAGTAAGATATGACTAAAGTAAATGTACAATAACCCAATGCTAGGGCACCTGGATATTTAAAAAAATGTTAATAGATCTGCAGAAAGACACAGGTTTCAATACAATAATAATGGGGAACTTTGGCATGTCATTTTCATCAATGGACAAGTCAACTAAACAGAAAATCAACAAAAACAACAGAGCTAATCCATTCTACTGATTAAATAGAACTGATTGGTATCTATAGAACATTTCATCCCACGGCTGCAGAATATACATTCTTTTCATCAAGCATTGAACTTTCTCTAGGATAGACCATAGGCTAGGCCATAAAGGTCCCAGTACGAATATTTGAAACAATCAAAAACTATAGACAACACCACTAATCAACAGTTTTAGCATGTATACGTAAACTGCAGTATGTTAATACAGCAATAAAAAAAACAACAGAATACAGAAGTCTTCAAAAAGTTCATGTAAAATGTATTATCTTTTGTTTTTCCATGATTTTTTTTGCTACCTACTTCAATACAGATAAACCTTAAATATATTGATCACTAAAGAAACCAAAGATTTAAAAAATGCATTATGTGATTCCATATATATCTACCCATAAAATGATAACATGAGAACCAGGGCCAAGAAGAGAATGTGTCTCTGGAGCAGGGAACTGACAGACAACCACAGAAGAGCTGAACAAAAACAGCCAGAAGTAATCTGTTTAGGAAGCCCTACATTTGTACAACCCCTGCATGCATGTAAAAACAAAGCAATAATTTAAGAAAAAAACACCAAACAAAAGGAGAATTCACTTACATGTTAAAAAGGTAAATGGCTTTTAAAAAAAGTGAAAGCCACCATGGCTTTACTACACTTATTTTTTAGTATAGTTACAGCAAGCATGAGAATAAAGAAACACAAAAAATACAGTAAAGAGGTAAAAATTTAAACAAGAATCGAACCATAAAAGCAAATAACTTAGATAAACATTAAAACATGCAAGAGATATAGAAGGATTGTATAATAGGCTTAAACATGAAATAAAACCTCACCAAGAACTAAAAAAATTCACACAAGAATGCTTTTATAAAAGAACCTAGGAAAGATGCTTTAAAAATGAAAAAAAATTAATGAAAACATTCAGAAGGAAGAAAGGAATAAATCCTTAAATTTCTGGGGAGGAATACAACATCTCCAGATATGAGCATCTCCTTCTGACTACAGGGCAGAGGGACAGAAAAGAACAACTGTACCTTCTCACCCTTCAACAAGCTCTAGCAACTGTATCTCCTCCAGTCAGCTTTAGTTAACTGAGGATTGTTAGAAGCCACTCAGCAATAGGCAGAAGCAGCAATCAGCCTGCTTTCAACAATCTTTCCAGGAAAAAAACAACCAAAATCCCATTAGTAGAGGAGCCTCAAAAACGTGGTTTTCAGACCTTAGTAGTTGTAGCGATCCTTTTAGAGCATCCACAATGAGAAAACGATTTTCATTGTGGTATCAGGATGTTATCTGCCATTGCACTTATGCTTATATTTGAGCTGATGATGGTAAAACAACAGTGGAAAGAAACTGCAAGACCATGGACCCAAATTGAATTCTTGGAGGCAGAGGGGAGTTTGAAACTTTTATTCATGAATGTCTACTTTGAAGCAATAAAAATTCTATAAATGTCAACTTTTGAGTATATATCTGTTTTTCATGTATTAAGATTTATTACATTAGATTTGATTAACAAAAAGGTGATTATTCCAACTATTTCCCATTTGGCAGCCCAATTTTAACTGTTAAATCTGGAAAAAAAAAAAAAAACCAAATAGTACCCATTGTAGATTACAAAAATCTTAATGCTATATGCCATCCATTATGTTCACCAAACCTTATACCTAATATTAACATATCTAATGCCTTTCAATAGATAAATGATTATTCTTCACTATTACAAGTGTGGTAAATGTGATTTGTTCAAAGCTTTCCAACAGCCCCTCAGTCTCAGTTTGCCTTCACCTTGAACAGACTCTTCTTCTAAGGTATACATGGGCACCTCATTGACTCTGCCATCACACACATTATTTTGCAAAGAATTTAACTGTGCCCAGCATTTATTAGGAACACAAGCACACACAAATTGATGACATCCTCACTGCATGCAACTATTTGACATACCTGTGAAGAACATACAAGGTTAATACCTTATCGTCCTACTTGAGTTTTGGTGCAATGCATGCCTCATTTAAAAAATTAATTGTCACTGATGCTACAAATCACACTAGCTTATATGGGCTGCTCTCCAATGAAAGGGGCTAAAAATAAGTCAAAGTAAATTCTATAGGCACTCTCCTTAGTGCTCTCAGTGACTTCTTCACTGTAGGGGTTCACAAGCCTTCTGAAGTCTCTGGATCATCTGTGATATCCATTAGTTCTCAAGGGTTATGATGAAAGAAATTACCTTTCTTGGAACCTTGCTATGTTCCCGTAAAATTAAATTAGATGACTATTAACTGTGATACACTTTAAATATAGTCTCCCATACAACTTGAACATGTGATTCTCCAAACCATGTTGTCTACTAGGACTTTGTCCATGGATAGAGGACAGTCAAACCTGAGCACGGCTACTGAGGCCTCCTTAATATAGGCTGGACCCAAACTTGGCATACTCCATTTGGCAGAGGGGATGTCCTCCAATGTCTACTGTCTATGCCAGATGTCAGGCAGGAAGTCACCCCTCTAGCAAATAAGAAAAGCCATTTGATTTCAGCTAGACACCATTCTGCTGACTGTAGATCTCATTACTCTTGGTCTGGATGCATTCACATGTTGCAACCCAGAAACCCAAAGTTACCACAGACATTATCATTGGCAAACATGGAACTCCACTAACAAAAGCTTAAACCAAGAGCTATGGCTTAATATCTATTTTAACACAATTTCTCAGAAACCACATAGCCCAAACCTTCGACAGCTGAAAGCTGTAATACTTGGCCCACCCTTAAATGAAACTTTGTGCCAGATGAGTTCGATATTCTTGAACTACAAGCAGAGTATCATAGACATTAATACTCCAGGTTGATCCAGCTCCCTACTAATGTGTCTGGGAAAGCAGCAGAGAATTGCCCAAATGCTTGGGCCCCTGCATCATATGAAAGACCTGGAAGAAGCTCCTGACATCAGTCTGGCCTGGCCACAGTCATTGCAGCCATTTAGGGAATGAACAAACCAGAAGGAAGATCAATCTCTCCCTCTCTCTGTCAGGATGGCCAAGCAGTCTAAAGTGCCAGACTCTCTCACTCTATAACATTTTCAAATATATAAGTAAATCTTTTTAAAGTAGCTCACTTCAGTAGATGCCCCATTGCTCAGCCATTATTACGTTTAATACCTTAAGGTCTTTTTTTTTAGAAACCTTTTATTTAATGAGTACAAATTTTGTTAAGTACAACTTTAAGCATATAGTGATTCTTCACAAAATACCCGCCCTCCCACCCACATTCCCACCCCACTTCCTCCTCCCTCTCCCATTTCCAGTCCCATTCTCCATTAAGATTCATTTTCAATTTATACATAGAAGACCAACTCTATACTAAGTAAAGAGTTCAACAATTTGCTCACACACACACAAAGTAGAAAAAAACTGTTTGAGAACAAGTTTTACAGTTAATTCTCATAGTACAACTCACTGAGGACAGAGGTCCTGCATGGGCAGTAAGTGCACAGTGACTCCTGTTGCTAATTTAACAATTAACACTATTATGTATGATGTCAGTGACCACCCAAGGCTCCTGATATGAACTGCCAACACGATGGAAGCGAGCATATATCTGTTTAATACTCTAATTGTTTAATATTCTAATTGAGCTGGATAAAGAATACTGTGTCTCACAATATCTCAACACTACTGCTAATTTAGCTTATGAGCTACACTTGCCTTTTTTTTTTTCCCCAGAAAAAAAAATTTTTTTTCTTGGAGGAACCACTGAAAGATAAGCAATGGTTAACCATACTTGCATATTAAGCAATGAATGATGAGACTGTCACTTTAAAAATGATAAGTGATAGCATTTGTTATTGATGATAAAACTCAAGCAGTCAAGACAAAATCAGAATTTTGGAAGACCTGAATTCACCACCTTGAGCTTTATAACTTTCTAGTACATAAGAACTTGTTTTGAGAAAAAATAGTGGTGACATTAATGAATATGATTTTTCAATGTATAATGATATGTGTCAATATTTGGAAGACTTATATTATTAAGTGAATCAATATCTTCAAAACGAATAAAGCATGATGTCAAAAATCATGCATAGATGCAAGATACATTCCAAGTGCAAATAGACCAAGGGATCTTAGTGTAATGGTGTGTGAAAAGGCAGTGAGAGTACAAATTTCAATCAGTAATATAAAGAAGGTTAATACTTCTACACATTTTCACTGAGGAAGATGGCTGAAATCACTTTATCAGAGTGTTTAAGAACTTGAACTTTTTCAACCAAAATCTCTTCTATAGAAAGCTAGCATCTAATTGCCACCTGAAATAATGTGACAAATATAGAAAAAACCCTGCAACAGTGGCTCTTTGGAAGAAAATATGCATACAATCTACAATAGCATTAATTAACTGAATATTAATTCCAATACTCTAAAAAAATACCTAATGATTTGTTTGTAGGAAGCTTTCCATTTGAAAATACACATGGAATTCCAACATAGACTACAATTAAAAGCATATTTTGCCTCACAGATTCCATGTTCAGCCTCCCTATTCACCCAAGTCTCTCTCACTACACACGTATGAGTCTCCTTATAAAAAATCCACTGTCCCCAGCCACAGGTTCCTAAATCTGGCTGTGCTAAATGCAGAATTGGTGTTATTAACTTTCTAGCAATAGATTACAGACTGTCTATCATATCAAAGTAAATTAGAATCTCCCTGGACACAACTGAGTATTCAGTATTATTTAAAAGATCCCCAGATGATTTCAGACTGCTCTGGGGGATTCAAAGTTGTTAACCATTGCCACAGTTAATATTCCCACACCACTTACTAAAAGGCAGTTCCAATTGTTGATGTTAAGATCTACTTTAGGAACTCATTAACAAAATGATCTCTGGGGCCAGTGTTCTGGTGCAGTGGGTTACACTGCTGCCTGCAATGTCAGTATCCCATATGGGCACTGGTTCATGTGCTAGCTGCTCCACTTATGATCCAGCTCCCTGCTGATATGTCTGGGAAAGCAGTGTTAGATGTGGTTGGGCCTCTGCAACCCTGTGGGAGACCCAGCTGGAGTTTCTATCTCTGGTTTCAACTTGGCCCTGCCCCGGCTGTTACAGCCATGTGGGAAGTAAACCAGCAGATGGAAGATCTCTCTCTCTCTCTGTGTCTCTCTCTGTAATTTTGCCTACCAAAAAAAAAAAAGAAAAGAAAAAGAAAAGTGATCTTTAACACCAATTTCTTCATCACTAGAAGGTAGAAAATTTTTAAAAAGAGATAACCATTGGCGGAGCCAACATGGTGGAATAGTGAGGATGCCCACTGATAGTCTGGGAAAAGATAGGTTGACAAAAGAGGAATTACAGTAAATACAGGGAAAGGCCCATGGAAAAAAATGCAGAGGAAACTCTTCTGGATGTAGTGGAGGTGACACAGACGACCTGCGGGGAGAGCAAGGACGCTCACAGCTCGAAGTCTACACATCCGCGCTGGAAGGGGAGGTGAGCTCAGTAACCTGAGACGTTGGCTGGCTGGGGAAAAGGCAGACAGAGAGGGAACTACCCCTGAAGCCCCGTGGGGTAGAGTTCACCAGACTAACTTCAGGAGAGAAGAAAAAGAAAAAAAAAAAAAAGGTGGGGAGTACCAATACGGATGCATTTCTCTCTCTGCCCACCTTGCAACAGCGAGCAAGAGACAAAGAGCAGGCACATTCTGGATATACGTAAAAGGTGTGCGTCCTCAGGGCTGTGGGTGACTTCAGAGCTGTGCGCAGCATCAGGGCTGTGCGCGAACTCAGAGCTGAGTGCGGACTCAGTCAAACAGAAAAACCTGACTCTGGGGTAGTGAAATACCAGGTTAGGATTTAGTGAAAGGGTAGAGCTAATGAACTGAGGCGGGAAAAAAAAAAAAGAGAGACGCTGGGTGAGAGAACTCGTGGAGGTCACGTGAGTACTCTCCAGAGACACTACAATTCGGTAACCTTGGCAACCCAGTGGGAGACTGCAGGAGAAATTGAATCCACACAGAGGGCAGCACAGATTCTTTGGGTGGTCTGTGGGGGAAAAAAAAAAAAAAAGCAGACGAATGCTATACACACAGAAGCCAGAGATTGGAAGCTAACTACCATCAATTCTGCTCAGCTGTGCGGTATTACTTACCTCCTGAAAATAAATAAATAAAAGAAAGAAAGAAAGAAACAAAGATAGATCTACCATGCCTAACCCTGAAGAATTAAGCAGAGCTCTCTAGCCACACCCATCTCAAGCCTCCAAGGCTCCTCCAAAAGCAGACAGTTCACTTAACACAGTCATAATGTAACAAGAAAAAAAAAAAAAAAAACCACAGAAAGGAAAGAATAAAAGAACTCCAAAATGCCAAGCAATAAACACAGAAACCAAGGGAACAAGATCAACGAACACATTATGATGGCCCCAAATGAACAAAACATCCCAAGGCAAGATTATGAAGATGACGAGATAGAAGAAATGCAAGAAACGGATTTCAAAAAATTTATGATAAGAACATTTAGAAGTTTTCAAAAGCAAATTCTTGAACTACAGAAATCCTTACTGAACAGGATAGAAAATCTCTCTCATGAAAATGAAATCTTAAGGAGGAACCAAAATGAAATGCAGAAACTAGTAGAACAGGAAAGTGTGATAGTGAAGAGAAATCAAAATGAAATGAAGAACTCAAATCAAGATCAAATGACAAACACATTAGAGAGCCTTAAAAACAGTCAGTGAAACAGAAGAGAGAATATCGGACTTAGAAGACAGAGCACAGGAAACTATACAATCAAACCAAAGAAAAGAAGAGGAAATTAGAAATCTAAAAAATATTGTTGGGAATCTACAGGATACTATTAAAAAACCCAACATTCGAGTTCTAGGAATTCCTGAAGGTATGGAGAGAGAGAAAGGATTAGAAGGCCTTTTTAGTGAGATACTAGCAGAGAACTTTCCGGGGTTTGGAGAAGGACAGAGACATCCTAGTACAGGAAGCTCATAGAACCCCTAGTATACATGACCAAAAGAGATCCTCACCATGACATGTTGTAATTAAACTCACCACAGTGTAACATAAAGAAAAGATCCTAAAATGTGCAAGAGAGAAACGTCAGATTACTCTCAGAGGATCTCCAATTAGACTTACAGCAGACTTCTCATCAGAAACCCTACAGGCTAGGAGGGAATGGTGAGACATAGCCCAGGAACTAAGAGAGAAAAACTGCCAGCCCAGAATATTATATCCTGCAAAGCTCTCATTTGTGAATGAAGGTCAAATAAAGACCTTTCATAGCCAACAGAAATTGAAAGACTTTGTTGCCACTCGTCCAGCCCTGCAAAAAAGGCTTAAAGATGTGTTACACAAAGAAACACAGAAACACAGCCATCAATATGAAAGAAGGTAAAAAGAAGAAAACTTACCATTAAAAGATCATAGGAAGCTGAAAGCATATACTAGAAAATATCTTTGGGAAAATGGGAGGGCAAAGTCACTACCTATCAATAGTCACATTGAACGTTAATGGACTGAACTCTAAAGTTAAAAGGCACAGACTGGCTGAATGGATTAAGGAACAAAACCCATCTATTTGCTGCCTACAAGAAACACATCTTTCCAACATAGATGAATACAGACTGAAAGTGAAAGGCTGGAAAAAAGATATTCCATGCCAACAGAAACCAAAAAAAAAAAAGCAGGTGTAGCCATATTAATATCAGACAAAATAAACTTTAACACAAAAACTGTTAAGAGAGACAAAAAGAGGCACTATATAATGATTAAGGGTTCAATTCAACAGGAAGATGTAACTATTATAAATGTATATGTGCCTAATTACAGGGCACTGGTTTATTTAAAAGATATGCTAAGGGACATAAAGGGAAACTTAGATTGCAATACAATAGTACTGGAGGACTTCAATGCTCCACTCTCAGAAATAGACAGATTATCCAGACAGAAGATCAACAAAGAAACAGCAGATTTAATCGACACTATTGCCCAAATGGATCTGACAGATATCTACAGAACTTTCAATCCTACATCTAAAGATTTTACATTCTTCTCAGCAGTACATGGAACCTTCTCTAGGACTGACCACATACTAGGCCATAAAGCAAGTCTCAGCAAATTCAAAAGAATTAGAATCATACCATGCAGCTTCTCAGACCAGCAGAATGAAGGTAGAAATTAGCAACTCAGGAATCCCTAGAGAGTATGCAAACACAGGGAGACTGAACAACATGCTCCTGAATGAACACTGGGTCATAGAAAATCAAAAGAGAAATCAAAAACTTTCTGGAAGTAAATGAGGATAACAACACAACATATCAAAACTTAAGGGATATGGCAAAAGCAGTGTTGAGAGGAAAGTTTATATCAATAGGTGCCTACATCAAGAGATTGGAAAGGCACCAAATAAATGAGCTTTCAGCGCATCTCCAGGATCTAGAAAAACTGCAGCAAACCAGGCCCAAATCTAGTAGGAGAAGAGAAATAATTAAAATGAGAGAAGAAATCAACCTGATTGAATCCAAAAAACATTGCAAAAAATCTGCCAAGCAAAGAGCTGGTTTTTTGAAAAAATGAATAAAATCAACACACCATTGGCTCAACAATTAACTAAAAAAAGAAGAGACCCAAATCAATAAAATCAGAAATGAAAAAGGAAATGTAACAACAGACACCACAAAAATGAAAAGAATCATCAGAAATTACTACAAAGAGTTGTATGCCAGCAAATAGGAAATCTATCAGAAATGGACAGATTCCTGGATACATGCAATCTACATAAATTGAATCAGGAAGACATAGAAAACCTAAGACCCATAACTGAAAAAGAAATTGAAACAGTAATAAAGGCCCGCCCAACAAAGAAAAGCCCAGGACCAGATGGATTCACTGCTGAATTCTACCAGACATTTAAAGAATAACTAACTCCATTTCTTCTCAAACTATTCAGAACAATTGAAAAAGATGGAATCCTCCCAAATTCTTTCTATGAAGCCAGCATCACCTTAATCCCTAAGCCAGAGAAAGATGCAGCATTGAAAGAAAATAACAAACCAATATCCCTGATGAACATAGATGCAAAAATCCTCAATAAAATCCTGGACAATAGAATGCAACAACACATCAGAAAGATCATCCACACACTAGGTAGGATTTATCCCTGATATGCAGGGATGGTTCAACATTCCCAAATCAATCAATGTGATATACCACATTAACAGACTGCAGAAGAAAAAGCATATGACTATCTCAATAAATGCAGAGAAAGCTTTTGATAAAATTCTACACCCTTTCATAATGAAAATGCTAAGCAAATTGGGTATAGAAAGAACATTCCTCAATATAATCAAAGCAATTTAGGAAAAACCCACGGCCAACATTCTATTGAATGGGGAAAAGTTGAAAGCATTCCCACTGAGATCTGGTACCAGACAAGGATGCCCACTATCCCACTGCTATTCAACATAGTTCTGGAAGTTTTAGCCAGAGCCATCAGGCAAGAAAAAGAAATTAAAGGGATACAAATTGGGAAGGAAGAATTCAAATTATTCCTCTTTGCAGATGATATGATTCTTTATTTAGGGGATCCAAAGAACTCTAATAAGAGACTATTGGAACTCACAGAAGAGTTTGGAAAAGTAGCAGGATATAAAATCAATGCACAAAAATCAACAGCATTTGTATACACATGCAATGCCATGGCTGAGAAAGAACTGCTAAGATCAATCCCATTCACAATAGCTACAAAAACAATCAAATACCTTGGAATAAACTTAACCAAATATGTTAAAGATCTCTATGATGAGAATTACAAAATATTAAACAAAGAAATAGAAGAGGATACCAAAAAAATGGAAAAATCTTCCATGCTCATGGATTAGAAGAATCAACATCATCAAAATGTCCATTCTCCCAAAAGCCATTTACAGATTCAATGCGATACCAATCAAGATACCAAAGGCATTCTTCTCAGATCTAGAAAAAATGATGCTGAAATTCATATGGAGACACAGGAGACCTCCAATAGCTAAAGCAATCTTGTACAACAAAAACAAAGCCAGAGGCATCACAATACCAGATTTCAGGACATACTACAGGGCAGTGGTAATCAAAACAAAATGGTATTGGTACAGAAACAGATGGACAGACCAATGGAACAGAATAGAAACACCAGAAATCAACCCAAACATCTACAGCCAACTTACATTTGATCAAGGATCTAAAACCAATTCCTGGAGCAAGGACAGTCTATTGAATAAATGGTGCCGGGAAAATTGGATTTCCACATGCAGAAGCATGAAGCAAGACCCCTACCTTACACCTTACACAAAAATCCACTCAACATGGATTCAAGACCTAGATCTACGACTCGACACCATCAAATCATTAGAGAACATTGGAGAAACTCTGCAAGATATTGGGACCGGCAAAGACTTCCTGGAAAAGACCCCAGAAGCACAGGCAGTCAGAGCCAAAATTAACTATTGGGATTACATCAAATTGAGAAGTTTCTGTACTGCAAAAGAAACAGTCAGGAGAGTGAAGAGGCAACCGACAGAATGGGAAAAAATATTTGCAAACTATGCTACAGATAAAGGATTAATAACGAGAATCTACGAAGAGATCAAGAACCTAACAACAACAAAACAAACAACCCACTTAAGGGTTGGGCCAAGGACCTCAATAGACATTTTTCAAAAGAGGAAATCCAAATGGCCAACAGGCACATGAAAAAATGTTCAAGATCACTAGCAATCAGGGAAATGCAAATCAAAACCACAATGAGGTTTCACCTCACCCCAGTGAGAATGGCTCACATTCAGAAATCTACAAACAATAGATGCTGGAGAGGACGTGGGGAAAAAGGGACACTAACTCACTCTTGGTGGGAATGCAAACTGGTGAAGCCACTATGGAAGTCAGTCTGGAGATTCCTCAGAAACCTGAATATAACCCTACCATACAACCCAGCCATCCCACTCCTTGGAATTTACCCAAAGGAAATTAAATTGGCAAACAAAAAAGCTGTCTGCACCTTAATTTTACTGCAGCTCAATTCACAATAGCTAAGACCTGGAACCAACCCAAATGCCCATCAACAGTAGACTGGATTAGGAAATTATGGGACATGTACTCTACAGAATACTATACAGCAGTCAAAAACAATGAAATCCGGTCATTTGCAACAAGATGGAGGAATCTGGAAACATTACGCTGAGTGAATAGCTTTTCTTAAAGTCTATTTTTCAGCTATTAGCATTGTCACTCCAGCTCTCTCAATTTCTATTTACATGACATATGTCATGTTTTACTTTGATCAATCTTTTTACCTTGACTTTGAACCTGAAATGTCTTTAGGCAGCATAGAGTGGAATCATTTTCTTTTTTAGTCCATTTTACAAATATTTGCCTTTTTTAAGTGTATAAGGTATACATTTAATAAAATTACTGATAAGGTAGTATTTTTAAATACTTAAAATGAAATTCGGGGCCGGCGCCGTGGCTCAACAGGCTAATCCTCCGCCTTGCGGCGCCGGCACACCGGGTTCTAGTCCCGGTCGGGGCACCGGATTCTGTCCCGGTTGCCCCTCTTCCAGGCCAGCCCTCTGCTGTGGCCTGGGAGTGCAGTGGAGGATGGCCCAGGTGCTTGGGCCCTGCACCCCATGGGGAGACCAGGAAAAGCACCTGGCTCCTGCCATCGGACGAGCGCGGTGCGCCGGCCGCAGCGCGCCGACCGCGGCGGCCATTGGAGGGTGAACCAACGGCAAAAGGAAGACCTTTCTCTCTGTCTCTCTCTCTCACTGTCCACTCTGCCTGTAAAAAAAAAAAAAAAAATGAAATTCGGTCATTTGCAACAAGATAAGAATCTGGAAAACATTATGCTGAGTGAAATAAGCCAGTCCCAAAGGGACAAATATCACATGTTCTCCCTAATCAGCAACAACTAACTGAGCAACGAAAAGGAAACCTGTTAAAGTGAAATGGACACTATGAGAAACGGTGACTTGATCAGCCCTTGCCCTGACTGTTGATGAACAACTTAATACATTATCCCTCTTAGCATTTTTTTGTCTGTTCTACTCAATATTATTGGTTTAATTCTGTAATTAATACACAGTTATTCTTAAGTGTTGAAACTTAACTGAAAAGTGATCCCTGTTAAATATAAGAGTGAGAATGAGAGAGGAAGGGATGTACAATTTAGGACATGCTCAAGCTGACTTGCCCCAAACAGCAGAGTTAGAATCATACCAGGGGATTCCAATTCAATCCCATCAAGGAGGCATGTACCAATCCCATCTCATTAGTCCAAGTGATCAATTTCAGATCACAATTCATCATAATGATAGGACTATTAATAAAAGGGATCACATAAACAAGACTAGTGTCTGAAAATACTAACTGATAAAAAAAAAGGGAGAGAACAATCCAACATGGGAAGCAGGATGCACAGCAGACTCATAGAATGGCAGATGTCCTAAACAGCACTCTGGCCTCAGAATCAGCCCTTAAGGCATTCAGATCTGGCTGAAAAGCCCATGAGAGTATTTCAGGCATGGAAAGCCAAGACACTCTGGCCAAAAAAAAAAAAAAATGACCTAAATGAAAGATCTCTACGAGTGAGATCCCATAGGAAAGAACGGGTTATCAAAGAACGAGGTACCTTTCTCTGAAGGGAGGAGAGAACTTCCACTTTGACTATGACCTTGTCTAAATATGATCAGAGTCAGTGAACTCAAAATGTTTCCATGGCCTTGGCAACTCATGACTGGAGCCTAGGGAGATTACTGAGGCCATAAACAAAAGTGTCAATTTGTTAAGTCAACAATAGGAGTCACTGTGCACTTACTCCTTGTGTAGGATCTCGGTCCGTAATGTGCTGTACATTTTGATTTAATGCTATAACTAGTATTCAAACAGTATTTTTCACTTTGTGTTTCTATGTGGGTGCAAACTGTTGAAATCTTTACTTAATATATACTAAACTGATCTTCTGTATGTAAGACAAATGAAAATGAATCTCGATGTGAATGGAAGTGGAGAAGGAGCCAGAGAGGGAAGGATTGCAGATGCGAGGGAAGTTATGGGGGGGGGGGGAGCCATTGTAATCCATAAGCTGTACTTTAGAAATTTATATTCATTAAATGAAAGTTTTTTTAAAAATTTTAAAAAAATTAAAAAATAATAAATTCCTTAACAATTAGTAAATAGGGTCAGAATGTTATAGTGGCAAAATAATATTATTTCCTACGTAGCAGGGCACAAAGGCTACTATTTATATATGACAGTAGTGTCATTTGATTCAGTGGTTGAAGCAAGTGCTTAAAAAATATGGATCATCTCCTTCTCCCTCTTCGTCCCTTCCTCAAGTCTGTCCGGTTTCCCCCAAGAAACCCTTTCCCTTAAAAAAAATGGATCAAAACAACAAATAATAAATACAAATTCCATTACAGCATTGTATGCAGTGTAATCATTTAAAAAAAAAGTGTGATGAAAGGATGTTACATATTATATGCACTATGAATTCCTGGGGCCATTGATAGTTTACCATATCAGACTGTCACCAGTTGTCCTTACTGTGTTTTTCTTCCTCTTATCTTTATCTGATATAAGGTATTAATAATTGCTTTGCTATTTTAATCATAGCTAGTATCTATCTTCAAACTTAATGAAATTCTAAATGTTATTTCTTTTGGAAATTATGCAACCTTCTAAGATTAATTATTCTTTCATATTGTTTTCACTTCATAAAAAGAAATTTAATCATTTAAATGGGAAACTGTAACAAGCAGATGACCTTTTGACCTTATTAAAATTTACTTTTATCAATTAAAAAAAAAAGAGATAACCATTAAGGAAAATTTAGAAAGACGCTGAACATCAATTCTCACATACTACCTGGAAAGGTGAGAAAATGAGAAAGTGCTGATCTATTTGGAAACAGTAGATGAACTGTAGAATCAGACACAGGTAACATATAGAAACAGTGTTTTAGACTATCTGAGTTTGTATAGTTCTCAGGCACCAGAAAAAGTTATCTAATAGGTAGCATCTAGCATTTCAGGAAAACAGCTGGGCTTAAGGATATAAGCTATCTTAGAAGCTGTGCAATCTTCATGCTCCCAGCTGTAGGTCACCACCAAGCCAAAGTTAAAGACCCATGAGAATACTTCAAAAAGTTTGTGAAAATAGGATTAAAAGTTTATTTTGATGAAAAAATGAAAGTCATGCATTTGAAGGGTCTTCAAAAAGTCCATGAGATCCGGGTTCTAGCCCCAGTTGGGGCGCCGGTTCTGTCACGGTTGCTCCTCTTCCAGTCCAGCTCTCTGCTGTGGCCCAGGAAGGCAGTGGAGGATGGCCTAAGTGCTTGGGTCCTGTACCCACATGGGAGACCAGGAGGAAGTACCTGGCTCCTGGCTATGGATCAGCACAGCATGCCGGCCGTGGTGGCCATTTGGGGAGTGAACCAACAGAAGGAAGACCTTTCTCTCTGTCTCTCTCTCTCTCTCTCACTGTCTAACTCTGCCTGTCAAAAAAAAAAAAAAAAAGCCCATGAGAAATATATATTATACAAGATATTCTGAAGTTTTTTGCATCCAAATAAACTTTTAATTCCATTTTTTCTATTAACTTTTTAAAATACTAAGTATCTATAGCTGAGGTGGATATGACTAACATGAAAATAACCATTAACATCATCCAACGAGATGTTGTTTTAATTCCATAGTCATCATAGAATCTTCAGTTTGGAATCTGGGATTTCATGCAAATTTTTAACCTAAACCAGTGTCTCAACTATCCTATCTCAATGAATTTCTCACTATAACCTAAATGCTGCAGAGAATCCCAAAAGTCCTTAAAGTGTCTGTCTGTAATGATTAGCTTATCTTCAACACATTTGAAATGGTACTAAGCAAACATAATACTTGGAAGGATTGAGAAAAATACTCAATAAAATCCATTCTATAGACTTAATTTTCTCCATGGACCCAAACAACTGAAAAGCTGCATGAACTGACATTTTAGTTTACAAGTCTCGTGATTACAATGGATTAGTCCAGTTTCCTTCAGGTTCAAGGGTAAAGTATTGCTCATGGCCCTAGTTCACTGACATGTAAGTTGGCTTATCTTGTCATATGTTCGATACTATAGGATGACTATACTTTAGTATCTCACAGATGACATATTTTGCACTTTAAAATGTTTTTAAAGGTGTTTTAGAGCCTTCCAATAAATCTATACTGAAAAGGAAACATGATACTTAAAATAGAACCATTTTGAAAGTCTTAACTTACTGAGCTCAAAATTAAGTTTTATTATATCTAATGTTTTCATCATAAGTATTACACTCTATACTAAAATACCACAAAAAATTTTCTAAACTCTATATCAAAGCAATAGAATGTCATGAGTCTTTAAGATTTTAAATCAGGGGAAAAGGCAAAGGTCAAAACCACAACAGCTAAATTAAAATCCAATGAAACCTTTAAAAAGAAGTCCTATCAATGGACATTTCTGTAGATTGCCAGTTTAATATTCACCGTTGGAATAAAAACAGCATCACTTCCCTAACTCAGTAATTATGCATTGTTGTAAAAACATGACTCTCATGATTTTGCAAAGAGAAAATGTTAGAAACATTTAGGTGGTTATCATATAGCTTTCATAATCCAAAAACAAGAAAAGAGGGGGACACAGCAGGAAGGAAGAAGACTCAACCAAACATAATTCCTGGATTAGAACGGCTCTAATACAATATGGTGGATGCTACTAATTCCCCAGAATGCAATCTTCTGCTATCAACACTTAGGAACTGAGAACTGAGACTTTAAAAGTAGAACTCAAGCAAAGGAAATTAGTAATGATAACAAAACTAGATTTGCAAGATTTAGAGTAACTTGACTGAAACAACCACCACAAACACGTGTAAAGGTGAACCTAATTAACGCAAAGCAGGTTAAAGCTTCCAGATGTTGAAATGAAGGCATATTATTTACTCCTGGTATATGAAATATTCTGGTATACAAAATATTAACTTTATATGTAACATCAAAATGTAGAAGTCCATAACCAGCTTTATTCTACATTTTGGTGAGCTTCCCAAGCAGGAAACAAAACTGATACTTACTATAGTAACCATATAATACAGTGTCTTCAATCTGTCTGCTGACATTAGCATTAGCCCAATCCTAGAATAGAAACAATAAAAATATTAATGAAATATCCATTCATCTAACAAATACAGTTAACTTTTCATAGGACTAAATATCACTTCTAAAATCTATCATTTCTTCAAGAAGTGACAAATACACATAATTTTCAATCAGTGAACTCTGAGATGACAACATAATTCTGAGGAAATAACACACACATACATAAAGGCACCTAACTCAGACTGAAGATCAGAGGATGGCTTTTCAAAACCTGCTCTAAATTGAGGCATGAAGGAAAGATGATATTCTCGGAGAAAAGGAGAAAATAGCAGGAAGGAAAGAAAGAAACATAAAAGAGGGTTTTGAAAAAACTGTAAGAGGCTGGCGCCGTGGCTCAACAGGCTAATCCTCCCACCTTGCGGTGACGGCACACCGGGTTCTAGTCAAGGTCAGGGTGCCGGATTCTGTACCGGTTGCCCCTCTTCCAGGCCAGCTCTCTGCTGTGGCCAGGGAGTGCAGTGGAGGATGGCCCAGGTGCTTGGGCCCTGCACCTGCATGGGAGACCAGGAGAAGCACCTGGTTGCTGCCATCGGATCAGTGTGGTGTGCCGGTCGCAGCGCGCCGGCCGAGGCAGCCATTGGAGGGTGAACCAACGGCAAAGGAAGACCTTTCTCTGTCTCTCTCTCTCACTGTCCACTCTGCCTGTCAAAAATTAAAAAAATTTAAAAAAAAAAAACTGTAAGAGCCTAATACATTCACTAGAGATTTTGGAAAAGTCAACAAAAGCAAGTGTAGAGAGGGAGGAAAAGGGGGTATGACTGAGGCACTAGGGAGTCATGCTAAGTATTTTGGACTTTATCCTAAAGGCAGTGGAAAAATCATGATACATTTTATGTAGAGTAACAAACTTGATCTGTATTTCAAAAATAACTTATTTGTGTATGTTACACAATTTTAAAGAAATACCTAAAAGTTAGTCTAGCCTCCTTTGCATCCATCCCACAAGTGCTCTTTAAACTACTAAGCTTAAAAAAAGTGATTCAAATTTGTCTTTTCAAACAGAAAAAATGCACATTAGTCTGAACTGAGGTATGCCAAAGACTTTTTGTCTAATGCCTAAATTCTGTGCATGTGAAAAATTAAGCCGGGAGAGTCGAAGGAAGTGATCACTGTTATTTAATAAAGACTGAAATCAGAATCCAGGTCAACAAGTTTTTATAAATACTTTGAATTCAAGTCAGTGGTAACACCTGAGTGTAACTGCTCTTAAGAAGGGTATAAGGCTGGCGCTGCATCTCAATAGGCTAATCCTCTGTCTTGCGGCACCGGCACCCCTGGTTCTAGTCCCGGTCGGGGTGCCGGACTCTGTCCTGGTTGCCCCTCTTCCAGGCCAGCTCTCTGTTGTGGCCCAGGAGTGCAGCGGAGGATGGCCCAAGTGCTTGGGCCCTGCACCCGCATGGGAGACCAGGAGAAGCACCTGGCTCCTGGGTTCAGATAAACGCAGTGCGCTGGCCGCAGCGCACCGGATGCGGCGGCCATTGGAGTGTGCACCAACGGCAAAGAAAGACCTTTCTCTCTGTCTCTCTCTCTCACTGTGTACTCTGCCCATCAAAAAAAAAAAAAAAAAAAAAAAAAAAAAGAGGGGTATGGATATTAAATTTCCCTTAAAATAATTTTAGATTTATTTCTGTTTTCCTTTTTTGCCTGCTGACACCTCTATCAAAGAACATTTATGCATTTCTTGTTGATAAATGCTGAAAAGAAAATATGAAAAACACAAATTTACTTATACATATGCAAAGTCTTTACACACAATGTAAAAGAAATACAATATTTGTGCACTGACAATAAAGACTACTAAGTGAAAGTAAAAACATATTAGCCACACAAATACAACTATTAATTATAGCATATAAAAATTTAAATAAATGGAAGGTCACCTGTTCCCAAATGAAAAGATTTTAAATACCAATTCCCTCCAAAATAATCTCTAAAGCAATATATATTATCAATCAAAATCCCAATTTGTTAGGAAGTAGAATATATTGACATTGATTCTAAAAGACATCTGAAAACACAGCTAGGCAAGGGCGAGGAAAAAATTTCAAAGACTAACAATACTACGCTTAATTCTGCACTTCACTAACAACTACATTTCACTAGTGAAACATGAAAAGTTATGTTTACAGTAATCTTTCACCTACATAACTGGTAAAATTTAAGTTGATAATGTCCAATTGAGGCAAAACATGGAGGAAAAGCTAGCTCCTACTCAATGATGGTAAGAAGAATCGTCTATGACCTTTCTCCAATTTATCCTAAAAATAACCATCCTACTTCATTTGAACAATATTTCTTTACTTTTTTATTTATTTGAAAGGCAGAGAGACAGAGAGAGGCAAATAGAAAGAGAACCTCTGATCCACTGCCACATCCCCAAATGACCACAATAGCCAGGCTTGGACAGGGCTGAACCCAGGAGCCAAGAACTCAATTCAAGTCTCCCACATGGGTGAGAAGAACCCAACTGCTTAAGCCATCATCTGTTCCCTCCCAGGGTACACATTAGCAGAAGCTGGAATTGGAGGCAGAGCAGGTACTAAAACCCAGACACTCTAAAATGGGACATGGGCATCCCAGCAGGATTTTAACCACTAGGTCAACAGTGGGGAATGTCTGGCCCACAGGTACAGAAGGCCCATGAAATCACTGGGTCTGGCCCTGTCAAGGCAATTGCCTCTGGGACTGGAAATTCAATAAATCTATAGCAGGCTAATTTTTAAGCTGGTAACTTTGTATAGCCCACAAATAATGTTATAAATATCCAAATGGTCCTTTGCAGAAAAAAAGATTTCCCATCCCCTGCTCCAAGCCAAATGCCTGCCCCCAAAGATACATTTTTTTAAAGCCAAGCAATATTGTCCAACAAGTGACCTTGGGATTCTTCCTGGGCTGCTCCCACTAAGAGAGTCCAAATGTGGTCTCCCTTTCCCACATTGGAAAAGATACACCCAATTTCAATTACTCATGAGACCAAGGAAGCCAAAGTAGCCCCAGGTGTTTAGCAACCAGACTATTCTAGCACTCCATGAATAGCCTGTACCTCCTCAGCTGCAACTACTTGACATCCAAGTTCACAGCGTTTGTCTACCTGCAAGACCACTCTTCTGCTGACCCTATACAAAAGAAGATGAAGGTGAGGCACCTGTGCTGAGGCCGCTGCACTTTGAGAGAGCTTATCTCTGTTCATAATGTTGAATTATAACAGAACCTACACATTTGCTGACCTTGATCTCAGTAAATTCAAACCTGAATCAAGTAATATTTATTTGGTTTTCTGAAAAGCCTTTTGCCGAACAGTATTCATGAGAGTGTTGTTTAGAATATCTTTAAAAAGAAAAAACAAACAAGGAATTGGTGATAATCTCAATTTCCAGAGCAGAAATGCTAAAGTGTATTACTATACACTCAACATAGACTACATTGCAGACATTAAAAATGAGACCATGGTCAACACTGTGGCACAGCTGGTTAAGCTGCGGTTTGTGACACCAGCATCCCTTATTGAAGTGTTGCAACTGTACTCCTGGTCCAGCTTACGCTAACGTGAATGGGAAGGCTTCAGAAAATGTTCCAAATACTTAGGTCTCTGCCACTCATGTTGGAGACCAGGATGGAGTTCCTGGCTCCTGGCTTCAGCCTGGCCCAGCCCTGGCTGCTGCAGCCATTTTTTGAGTGAACCAGCAGATGCGAGCTCTCTGTTTCCCCTCTCTCTATTGCTCTGCCTTGCAAATTAACCAATTTATTTTTTAGAAAACTTAAACCTGCCTGGGCTCAAGTCCTGGCTTAGTTCCTGATTCCAGTTTCCTGTTAAATGTGTACCCTAGGGGGCAACAGATGATGGCTCAAGTATTTGGGTCGCTGCCACTCATGTGGGAGACTATGATTGAGTTCTGGGTCCCTAGCTTCACTTTCGTCCAGCTCCAACTCTTGTAGGCATTTGGGGAGTGAACCAGAAGATGGAAGCTATCTCTCTGTGAGTGTGTATGTAAGCTATCTCTCTGTGAGTGTGTATGTGTGTGTGTCTACCTCTATTTTTGCGTCTCAATTTTTTTCTTAAGTGTTAAACTTTAAAATTAGATAAGAGCCCAATCTTGGTAAACAAAATTAAAGACAGAAATCTGGGGCCAGCGATGTGGCATGACTGGTTAAGCCGCCGCCTGCAACGCTGGCATCACATATGGGAGCTGATTCAAGTCCAGACTGCTCCACTTCCAATCTAGCTCTCTGCTAATGTGTCTGGGAAAACAGAGAGGATGGCCCAGGTGCTTGGGCCCCTGCACCCTCCAGGGAGACCCAGAAGAAGCTCCTGGCTCCTGGCTTTAGCCTGGCTTAGTCCTGGCTGTTGTGAGCATTTGAGGAGTGAACCAGAGTTTGGAAGAGTGCTCTCTTCCTCTCTCTCTCTCTGTAACTCTGACTTTCAAATAAGTAAATAAACCTTAAAAAAAGAAAAATCTAGATGGCAGTAAAATCTTTTTTTTTCTTAATCTGAGATCATTTAAGTCTCAAGAATCACTAAAATGTAACATCTTTTATTCAACAAGTTTTTTTTTTTTTTGTCTAACCAGTTCTTATGGTAATAAGAAAATATAACTGCTACAATTTTAAAGCTACAAATATGTGTAAAATGTACATCACTCAAGTACTATTAGTATTTGGGACTTTGATACATTCTATTCCCTCCAAAATATCTGATGTTCTATCAAGAGAGCTTATTTTATGAAACTTCTCTTATTCTACATTTTGAGAAGTACTATGTATGCCCTTGGTATGTTTTATAAACTATCATCTTCCACCCCAGAAACTAAAAGGAACTTCAGTCATTCAAAACACAAAGGAATATGAGAAAAATTGTTTTAAAAAGGTATTAAATAAAGCATATTTCACAAGGAAGGGAAAAGATATGCATTCCACTGAACAAAGATATAGTGGGTCACATGTGTAATTTCCCTTTCTCATTCTTCAAGATTGACGAGTTTTTAAGACCCTCTGTGGAGGCCGGCACCGTGGCTCAACAGGCTAATCCTCCGCCTTGCGGCGCCGGCACACCGGGTTCTAGTCCCGGTCGGGGCGCCGGATTCTGTCCCGGTTGCCCCCCTTCCAGGCCAGCCCTCTGCTGTGGCCCAGGAGTGCAGTGGAGGATGGCCCAAGTGCTTGGGCCCTGCACCCCATGGGAGACCAGGTAAAAGCACCTAGCACCTGGCTCCTGCCATCGGATGAGCGCGGTGTGCCGGCCGCAGCGCGCCGACCGCGGCAGCCATTGGAGGGTGAACCAACGGCAAAGGAAGACCTTTCTCTCTGTCTCTCTCTCTCACTGTCCACTCTGCCTGTCAAAAAAAAAAAAAAAAAAAAAGACCCTCTGTGGAACATAAGCTCCAACATGACTCTCCTCACTTTTACCTGATAATCTCACCTTAGATCAATGACTGTTACTCAGTAGCCAATTTGTTCCCCGTGGGACATATTGCAATGTCTAGAGAATTGGTCAAGGAATGGGGAGTAGGCAGTGTGCTGCAAGAATCTAGCAAATAGAGGCCAAAGATGTTGTTGAACACCTACAATGCATAGGACAGTCCCCTCTAACCAAGAATTATTCAGTGTAAGATGTCAGTGATTGAGAAACACTGGCTTAGAGCCTCTATAATAATCTGAAGCCAAAACACAGAGGCTCCCTCAACTCCCTACTGAATTTGAAACCCAGCTCAATCTGTATCCTAAGTATCCCTTCTTCCAAAGTGCCCATACTTTTATTTATGTTCCAGTTCTTTCACTTTTAGAAATAAAACTCCTTTGCCTTCTCAAGGACATTACACCTGCAATGATATTTTTCTCCTCACTCAAAAATTTCTCTACTCTATTGAATCCTAAAGTATGCAAACTCTAGTAACCTCACACATAACCACACATAAAAAATATCCCCATAAACCCCACTTCTTAATTCCCTAGAGGACAAAACTTCCTGAAAAGTTGTCAGCATTCTCTACCACTACTCTCTCAGCTCTCTTTAACATTTAACCCACTCAATCTGACTACTCTGCTGCCCCAATGAAATTACTCTTCATACCCACCAATGGCCAAAGCCAAGGCTCTCTTTTCTTGTCCTCTAACTTCACTTCTTACCATCAATCAAAAAGAACTATCATTCTCTCTTCCTGAAACATATTCTTCTGAATTTCTCTTCATTTTTCCTTCCTATCTTTCAGTTTACAGCTTCTCCCCTTTAGTTGGCCTCTACATAATGGAGCACTACAATGTCAATTTTTTCCTAAATGCTCAGTCTCTCCAGCTACTGCTCAGTCCATTACTCCAAATATCATCCATTTTGACTTTCAAGTATTCTCTCCAGTACTAAGCTCTCCTTGGAGACTTCAGCTCCATCTCGACTTCTCCACTTGCTTACGTGCATACATGTCATTAGTCCTCTGCACTTCTCTATTTTTCTAAGGTGTAAACAACCCCATGCATCAGTGCTCTAAGTTTCAATTTCAATCACCACCCCTCTACATCTAAACAGTTCTCCCTCAAAAATATGCCAATCTTAATCATTCCTCTCAACCAGCTCTACTTTAGTCCAAATTATTGTTATTTTTATTTGTATTAACTTCCCATTGCAGAAGGAGAAACTCATTTACATAACCCAAAAGTGATACACAATCTGACCCCTGTCTTGCTCTGGATCTAGCTTTTACCAAAGCAAAACCCAATTTATCACACTTCAGCCAAATAAAGCAAATTTATCCCTGTCTGAGAGTCTCTGCATTTTCTGCTTGCTTCTTTCTAGATGGTCTCCCTGTGTCTCCTCACCCGATAGGCTCCTCATCCAGGTCTCAACAACCTCAAAATTTCTACCTTGTTATATTTATTGACTGACTATTGGTCTGGCCTTCACTGACTGAAAGCTGTAAAGCAATCCCTTCTGTTCTACTTGTTACTCTCCAGCACCTACAATTGTCAGGCATGTACTATGAGCTTAATGAGTAAGTAAATACAGTTACGGCTCAATGAAGAATACAAAGTTCTAAGATGAGCATAATTAGAAAATAGGATTGAGGCAAAAGTAGAGTTCAACTTAGACACTCAAACAACATAGAGATTAATCATTAGAGAATGGGGAAAAGTTATGAAATACACTCATACACTAAATGTTGTGATGCCTGGTCTTTACTACCAATTTTAAAAAAGTTTATATGTTGTATAAAATAAAGAATAATCGTTCACACTAGTGTCAGTTTGTTTTTTGTTTTTTGTTTTTTTTTTTTGATTGGCAGACTTTCTGTATAACACTCTCTACTGGCCAACTAAACAAAATTTTTGTTAGAGAGCCTCTAGCTATGTTTTAAGGTCCTTGTTTAGCTAAAAAATTATTTCACAAAACAAAAAGAAGAAAATCTTCTAGCTAAAATTATTATTAATGCCGTATGTTGAAGAAAAGTTAAGAGAAACATCTCAAGCATTACAATATACACCAGCCATAATAAGACAGAGAGGATATAATAAGGTATTAATAAGATAAGATGGTAACTAAGACAAAAATACAGACAGCAGTATTGACTGGCTGCTCACAGAATAGCCTGGCTACTTTCTGTTCTTCAGTAAAATATTGGCAATCACTGATGATACACACAGTTTCCACATAATCATACGTTGCAACCAAGTTCGTAATGAGTGCAGCAGCTTTAAAATATTTGAGGAGGAAATGGAGAAACTTATAGGCAAAGCACAGATACTCATTTAAGGATAAAATGCAGGGCCAGAGCTGTAGAGTAGTGGGTACAAGCCTCGGCCTGCAGTGCTGGCATCCCAAATGGGCAGCCAGTTCGTGTCGCAGCTGCTCCACTCAGGATCCAGCTCTCTGAACTGGGAAAGCAGTAGAAGATGGCTCAAGACCTTGGGCCCCTGCACCTACATGGGAAACCTGGAAGAAGTTTCTGGCTCCTGGCTTTGAATCTGCACAGCTCTGGCCGTCATGGCCAACTGGGGACTGAACCAGCAGATGAAAGACCTCTCTCTCTCTCTCTCTCTCTGCCTCTCCTTCTTTCTCTGTTTAACTCTTTTAAATAAATAAACAAAATCTGTAAAAAAAAAAAAAAAAGTAAAAGGAATAAAATGCACACTATAAAGCTAGGATACAATATAAATCATCATGGAAAACAATGTTAATTCACACACTTACTCTACCTAATACCTAATAAAAGTAGAATAGATTAGAGCCAAGTGGCATATCTTTAACATGACTAGATCTACAATTGTGGTATCAAGTCAAAACTGTTAAATATTGGCACTAATCTTTAAGTACCTAAAGAAAAGTTCATAGGGCCGGTGCTGTGGCACAGCAGGTTAAAGCCCTGGCCTGAAGCGCCAGCATCCCATATGGGCACCAGTTCTAGACCCGGCTGCTCCTCTTCCCATCCAGCTCTCTGCTGTGGCCTGGAAAAGCAGCAGAAGATGGCCCAAGTCCTTGGGTTCCTGCACCCATGTGGGAGACCCGGAAGAAGCTCCTGGCTTCTGGCTTCGGATCGGCGCAGCTCTGGTTGTTGCAGCCACCTGGGGAGTGAACCAGTGGTTGGAAGACCTCTCTCTCTGTCTCTACCTCTCTCTGGAACTCTGTCTTTCAAACAAATAAATCTTTCAAAAACAAAAAAAAGTTCATTGGAGAAAAGTTGCTTTAAAAAATGCTGTGCAATAGTAAGAGCCCCTTACGATGCCCACTTCGCACATCAGAGTGCCTAGCTTCTAAACTTTGCTTTATATTCCAGCGTGCTGCTAATGCGCACCAAGGGAGGGGGGCAGATGGTAGTTCAAGTACTTGTGTCATTGCCCCCATGTGGGAGACTCCTTTTGAGATGTGGGCTCCTGGCTTCTTCCTTACCCAACCCCAGGCAATGAAGGCATTTGGGGAATGAACCAGCATATGAAAGATCACTGTTTCTCCCTCTCTCCCTTTAAAATATTTTAAAAATTAAATTTTTTCATTTCTTTTGAGAGTCGGCAAATAGGAGACCATCAAATGTAAAGCATACATTTCACTAATCAAAAAAGGAGGAGATGGGAATGAGAAAAACACATACTAAGAACGAGTCAAAATATCAAGAAAAAAGTATCAAAGTACCAAAAAAAAAACATGATGCACTAGCTAAGCTACCTGGTTATTCTTTGAAAACAAAGACAGCACTAGTAACTCTGAAGAACAGAAAAACAAAATAGAACTTAAAATTGCTGGATAAATCCATAATAATAAAAGTTTTTATAAAGTGGATAAAAAACATTAACAAAGATATTTCCCCTCCCTAATTACTGATGCTACATTTGTATTTAACAGATATAAGGTAAGGGCACTAACTACAACTTTGTATTTTCTTTGGCTGGTTCATTCCCCAAATGGCTGCAATGGTCAGAGTTGGGCTGATCCAAAGCCAGGGGACAAGGAGCTTCCTCCAGGTCTCCCACGTAGGTGCAGGGGTCCAAGGACTTGGGCCATCTTCTACTGCTTTCCCAGGGCACAGCAGAGAGCTGGATTGGAAGAGGAGCAGCTGAGACTAAAACTTCCCATATGGGATCCCAGCACAGGTGGAGGATTAACCTACTGTACCACAGCGCCAGCCTCGAGAGTTCATTTTTCTCAAACAAACCAAGTGAATGAATAGCTCTGAGGCCAGACTGCAGAGCTTCAAATCCTGGGCATTTTATTACTTCATCTCTCTGAACCTTGGTTTCTGGCTCACAGAAACATAGAGAACAGTGTCTACCCATAGGGTTGACTGGGAGATCGAAGGCAGTTATTAGACATAAACTCCTTAAAATATAAAATGATATCAGTACATATTCAATAGATGTCCGTTACTATCTTCATAATACTACAGTGTTCTGCATCTACTAAGTGCACAATTAATGCTTGCTCAATGAATAATTGACCTTTAAAAAACAGATTTTGAAATTTTACAGCAATCAGAATGAATTTAAAACTAACTACAAGATAATTATCAAATAATTTAAGCCATTTGGAAGCTATTCTGCAAAAATGAGCCAATTACTGAGATAACTGAAATGATACTACTCCATTTAAATATTTATATATCATGTGCTAGATACTCTGAATAAAACAGAAATAGTTCCTGCCTCATAGAGGATTAAGCTAACAGGAAACCTAAAAATAATTTGCATAATTCAAAGGAAATTTGAAAATCTTCCAGTCCACGCCCTTCATTTTGAAAATGAGGAACTTCAAGTCCAGAAAAGTGAGGTACACATCGGTCATAATCCCAGACTATCCTATTATCCCACTCAAAGTACTTACTATGAAACCTAGATAAAGATTCTGATCTAGTGATGGGTGTTCAGCATAGTGCACCCACAGCTAAGCACCAGCAGCCAAGGCACTCACACCTCACGTTGGAGTGCCTGGGTTCCAGTCCTGGCTTTGCTTCCAATTCCAGCTTCCTGTTAATGTGCACTCTGGTTGCCAGCAGGTGATGTCTCAAGTAGTTGGGTCCCTGCCATACATTTAGGAGACCTGCATCAGGTTTCTGGCTCCTGGTTTTGGTTCAGTCCTGCCACTGTGGGCTTTGTAGGGACTGAACCACAAAGCTCTCTGAGCTTGCTGTCTTTCCTGTCTCCTAAATTACAACCCCCCAAAAATTTTGATCTACTATTGACAAAACCCCCTCTAAATCATTTACTTATTGCATTAATGCAAATCAAAATCAAATAACCCTCAAGGGAAGCATATTTACAACAGATTCAAAAATAAAACCTATTATGATTATTGAGAACATTATATGATTAGCAAGTCATTATCTCACACTTGCAATTGTCAAATTAAGAGCTCTTTTATCAATTAATTGTCTTTTTCTAGTCTGCCATATTAGTTCCTGCATTCTCAGTGTCTAAGCTACATTTCTGGTCTCATTTAATCCCAGATACAAAATTAGAACACAATACAGACTGGACTGGTAAATGTTAACATTTGATCGCCAAGAATTTTAAAGGGAAAAAAAAATAGAAACACAGTACAATAATATTTACCTTAAATGTGCCATTTTGATTTTTCATGTAAGAAACCAAAAATATATCCACTGGTAGAAGTGCTGATGTGATTAGTGCAATTGCTAGAGAAAAAATTGCTGTTATGGTGGAGACAACTTCACTTTCCCGTTGACTTTGGTATTTACGAACATATATCCAGCAGAATGCCAAAATAGCCTAAAACGAAACAGAAAGAAATGGTTGTTACCACCCTAAGTATTATCATGAAGTCTGAGGTAGGACTTGAAAATCTGAATTTGTAATAGATCCCCAGATGAGTCTGCTCCTGGTCAAGGGATCACATTTTGAGATCTTCTGCTGTACTTAATCCTAGTGACAACACAGACAGATAATAAATCAGTGGTTCTCAGCCTTGCCTCTAAGAATCACCTGGGCAGTTTTAAAATACCCTTAGGTTAGGTCAGACACTCCTCCACCTGCTCCCCATTAATTCAATCAGTTAGAGTGAGGTTCCTCCAGGCATCTAAATGCCTCAGGATTTACAATTAGAGCCAAACTTGAGAACCACTGTTTTCAATAAGCTCAGAGAGAGCTCTGGGACAAAAGCTCTGTTTTGTCCTTTGACCTGTTGAAAAGATCCACCTGCATTTCCTTTCTGATGTCCTAATTCAGGAGCCTGAAACCAACTAACCACTTTCACAACTTTCAACTTTCCCTACCACAATCTAGATACAAGAATAGTTCCAATACAGTAGAGATTTCCCTTTGTCCCATTGTAGTTAACCTGACAAGCACTATACATGTTACCTGTCCCTATAGCTTCTGCCTTTTCTAGAATGTCATAAATGTGCTCGTTCAGTGTATCATCCTTTGAGTCTGGCTTCCTTCACTTGGCACAATGCACTCAAAATCCATACTCCAAGTTCTTTTGTCATTCCTTCATTCTGCTAGCATTTCAAATGACAGAATAACAGGAAAAAAAATTAAGTTACAAGGGAATTAAAACTTGGGAATCTCGGCTCAAATTCTGGTCTAAGTATTTATTAATGTTTCAATTGTTTTGGAAAAGAGCTATTTTTCATAGGATGCATTTACATGAACATTTTAAAGGGTCTGTTTAAAGATGAATTAATAAATATTGCAAACATTCATCAAGTTTGTTTTTGCAGCCCCTGGAAGCTCAGCTTTTTGTCTCTATCCTTGACAGAACTTGACACAGCACATTCAATACATTTTTTTTGTTGGATGTCAGGAATAAAAGGAAATCTGCACGTTTACAAAGCTCAGAGTGCTGGGCACTACTGCAAAGGAAGGAGTAACTAAGCAGACAAGCTGAAAAAGGGAACCAAGTAGCATACAGGGTTCTAGAACTTCGGGGCCTCAGAATCCCTTGATAGTTTTAGAAAAACTCCAAAGAGTTTTTTGTTCTGTAGTTTACAATGTATCTATTAACAGGTACTGTACTATAAAATCAATCAAATATCCTCATCTACAAAATGGGAATCAGAATGCGTCTTTCTCAGCAGGATGAAAAGACTAAATGAAATGTAAAGTTTAGCACAGTGCTAGGTCATAATAACTCCTAACCAATAGCAGTAATTATTTCTAAGTGTTTCTTAATATTATTTATATATATATATATCTAATATTAATTATTAAATGAAATAACACCTTAGAGCAGTTTTTAAAAGAAACTAACAAATTACTGTTGACAATTAAGGAAAGGGTTGGAATAGTTCTCCCAACCCCTCCCAAGAGATTCAGAGCTAACTGGTCTGGTCATTGGGAATTCAAAAATCTCTCTAGTTTTAGTGAGCAGCTAAGGCTGAGAACCATTGGGGTAGAGGAAAGAATAAAAATGAATGAGTGTTTATTAAACTAATAAGCAAAGATACTCCCTGGGATCTTGTTAAGCCGCAGATTTTGATTCAATAGGTCTACAACCATTTATTTTGTATTTCTAACAAGTTCCCAAGTGATGTTCACACTGTAAAGGACAAGAGTAAATATGCCTCACAGAAATGAAGACTGTCTCCTACAGTAATGGACAATGCAATGTACACACGGTGTGAGCCTTGGGAACATGTTAGAACCATTTAGGTCTGATACAGTAAACGCAGACGATTACAAGCATGAGAGACCAAATCTAACAATTCTTTATGTGGTAGAAGAAACTGAAGCCTATTCTGTTTGCCCAAAATCATAAATAGAAACATTCATGTCCCGATTCTTCAGATTACTGGAAGCAGTTTACAAAGTGTTAAATCCTCAGACGCCAAGGATTCTAGAGTTAAAATGTTTATTCTGACATACTAAGATGCCAGTTACCTTCTTCACTGTGTTACATTTGCACTCCTGATTCATAAGCCACGATGGTCAAAACTGCTAGTGCATTAGGACGAATCAAGAAAATGGCACCAAGCTGTGCAAGTACTCATTACATTCTTCACCACACACACACAAACACACACACACACACACAATTTAACTTATGACTGTGCTTGAAAAGCAGTAAAAATTGACTTTATCAAGCTTTGACACTGCATTGCTTTTGCATTTTTTTTCATACATTATGGGGTAAAATTAAGTCCTTCTATTTCACATGGAGGTGGGATGGCCGTCTCCAGGAAAAGCACCAAAGTGCTTAAGAGCTGAAAGCCAGACTGGCCACTCTTTTCAAACAACATCATTTTCTTTTTCTCTTTCTTTCTTTTTGAATATTTCTTTATTTACCTGAAAGGCAGAATTACAGAGAGAGGGAGAGATCTTCCATATGTTGATTCTCTCTTTCAAATGGCCGCAACAGAAGGGCTTGCTCAGGCCAGAGCCAGGAGCCAGGAGCCAGGAGCCTCATCTGGGTCTCCCAATTGGGTACAAGGGCCCAGGCACTTGGGTCATCCTCTGCTGCTTTCCCAGGCCTCTAGCAGGGAGCAGGATCAGAAGTGGAGTAGGTGGGACTTGAACAGGTGCCCATGAGGGATGCAGGTTTGAAGGCAGCAGCTTTACCTGCTATACCATAAATGCTGGCCCCTCTTGAGCACCATTTTCATTTGAAAGAACAACTGAAACTGTGGCTATTCAGTCTTGGATGTTTGAGAGATTTATATCAAATGAACAAAATCAATTCAAGAAAAACTGACAATATTTATTACTAGTGATAAACTTGAAGCTTACAAATGAAAATCAGAATTTCTGGAAAACTTGTATTGACTATTGTGAGCTGGACAAGGTCTCAATGATTAAAAATTTGGGGAAATTTCCTAAAAAGATCAGTCATGACTTAATGAATATGATATTTTGATATCATGTAATGAAACATACCAATTTGGAAGATGCATATAATTCAGTGAATCAGTACTTTTTGAATAAACAATAGATTATGCTATTAAACCATACATGAGTACAAGATCCATTCAAAGTGCAAGTTGGACTAGAAGATTTTAATATTGCTGAATTTTGGCATAGTATCAAAGTATCTGAAAAATAATCTGTCCTTTTTTTAAAAAAAAAAAGATTTATGTATTTATTTGAAGGGCAGCATGACAGAGGAAAAGGAGAGACAGTGACGGAAAGAGATCCTCCATCCACTGGTTCACTCCCCAGATGGCTACAACAGCAGAGGCTAGGCCAGGCCAAAGCCAGGAGCCCAGAATTTCTTCAGGGTCTCCAACAGAGGTGGCAGGGGCCCAAGCACTAGGGCCGTTTTCTGCTGCTTTCCCAGGTGCATAAGCAGGGAGCTGGGTTTGGAAGTGGAGCAGCTAGACTTGAACTGGCATCAGATATAGAATGCCAGGGTCTCAAAGTGGTTTAACCCACTGCGCCATGACACCCACCCCGTCACTCTATTTCAGATTATGCATCACTGAAACTGAATTTTTTTCATCTACTTCAACCAAAATAACTTATCTCAGAAGACTGAATATAGGAGTGGGTATTCAGCCTAGTGGTTATGATGCCAGTTAAGATACTGCATCCTAGGTCAGGGATACCTGGGTTTGATGCCCACCTCCTGATTCCAGTTTCCTGCCAGTACAGACCTTCGGAGACATCAGTGAGGGCTCAAGTAATTGGGTTCCTGCCATCCGCATAGGAGTTCTGGATGACTTCATAGGATGACCAGGCCTGAACCACCCTGGCAGTTGCAGACCTTTGGGGACTGAGCCAATAGGTAGAGGAGCTCTCAATCTTTCTCTGCCTCTTAAATAAGCAAACACAGAAAATGAACAAAAAGATTGAATGTAGAAGCAGACATGAGAATCCAGCTCTGTTTTAATAAACCAACAACTTGGGAACTGCAAAGACTTAAACAATAGCCCATATTACTAATTTCCCCCACTCCAACACTTGAGTACAAACTCCTTATTTCCCTCCCATTTTATTTGTTCCTGTTGGAATTTCATCAACTGAAATGGCTTCCCTTCTTCATCTATCTCTAGTCTACCTCAGCAGTAGGCCTCCAGCACAGAGCTTGGGATGCCAGCATCCCACCTCAGAGGCCCGGGTTGGAGTTCCGACTCGACTCTCCATTCTAGCTCTCTGCTAATGAGCACCCTGGGAAACAGCAGGTGATGGCTCAAGTAGTAGGGTCCCTGCCACCCACGTGGGAGCCTTAGATTGAGTTATAGGCTCCTGGCTTCAGCCGGGGCTAGGTCTGGCTGTTGCAAATATTTGGAGACTGAGCCCACAGAGGGAAGATCTCTGTCATCTGTCTCTCTCCGCCTTTCAAACAAACAAAAAAAAAATTTTTAAATCTACTACAGTTCTCTTCTTTCAGTATCGATCTCTATTCTCTGAAGTTTTATTTCACTTACAAAATCATACTTTGACTTTCAGTGCTCAAAATGCATGTTTCAAGAATGTTAGTTTCCCCAGCTAACTTGAGAACTTCATAAAGGCCATGTTTTCGTTTCCTCCTGCAATTCACAACACAACTGCTATACCTTCAATGGTTATTAATAACTGCCACGCCAGCCTCACTAGACAGGAATACTGGTTACATCCTTGTTTGTTTTCTTCTAAACACATCGAATCTGATGGGACTGGAAAACCCAGGGACCTCTCCAAGTACAAGACTGGATAGCTCTGGAGACCACCAGCAACCATCAGTGTTTCGTTTTCTCCGTGAGAAGATTAAAGCAAGCCCCAGCGCAAAGGTGATATTATTAGCTGTGAGCATGAAGGTATCGAGAGAAGCATCAAGAATGCTTTTTCTGAAATTTTCACACAATCATCCTTTTAAAAATTTTGTGTTGTCTTCCCTGCAAAAATTTACCAGAACATCCCTCACAAAGGTGTCAAACACCCTAAAGAAACTGAGCATTAAAGGAAAATAAACATATCTCATTTCCGGAGCCGGAGGTGGTGGTGGTTGGTGTGTGTGTGTGTGTGTGTGTGTGTGTGTGATGCAAATGGTCAAAAGACCTTGGAACAAGAATTAACAAGAGAAGAAGATAAAGACGAGCAGGAAAAGGGTCTTGAAGAATACGAAGAGATAGAAGCAAACTGAACTCCCAAACAGAATACAACCAAGAGTGTTTACACGGGAAGTAATAACCATGCTACTCTGGAACCATTACAGTCCACGTTTTGCTCACTGAATAAGCAGAAACGAAAGGGCTGGGAAAGAAGGCACCTGAAGTCAGACAGGCAGTTAACAAATCCTGACACGGGGAGGGCTCCAGCTCTACCCTACCCAGACTGAAAAGGAACGTGACACCTGGAAGTCAGAACGAGCGCTCACGTCATCAAGGCAGAATCGCACAATGGGCACAGAGGGCTGGAGACTCACTCACCCCAAGGCGAGGAAACAAGGAAAACAACCTTTAGAAGGCAGACAAGTAAACAACGCCAGCGCCTACGGAACTGGCAAACATCGACGCACACGCAGTGCCCCTGTCCCTACAGGGGACCAAAGTCACCACACCCTTCTCAGCTCATCTCCTGCGTCCCCAAACCCACCGGCCCCGGCGCCCGAGTAAGGGAAGAAGGCAAGTTTCCAAAAACGAAACCTGCAACATGAAACGTCATCAGGGACTAGAAGGCAAAAGCGTCCCGAAATCCAGGCTCCTCCCCGGTCCCCAGCACCGCCCCCGCCCCCGGGCAGAGGAGCTCAGCACCGTGCAGGCTGAAAAGTGGGGCGGGGCGAGGAGGGTCTCCCGACCAGGGGAGGCCAGCGGCCCGACCCGCCCCTCCCTCCTCCCGCCAGCCCTAAACTGGGACCACTCCAGGCGCCTCCCCTACCAGTAGTAAGAGGCCGAATATGCACCAGCCGATCACCAGCTCCGCCGAAGCAGCGCCAGCAGCCGCCGCCGCCGCCGCCATCTTCGCTTCCGGTCCGACGGGCCTGAGCGCAGGGGGTAGGGAAAGGGGAGGGGGAGAGGGGAGAGAGTGCTCGGGACGCGGCACCCGCGCGCCCTAAAGGTTAAAGGGGCGGAGGGGGCGGAGCAAACGGTTGCCAAGGAGATCCGACCCACCAGCGTCCCCTGGCGACGAGGCGGGTAGAGGCGTGGCGGGAAGGACTGCCTGTGGGCGGGGCGCGCCCGGGACGCCATGACGTCACCGCGCTGACCGCTCGGGCCGCAGCGTGCTGGCGCAGGCAGCTCCGGTGTTGTCTCCCTGAGGCGCTGGTTGTCAGGGGTTTTGACCTAAACTGAGGGACCGCAGCATCCAGGGAGATCCGCAAAGGATGAGCCAGGTGGTTCTGAAACTTCATCGCGAAAACGAAGTTTGTGTATCGCGTCCAAGGCAGAATGGGCCATGTGATTAGCAGGTGACAGGAATGGCTGACTGAAAGTTTTCCTGCTGCCCAAATGACGTTCCAATTTGCTGGCGCTGGCGTCCGGCCGGGGGGAATTGCTTGGCTGGGTATGCCTTATCACGTGATGTGATGGCTTTTCTATTTAGGTCTGTGCGTGCCTGTGAATTTCCATGACGACTGTACACTAAAGATATCTGGTGTTGTGAGCGTATTCAAAATGAAATTGCACACTGTTGTTTTACTCAGAAGTGAACAGAACACACTACCACAAGCCAGTGGTGAAACAGGGTGAGGTTGAGGGGAGAATTCCTGGAATGGCTCGCCTGGATTCACGGGGTGCGGTGCGTGGTTCACCTCTGTACTGGAAAGACAAGGCTTGCGATGTAATCAACACAATTTTCTGAAGGAATACCACCATCTCTTTATTATGTGGTCATAAATGATCCCCTACTTAGGGCCTGCTTGAGCCTAGAACCCTACAGTAGAGAAGGGATAGCGTAATCTGCCCTGCCAGGACAGAATAAAAAGAAAGAATAGAGGAGAATGCAGTTTTAACTATGCCATCGGAAGATGGCTTTAAGATCTCTAGACCGACCTGCAAGTGTTTGAGCTTGACTTTCTCCTGTAGTGCATTTCTCCTCTCTGGAGACCTCGGCCTCTGTTGTTCTTAAACTTTGTAAAGACATTTCTGGCACCTGCCCCAGGGCACGCTTGGGTACATTTATATTCAGCTCTAGAGGCTAAGATCTTTTAGTCCTCTGCTACAAGCCTGCTTGACTTGGAGGAGAGATCTAAGACAACCCCAGGCCGGTTCCCTGTACTCCTGCATGACTTCAACCTCCTCCATAGGAAATGACCATACATATTTTGCACTATCAGCTTTGAGAGTACAGGCCAGTCTTGATGTGGCTGCAATTCTCTTAGTTGTACCATCAAAGAAATCAGCCCTTCTTGGCTATCCCAGGGGAATGAGCCACCGCACCTTGATACCTAGGTGTGAGTCAGCAGTCTTGTGCATGTCTGTTTCAGCAGCCATATTTCAAGTTCTGCAGATAGCCCCCATGAGTCCTCCTTCCTGGGCAGTTGATTAGAGGGTAGCACCCCCCCAGGGCTCTCCTCCCCACACACACCACTCTTTGAGGTCAAAGGTGGGTTCCAAGATAGGCAATAGTTCACATTAAATATATCTCTTCAGTGATGCCTCTTCTCTCCTCTCTAATACATTTATTAACATTTTATTTGGTCAAGGGGCCTGAGGGTTATGGAATATGTCCCCTGATTCTGTTTTTCAGTACTGCATATAAAGAGGAGGATGTGGTTAGGATGGAGAGAAAGAATTAAAGACTAGGGCCATCGCTATAGCACAGTAGGTTAATCCGCTTGTGGCACTGGCATGCCATATGGGCACTGGGTTCTAGTGCCGGCTGCCCCTCTTCCAGTCCAGTTCTCTGCTGTGGCCTGGGAAAGCAATGGAGGATGGCCTAGGTGCTTGGGCCCATGCACCCACATGAGAGACTCAGAAGAAGCTCTTGGCTCCCAGCATTGGATCAGCATAGCTCCAGCTGTTATGGCCATTTGGGTTGAACTAACTGAAGGAAGACTTTTCTCTCTGTCTCTCCCTCTCACTGTCTGTAACTCTGCCTCTCCAATAAATAAATAAAATCTGCAAAAAAAAAAAAAAAAAGAATTAAGGACCATAATCTTCCCTCACTGCTTTAAATTGTATGTGAAATAACAACTTTTACTGACTGTTTTAGTATCTGATGTTCTTTCTGTTCATCAAATTAAGCCCATTTGATAAGCAGGTTTGGCCCTTTTGCTGCTGCTGATCGTGTGAGTATTGGGGTAGTGTTAGGCAGTTACTTGATTTTTCAGGTTGCAAAAGCCTGAAAATCTTGTTGCTGGCATCTTGTTGCTGGCCACAGTGATTAGTTAGTTTCATGGAGAGTAGCAGTTTGAATCATGAAAACTGGGAGACAGAAGAGAAAGTGAGACACATGGACAGATAGTGACAAATACATCCACATCAATCGTCTCTCCATTCTGCAGTCTAATCAGGAGTGCTATTCATTATATATATAATATATATTATATAAATATACATAAATTATATAATTTATATTATATATTATACATAATCATATATTATATAATATATATTAATATAATAATAAATATATAATAGATATAATATATATGAATATATAATATAATAATAAATATGTATTATATAATATATATTATATAAATATATAAACATATATAAATATATGTTATATATAAATAATATATATATTTACCCCCCAAATTGCCGATATGGCCAGCGTGCTGTGCTGATCTGAAGTCAGGAGCCAGGTGCCCCCTCCTGGTCTCCCACGGGGGCACAGGGCCCAAGCACTTAGACCATCCTCTACTGCCCTCCCAGGCCACAGCAGAGAGCTAAACTGGAAGAGGAGCAACCAGACAGAATTTGGCGCCCCAACCGGGACTAGAACCCGGAGTGCCTGCACTACAGGCAGAGGATTAGCCTAGTGAGCTATGGCGCCAGCTGTGCTATTCATTTAACATATAGACCTGACTAGCAAGGACTGGACTGATTTCCTGAATTATGTATTTAAATCTAAAAGCCTCAATCAGACCAGAGTTCCTTAAAAAGATTATCTTTATTGATTGTTTATAATCACAAAGGGAATGTATGATGATGTATGCCATTTCCAAACATGAATAATTTAGAAACTGAAAAAGTATTTATTAATTTAACCAATCCTTCTTACTCTATGATACTTCCTTTTAGGAACTTCGAAAGGTTTTGTATGTGCTTTCAAATATGTTTGATGAAGATGTTGAAAATCATTAAATCATCTTTTCCTGCTCCTCCGGAGTTACTGTAGAATGCAAAACCAACAACTCAAGGCAAGGTACCGAGATTCCTATGAACTCTGTTCATTTTAAGTTCAAAGAGATATCCATAAAATCCAGTCAATTCTAGGGGTTTAATAAGAGGATGCATTCCAGAAAAACTAACAAGACTCTTTTGTTAAGAGAACTAAGGCCTTAGAGAAAAGCAAAGTTTGTAAAAGAACAACTCTTTTTCCCTTCATTTCTTCCTCCCTCAGCTTTTGAATAGTTTCCCTCACCTAAATTTGTATATATGAAATGCATGAAGTTTGTATGCTTAAAGGTTTCTATGTTGAAAAAAAATGTGAGAGAAGGAAGAAAAGAAAAAAAGAAAAAAGAAAGTGAAAATAGATCTTTGTAAGGATTAGAAGTGGGAATGGGAGAGGGAGGTGGAAGAAGGGTTGGAGTGTGGGCGGCAGGGGGGCTAAGGAAGGGAGGTATCACTGTGTTCCTAAATCTGTGAATGTGAAATACGTATAGCTAAATAATTTTTTAAATTATCCATGGAACACAAAGGAGGTAAAGAGAACAAAAAAGTGGTTTGTCTCGAAAATCAAGATGTAGAACAAAGATGCTTAACTAGACCTAGAACTGGGGAGTAGAAGGGTGGGCAATTCAAGTCTCCTGGAGGAGTCTAAAAGATTCCCAAACAGGTACTTCAGAATGTAACCTCATTAATGTAACCCTAGTGGAAACTGAACCAGTGATATGGTTTGGACTATGAAATTCTATTTAGCTGCAGCTTACTTAGACATCCAAATTAATTGTGTATATTACACCACTGTATGTTAACACATTCATTTTCAAAAAATGCATACTATATCTCAAAATTTTAAAATGTATTCCTTTCACTAAAACTGAAAACATTGGGCTATCCAAGTTCACATAAAATGCTTAGCCTCAAAATTTGTCTTTCCCACTGTCATGTTGTCTGTGTTTCTAATGCTAACAAATAACCCACCTTACAATTGACAAATCTTTTCTTTAGCTATTTTGATTTCTTCATTCAGGTTACAGTTAAGCCTTTCTGGCCTCAGGTCCTGGTGACCTTGCACATGTCTGTTCAAATCCACAGTTTTCAGTTTTTAACTCTGTAGTGCTCCATGTACCACCTCTACTAGATCTTCCATCAAAGAATTAAACAATGATCCAGGTGAACATCAATGTAGCAGTTTTAAGTATGTCTGCCTGCTTTTCTCAGTACTAATTTATCACCTTCCCTCTCTTACCCAGTCTTTCTGCTGTCATCCAATCATTATAGTCCCAAAAAGTTTCTTACCTTCTTAGAAAAAGGGTTTAAACTGTGTTTATAAGGTAATTAGTGCATATGTTGAAAAGCATATTTGGTTCTGATAGAACATTTTCTCATTTATATATAACCCAGTGGGGGAACCAGAGGCGTTTTGCACAGGAGCCAATCCATTAAAAATTAAAATTAAATATGTAGATATTAATGGTCTACAATTTTTCTTAGCACAAATATTCAAGGTATATTCAAAAAACCTAGTACATGTGTTTCATTGAATCAGAAAAAATTTTCAGGAAAAGAAGACCACTTAAATGTTAAAATTTCAGTGTTTTTGATTTATGGACACAGAGACAACTTTCCAATTTGTCATCCTAAAATTAGTTTGCACACAGTGTGATAATGTGAATTGTGAAATTCTCATTTCCATATTTCCATAATTATAAACTGTTGATGGATATTGTTTATAAACTTACTTTCTCCTAATGGAAAAAGCATTCTCACATGAACTGGCAAAATGTGTTAGTTTTCTTCTCAAGATTTTTCCTCTGGCTATGAGGAAAATGACTTATTGTTTGCTTAGAGTTGTTAAAATGTCATTTAATACCTCCTAGTGTTTTCCATTGTGTCAATTCTTATACCTGATGTTTATGTACTTTAAGATGTAAAAAACAAACTTGCATATACAACTCAAACATAAGATAATGTCAAAGTCAGTTTTTAATATGAGTAGAAATTATAATAAAACTGCTTTTAAATTTATGACATTTAAAAATGATATATAGCACACTCAATTGTTTTAACAAACTATGCTTTTCTCTTTGCTTTGTAGTGCATGTTGCTCTTTTTCCCAACAATGGGGTTCCTCTCTACCCATGCATCCATTCTTTGGTATAGTGTAATTCGTTTGTTCCATTTCTGGACAGTTTCTAACCTGACACTATAGTTCCAAACATAACATATAGTATCCAATTCCCACATCTTAATGACTTATGGGTCAGAAAATTTTAATAAAAATCATTGATCTTGTTAGAATTTATAGAGACAAAGTAGCTGATGTTTAGATAACCATATCAGTAGCACAATGTCAAATAATTTAAAGTTGATCTTTAAGTTTTTAAACAGTCGGTAGACACAAGACTTTTATTCTTATATTTTCTTTAGCTGCTACACCACAACGCCAGCCCACATTCTTACATTTCACTTGTCAAATTCTGTAATTTTTAAAGAAACAAATATACAAACTAGAGTATTTCAATCCTTACATCTGAATCCTGTTTTAAAACTACTCTTAAGTAAAACTGTGAAATACTTTCAGTGGGATTAGGAAACTTTTAGGAGGAGGTGACATTTGACCAGGTGTTAAAAGATGGGAAGGAGTTAACCAGACTATGAGAGTGAAAACACTGTTGGAATAGCATGTACAAAGGCAGAAAAGCCTAAGAAACCGTATTCAGTATTGTTTCTCAACAACCAGTGGGAGAGTGGCAGAATTAGCTGCGTAGAGACTAGATAATAACTGGAAGTAAATGTCCTGCTAAGAAACTTGGGCATCCTATAAGTGATAAGGACCAGTGAAGTGTTTCAAATAGGGGAGAGATACAATTGCAATTGCATTTTAGGAAGGCCCTATTTGGATATTCTGTTTTTTGTTTGTTTGTTTGTTTGTTTTTCGCCAGGCAGAGTTAGACAGTGAGAGAGAGAGACAGAGAGACAGAAATTGAGTTACAGACAATGAGAGAGAGACAAAGATCTTCCTTCCGTTGGTTCACTCCCCAAATGGCCGCCACATCTGGCGCTGCACCAATCTGAAGCCAGGAGCCAGGTGCTTCCTCCTGGTCTCCCATGCAGGTGCAGGGGCCCAAGCACTTGGGCCATCCTCCGCTGCCCTCCCGGGCCACAGCAGAGAGCTGGACTGCAAGAGGAGCAACTGGGACTAGTACCCGGTGCCCCAACTGGGACTAGAACCCTGGGTGCTGGCACCGCAGTCGGAGGATTAGCTTAGTGAGTCACAGCGCCGGCCAATTTGGCTATTCTTGGTTGGCAGTAGGAAGATATTAAAGCAGGGGGTTATTTTAATTAAGATGCTGTTGTTATACTCAAGAGATGATGAAAGCTAAACTGAGGCTGTCATATGGAAGAAGACAAATTATAAAATAGTACTAAATACTAACTTTTTAGACATGCTCTTCAAGTATGGAGTGTGGAAGGAAGGAATGGTAGGAGGTAGAATGTAGTATTAGGATTCTACCAGTTGTGGTTGAGAGATTGATCTAGTGCAAGAAGTTGGCTTATGTAATTGGTAGGGACAGGCTGAACAAGTCTGAAATCCCTTGAGCAGGCAGGCAGGCAAGCCACCTAGAAGAGCAGGCTAGAAATTCTCAGGCAGGAACTGACACCGAATGTCCATGGGTAGAATCTCTTTCTGAGAAAAGCCTTGCTTCTGCTCAAAGGCCTTTCTACTGATCAGACCCTTCCAGCTCAATGACAATAATTTCCTTAGTCAAATGGTACATATTATAGTATCTACAAAATACCTTCACAGCCACACCTAGAGTTTGAATAATCAAACTATAGTACAGCCAAGGTGGCACATAAAAGTGACCATTAGAGATGCCTCAGTAGATTCTGAGCCAAGAAAGGAGCAGAAAGACAAGGCCACTAATTAAGATAGAGAATATGCAAAGAAGAATGTACAAAGATTGAAAGTGAGGAATGAATGAGAAATGCATATACTATCCTTTAGAGATGCTAAGATGTACTTTGTTCTTCCACATTTTAACGTATTTGATATTAAGATGTATCTTAAAGTTGATGGGACTTTATCTTAGTTTATGAAATAATGCATTTACAACCAGTGACTTCTCAGATAAAAGGAAATGGTGAGCTGGTGGGTTTAGTATCTTGAATTTAAAGTTAATTGTTGATAGATTTTATAGCCTAGAAACTCAGTCAAGAGCCCTGCTTCAGAGACAAAAGACTTTTGCATTAATCTATATTCAAACAAAAGTTGAAACAATTAAAATGAATGAAATTCCCAAATTCCCAAGGAAAACAACTAAAAATAAGAGTAACAGTCAGAGAGTCTTTTCAAAAAGGTCATGGAAAATACATATTATGGAAAAATTATGCATGGGCTTTAAACATTTTTGTATCAGAATATTCTTATGTTTTTTTATAAAGCTTTTATTTAAAGAATATAAATTTCCAAAGTACAGCTTATGGATTACAATGGCTCCCCCCCCATAACTTCCCTCCCACCCACAACCCTCCCCTTTCCCGTTCCCTCTCCCCTTCTATTCGCATCAAGATTCCTTTTCAATTCTCTTTATATACAGAAGATCAGTTTAGGGGGGCGGGCGTCGAGTGGGGGAGTTGTCTGGAGGTGGCCGTTTTAATAACATTTCCATGAACTTTTTGAAGCACCTTGGATACAGCAGACTTTAAGCAGGGAACAGAAAGGACTAATTAGAAAAAAAAATCAGAATATGTCATAGAAGCAAAGGGAAAAGATAATTTTAAAAACTATTGAGTAATTGCCAGTGTCAAATGCAGTAAAATTCCCACCAAATGTAGGATATAGGTGTGTGTGGGGGGATACCAAGGGATCATTGATGACTTTCAGAATGACTTCAGTGAAGTGATTAGGAAGGATTGGATTGAGGAGTGAAAAATTAAGACAGCAGAAGTCATGAATGTAAACTACTTTCAGGAAGCTTGACCAAAGACATAGGACAATGAAAACAACAAAGAAGGGACATGGTGATTTTGTTAGAAGCGACTCAGACTTGAGCCAGTGTCTAAGATAAATAGAAATGCGCAACCCTTGGCCCATCGACCTGTTTGATTAGTCTTTTTGACAACTTGAATGCTGAAGAAATAAATTAGGTCATAGTGATATGAGTCAGGCAGGCAGGATTCTAGCAAAGAAAAAAAGAGTCCGTCCAAAGCAGGGATCCAAACGCGTGTAATGACTGGTCTGTTCACAAAGATGGGAGCAGGATAAAAGGAAGCTAACAGTAGGGTTGGCAACAGCAGGAAATCTCTATCACCCCTGAATGGCCCCTTGTTTTCCCAGGAGTAAAAGCTACTGGAATCTGGCAAGAATATAAGCTTTGAAAAGAGCTAGCAGTCATTGTTAACCTGCAGCATCCCAAGGAGAGCACCAGGGAATAAACATTGGGACCTCTCTCTCCTTTCATCCTGTTTGAAGCAAAGCATATTGATGGATCCCCAGGCACAGGGTGGATTGGAGAGGGTGGGGAATGCATCTGGAGGAGCAAATGGAACGGACTCAGCAGTAGAGGAAAGAGTTGTCAAAACAGCAGTAACACACAGATAAAAAAGACTCCTGGGAAAGACAAAGAAGATACAGATTCTATAACTGTTCTGACAGTAGCAGAAAAAAGTGCTGTTTTAATTTTGTGTCATTCATGAGAAACTGATATTTCTAAATAAGAGTAGCCCAATATCCCTCTTTTAATTAAAGTCTGTTGTCCATTTTGTACTGTTCATAATGAAGACAGCCAATGACATTTACGGTTTAGAAAAAATTCTAATTCTCTACAGAATAATTAAACTATTCATGTAAAGTTTCATCTTTATATTAAAATACAGTTACAGATTTCATATTAAAAGGATGTTTCACATTTCAAAAATATGAATAAATTGGTGTTTAAAAAAATAACTTGGGGCCGGCACTGTGGTACAGTGGGTTAAAGCCCTGGCCTGAAGCTCTGACATCCCATATGGACACGGGTTCGAGACCCGGCTGCTCCACTTCCGATCCAGCTTTCTGCTATGGCCTGGAAAAGCAGTAGAAGATGGTCTAAGTCCTTGGGCCCCCACACCTGCGTGGGAGACCCAGAAGAAGTTCCTGGCTCCTGGCTTTGGATTAGTGCAGCTGCAACTGTTGAGGCCAATTGAGGAGTAAACCATCAGGTGGAAGACCTTTCTCTCTCTCTGCCTCTCCTCTCTCTGTGTAACTCTTTTAAATAAATAAATAAATATTTAAAAAATAAAATAACTACTACTAGTTAGTTTTAGCCCTGATAAAAAAAAGTGTTAAAATTTTTTGTAGATCTTTAATATTTCCATTTAAATTTGAAATGAAATGTTTATTCATTTAAATTTAGTCCTTTTTTTTCTTTTAGGCTCCGTGATATATAATCAAATCTTGCTAGAAAAAGTGACTTAGCAATATTGACTCTATAATTATTTCATGTTTAGCACCAATTAATCATAGCCCTTAGCTAGCAGACAATTTAAGCATTGTACCAATAAAAAGCAAAGGCTGTTTCTACAAGTGAGACCTTAGGAAAAAAGGATCTGGGACAAATAGGATATCAACTTCAGATTTTAAAAATTACTTTCATCAATACACAAACATGTATTAACATGCATACTTTCTATACTGGTGGTCGTTGTAGAGAAACCCTTTCTTATACTGACGTGGAAGTAGCTTTGGCAGTTAAAAATAATAGAGGTCCCACAGTAAATTTTCTTTTCATATCTTTTAAACAAACTTACAAAAAACACTACTTTTGGGGCCGGCATTGTGGCGTAGCGGGTAAAGCTGCCACTACAGTACTGGCATCCCATATGGGTGCTGGTTTGAGTCCTGGCTGCTCCACTTTCAATCCAGCTCTCTGCTATGACCTGGGAAAGCAGTAGTTTATGGCCCAAGTCCTTGAGCCTCTGCACCCATGTGGAGATCCTACAGAAGCTCCTGGCTCCTGGCTTCAATTGGCCCAGCTCCGGCCATTGCGGCCAATTGAGGAGTGAGCTACCAGATGGAAGACTTCTCTCTCTCTGCCTCTCCTTCTCTCTGTGTGTAACTCTGATTTTCAAATAAATAAATCTTTAAAAAAAAAACACTACTTTTTCTTTGATAAACCTTTATACAAATTAATGTCTGACCAACACTAGAATATGCCAAATAGATATCAAAGAAAGGTTAGAGTCCCATTTCTGATGATTACAACTCATTTTCCTTAGGCCAGATTGGTTTTCTAATAACTACATGCAAACACAGGGTTTCACAACTTTTTTGACAAGCTTTCATTTGTACCTTTACCATCTACCGAAGTCAACCAAGTTAAGCTATCATCTAATTGCCTTGTAACCTGTGTGATTCTGAAACTACTCATAATCCAGTCTCATGAACTCACATTTGAAGAAACACAAGTTGGACATAAAAATATACTTATAAAAAAGTGAAATCTTTATTCAGTCTCTTGAGAAATTACCAAAGGGTAATTAGAGTAATTAAGCTTCTTTAAAGTCCTCTTTAGACCTTACTCTCCATTTACTCTCACGTGGAGAGATTTACCATGATGCTAATGAAGCTGAAAACTTAAAAGACCCACTTGCCTAGGAGCTTTCCATGGCTTGGAAAGAGGTTCTAGCAATGTGTTCTCATGATCCCTTGCTTATTTGTACATGATATATTTTCACTCCAATCTGTTGAGACAACTCTTTCTATTTGACTATCTCTCCATCACACTTCCCCCTCATTTGAGTGTCATTTGAGTGGCCACAGGCATTCTGAAGATCCAGCTCCGGTTAAGTTGGGCTAGGAATCCATTTAGTTCAGGTTTAGTGGAGTATAGTTATGTGGTTCATAGTTACTCTTACGTAACCTGGGTTTTCAAAGTGTGGGGCCAGAATCAAGTCTGGGCTTTATTCCAAATTGTGTGATATCTGTAGTATTTGTCAGTTGTTAAAGTTTTTTGACTGCTTTTTCTTCATTCTAATAAAAAATTATTTTTGAGTCTGTATTCAAAGTTTTCTATCCTTTTTCTTAAGGAAGATACCCTTGATTAAAGTTAAAAGTCAATTTCATTTATTTGTCTTGCAGGCGAAAAAAATATAATCTCACCTCCCTGTCCCTGGATCCTTCCAAAAAAACTTTTCTGATATTCAAACAACATGTCCTTTCACTCTGAACCTCACTGCCTGCTCAACTCTTCAATCTCTCTATTGATTTTCATGTATACTGCTCCTACTCTCACACATCCTACTACCTATCCTGGTTTTCTTTTCCTTCATTATCATTATTATTCTGCTTCTTCTTTTCTTCTCCTCTTCTTTTTGATAAATAGCTCTCTGTTTTGGAACTAAAATCAATTAATTAATTAAAACCAAATCTTCCTCAACGTAAATGATTAGCCAACGTTTCTCAAACTTGAGTACATGTGAATGGATCCCTTCTAAAGGGTGAAGCATCTTGGGGAAATCCAGTGCCAACTTGGTTTTATGATGCTATTTAAATGATTGAAAGCAAAAATTGTGTGTAAGCACCATGAGTTTGTAGTTCTTATACAACTTTAAAATAAATTCCAGAAAAAATTTGAAAATGTAAAATCCATGTTAATAATACTATTTCATTATTTAAATGTGATTCATGATGCTATTTTGCTGAAATAAAAAATCATTCAGTCCTTCTTAACAGTAAAAAGATGCAGACTCATGTCTGGTTTTATAATTAATCTGTTTTGGGATTTTGATTTCAATAATGCAAATCTAGAAAATGTCTATTCCCATAAGTAGTGGTACAAATGGTATTAATATCTTAGTCTTTGTTTGCTAATTAGGTATAATCAGACTTTATGCTTAACTAAATCTCTGCTAGTGAGCAACCCTTGTGTTCCAGTTTTAAAATGGAGTCACTTGATAATTGCATGAATTTTCTTCTTCACTTGCAGATAATTTGAGTATTGGCACTACTGAAATATGCATTAAATGGATATATAATCCCATTATTGCTTGGAATTGGAAATAAAACTATTTGTCATTGTATTTTTCTGCTAATGAAGTGTTACAAAATGGGATATACCCAAGAGGATTCTTAAAACCATTTGTTCACAATGTGAATATAACACTGATTAACCAAAGAGGTTTTTGTGAGTTTGTTAAGATTGAATTTCATGTTTCACAAGGTCTGTCAATTATACCATCACATTGTTTCTGTTTCAACCAAGGGCGCGGTGCGCCGGCCGCAGCACGCCGGCCGTGGCAGCCATTGGAGGGTGAACCAACAGCAAAGGAAGACCTTTCTCTCTGTCTCTCTCTCTCACTGTCCACTCTGCCTGTCCAAAAAAAAAAAAAAAAAAAAGGAACCACTAACCTTTACTCTGTACAAATAGGACAGGAAATATGCTTATAGATAAGACTACTATTTTACTAACATTACCCCTTTTGTTTTTTATAAAGCAGGAGTTGTATGGGATTACATTAGCCCAAAATGTCCAGGAGAGGTACAGGGACGATGATCTGTCTTTAGAGCTACTTCCTACTGGCATGGGACGATGTCTCAAGCTGCTGTCTCCTGGATAGGGAGCTGAGTATATCCCTATAGCAGCATTTGGTTGAGTGCCTGGCTGGTGAAGGCCTTGGTTCATTCCATTATCACCTCCTGTAAACACTTAAACAGATACTGTAGCATAAAATACAGGGTGAGAATAGCAACCAATGATCCTAAGAGTGGCATTAACCAGGTAAAGAAAGGATTTCAAAGAGGAGAGGAAAAGGGGGGGGGTTCTCTTGACCCTTGTGAAGACTGTTTGATGGATGTGGTTTAAAGCTTATCCCAACCAAGACTGAGAGAAGAGCCACTCATCTTTTGTGGGTAGAAGAGTTTGTAGAGAAATTCTGAACAATCATACAACATTAAGTGGGGGAGGGAACCATCAACACACACAGGTCAGGAGTAGAGCCACTGATGTTTGAGTAGAGGCTATGATTGCAAAGGAATGAGACCCAGGTGGGCTATACAAGGTCTAGAACAAAGGACAGAGTCAATATTAGAGGACCTAAGAAATGTGCTAAGCCACAAATAAGTTCTCCAATTGAGAGGCAAAAAGAAACTGACAAGAAGGGGCCTGATAATAATCAGGAGGGCTTTAATGCCTTGTCAGTTATAAGGCCCAGGCCTATTTATCTCTTCACACGGGCTACATTCTAAGGGAGGTGTGAACCTCCTTTGGGGAAGGCATCCTATTGACTTTTATTTCCTAGCTGGCCTGGGAGGAGAGCTGGCCAGGTAAAGGCAGGTGGAATTTTCTACCTGCAATGTTACTGACCCTACTTGGCCGTACCCTTAGCAGTGGTGATTACTTTGGGAGCTGGGCCTAGTGAAGGGCTTTCCAGTTTAGTGCCAACAAGATCTGTGGCTCTGACCTGGGTGTCCTTCGACTCCAGGGCAGCTTCATTTCCAGTGACCCAACACCTGCTAGCAGAACTGCCAGGGCTCTTCAAAAGCTGACTTCTGCTGAAGCCTTGCCTGCCTTAATTCTTTTAGACATCACCTTATAAAAATATCTTGACTTTCTACCAGTATTATATTTACAACAAATTTTGTAATTGGTAATTTGAATGTTGCATAATTACTATCATTGACATTTATCTTTATTTTGGTCAGACCTGGTGTCCACGTGCTTCTCATGTCCACAAACCCCTTCCAATCTGCCCATAACCTTTTGTTTCAGGCAATAGTAAAACAAAGTAGAGGGTGTGTTGAGCCCTGTATGAATCTGATACCTTGGTCAGAGTATGGTGAAGCCCAGGAAGAGGACAGGAGCTGAGCCATAGGTAGGACAGGAGCTGAGCACATAGGTAGGAAATGAAGGGGGCACACCCAAGAGATTTGCCCAAAAATGACATGAAGTTAAACTGAATGTAAACTCAGGAAGCTTTGAATTCAGGAGAAAGAGGGAGAGGAGAAAAGAGAGAGAGTAAATGAATGAATGAATGGTCAGCTTAGTAAACAGGGGAGAAGAAAGATATACAGAAAGAAGACAATGACAGCCATCTGCAAATGAAGAAACAAAGGAAAAGTACGGAGTTGGCAGAAATCAAGAGAAAAGGAGCAGCAACACAAGATATGAAGCAGAAGGAAGGCAGTACTTGAGTCTTTACATAGGAGTAGGGGATAAGAAAATTACAGAGTAGAATTGATTAAATCTTGAATGACACTCTCTTCATGAAACCCAGCCCTACTGAAGAAAATGCCAGCTCTTCTTGTGGGGTCTCACTTGGAGCCATTTCCAGGAGGTCAAGGATGATCACGATTTCTGTTTTACTTATTTCCACATGAAGCCTCTTAATAAATACCACATGACATAAGACAGTCTCAGGGAACCTCTGTCAACAACAAAAAAGGCCTAATTAATGCAACCCTTTTATAATTGCACAACACTATACTCATTTGCTAGCATGTGCAATTACTATATAACATATGTTAACATGCGAATTGCCTATTTACTTATCAATAAGCTCAACTTGAGCCTCTTGGACTAGGCCTAGGTCTGTTAGCTACATATTCAGAGTTGACACATAGGAAGTTATCTGTAAGTTCTTGTCAGATAAATGAATGAAAGCTACCCAAAACACACACACACACACACACACACACACACACACACGTCTTCAATCATTTCTATCTGTAGTACTTCATTTGTACAAAACTGAATGCCTGATACAGCAGATACATTAGATGTACTCTGTTATGGTTTGTATGTAGTTTGCCCTTCTGAAGCACACATAGAAATTTAATCCCCAGTGCGAGATTTCAAGAGTGGAAACAGGCTAGCAGTGGGTTAGGCTGCTGCTTGGGATGCCTGCATCCCACACCGAAGAGTCTGGGAATTAGTCCTGCCTCATCTTCCAGCTCAGCTTCCTGCTAATGTACACCTTGGGAGACAGCAGATGATGGATGATTCAAGTATGTGACTCACCACCACCTACATGGAGACCTGGGTGGAGTTCTTGGCTCCTGGCTTCAGCCTGGCTCAGCCCCAGATGTTTTGTGCCTCTCTGTCTCTCTCTCTGTCTCTCTCTCTGTCTCTCTCTCTCTCTCTCTCTCTCTCTCTGTCAAATAAGTAAAGTTTTTCAAAAGGGAAGTTAACCTGACAGTGGTGATTGGAAGTGTTGCCTTTGGGAGGTGGTGGGACTGGAGAAGGTCACCAGGTGGAGCCTGCATGATTAAATATTGTAGCTTTGTGAGATAAGAAAGAGAGCAGAAGGCTCCCTTGTCTCTTGACACGTGATGCTCTGTGCTGCCTTGGGACGCTGCCAGCGAAAGGTCGTCACCTGATTCAGCCCCTCAGTCTTCAACTCCCAGAACCATGAGACAAAATGCCAGGAGAATATAATTTTTTTGTTTGAAAGCACTGGAAATGTGTCAAACATCTAAGACTATCTATCAGGGGATAGATCCTGTAGAAGAGAAGTCTGTTGAGGTGAACCCAACTCTCTGCACACTGCTTTCACCTGTGGGCATTTGTTGTTTGTTAGTATAGAGCAAAAAGCTAAAAAGTGGGGCAGAGGGAGCTGTTAAGAGGCAGAAAGTCTGAAAATGAGCTTAAAAACAAGCTCATAAGATAGATCCAAGTGGAAATACCTCCAAGGCAGCTAAAACTTAAGGTTAAGATCCCGAGAAGAAGTGAGCCTAACATTCAGAACTGATATTTGAGGTCTGCTATACTTTGAATGCTTGTCCCCGCCAAGACTCATGCTGAAACTTCATTGCCATTGTAATAGTGTTACAAGACTGGGCCTTTAGGAGGTGCTCAGGCCTCCAGGGCTCCACCATTATGGGTGGGATTGTTGCCATGGCAGCAAGGCAAGTTCAGCACCCCCTGCCCCCTTTGCCATTCTGCCTACTGCAGTGGAACGAAGAAGCATGAAGGTCTTTGCAGATGCCAGCCCTCAGTCTTAAACTTCCCAGCTTCCTGAACTGTGAGCAATGTGTGTTCATTACATTAAAAAAAAAACTGTTTTCTTTATGAAGTTACCCAGTATCAGGTATTTGGCTATAGTAATTGAAAATGGACTAATGCAACACTTTCAGATTGAGTATGCCTTTGGAGTTACTAGAGGATTGATGTATCAGGTGGATGGGAAATGCCTGAAGGGTGATATTAATCTTCCTGATAATAGACACATAGGAGATTTAGTCATTTAACAACAACAACAAAAGACATGATTATAACTTACCTCAGTATTATGGAGTAGGTTAGATACACTTCTTCATATAATTTATTCCCTTTATGAAAATATTTGTCTACTGCTTTTCTGAACCTGTTTCTAAAAGAGAATGTTATCTGTCTTGTTTGTGTTGTGCTATGCAGCTTGTTACTCCCACACATTCTGGGCATGGGCCAGCCTGCAGTCTTTCCCAATGCACCCTCCTCCCACTATCACAAGCCCCATCTGCTCTATTTGCCTTTGCTGTGAGGTTCTACAGATGCCAGGTTTTAAAATTCTCTATGCCATATGTGGGCTTCTAGTCATGCTTTCTTGACCTTCCTGCGCTAGCCAGTGGCCATAAAGGACAGGTTGGAAGTCTCCAAATTCCAAATTTCCAAGCATTTCAATCGTTGGCTTCTCTTGGGAGCTGTGAGTCCATCTCCCCCCATTATTCTGTCTCAGAACATGGCACAAGTGATGTGCCCTAATTATACTCTCTGAAGTTTAGTGCTTCACCTCAGAGATATTGGTTTTCTTTATTAATACATCACAGGTATACATTGTTTGCAATGTATTATTCTGTACTCCAATACTGTCCACAAACCCATTTTTGGTTAAATTTATGACACTACTTCATAATATCATGGTCTTTTTACTATTGACTCCTATCTGTTGCTCTAAGTTTTAACACAGCCTTCAAGCATCTATTCCATTTATCATTTTTTGTTTCTATGATAAATTACATGGGGGAAAGCTACTACAAAGAACCTAATTTTGATTAGTTCAGTTCTGGTGAGGCCTTCTCAGCAGATGGCAATGGTGTGAGTACATGTGATAAAATAACATCACATCTCAAATGGGAAGCCAGAGAGAGAGAGAGAGAGAGAGAGAGACTGAGAGAGAGGTCAGTCTCTGGATTTTATAATTCTCTCAGAAGAATTAGCCAAGGGTAACACCTTAATAACTTTTGAGGCATGCCCATATTTTATAGTTTTCTTTAGCATTTTTCTTAATATGACTAGTATGACTGAGATTGAGTTTTCTTTCCATACATTTAGAACCATTTTAGTTTTTTCTTCATATATATTTGAGTTTTGTTAAAACTCATTATCTATTGATTTCAGTTTGTTTTCTACTGATTTTTAAAGGTTCTTCACTCAGATATTCAGGGAATTAGCCAAACAGCAGCATAAGTGCAGTGGTGCTGCTTTTTGTGCTCTGTTTTTTAAACCAAGTAAATTTTGCAAGATTTTATGTAATTAATCTTTTTTGTTTTATTTTATATCCTGGTTATAAAATAATTCACCCATAATTTCCTCCAATGTTTGTATGATTTGGGTTTTTACATTTAGACCTCAGAAATATTTGTTGTTTATTCTAGTATATGGTGTTTATATAAAAATATATATGGCACTTAAAAATTTTATTTAAGTTCTATAAGTTTCATATATTTGATATATAGATTTAGGAACATAGTGACACCTGCCCCCTACCCTCCCTCCTGCCCACACTCCAACCCTTTTTCCTCCTCCCTCTCACATTCCCACTCTTAATTTTTACAAAGATCTATTTTATGTTTACTTAATGATAGTATAGTTCTAATATATAGTTTGAGATATAAATCCAAGTTTATCTTTTTCCAAATAGCTATCACTTGATCCAATGTTATGTTTAAAAGAACATTGTTCCTTTTGTGATTTGAGGTGCCATCCTTATCAGACACCGAAGTTGCTTATGTACTTGGGTCTGTTTCTATACTCACTATTGTGTTCAAAAGTACCTGTTCTGTCTGTTCATAGCAGTGTTATACTGGCTTTAAAGTATATTTCTTTTTTTATTTAGTAAATATAAATTTCCAAAGTACAGTTTATGGATTACAATGGCTTCCCCCCCCATAATATCCTTCCCACTCGCACCCCTCCCATCTTCCACTCCCTCTCCCATTCCATTCACATCAAAATTCATTTTCTTTCTTTCTTTTTTTTTTTTTGACAGGCAGAGTGGACACTGAGAGAGAGAGAGACAGAGAGAAAAGTCTTTCTTTGCCATTGGTTCACCCTCCAATGGCCGCCGCGGCCAGCACACTGAGGCCAGCGCACCACGCTGAACCAATGGCAGGAGCCAGGTGCTTCTCCTGGTCTCCCCTGGGGTGCAGGGCCCAAGCACTTGGGCCATCCTCCACTGCACTCCCTGGCCACAGCAGAGAGCTGGCCTGGAAGAGGGGCAACAGGGACAGAATCCAGCACCCTGACCGGGACTAGAACCCAGTATGCCGGCGCTGCAAGGCGGAGAATTAGCCTAGTGAGCCACAGTGCCGGCCTAAGATTCATTTTCAATTATCTTTATATACAGAAGATCAATTTAGTATATATTAAATAACGATTTCATCAATTTGCACACACACAGAAACACGAAGTGTAAAATACTGTTTGAGTACTAGTTATAGCATTACTTCACATTGGACAACACATTAAGGACAGATCCCACATGAGAAGTAAGTTCCCAGTGACTCCTGTTGTTGACTTAACAATTGGACACTCTTGTTTATGGCATCAGTAATCTCCCTAGGCTCCAGTCATGAGTTGCCAAGGATATGGAAGCCTTTTGAGTTAAATATAAGAGTGAGAATAAGAGAGGGAGGAGATGTACTATTTGGGACATGCTCAATCGGACTTGCCCCAAATGGTGGAGTTAGAAATGTGCCAGGGGATTCCAATACAATCCCATCAAGGTGGCATGTACCAATGCCAGCTCACTAGTCCAAGTGATCAATTTCTATTCACAATTGATCACACTGATAGGTCTAAGAGTCAAAGGGATCACACAAACAAGACTAGTGTCTGCTAATACTAACTGATAGAATCAAAAAGAGAGAGAACAATCCATCATGGGAAGCGGGATACACAGCAGACTCATAGAATGGCAGATGTCCTAAATAGCACTCTGGCCTCACAAGCAGCCCTTAAGGCATTCGGATCTGCCTGAAGAGCCCATGAGAGTATTTTAGGCATGGAAACCAAGACACTCTGGGAAAAAAAAAAAAAAAAAAAAAAGAAGACCTAAATGAAAGATCTCTGCGAGTGAGATCCCAGTGGAAAGAAAGAACAGGGCCATCAGAGAAGGAGGTACCTTACTCTGAAGGGAGGAGAGAACTTCCACTTTGACTATGACCATATCGGAATAAGATTGGAGTCAGCGAACTTAAAGTATATTTCAATATTTGACAATGCTAGCTCTATCAAGTTATGAGTTGAATTATGTTCCCTCAATATTCGTATATTGAAGTCCTAACCCCCAGTATCTCAGAGTGTGATCTTACTTGGAGATAGTGTCTTTTTTAAATAAAGATTTTTTAAAAATTTATTTGAAAGACAAAGTTACAGAGAGAGGTAGAGCCAGAGAGAGGGGTTTTCCATCCACTGGTTCACTCCCTAAATGACAACAATGGCCAGAGCTCAGCTAATCCAAAGCCAGGAGCTAGGAGCTTTCTGCAGGTCTCCCTTGCTGATGCAGGGGCTCAGAGACTTGGGCCATCCTCCACTGCTTTCCCAAGCCATAGCAGAGAGTTAGATAGAAAGTGGAGCAGCCAGGACTTGAACCGGTGCCCATGTGGAATGCCAGTGCTGCAGGCCAGGGCATTAACCTGCTGTACCACAGCACTGGCCCCTGGAGATAGTGTCTTTACAGAGGTATCACTAAAATGAAGTCATCAGCAGGGACTATAATCCAGTATGATGATGTTCTCAGAAGAGCAGGAAATTGGGGATAGGCATTTGGTCTAGTGGTTAAGTCAACCACTGAGATGCCTGTGTCCCATATTGGACTACCTGAGTTTCAGTCCTGACTCCCCTCCCAATCCTAGCTTCCTGCTTATAAGCACCCTGGGAGGCAGTAAGTGATGGCTCATGTGGTTGGTTCCCTGCTGCCCAGATGAGAGACCTGCAATCCCAACTCCCAGCTTTGTCCTCATCCAGGTGCTATGGGAGACACCTGGGAGTGAATAACAGGATAAGTCTTCTTTCTCTCTTTCCCTCTCCCCCAACTCCCTTGTCTCTCTGCTTCATCAATAAAACACATAGTTAAAAAAAATTGGAACAGAGACATGTATAAAGGGGAGATTATGTGAAGAGATACAGGGAAAAGACTGTCAAGGAATGAGGCCTGGAACAAATCCTTTCCTCACAGCTATCAGAAATAACTATCCCTGCTCACAACTTCATTTTCAACTTATAGCCCCCAGAACTGTGAAACAATAAATTTCTATTGTTTGAGCCACATGTTTACGATATTCTATTATGACAATTCTAGCATACTAATATATTCCTTATTGCTCTTCCTTGGCAAGATTAATCTAGATATTCTTGCTTTTATATGCACTTTGAAATTGATTTCACTTAAAACTGACTGCAAAATAAAGTGTACTAGCCATCATTTAGACATGCTGTTACTGTGTGCTAAAGTTTCAAGTCTATTCTTATATATGCATATTTTGAATGTTTAAAGCTTTACTCCTATAGAGTACTATACTATGAATGCTTATGTGCCCACCCTTAATTCATATGTTGAAATCCTAACCAACAAGGTGATGAAATGCAAAGGTGGGAGCTGTGGAGGTTGCATGGTTGCATAGCCCTCCTTTATCACAGAACGCTGAGGGCCTGCTCCACCCTTCCACTGTATATGGGTACATTGAGAAATTGCTGCCTATGAGGAATTGGCACTCATCAGACACAGAATCTGCTGTCACAGCATTCCAAACTGTGAGGAAATAAATGTACGTTGTTTATAAGCTACCCGCTTTGTGGCACTTCTTATAGCAGCCCAAATAGGCTAAGGCATACGGTTGGCATATTTATAGTTAAGTTTTTACTAAATAATTTCATCTTTTTGTTTTGATTGTAAATAGAATTTTCTCTTACATTATATGTTCTGATTATTTTTATGCATGTTAAGATTATGAGTTTATTTTATATGTCTTTCATATAATAATTTAGAAGCAGTCATTTTTTATTCAGTTTAAGACTATGTTAGGCTGGCGCCACGGCTCACTAGGCTAATCTGCCTGTGATGCAGGCACCCCGGGTTCTAGTCCTGGTTGGGGCGCCAGTTCTGTCCTGGTTGCTCCTCTTCCAGTCCAGCTCTCTGCTGTGGCCCGGGAAGGCAGTGGAGGATGGCTCAAATGCTTGGGCCCTGCACCCACATGGGAGACCAGGAGGAAGCACCCGGCTCCTGGTTTCGGATCCGCGCAGGGCACCAGCCATAGCGGCCATTTAGGGAGTGAACCAACGGAAAAGGAAGACCTTTCTCTGTCTCTCTCACTGTCTAACTCTGCCTGTCAAAAAAAAAAAAAAAAGGCTATGTTAATTTTATATCTGTTTTCATAAAATAATTTTGGAGTTTACTCTTTTTTTCTAATTTGTTCGCTTGGCTATTCTGGGTCTATTGGTGTTCAAAAAGTTCATGCAAATGTACATCATGAAAAACTATACATGGATTCCAGCATATTTGCACCAAAATACACATAATTTTTCCTTTTTCTTAAAGAAAAAAAAATGATTTATTTGAGAGGCAGTGAGACGGGGAGAGAAGGAGACAGAAACAAAGAACTCCCACTTGCTGGTTCACTCCCCACATGCCTGCAGTAGACAGAGCTGGGTTGGGTGACACTGGGAGCCAGGAATTCAAAGCAGGTTGCCATGTGGGTGTCAGGAATGAATCACATGAGCCATCACCATGGCTAGAATTAGGATCCAGAGGTGAGTATTGAAATAGGTACTGTGATATAGGATGTCAGTGTCTTAACCACTGGACTAAATGCCCTTAAGCTTATCTTCTTATTCTGTTTTCCATGAAATTTTTGAAGCACCTTAATTATTGACAAAGAATAGAAATATTTATTAACATTAGACTTAAAGAGATGATGTGTACTATAATATCTAGAATGACCTCAAAAGAAAACCACAATAATTTCCAAACTAGAACTGGAAAAAAATGAAATGCTAAAAATAATCAATTCAAAGGGACAAGAGAAAAAATACCGAATAGGCTACAAGTAAAAAACAGAAAATAATAATTACATTATATGTTCATGAGTCAAATACCTCTATAATAGACAAATGTCAGGGTGGATTTTAAAAATTCCAATTGCATGCTCTTTATAACAGACATATACAAACTAAAGAAGCAACTTTAAAGTAGAAAATAGAGGAACAAAACTTAAATGGACAGATTCTTGATGAAAGAGAGTTACATATATATATATTTTTTTTTTTTTTGACAGGCAGAGTTAGACAGAGAGAAAGGTCTTCCTTCCGTTGGTTCACCCCCCAAATGGCCACAATGGCCGGTGCACTGCGCCGATCCAAAACCAGGAGCCAGGTGCTTCCTCCTGGTCTCCCATGCAGTTGCAGGGCCTAAGCACTTGGGCCATCCTCCACTGCCTTCCCGGGCCACAGCAGGGAGCAGGACTGGAAGAGGAGCAACCAGGACAGAATTGGCGCCCCAACCAGGACTAGAACCCGGGGTGCCGGCGCCACAGGCCGAGGATTAGCCTAGTGAGCTGCGGCACTGGCCAATATATTTAATACATGTAATATATATTAGATACTTAGGTATAGCCATGAACCACAACATGTTTTGGTCAGTGAAGGATCATTTATATGACAGTGTTTCCAGAAGATAGCATCACTTAGTGATACTATTGCTGTTTTCACTTGTAGAACTACATTCTATCATGTTCCTACATCAAAATTGTTAAAATGGCTCATTCTTCAAACGTATCCCCTTCATTAAACTGTGCATGACTGTATGCAAGTATTTAACATAATTTGTATCACATATTAATATGAAAGATAAACTTTAACCTCAAATTATGAGGGGACTTCAAAAAGTTCTTGGAAAAAAGTTCCTGGAGAAAGTTCTGAAAAATAAAAACTATTCCTCAGTATAAACTCCACAAAGTTCAAGACACTTTTGTAAGTCATGACGCTGGCTGTTTAATCCACCCCAAAAGAATTAAGAATCTAACCATGTCAATGCTAGTCTTTTTATACGACTAACTGAAGAAAAATGGGTGCCCTTTAAAGATGTTTTAATTTTGCAATATAAAAAGAAGTTGGAAGGAGTCAAATAAGGACTGTAAAGGGAAAACTCCATGATTTCCCACGGAGACACTCACAAAACTACCCTTGTTTGATGAAAAGAATTAGCAGGAGTATTGTCTTAGTGGAGATCTCTCTTATGAAGTTTCTGAGGGATTTTTCTAAAAGCTACAGCTTTGAGTAAGTTTCTTGAAATACTCTCCTAATTAGCAAATATTATTATACTTTGCCCTCCAGAAAATCAGCAAGCAAAATGCTTTCAGCATCCCCCAAAACTGTTTCCATGCCTGGTTCACTTTTGCTTAGACTAGACCTCTTCCATCTCTTGGTAGTCATTATTTTGATTGTGTTGTGTTTTCAGGAAAAGACTGGGAAAGCCATACATCATTTCTTGTCATAATTCCTTGAAGAAATCCATCACAATTTTAAAATTTCCATTGAAAGTTCTGCTTTGTCTGTACCTGATCTGGGCACAACAGTTCTGATACACATCTGTGAAACGTACACTTAATTTAATTTGTCAGAATTGTATAATTCGCAAGCTGGACTTCTGGTATACCAGTTTGTGTCCTGTCTCTACTCCTGATTCAGACTTCCTGCTAATGTGTGCACTAGGGGGCAGCAGCTATTGGCCCAATACTAGAGCCCCTGTCACCCATATGGGAGATGCTGATTGAGTTCTAGCTTTGGCTTCAGGTTGGGTAGCCCTGCCCATCGTGGGGATTTGCAGAGTGAATTGGCAGATGGAATATCTGTCTCTTCCTACATTTGAATCTCTCTGTCTCTGTCACTCTTTCTCTCTCCCTTTCAAATATAAAAATAAAAATAATTTAAAGTGCCATTTGAGCAGAACCAACTGAGATATCCATGGCATTGGCTATTATTTCTTCTGTTAATCATCGGTCCTCTACAACTAGGGCACAAACAAGATTTTTTTTCCCTTCCAAATTTATGTGGTTGGTCTGACACCATAAGCTTCATCTTCAACATCATCTTGTTCTTAAAATGAATTATTGATTTGTGAACTGCTAATATCTTTGTCGCTTTGTCCTCATAAATTTACATAAAGCTTCAATGATTTCACCATCCTTCTGCCCGAGCTTCACCATAAATTTGGTATTTGTTCTTGCTTCAATTTTAGCAGAATCTGTGTTGCTCTGGTAAGGGCTCTTTTCAAACTGATAGCCTATCATTCTTTAGGCATCAAACTAAATCCTGTTATAACAAGTTAGTATGAGTTTATTTCGCTGCAAAAACTTTTGAAATCTATGCAAACATCCTTCATATATATATTTTCCATGAATCATTTGAAGACATCTTTTACTTACAAAGGATAAAAAGAGTAACTTTATAATAATAAACCTCAATTTCTAAACAAGATATAAAATATTCCATGTACTTTCTAATAGAATTTGAAATTTATGAATCAAAAATTGGCAGAGCCACAGGTTATATAAACAATAACTACAATTGTAGAATTTTTCTCAGAAAATTGTTATAAAATAAATGAAGCCAAAATAATCAGGATACAGAAGTGTTTTTTTTTTTTTTAATTTATTTGAAAGGTAGTGAGAGAGAAAGAGAGACAGAGAGAAAGGTTTTCCTTCCATTGGTTCACCCACCAAATGGCTGCTACAGTCGGAGCTATGCCGATCCAAAGCCAGGAGCCAGGTGCTTCCTCCTGGTCTTCCATGCAGGGGCAGGGGCCATCCTACCACTGCCTTCCCGGGCCACAGCAGAAAGCTGGACTTGATAAGGAGCAACCAGGACTAGAACCCGGCACCCATATGGGATGCAGGTGGAGGATTAACCTAGTGAGCCACGGTGCCAGCCCAGAATACAGAAGGTTTTAAGAATGTGGTTGAAGGGACCAGTGCTGTGGTGTAGAAGGTTAAGCCACTGCCTGCAGTGCTGGCATCCACATGGGTGCTGGTTTGTGTTCTGGCTGCTTCACTTCCTGTCCAGCTCCCCACTAATGTGTGTGGGAAGGCAGTGGAAGATGACTCAATGCCTTGGGCCCCTGCACCTGTGTGGGAGACCCAGAGAAAGCTGCTAGCTCCTGGCTTTGGCCTGGCTCAGCCCTGGCCATTGCAGCCATTTGGGAAGTAAACCAGCAGATGGAAGATCTCCCTCTCTCTTTCCTCTCTCTGTATTTCTGCCTTTCAAATAAATAAATCTTAAAAAATGCAGTAAAGATACTTGAGCATTGGGGCCGGCACTGTGACACAGTGAGTTAAACCCCTGGCCTGTAATGCTGGCCTCCCATATAGGCACTGGTTCAAATCTCAGCTGCTCAACTTCTGATCCAGCTCCTTGCTGATATGCCTGGGAAAGCAATGGAGGATAGCTCAAGTCCTTGGGCCCCTGCACCCATGTGGGGACCTGGAAGAGCTCCTGGCTCCTGGCTTTGGCTCGGCTCATTGGCCATTGCAGCCATTTGGGGAGTGAACCAGTGGATGGAAGACCTTCTCTCTTTGTCCACCTCTCTCTATAACTCTATAACAAATAGATAAAATAAATCTTTTTAAAAAAGATATTTGAGCATTACAATGGGCATATGCAGAACATGTCAACAAACACGGAGTATACCTTCCTTCTAAATACATAGAAAATACTCACAGAATTATCTCTTCTGAGTAGGAAGCTAGCTTTGTGGCACAGCAGCCATATGAGCACTGGTTCAAGTACCAGCTGCTCCACTTCCAATCCATCTTCCTGTTAATGTACCTGGGAAAGCAGCAGAAGATAACCTAAGTACCTGGGCCGCTGCACTATGTAGGAAACCCAGATGGAGCTCCAGGCTCCCAGCTTGGGTCTGGCCCAGCCCTGGCTGTTGCAGCCATCTAGGGGAGTGAACCAGCTGATGGAAGATCTCTCTCTCTCTCTCTCTCTCTCTCTAACTCTGTCTTCCAAATAAATAAATCTCTTTTTTTAAAAAAAAAAAAAGTGTTCTGCTTTACCTCAAGGAGGATGGTTTTAATTGCTTCTGCGAAGTTTTGTGTGAGAATTCTAACATCTGAGTTTCCATTTGTTGATAGTCTTCTCCCTTGAATATTTATCTTATTTTTGTATGTTGAGTAATTCTGCATTGTATCTGCTTTGTTGAGTCCCCCCCACAAACAGGGGAAGTACTGATTTATCTTTTATATGAAATATTGGTTAGTGGCAGAGCTTTTGCTTTGCTCTTTGTGCCTGGGTGACTCAGAAGTTACTCTGGGAGTTCAATAGTGGTTTGTCTCACAATTTAGTTCTCAGCCTTTGCTATGCTTTTTGGCTATGTTCTGCACATTCTGCTAGGGAGTGAGAATGAGACTCATGTCAATTTAGGCTTTTAATATTTGGATTTTATCCTACATTCTCTGAGTCCAAGATACCACACTGGCTCTTCTAGCCCAAAAGTTTGGATTCTCAAAATTTTTCTCCCCATGCTGTTGTGCAATTCTGTGTGACGGGTAATCTCAGTACAAAGTTTAAAAAAAAACAAGAAAGCAAAGTAACACAGATCTCTACACCTTAATGTTTGCTTGTTTTTTGCCCCTTTCAAATTCCTCTTTCCAAATTCTTTGGGTTTTAGGTGCCTGTATCATCACCACAGGCATATCACTTCACTGTTAAATTCTTGGTTATAAATTCATAGTTGTTGCAGTTCAATTCTGCAACTAGTGCTGTTCTCAGGGGGACTGGATTAAAACATAAAAGAAAACAATAAAGATCACCACCACCACTATAACCACCACCACCAGGAAGCTCTCTGGCTTGCAGGGGACTATTTTTCTGGCCCTCAGATGGTGTCTTAAAGAGTTTTTTGTGTCTATTGCCATTTAACTCAGCCCATCCCTGGATCAAAACTAGGGGGGAAGGAGGGAAGGAGGGAAGGAAGGAAGGAAAGAAGGAAAGAAGGAAGGAAGGAAGGAAGGGAGGGAGGAAGGAAGGGAGTAAGGAAGGAAAGAAGGAAGGAAACTCTCTTCCACTCTAGTTGTAGTACTGGCCATTTTGTCAAGTTTTGCTTCTCCTCAATTTGCCATTTTTCAGAATTCTCAAGTACTTTCTTTTACATTTTGTCCAAATTTCTGGTTTTGACTTGTAAGACAGCTGTGTGTAGGATGCTGGGAATCTGAGGCTCTGAGATGATGCCTCTCTCCCAGACAATGCTGCAGAGCTACCCCACTCCCAAGAACACTGAAAAATATCACAACCAGAACTCATTTGAATCTCATGGAGATATTTAGAGTTAAGGAATCTCCAACAGCCAAGGGGATGAACTGTGAGAGATGAAATGGAATGCTCTCTGAGGCTCATTTCCTCATCCTTCAGTGGTTTGCATAAGAGCAGATTCCAGAGCTCAGTAAGTGTAACTGAAGGACCAGCTGATACCGGATTCTGGTTCCCAGGTTACCCCTTTCTTTTTTTTCCTTAGAGACTTTTATTTATTTGAGAGGTGGAGTTACAGACAGTGAGAGAGACAGAGAGAAAGGTCTTCCTTCCATTGGTTCACTCCCCAAATGGCCGCAATGGCTGGAGCTATGCCCATCCAAAGCCAGGAGCCAGGTGCTTCCTCCTGGTCTCCCATGCGGGTGCAGGGGCCCAAGCACTTGAGCCATTCTCCACTGCCCTCCTGGGCCACAGCAGAGAGCTGGACTGGTAGAGGGGCAGCCGGGACTAGAACTGGCACCCATATGGGATGCCAGCACCACAGGTAGAGGATTAACCTACAGCCCCCCCCCCCCCCCCCCGTTACCCCTTTCTTACAAGGCCACTTGCTCAACAAGACCTTCCACTGTTAGGTGGTCACATAAGTGCTTCTGAACCTCTACCCTGTAACTCAGCGGAATGGTGAGGAGAGTCTCATCTGACCATCAGGCATGCTACATGAAAACTGTCTTTGCCTGGCCTGTGCAATAGGATAATGAGAATTGAGGGGTTTGTGTGCCCTTTGCCACATCTTTCTCTAAGTTTCTACCTAAAAAGTCTTATTTTTCATCTGTGCACACGATATAAGTGGCATTTACCTGTGACCCCCTCTCATAATGCAGACTGAAAAATAACAATATTTTCATGTTCTATGAGAATCTGCATACATCCTTTCTCTAATATTATTTAAATGAATTTATAGTGTATCAAGTTCCTCCTGATATCTAGCCATCATTCTTGTAACAGCTTACTTGTTTAATTTTTTTTCAATACCAAAGTGTAAATCTTTATTCATTATCAGAAAATATATATAGGGGATGGTGCTGTGGTGCAGTAGTTTAATCCTCTGCCTGCGGCACCAACATACTATGTGGGCACAGGTTCGAGTCCCGGCTGCTCCTCTTCCAATCTAGTTCTCTGCTGTGGTCTGAGAAAACAGTGGAGGATGGCCCAAGTGCTTGGGCCCCTACACCCACATGGGAGACCTGGAAGAAGTCCTTGGCTCATGGCTTCTGATCGGCTCAGCTCTAGCCGTTGCAGCCATTTGGTAAGTGAACCAGCAGATAGAAGATCTTTCTCTCTATCTCTCCCTCTCACTGTCTGTAATTCTACCTCTTTTCCCTTTTGAAAAGGGAAAAGATATCTGAATGTACCCAGGAATTTTCAAATCCCTTGACAGCCTGGTAATATTGCTGGGTTAAGTTTCAGACACATTTCTTAAAATACTTAAATATAAAACACAGTCCCTTCATAATTTTACATTTCAGAACTCAATGTAATTAACTTGTGTGTGTCGATTTCTTTCACATGAACCTTTTTCTTTGATGATATTGCATCACAGTTGATCCTATCAGGCATAATAAGGCTTCACTAGCATCATAAACATATTAAACTATCAAAACATATCTAAAGGGAACTAAAAATATCACTTGTCCCAGTGGAATTCTGGTTTCCATGTCTTGTACTTCACATTCTTTTGTGCTAATATCACAGTAAATATCACAAAGACAGTAGGAGCTAGTTAATAAGCACTAACTTATTTAATTTTTTAGTATGAACCTCAGATTCATTCTCCATATAAATTAAGTTCATGTGCCTAAATTATTATGATCAAGACTTGGAAAGTCTAGTAAAAACCTAAATATCTATGTCCTTTAAATCAATTCAGTGAAATAGTCATTTACTGAATACCAATTATGTGGCAGGTGAATTTCAAAATACTGCCGGGCACAGATAGGAACAGGCAGTTTGTATTCTTCAGGTTCTTGTACTATGAAGGTAAAAAGACAATATACAAATACATAATATTAGATTATGATCATCATCAACAGGGACATAAAAGTGAGAATCACAGTTTAGAAAATAAGCATTGATTTACATTCCATTTCATTCAAACTAATCTTTTTGATGTTGAAGGAATTATGACTTACAGAGGCTGAAGAACTTACCAAGTAAACAAGTCATTTATTTACTGGAACAATACAGTGGGCCTGAACTATTTTTAATGAATGGATAGGATTTAAATAAGAAAGACATTGGAAGGAAGAGTACAATCCAGAAAGGCAGAGATGCATGAACAAAGAGTAAAAGGTAGGAATGCTTAGGGCAAGTTTGACACTATGCTTGAATTTTGGATAGTGGTTCTAAAACTTTACAGTGTGTAAGAAGCTATAAAATCTAAAAACTCCAAGTCTCCACTTCTATGTAAATGCTGGGCCTTACAAATACAAATTTTAGAGGCCTATGCTGGGGTATTGCAGGTTAAGCTGCCTTCTGCAGTGTTGACATTCAATATGGGTGCCATTTCGAGTACTGGTTGCTCCACTTCCAATTCGGCTCCATGCTAATGTGCCTGGAAAGCAGCAGAAGATGGCCCAAACCTCTGGGACCATGAACCCATGTTGGAGAACCTCCTGGCTCCTGGCTTCAGCCTGCCCCAGCCCTGGATGTTGAAGCCATTTTGGGAGTTTATCAGCAGATGGAAGACCTCTCTCTCTCCCTCTCTCATTTCTCTCTCTCTTTCTCTTTGACTCTCTTTCTCTCTCTCTGTAAACCTGCAGCTCAAATAAATAAGCAAATATTTTTTAAAAAAAATACAAATTTTAACCTCTAACTGATACCCAACACCCAGATATTTGAGTGTAAATGATGCAAAAAACCATATTCATCTCTCAATTGACAGGTAGAGGATGAAGTCAAAGGGGAGGATAAAAAAGTGCTGTAAACATGTCAAGCAAGGATTGTGTATTGAATTTGATGGGCCACAGGGAGCTATTCAGGATTACAAGCAGGAAAATGACCTTAAAAATAAATGTTGCAACACATATAGCATGTTTGGAAGTAGGGGATCCAGTAGAAAAGGGGCCTGACCTAGACAGTGTCTTCCAAATGAACATGAAGGGCTCTCTCTCTATATAAATGCCATTTAAAATAATATCTATCAAGGTATATATATATATATATATATATATATATACTATATATATAACTATATATACTATATATATAACTATAAGGTTATATTGATACATAATTTATATTATATATTATATTTATATTATATTGATACCTAATTTATAAAAATAAAATACATTAGAGTAAGTAACAGTCTCTGACAAAGGAGTTAAAACAAAAACCTGAGCTTCTATGTCTAGTGAAAAAAATGAAATGCTGATGATAACACTTATTAAAGTTTTCTTTTAATTGAAAAACAAACAATTCTTTCTTTCTCTTTTATTTCTGAGAAGCGAGGGTAAGAGAATAACGAATAAGTCATGGAAATGTTGAATGCTCTGTGAAGCCATACAGGCAGTTCAAACTATAAATCTGGAGATTAGGAAAAGAGATCAGAACTAGAAATGGGATTTGGGAATCATTCTCAAAAAGGAGAAGTAACAGACATGAAATTAGATAAAATCATCAAACAAGGTGCTGGTCAGTAGGAATAAAATATAATAAATGACAATTCCTTGCTGGGAAAGTCCACCCTTGGCAAACAAGAGTAAACAATTGAATAAACAGAGAAATAGTTATATGAGGAAAAGAGAAAAATGGAAAACCAAGAGGAGAGTTACATTTTAAACTTTCAGCACTTGTGAAATGTAAAGGCTGTGGGATGCCCATCTTCAGGCACAAGTCTAAGACATAAACCTATAAAGAGTATCTTCTCCAGCTCCATTTCAATTCCCAGATGATGAAGTGAGTGGGATGCCATTTAATATTTGTGACTTCTACTTGTCTGCTTGAACTATATTATTAGTTTGGTAAAAGTTTCAGAATGTCCCAGTCACTGAAGATTCTGCATTCCAAGTGTTCCACTCAGGATGAATACCCACTTAACAGAGAAAAGAGGAGCAACAGGGTCACAAAAAACATTCTCAAAAATGGAGAGATTGCCTTCAAAGGTCACTCTTGTCAGAACCTGTTTAAAACTAGAGAGAGAGAGAGAGATTGAGAGAGAAGAATGTCCTCCAGGTGGTCCTGTCTGCGGAAGAGAAATTTCAGGATATTGGAAAAAATGCTATCCATTATAACACATCTAACAAAACCCCAAGGGTGCCATGAAATGCAGGCTGAAACAAGATAAAAATCCCAGTTTCACCTGTTTCTTCTCCATCAAAATCTGCTTAACAAGAGTGTCATGAAGATCTGAAAATATGAAGAAATGTAATAACATGAAATTATTCAATGATGTCAAAAATTTGTAGAAGTGAGAAATCTTAAGTTCCTTAACGATTATATAAACTACTTGTATTAACTCCATCTCAGACTGTCTGGTTAAATTGTTTCTGTAAAAAATGTACTTAATATTTGAGGATATTTGTAGGCAGAAGTTTCAACTTCATACCCAGTGTGTAATATGTTTCCAAACAATTTACATTGTTAATATCCACAGTATTACCCAGTTAACACTTCACCTTCTTTTTCATGGGACTATCAAGAAGGATTTGAATCAAATATTTTCTTTTAAAGATACACTGCCCAAGGAGTTTTTACTTTACCTACCACTAGTTTAAAGAAACTTCTTCTTTTTAAAGGGAATAATGACATATTAGTATATCTTATCCATGTGACTCATCAGTTGATTTAGTGTTTACTGTATTATTTTCTCAAGGTTAAACATTCCTCTACTGACTGATCCAAATGGAATTTTTCCAGGAAGCAAGATATATCTCCATTGCATTGTCTGTTTTTTAAAAAGTTAAAGTCATTTGCATTTCTTTTCTTTTCTTTTTTTTTTTTTTTTTTTTTTTGACAGGCAGAGTGGACAGTGAGAGAGAGAGAGAGAGAGAGAGAGACAGAAAGGTCTTCCTTTGCCATTGGTTCACCCTCCAATGGCTGCTGCAGCCGGTGCGCTGCGGCCGGCGCATTGTGCTGATCCGAAGCCAGGAGCCAGGTGCTTCTCCTGGTCTCCCATGCAGGTGCAGGGCCCAAGCACTTGGGCCATCCTCCACTGCACTCCCGGGCCACAGAAGAGAGCTGGCTTGGAAGAGGGGCAACCGGGACAGAATCCAGCGCCCCGGCAGTGATTAGAACCCGGTGTGCCAGTGCCTCAAGGCGGAGGATTAGCCTATTGAGCTGCGGCGCTGGCCTGCGTTTCTTTTTGAAAGTAGATACTAAATTTACTCACCTCTGGTCTTCCGCAATGTTCTCATTGTCTCTGATCTCTAAAATATGGCAACCAAAATCTTTAAGCTTACCTTTGAGGTGATTTTTCAGTCCTTGCCTTGCATTGTTTTCTTAAGTCATCTTGGAGCCACACAAATAAATGGTTGCCATATAATTTTCAAAGTCCGTTTCTATGTAGGTCCTGAAGACTCTATTTTTACAGTTGAGACTGGACATTCTGTCATTAGGGACTTTAACAGTAACCTCATTTCCTACCTCAAGAATCTGGTTCCACTACACAGATACCCCTGAGTACCTGTAGCAATGCTAAATCCTAGTATTCTCCATTCAGGTTCTGCATCAGAGTTAACAGGTTGAGTTCCCACTTTCATATCTATATATTTGTACTTAATTATTTTAGTTCTTTCACTATTTTAACTAAATAACTCTCTTGGAGACATCAACTAGAGCCCAAGCCAGTGGTTGAGGCCTCATTATTAAGTCTTCTTTCTTTAAGAAGTGTCCACTATTGGGGATTCTGCTAACTTTTGAACTTGACAACCAAGTAGATTCTTTTGCTACTAAACCTTACCTTTGAAATTAAGTTGTTGGTGCTTTCTTGAGTCTTGATTGAGTCTCCTTTGAGCACTGTTCTGTTAGTGGGGTGAATCTTTACAAGCAGGTAGTTTCCTCACATGATGTTTATTTGAAGTCAGTTCTCTCACTTCTGGTATCAATCTCTATGATTGCATTTTCATGAGCTAAAGCATGTCTTATACATTAACTTTCCTAACTGACAGAATAATGTCATCTGTCCATTTACCTGGACCTGGAAATGTGATCACATTTAATGATAAGATATTCTGTTACTGACCTTGAACTTAATTATAATTTCATGATGTCAGACTCTTTCCAAAATGGGGAAAAGTAATGAAAAATTCAAGTTGAACATTTTATGAAAGGAGTGACATTAGCCTATATTAGTGCTCTTCCAAGCACCCATTCCACTGTGAGTGTTCTTGAGGAAAACAGATAGAGAAGGAAGTCAAGGAGAATCTGCTCCATAAATGTAGAACATAGAGATTCTTGGCCTGCTACTTTGACCTTACCATTCTCTTTATGTATAAGCTGTGTAGTACTATTTGAAATCAACTTCAGGAGTCACTGTGTACTTACGTCTCATGAGGGATCTGTCCTTAATGTGTTATCCAATGTGAAATAATGCTATTACTAGTAATGAAACAGTATTTTTTCACTTTGTGTTTCTGTGTGGGTGCAAACTGATGAAATCTTTACATACTATAATATTAAATCGATCTTCTGTGTATAAAGATAATTGCAAATGATTAAAAAATCTTGGTGTTAAATTGGAAATTGCATAGATAATTAATCAATTCTTTAAAAAAAATCATGTAGGATCTCTGTCTTTAATGTACTGTACATTGTGAATTAATACTATAACTAGTACTCCAACAATAATTTCAGTTTGTGTCTCTATGTCAGGGCAAACTGTTGAAATCTTTACATAATATGTTCTAAACTGATCTTCTGTGTATAAAGAGAATTGAAAATGAATCTTGATGTGAACAGAAGGGGAGAGGGAGCGGGAGAGGGGAGGGTAGTGGGAGGGAGGGAAGTTGTGAGGGGGGGAGCCATTGGAATCCATAAGCTATACTTTGGAAATTTATATTCTTTAAATAAAAGCTAAAAAAAAAAAAAAGAAAGAAATCTCATCCCTTCCCAAAAATTAAATCCTTTAATTCTTCAAGCCCTTCATACAAATCCAGAGGGTTGGCTACTTGATTCCCTATTGCCTTATCTTCAATAGATATTTCATCCCAGGTCATCCAGTAAATAGTTTAATGCTATGAGATCTGAAGTTCCATCTACTCATGTAAACTGGATTTTTACTGCTCTCAATTCTAACAAGGAGAGATACTACAGTCTTAGCTCTCTTCCTTTAGCATGACAGATTATGGTTTACAAGCATGCCTCTTCATTTGCTCTCTTTCTCACTCAGCAAAGGAATCTAATTCTGCCTGATTTAAGCAAAAAACAGATTTGTTAGATACTGCATAACATATGCAACTTTTTCAACACTATTCAGCAAAGAACAATGATTAGCTAACACCATAAAAGTGGAGATAATACTGTCATGCATATTATGCACTCAGCTGGGGAACAGAATATCTCAGATTTTCAACTTTTACAGTGGAAGGCAGTTTTGCTTTGTGTGGTTGGAATTATCCAAATATGGAAATGGAGCACATGTGTGGGACAGCCATAAGGTCCATTATACTATCTTCAGTTAATACTGTGGCAGACAAAAGACATTGTAATTTGGCTTATATTCTTTAATAGTTTATATTAGCACATATGTCAGTTTTTAACAACTTACATACTATACAATAATTACCTCCATATGTTATATATAAATTTATAACAACAAAGTGGGAAAACATGGTCTTTAGTTTTATGATAAAGGTATGGAACCAAAGTTCCAGAGAGATGATGTAAAATTTTGATTAATCTTTTTGTCACTGATGGATAAGCCTACATTCTGGAACTCCTCAACATTCCAATAGAGACAAGAAGAATACAAAACAAGGAGAAATTAAATTTCACTAGATAGATTTGACTTTCTCCATTAACCTCAGTATTTTCTTTCGTTTTCATGTTTCATTGGATTTACTTTTTAATGGCAAATGTAAATATAATGGAGAAAATGTTTGAATAGAGTACTACAGCTCTGGATTGTGCTGCCTATTCTTGAGGATGGGGAAAATTAGAAATCAATGGGAAATTGATTGTGTATCTATGGAACTGTCATGTTTCTTAAGAGACGTGAGATGATGTATCTCATCCTGCTAGGTAGGCTCTCTGCATTCTGTCAGCTATGTTTTGCTGCTTATGTTGGCCTCTGCACCTCTTTGAATTCTGCATTTTGCTCATTCTTCTTTCCTGTTTTTCATCTTTTCTTCTTGTCACTGTCTGGTCACCTCCCAATGCCAAATCTCTAGTAGACAAGATTCCATGTAACTCAAGATTCAGTGCTTGTATTTTTATAAAATATACACATTTATCAGGGTACAACTTTAGTTTCAAGATATCACTGGCAACTAGCATTTAAAATTTTTTAAAATTTATTTATTAATAAAGTTGCTATCCTGGAGTAATTTTAGGATAAGAGAGAAATTCTTTCTAGTAATAACCAGGGACAAGTCTCATCTTCAGAAATATGAAACAGGGGTCCATCCCATGGCGCAGTAGGTTAATTCTCTGCCTGTTGCGCCGGCATCCCATATGGGTGCTGGTTCAAGTCCTGGCTAACTCTCTTCCAATATAGCTCTCTGCTATGGCCTGGGAAAGCAGTGGAAGATGGCGCAAGTGCTTGGGCCCCTGCACCTGCATGGGAGACTAGGAGGAGCCACCTGTCTCTTGGCTTCGGTTTGGTGCAGCTCCTGCTGTTGCAGCCATCTGGGGAGTGAACCAATGGAAGGAAGACCTTTCTCTGCCTCTCCCTCTCACTGTCTGTAACTCTACTTCTCAAATAAATAATAAAATCTTAAAAAAAAAAGAAATATGAAACAAAAAAGAGAAGTTCCTAAAACTTGTTTTAGTATCCTTTCTGATAGATATTGCAAATTTATTCATCATGGTCTCAACAGAAACAATTTTAGATAATTTTTCAAATTTCTGTGTGCTTTTGCATTTAGTTCTCTATTCATGCACCTTAATTGTCTTGTTTGCAAAAGACAGATGTACAATATGATTAGAATTATTTTCAGATCTCTTAGAAGATTTGTTCTTTAATTTTTGTGTTTCCACTAATTCAAAAAAATATGCTTTTTTTGAGCCTTCATTGCATAGAGGTATTATGGTACAAAAATATATTATCTTTAAATTTTCTATATAGATGAATAAAGATTTAAAATATTATGTTTTCAAAGATAGTACTTGAATAGTTGAAGACCACAAAACGAAAGCAATTATCTTTTGGGGAAATGAATATTTACAAATTAATTATATTTTTAAAAGAATATATGAGATAACTGTGGAGTAAGAGATATATCTACATTTGTAAATTATTTAAATAAATTATGTTAGTTCTTGATATTTCAAATGTTTGCTTTGAATAGTGCAATATACCTGTGAATTTCATTTAGAATTTGAAAACATTCTAGTTTAATTTTGACAGAGCTGATCATTTTGCAGTTTGCCACAACTGAGTTTTGTATGATCTGGAAAGTCAATGATTTGATCATTTTGTCTTCACTGTCCTCCTGAATTTATTTGCTGATTGTCTGGTAGGCATACTTTTTACTCAAAGCTCACTCAGTAATTCTTGCTTTGGATTATAGTGCTAAGTTTTACTTTGGAGAAGATTAGAAATATAGTTTCTATAGGAACTAATAAAGAATACAATCACTAAGGGTTGAAACTGGAACAATGGTGATCATTAAAGAATAACTGACAAATGTGTCACATCTTCTTCACAGCAGCATAGGGTAGGGTCAGGCGGGATGGAACCAATGCATTAGGGTTCTGTGGAAGTGACTTCACTGCAAGGTGGTTTGTTCTGCCCTTCCTTGGGTTCAAATTGCCCTCATTGCGTTTCTGCTCCTGAGAAGCTTTACAGCTAGGATACCTGAGTACCAGACTTCACTGCTCCCAATGACTACCAAACTCTGGCCTCAGGTGGTTAAATATTTTCCTGGAGAAACACATTTGAAATTACAATAGCGAAAAAATTATGTCCTGGAAGTTTGATTGTAGATAGAACAACTGGAAGACAGAAAGGATTAAGTGGTTGAAATGGTCTCTCCCACAAAGCAATTGATCTGTCAGAGAAATGATCCTTCCTCTTTAAATGAGTGGTTATTAAATACTGTTCTGAATTCCCACACTACTATATAAAGTCAGAGTATTGAGATTTTGAAGGATTGATGTCTTGTATATTTTTTTCTTTCAACATAAACTTTTTGAAAGATTATTGTTGACATTTAGGCAATTATCCTCATTATAGCTAATGAGTATTTTAGAAGTTTATGCAGAAATACAACATGAATATTAGGGTGAGTTGCCAAGCATGGAGGGTATGTTCTTATAAGCAAAATTCACACTAACTGAATCAATCTGTATTTTCATTCTTTGAAAATCCTTCTTGTAAAAGTTTATTCCTTTACTTCTAATTATTTCTAAATAATCACATATGTATAATGGACTTAACTGGAGCTGTACTGAAATTGGCCAAATAGGACAGTGTGCATGATTAGCTAAAATAAATAATATTATTTCTAAATCAAAGAAAAATGAAGACATAATGAACACTCTTCAGAATGTTTTCAGAGAAGTACAACTTGATTTTTCATTCAAGAATAAAAGGTGCTATTGCAATTAACACTGTTGGGCTAAATGAAACCTTGTTCTTTGTATGAAATGCCAGTTTTATTAAGAACTAGACTTTTTTCTTTTCTTTCCTTTTCTTTTTTTTTTTTTTTTTGACAGGCAGAGTGGACAGTGAGAGAGACAGAGAGAAAGGTCTTTTTCCGTTGGTTCACCCCTCAATGGCCGCTGCGGCCGGTGCACCACGCTGATCCAAAGCCAGGAGCCAGGTGCTGCTCCTGGTCTCCCGTGTGGGTGCAGGGCACAAGGACTTGGGCCATCGTCCACTGCACTCCCGGGCCACAGCAGAGAGCTGGACTGGAAGAGGAGCAACCGGGACAGAACCGGCACCCCAACTGGGACTAGAACTTGTTGTGCTGGCGCCGCAGGCGGAGGATTAGCCTATTGAGCTGCGGCGCTGGCCAGAACTAGACCTTTTTCTAAAATATATTTGAGTTTGTTACATCCAAGGCTATGTTTACGATAAATGTATGCAATTGATTCATAAGCTCTGAGAAAATCAGCTTATGATGAAAACATTAACATCATCTTAAATATACATGAACATTTGCTATTATGATCTGTTTTATATGTCATTTTACCTATGGATCATTTATATTTCATAAGACACTCTAACATGTCAAATGAAGAACAGCTGTTGCAAAACATGCTTATCTTTCTGAGAGAGCGAAACAGTAGCTGACATTCAGAATGTTAATAATTAAAGGACTCAAAACACTAAAAAGTACAGTTCTTCACCTCTAGAGAATTTACTTTATATACCTCTGGGAATTACTCAGTTGCAGTTCTAGAGACAAATACTAGATGGTGCTATACAGTTGTCAGTACTTCCTATTTCCAGACCTCCAGAGCAGTTGATTTTAGTCTTCGTTAAGATACAGTTCAAGAGTTTCAGATTCGATCCCTCACTCTTTCTTCTTCCATAGACATTTTAGGGGATGAGACATGTTTCCCCTGTTTACTGTCTTCCTTATTTCTTGCCCCACTTCTCAATCCTGATTTTACTGCCTGTAAAATTCTCGGAAGTACTTGTATTAAAAAGAACATACCTCAAAATTATAAAGGCTATATGTGACAAAACAATAGTCAATAGCATACTGAATGGGAAAAAACCGAAAGAATTTCCTTTCAGATCTGAAACAAGACAAGAATGTCCAGTTCCACCACTCTTATTCAATATAGTATTGGAAATATTAGCAATTAGGGAAGAGAAAGAAATAAAGGTCATCAAAATTGGAAAGGAGGAAATCAAATTATCCATATTTATAGATCATTTTGTACACAGAAAACCTAAACACTAGACCAAAAATCTGTTACAAAAAATAAACCAATTCAATAAAGTTAGAGGATATAAAATCAGCACACAAAAATGGTAGCATTTTTATAAATCAATAATTATTTTGCTGAAAGATAAAGAAATCCCATTGACAATACTATAAAATGTAAATATTTAAGAATAAATTTAATCAAAGAATTGAAAAATCTCTACAATGAAAATTACAAAACACTAATGAAAGAAATCAATAATATACACACTAAAAATTAAAAAGGAAATATATTTCCTATTTATGGATTGGGAGGGTTTATATCATTAAAATGTCCATATTACTTAAAGCAATATACAGATTCAACACAATCCCCCTCAAAATGCCAATGGTATTCTTTACAGAATTAGAAAAAAATTTGAAATTCATATGGAACTACAAAAGATCCATAAAAGCCAAAGCAATCGTGAGTAAGCTGGGGCATAACAATGCCTGACTTCAAAGCATTCTACACTGGATAATAATTAGAACAGCATGGTGCTGGCATGAAAACTGACACATAGATCACTGACACAGAATAGTGAATCAAGAAAGTAATGCACACACATAAAGCTAACTGATTTTTGACAAAGGTGGCACGACCATACTGGTACTGGCAAAACAAACATATATATGTGGAAGAATGACATTGGATATCAATTTCTCATCATATGAAAAAATCAGTACAAGATGAAGCCAAGACCTAAATGTAAGACTCAAAACTATGAAAGTACTAAAAGCATAGGGGACACACTTGAAGACATTAGTGTGCTTGATGATTTCTTAGCTAAGTGCCCCAAAGCATGGGCAACAAAAGCAAACTGGACAAATGGGATTACATCAAACACAAAAGCTTCTGAACATCAAAGGAAAGAATTACTGGAGTGAAGGACGCTCCAAAATAATGGAAGAAATTATTTAAAACTACTTATCTGACAAAGGATTAATTTTCAGAATATATAAGGAGCTCAAAAAATTCAACAACAGAAAACTACCAATCCAGTTGAGAAATGGGCAAAGAACCTGAACAGACAATTCTTAGCAGAAGAAATGCAAATGATCAAAAATATGTAAAGTGTTCAATATCACTAGCCATCAGGGAAATGCAGATTAAAACCATTGTCAGAATGTCTATTATAAATAAGACAGAAAATAACCAATGCTGGCTAGGATGTGGAGAAATGGGAACTCTTAGACACCATAGGTGGCAATGTAAACTAGTATAGAACTATGGAAAACACTACGGAAATTTCTTTAGAAGCTGGAATAGAATTTCCATATGATCCAGCAATTCCACTACTAGGCATTTTTCCAAAATACATGAATTCATTACATCAAAGAGATGCCTGCTCCACAATGTTTATCACAGCACTATTTGCAATGCCAAGATATGGAATCAACCAAGGAGTCCATTATCAGACGAATGGATAAAGATAATATGATGCACACACACACAAATACACACAATGGAATACTACTCAGCCATAAAAATAGAATGAAATACTGTCATTTGCAAGAAAATGGATGGAACTAGAGGTTAACTGAAATAAGTTAGACACAGAAAGACAAATACTGCATGTTCTCCTGGCCGGCACTGTGGCATAGTAGGCTTAGCCTTCACCATTTGGGTGCCAGTTCAAGTCCTGGCTGCTCCACTTCCAATCCAGCTCTCTGCTATGGCCTGGGAAAGCAGTAGAAGATGGCCCAAGTTCTTGGGCCCCTGCACCAGAATGAGAAGACCTGGAGGAAGCTCCTGGCTCCTGACTTCAAATTTGCGAAGCTCCAGCTGTTGTGGCCAGTTGGGGAGTGAACCTGTGGATGGAAGACCTCTTTCTCTCTCTACCTCGCCTTCTCGCTCTGTGTAACTCTGATTTTCAAATAAATATATAAATCTTTTTTAAAAAAAATACTGCATGTTCTCCTTCATTTGTGAGAATAGAAAAAGCAAAAACTAAAACACCTCAATCTGAATGTAGAGTGTTGATTACTAGAGGCTGAGAGGGGTGGGAACAATGGGGGGAGTTTGCATAAAAAATATAAGGGATGCTGGATATGTTTCATTAATTGTAACAAATATGGTCTATGAATATGAAATGTTAATAAAAGGAGAATCTGGGCTGAGTTTATAAAATGTGACAAATATATCATACTAAAAAAAGATGTGGAAATCTGAGCTGGGGTATAAGGAAACTCTTGCCATGTAAATTTAAAATTATTCTGAAATATATTTTTTAAAGAAGAACTTAAATTCTAAAGTAATAGTGTTACAGAACCAGCAAAATACTTTGCCAGAATCAATGTTCAAGCCTCTGACCTATTGGATATAGCTGTCATATCTAGCAAGGCAGGAAAGTACAAGCATACTTCAAGAGTCATAGAAAAACAAAATTAGAAGATACATTTATTTTTATGCAAAAAAGTGAACTCCATTCATGCATTCATGTGAGTACAGGTATAGTGAAACTAAGTTCATTGACAGGAGAGAGCTAATGAAACCTGGTTGTTCCTGTTTCTCCTATCATCTTAGAAGCTTTTGCCCACTGCCATCGCTGAATATCCTCCTAGTCCCCTGTCCACCTATCCAAGGATCTGCTGATAGAAGAGCAGAAAGAACATGAAGACAACAGGAAAGCATATTCCATGCACCAAGTGCTGATTTAAGTACTGTATATATTTCCTTAGTTGATGTTTTGAAGCAAAGTAAGTATCAATGAATGACCTCTGTTTTACATGTAAAGACTGCCACTCAAGTGAATGACTCTTCAGAATCATTAAGTGGCTGATTAAGGATGTGACCACAATTCTAATTGCATAACCGATGGGGTACTACAATTGCTGCTGGGACATCCAAGTACATTAATCACAATTTCTTTTCTAGTTCCTGTCTGCAATGAGCATGCCCTAATTATAGGTTTATACTGTTCAGTGTATTGCCGTATATAGTATATAGCACTTGATCTAATTAGCCAAGTTTATTGTTATGAATTGAAAGTGAATTTGAAAGTTCAAATCACCAATCAGTGGCAGTGCCTAGAAAATGCCTAAGTCCCTTGATAAGTTGTTTTAAGGTAGAACTTCAAAATAAGAAAATGATCAACTTGTAAATCTTTGTTGTTTTCTATATTTATTATGATTTATACAAACTCTCTTGATTCACAATTTTCTTAGTCAGTGATTTATCAATAATGTGTGTTACGAACATAAAGCAACTTCTCAAAAATATAAACAAAAATATTCTAATTAAATTTTAATTTTGTCTGCATTTATGTTTTTTAACTTTTATTTAATAAATATAAATTTCCAAAGTACAGCTTTTAGATTACAATGGCTTCCCCCCCATAACTTCCTCCCACCCACAACCCTCCCATCTCCTGCTCCCTCTCCCATCCCATTCACATCAAGATTCATTTTCAATTATCTTTATATACAGAAGATCAATTTAGTGTATATTAAGTAAAGACTTCAACAGTTTGCACATCCACAGAAACAAAGTGCAAAGTACTGTTTGAGTACTAGTTACACCATTGATTCACATAGTACAACACATTAAAGACAGAGTCCTACATGGGGAGTAAGTGCACAGTGACTCCTGTTGTTGATTTAACAATTGACATTCTTGTCTATGGAATCAGTAATCCCCCAAGGCTCTTGTCATGAGTTGCCAAGGCTATGGAAGCCTTTTGAGTTCACCAACTCTGATCTTATTTAAACAAGGTCATAGTCAAAGTGGAAGTTCTCTCCTCCCTTCAGAGAAAGGTACCTCCTTCTTTAATGGCCCATTCTTTCCACTGGGATCTCACTCACAGGGATCTTTCATTTAGGTCTTGTGTGTGTGTGTGTGTGTGTGTGTGTGTGTGTGTGTGTTTGCCGGAGTGTCTTCACTTTCCATGCCTGAAATACTCTCATGGGCTTTTTAGCCAGATCTGAATGCCTTAAGGGCTGATTCTGAGGCCAGAGTGCTGTTTAGGACATCTGCCATTCTGAGTCTGCTATGTATCCTGCTTCCCATGTTGGATGGTTCTCTCCTTTTTAATTCTATCAGTTAGTATTAGCAGACACTAGACTGGTCCAGATTATACCACACCCATTCATGGTGCTTTTGGTCTGGACATAGTTCTGGAGAAAACACTTTCCATTTGAGACAAATGCTATTGACTTCAAGATAAGACCTTTATTTCCTTCCTGCTATGTAACAACCTCTGTCTGCATAGGGAGCCTTGTAACTGCCCCTGCAGCATATGTAATGCTGTGTTTCTTCCCTCCCCAATCTTTTGTTTCTGTCTAGCTTGTTATGATTGCCATACGTTTTGGACACTTGAAGAAAGCATTTGTATTTAATCTATAACTCATTGTTGATTATATGGCATGACTTAAAGCCTTCAGTTCCTCGACTGGTTTCTGAATAGCAACCACCTTTTGATTCATGATAATTGAAAATCTTAACAGCTGGCCTTTAGGAGACATTGGTTATGCTCACTGAGACATTTTTGATGGTTAATTATTAGGATGGTCTTACTCCCTACCAACTTCACTTTTCCACTTCTTGAATTTGTTCCACTAAAATCAATTTCACAGTTGACATTTTTTAGTATTTCATTAGCTTTTTTCAACATTTGATTGCACTATTATCACATAACTGGGAATGTTGCTCATATGAAGCTGTTATAAACATGTAACTTCTGATACAGGCACAATTTTTAATAGTGCCATTTTCCATCATAGGTGCAGTTAACCTGATGTGTTAAGGACCAATTTTACTTTCATTTAATACTACACCAATCTGGAATATACACAGAAAGTCAGTGAACATTGGTATCTAGGTAGGTTGGCATCATATCTACATTCAATTTATGAAATCAAAATTCTTAGCCATCATAAGCAACATTTGTTCTTTGTAGGTTATAAGTAGCCATGACACATTTTATTCTATTAAATATTCATGACACGTCATATTTCCATTTGATTTTTTCTTTAAAACATTTCCAAAATTACTCAATAGGTAAAGCAGAATAAAATAAGGGAGTTTCCAAAGGCAAACAGTTGGAAAGTTCCATGGAACTAGGATTCAAAACTAAGTTTAACTCTAAGTCAAGAATGAATAAGTCTTATTTATTTAGCAACTACTAAGTGCTATGCATAACTCTAGGACTTGATGAGCATTAACTAATTCAAACTTTGCAGCAACTCTTTGAGGGAGGTGCTATTTTTATCCCTACTTTACAGATAAAAAACTGAGGTGCCAAAATTTATGTGACAACTCAAAAACTCAAGCTAGTCAGTGGCAGAACCTTTGTTCGAACTCAAGCTCAACTCTGTTCTCCTAATTGTCTATGTAGTTCATGGAAGTTTTGATGGCTACCTTGACATCTTATAGAGATGTCATGAGAACTTAATGGCATAAAATGCATCACACTTCTTTGTAATCTCCAAGGAATTGAAGCTTACCAGGATATCTGGTGTGATAGCTGAGGTCAGAGATAAAATGTACATATATTTTTTGGTGAAGCACATCGCAGCCAGGTAAAGAATCAAATAGAAGACTGTCATCAGGGGCTGGGACTGTGGTGTAGTAGGTAAAGCCACTGCCTGCAGTACTGGCATCTCATTTTGGGCACCAGTTTGAGTCCTGGCTATTGCACTTTCAATCCAGTGCTCTGCTAAGGTGTTGGAAAGCAGTTGAAGATGACCCAACTCATTGGGCCTCTGCATCTGTGCGAAAGACCTGGAAAAAGCTCTTGTCTCAGCTTTGGCCATTGTAGCCATTTGGGGGAGTGAACCAGTGGATGGACAACTTCTCTCTCTCTCCCTCTGCCTCTCTGTAACTCTGCCTTTCAAATAAAATAAATCAATCTTAAAAAAAAAAAAAAAGACTGTCATCAGATTGCTTTAGCTATTCTGGGTCTCCTGTATTTCCATATGACTTTCTTTTTTTTTTTTTTAAGATTTACTTATTTATTTGAAAGTCAGAGTTACACAGAGAGAGGAGAGGCAGAAAGAGACAGAGAGAGGTCTTCCATCCAATGGCTCACCTTCCACTTGGCCACAACAGCTGAAGCTGGCCAATCTAAAGCCAGGAGCCAGGAGCTTCTTCCGGGTCACCCACGTTGGTGCAGGGACCCAAAGACTTGGGCCATCTTCTACTGCTTTCCCAGGCCACAGCAGAAAGCTGGATCAGAGGTGGAGTAGCCAGGTCTTGAACTGGTGCCCATATGGGATGCCAGCGCTTCAGGCCAGGGTGTTAACCCACTGTACCACAACACCAGACCCCCCATATGAATTTCAGCATTGTTTTTTTTCCATATTTGAGAAGAATTCCATTGGTATTTGGGTTGGTATTACATTGAATCTAAATTGCTTTCAGTAGTATGGACATTTTGATGATATTTCTTCCAATCCATGAACATGGAAGACTTTTCCATTTTTAAATTTCTTTTTCTATTTCTTTCTTTTTTGTAATTTTAATCACAGGGATCGTTGACTTCCTTGGTTAAATTTATTCCAAGATATTTAATTTTTCATGAAGCTATTGTTAATAGGACTGTTCTTAAAAGTCCTTTCTCAGCACTAGCATTGTCTGTGAACAAAGCTGGAGGCATCACAATACCAGATTTCAAGACATATTACAGGGCAGTTATAATCAGAGCAACCTGGTACTGGTAAAAGAACAGATGAAAAGACAAACGGAACAGAATAGAATTGTCAGAAAGCAACCCACCCATCTACAATCAATTTATCTTTGACAAAGGAGCTAAAATCAATCCTTGGAACAAAGACAGTCTCTTTAACAAACGGTGCTGGGAAAACTGGATTATACCTGCATAAGAATGAAGCAAGACCCCTACCTTTCACCTTACACAAAAATCTACTCAAAATGGATCAAAGACCTAATCTATGACCTAATACCATCAAATTGTTAGACAACATTGGGGAAACTGCAATACATTGGCATAGGCAAAGAGTTATTTGAAAAGACTCTGGACACAGGCAATAAAAGTCAAAATTGATAAATGGGATTATTTCAAATTGAGACACTCCTGCACTGCAAAAGAAACATTCAGGAAAGTGAATTGGCAACAAATAGAATGCAACTGATAAAGGGTTCATATCCAGAATCTATAAAGAGCCCAAGAAACTCAATAACAAAACAAACAACCCAGTTAAGAAATGGGCAAAGGACTTAAGCTAGCATTTTTTTTCAAAAGAGGAAATCCAAATGGCCAACAGACACATGAAAAAAAGTATCACTAGCCATTAGGGAAATGCAAATCAAAACCACATGGAGGTTTCTCCTCACCCCTGTTAGAATGGCTTTCATTCAGAAATCAACAAACAACAAATGCTGACGAGGATGTGGGGAAAATTTACCTTAATCCACTGTTGGTGGGAATGTAAACTAGTATAGCCACTGTGGAAGACAGTATGGAGATATCTCAGAAATCTGAATATAGATAGACCTGCCATATGACCGAGCCAATCCACTCCTGGGAACTTACCCAAGGGAAATGAAATCAGCATATGAAAGAGTTACCTGTACCTCCATTTTTATTACACCTCAATTCACAATAGCTAAGACATATATTCAACCAAAATGTCAGTCAACTGAAAAATGGATAAAGAAATTATGGGATATGTACACCATGGATTTCTACCCAGTGGTCAAAAAAATGAAATCCTGTCTTTTGAAAAAAAAAAAAAAAAGAATGAAACTGGCAAACATAATACTTAGTGAAATAAGCCAGTCCCAAAAGGAGAAAAACCATAATCTCTAGAAGTGAAATTGACACTTCGAGATGCAATGACTTTGAACAGCCCTTGTCTCAAGTGTTGAGGAAGAGGTTTGTTTTTTTTAATGCTATTTGTTGACCTTCTTACTTTGAGTTAATCTTATGTGTACAAAGTTAATTGAAAATAGATCTTAGTAAAAAATAAGAATGGGAATAGGAGAGGGAGGAGGAAGAAGGATGGGAATGCAGGTGGGAGGGTGGATACGGCGGGAAGAATAACTATGTTCCTAAAGTTGTATTTATGAAAAGCATGAAGTTTGTGAACCTTAAATAAAAAGTTTCTGGGAAAAAACCTGTCATCAACAGACAGAATCAGAGCACGTGTGCTGGGAGCAGCTTTCCCTTCAGTTAACATCTCCCCTTCAGAACTTACTCTGGGTGATTACGGAATAAAGATCAGAACATTAAGTCAGGAAAGTAGATAACTGCAGCTTATGGATCTATTCCAGGTTACTGTTAATATATTCTACTGCTCCTGGTTTTGCTTTTTAAATTATCACTTCTCATCAGGGCTGGGTTAATGAGTTCCTACTTGGAAATTCAAGAGACTTATAATGAAATGTTTAAAAAGTACCTTTTGCATTCAGATTCTATAATTCTTAAAATTTCAATACGAGATTCAGTTTTCTTTCTATTTTAGAAGTATTTTATATTATTTTCACTTGTGTGTCACTGCAATTTTGACCAAATTTTTACATCAAGTTTTTTTTGATACTTAGTTCTTGTCAACTCCTGTTCTGAATCACTAGATTTATCTTCCAGTGGAAAACTCATTTGTTTTCGTCTGGATAAACAGCTTAGGTCCATTCATTAATCACTGGGTGATTATTCAGTGAACCTGGTCAATATAAACAACTAAAATAGATGATAAAGACTGAAATAATTTTTAAAAATTAAGCATTTATTACCCAGTCTAACCAAGTCATTGTCTCTCTTTAGTACTTTATTTTCTGTGTGGATAGAGCTTAAGGGCTCATCAATGACCTTAAAGAAACAACTCCTTTCTCTTATGTATTCTTTCTTTTTTTTTCTTTTTCTTTCTTTCTTTTTTTTTTTTTTTTTTTTTTTGGACAGGCAGAGTGGACAGTGAGAGAGAGAGACAGAGAGAAAGGTCTTCCTTTGCTGTTGGTTCACCCTCCAATGGCCACTGCGGCCAGTGCACTGCGCTGATCCAAAGCCAGGAGCCAGGTGCTTCTCCTGGTCTCCCATGGGGTGCAGGGCCCAATGACTTGGGCCATCCTCCACTGCACTCCCGGGCCACAACAGAGAGCTGGCCTGGAAGAGGAGCAACTGGGACAGAATCTGGCGCCCTGACTGGGACTAGAACCCGGTGTGCCGGCGCCGCAAGGCAGAAGATTAGCCTAGTGAGCAGCGGCACCAGCCCTCTTATGTATTCTTGTAATCCTTCCGCACTGTGCTTTGTCTGTATATAACCTACCTATATAGATGTTCGTTGGCTACTGTGTTCTATGAGCATGGTGACTCTCATCTGGCTGACAGACACCTCAATTCACACTTACAGCTAACTGTATTTTCCTACTGCTGCATATTCTGAAATACTTAAGATTTGGACTCAATTTTTTTCACAAGAAGCTTTATTTTGATAATATGTATTAATAGGCTGTCTGTTACTGAGACACTGAGCATAGGTGGTACTCCTATGGTATATTTCTACTCTAGAATGAATCCTCCAGGTGCCATAGTAAGGTTGGAATGAAAAAGAAAAAAAAAAAAACCTTAGCCATCCCATAACTACTAAAAGCATAAATCATAAGTAGACTTTTTCCCTAATCCCAGCAGTATACCCTAAAGGATAAAGATTTATGGTCCTTTTAATTTTATCTTAGGTACTGTAACTGCTAGTTCTATTCTTAGCAATATAAACGTGTTATCATTTTTTCACTCTTACAAAACTAGTTGCTTCAGTATCTTCTAGCCAGTGAATTCCATTTGTGTTTTAAGATTTAAGAGATGAAACAGAATTTTAATGTTGGTTGCTTTTGCTGGATTATAGGTGCTTTTAAAAGCATCACAATTTAATACTTATTTTTATCGTTTCTTTTAAAATTTTTATTGTGTCTATTTGTTGCATACAACATGATGCTTTGATAAATTAGACACAGTGAAATGATTACTACAGTCAAATAAATTCACATATACATCACCTTCTACAGTTACGTGTGTTTGTATATGTCTGTGTGTGTGAAGAGCCCCTAAAAATATATCCTCTTAGCAAATTTCAGTATACAATATGTTAACTGTAGTCATGTTGTACATTAGATCGCCAGACTAATTCATCCTATCTAATTGCAAATTTGTTCCTTTAGATCTAATTCTCCCTATTTCTCCTCACTCCCTGCTTCTGGTAACCACTGTTGTTTCTATTTTCAGCTTTTTTTTTTTAAGATTCCACACACAACTGAAATCATATGTTATATTTCTTTCTGCATCTGGCTTATTTTATTTAGAATAATTTCCTCTAGGTTCACCCATATTGCTACAGTATTTCTGTTTCAAAGACTATTTCATTACAGATACAAAACACTTTTTATTCATTCATCTGTCATTGGATATTTAGGCAGTTTCCATATTTGAGGTACTGAAAATAAGATTGCAATGAATATAGGAGTTCAAATATTTTCATGAGGTGCTGAGTTCATCTCCTTTTGGTGTACACACAACAGAGGGATTTCCGGCTCATATGGTAGCCCTATTTTTTTAATTTTTGAGGAACCTACATATACATTTTCCATGCTGGCTGCATCAATCTACATTATCACCAAGGGTGTAAAATTGTTCCCTTTTCTCCACACCTTTGTCAGTTCTTACTATCTCTTGCCATGTTGATGTTTGTCATCCTCACAGGTGTGAATTGATATCTCATTTGTTTGCACTTTCCCATAATTAGGAATCTGGAGCAACTTTTAATATACATGTTGGTCACTTGTATGATCAGTTCCTTGGCCCCTTGTTACATTAGATTTGTTGTGTCATTTCTAAGTTGAGGAAATCTATTTTTGGATTTAATAAATTTTGAAATCAATAATATTTTGGATATTAACCTCTTACATGCTTACAAACATTTTCTCCCAATCTATAAGTTATCATTTCATTTTATTGATCACTTCTTTTGTTATACAAAACTTTTTAGTTTGATGAAGCTTACTTGCTTATTTTTGTATGTGTTTCTCAAAGTTTTGGTGTGATACCAAAAATAAATCATTGTTAATACCAATATCAAAGGAAATTCCCCCTTTTTTTCTTTTAGTAAGGGTGTAGATAGATTCTTATTGTTTATTCTTGTTAAAATTTTTCTTATTAACAGCACAGATATCAAGTTGTATTTGGCACTATAATGAAATTACTTAAGAAAGAACTTAACAAAGAATATAGATAATTATAAATACATTCACATAAAAATGCGTCCCTTGGGAAGGTGATATGTAGATATATTTGACATAACTGGCATGGGGTATTTTCATTGGAACACAAGCTGTATTATCAAATTAAAAAAACCTATATACTCCAAACAAATTAGATTACATAACCTTTCATAATAAAGGGAAAGAAATTACTCTCCCTGAGTATCTACAGATAGAGTCCTCATAAGTTGAGGCAAAGCTTTAATTCTAATACATTTGTTTTCAGAAATTAGGGTCAGAACCACCTCAGGAGCTTTTTGAATGACCTAGTGTTGGAATCACTCCCAGGTTTTCTGAAACAGCATGTGGATCCAGTAAGTGAGACAAGAGAATTTTCATTTTGAGGAAGGCCCAGGTAACATTGTTGCTACTGCTCTGGGGACTACATTTTAAACTACTACTATTATTCATGAAAATAAAGCTATTAATTTATTATTTATTATTATTTTTCTTGCTCTTGATAAAAATGCATATGAGGGTACTTCAAAATGTTCATGGTAAAGTGAAATTAAAAAAATAAGCTTATTTTGGTGCAAAAAATTAAATCCATACAGTTTTTAGTAATGTATGTATTTCATTAACCTTTCTTTGAAGACTCCTTATACAGATGATTCATTTTTTGTACCAAAATAATATTTTAATTTCATTTTTGGGGTCAGCGCCGTGGCTCACTTGGTTAATCCTCTGCCTGCGGCGCCAGCATCCCATATGGGTACCGGGTTCTAGTCCCGGTTGCTCCTCTTCCAATCCAACTCTCTGCTATGGCCTGGGAAAGCAGTAGAAGATGGCCCAAGTGCTTGGAAGCCTGCACCCATATGGGAGACCAGGAAGAAGCACCTGGCTCCTGGCTTCAGATCCGCATATCTCCGGCCGTGGCAGCCATTGAGTGGTGAACCAATGCAAGGAAGACCTTTCTCTCTGTCTCTCTCCCTCACTAACTCTGTCAAATAAATAAATAATAATAATGAGATAGATCTTGTTTATGTACAACACATGCTACTTCTTTTGTAATAATATATTCTTATTCTCACGGTTTTGTACTCTTTCATGACATATGTATCTATGATAAAGATGTATTTTACATAAACTTTTGAGGCATCCTTGTGTCTATAACTGACTATTGTATATGTATGTTCCTCATGTTATTTTCTTATCTTGACAGAGAAGTGAAATTTTACAAATCAAGATGTTAAAAATAATGCAAAGCAATTAAAACATTTTTAACTTTCTTCTTTCTCTCTCATGTGATCATTGCAATGGTCATTATCTTTTCTTTCAGAGAGCCTACCCTTATGGAACTACTGCCATATATCATGCATGTATTTTACATGCATATTTACAGAGGAAGATACTGAGGAACTAAGAGTTTAAATAGCATGTCCAAGTTAAGCAAGCAGTAAGTGGCAGACATAGGATTTGAACCAGGTTAACCTAACTCTAGCCTTTGTCCTTAAACAATATAATTTAATACCTTTCCATTTCCCAATGTCATGGCAATTATTTGAATGGCATTTGGAATAGGTAAGAATGCACTTTCAGCTGTTGAAGTAGTCAAATATGAAAATACTTTTGAGATTCATGGTTATATCAGATTCCATGCAATGCAGAATATGTTGTCACTGCAATAGGTGGCTCAAAGAATAAAGCTTGGCATTTCTTTTATGGCCAAGCCCTTAATAATTTTCCAAACTTATTTGCACCCTCCCCAAATCTCGGTTAACATCAATCTACCAAGTAGCCTCCGAAATGATGATGTACTTTGTTACTTCTGAGCCTTTGCTTTTGCTGTATTTTTAACTCAGTTTAAACCTTTCTCTTCTTACATAAGAAAGAATAAATTAGTTCTGTATGCTAGACTCAGTGTGCTATTTATTATTCATATCTTCCTACTCTAAACCAGAAAGCCCTTGTCACATGTCTGTCTACTCCATTGGAATCTAAGCTCTGGGAGGCCAATGTCAGACCACACTCATCTCTATGCAGCTTTCTCTTCCCTCCCAATTCTGCTGGTGCTGCCTCAAAGTTGGGTAAATGCCACTGGATGTGTATATTACTGAATGCCTTTAGACAGTGAAGAACTTGTCTGTGGTCACTCAGACATTTGTTTTTGGGCTGAGACTCTCACAACCTGGTCCTCAACATTCCCATCAGATGTAAGGTCATTCTACAAGATAATTTTGGTAACACTTACCCTCTACAATTCTTTATTATACTAGGATGAACTCTGTCCCATTTCTATATAATCAGGTACCCACATTCAATCTGGATGCCATTTCCTCTCTCTCTCTCTCTCTCTCTCTCTCTCTCTTCCTCTCTGTATTACCCTCTTCCTCTCTTCTTCCTAGCACTATTGAGGTTCTAAATTGCTAACATTTCAACCTGCTATCCACAGAACTGCCTCCTCTCTATCTCATTTTTAAATATGTCCAAATCGTTATCATTCTTCCACATCCTTGACTTTGATGAGGCCATGTGTCTTAAATTTCTCCATATACACTGCAAGTTTAACTTTCTCAGTCTTCTAGCTCCCTTATTCTCAGGTGGTTCCATAGTGGGGCATCTTAATATGTTTTCTTCATTCCAGCTAAGTCATGATGTTTAAGAACATTGCAAAAGCACAGTTTAACTAATAATTCAAAAAATTCACTTCCTTTTATTGCATTATTTGATATATGAAAATAAACATGGCAAGAAAAGTTAGGTTTAAGATGTTCATAGCTAAGATAGGTTTGGATTTGTAGATATTTTCATATTGTTTTCCAGATAGTTGATTTTTTTCTATTGTATCTGTTACTTTTAACAAGACACAAGTCTTTTTTTGTTTTTTAAACCTTTTTTTTTTATTTGAGAGGTAGAGTTATAGACAGAGGGAGAGATGAAGAGGGAGATTTTCCATCTGCTGGTTCACTCCCCAGATGGCCACAACAGCTGGAAATGGGTCGATCTGAAGCCAGGAGCCAGGAGCTTCTGGGTTTCCCACGTGGGTGTGCAGGGCCCAAGCACTTGGGCATCTTCTGCTGCTTTCTCAGGCCACAGCAGGGAGCTGGATTGGAAGAGCAGCAGTTGGGACACAAACCAGAGCCCATTTGGGATGCTGGTGCCCCAGGCAGAGGCTTAGCCTCCTATGCCACAGCGTTGGCCCCAGTACACAAGAATTTAAATGATTTCAATCTTAAAAGAAAGTTATTGACATCTTAATTCTCATGTTTGAATTTATTCTTAGAGTAGTTTTTCTTTATTTTCTTACTCTTATTTTTAATCATTTTCTCTATTTTAATCAGTGAGTAGCAGATGTGTGTAGGCTCAGTTGTGCCAAAGCAAAAATTAGGCAGTGAAATATAATTATTCACCCCATGTTGTTATACTTGCTTTAGGAAAACACACAGATGATTTGTTTGCAAGACTCGTGGGTCAGTATTTATCTGCATTTTAAATTTTTAAATTTATGCCAGAGAGAGAGAGAGAGAGAGAGAGAGCGAGCGAGAGAGAGAGAGGGAGATTGATTTAGCATGTAGAACTCTTATATAGTTAAACTTGGCAATTTTGATTGAAAAATAGAAGGAATATAAGGCATTACAAAATAGTTAAGAAAAAAGCCTAAAGATCAACAGATGTTCAATCAGAAGCATCTGCAATCACTAAAGGAGCTGTTAAGGAAATAGAATGCTGAATATTATCTTTCTTCCCAGAGCTCACTATCATGTTAAATTTATTTTTACTGTTGGTATCACATAGATGTGGGAAAAAGACATTATTGAAGATTTTAAGTACATAAAAGATAGTAAGATATCAAGTCAGGGAATTTTATTTTCATAAAGTTATAAAACATTCTGTAAGAATGTAGGATTTAGGCAGAAGTGGGACACAAAGACAGGACTAGAGACTCTGAAATCATTACTCCCAATCTTGTTTTCAGAGGGTGTTCTAAGAAAGCTTATAATTACGACTCTGTACTTAGGCCAGACCACCACAAACAAGGACAACTCCAAAAAACCAGTCTGAGTTAGAGTTTTCAAGATGTGAGATGGTTGAATGGCAAAGTTCCTCCTGCTCCTCCCTTTCCGTATCTCCAACACTGTCCTAACCCTGCTATAAAAACATTGGCAGACTGCTTCTCAGGGAGACAGTTTACTTCTGCAACTATATGTTTCCCCCAACTCATTTACTTGTCACAAGTAAAGAAAGCTTTCCTTTGAGTAATGCCTGCTAGTGGCTGATCATTCAGCAAAACCTCAGGCAGGTGGATCCCTTGTGTCCACCAACAGTTAGACGAGGACACATGTTTTAAGGGTGTTTTCCTCAAACGTATCTGATTGTTTGTAGCCATCTCAGGAATCCATAGAACTTTAAGACTGGAAAATCTTAGAGTCATCCAACTAGGTCTCTTAGAAATTAGAACACTGAAACCCAGAGGGTTTAGATGATTTACCAAGTGTCGCGTCGTCTAAGTGACAGACCAAGAATGCAAACTTTGGTGCTTCAGTTTTTTGCTCACTTTTCCATCTACTTATTCATTCCTTTAACAGGTTTTTGAGTAGGTCTGGGTATACAAAACATTAAGAATGCAAAATAAATTATGATTTGTTTTCAAAATAGTTCTTGCACAACAAACTGAAATTGACAGGTTAACAAAATAAAGACATTAAGGTATAGAAAAAATAGAAATTACATTTGTGGAATGGGAGAGGGGATTCCCAGATCCACATTGTTGTGCATTGTCTGCCTCCTGGTTTTTTTGTTGTTTTGTTTCTGTTTTTTTGTTTTTGTTTTTGTTTTTGACAGGCAGAGTTAGACAGTGAGAGAGAGAGACAGAGAGAAAGGTCTTCCTTTTTCCATTGGTTCACCCCCTAAGTGGCCGCTATGGCCGGCGCGCTACGCTGATCCGAAGCTAGGAGCCAGGTGCTTCCTCTGCAGGTGCAGGGCCCAAGGACCTGGGCCATCCTCCACTGCACTCCCGGGCCACAGCAGAGAGCTGGACTGGAAGAGGGGCAACCAGAACAGAATCCAGCGCCCCAACTGGGACTAGAACCCTGGGTCCGGTGCCACAGGCAGTGCTTCCTGTGTTTTGAATAAGAGGTTTGGATCATATTACACCAATTCTAACAGTTTATATTTAAAGCTGCCAACAACATTTTAGATAGCACATAGAGATTTTTATTTTATGTTTTTGTTACTAAAAATGTGGAAGAAGAAAAAAGCTTTACTGGAAATGTTTTGTTTCATTACCATTTTGGCATGAATACAAGGGTGGATTTATTATTTTTTAATTTTCAAAAAACATTAACCTACATATAAAAATTATACATTGTATGTGATAATGTGATGTTTTGATACATGTATACATTGTATAATGTCTAATAGGGTAAATATACTTGTGTCTTCAAACATTTAACATTTCTTTATGGTAAAAAGATATTCAAAATCCTATCATCTATTTTTTTAAAGATTTTTTACTTATTTGAAAGTCAGAGTTACAGAGAGAGAGAGGGAGACAAGAGAAAGAGATCTTCCATCGACTGATTCACTCCCAGATGGTCATAATCATCAGTGCTGGACCAGACTAAAGCCAGGATCCAGGAAGTTCTTCTGAATCTCCCACGTGAGTAGCAGGGGCCCAAGTTCTTGGGCCATCTTTCACTGCTTTCCCCAGGTACATTAGCAAGGATCTAGATCAGAAGTGGAGCAGCTGGGACATGAACCTGTGCCCATATGGGATGCTAGAGTCATAGGCAGCATCTTTACCCACTACACCACAACAACAGTCACTGTCATCTAATTTTTAAAAGCAATTTACAGTATTTTATATAATTGATTTATTTTTATTAAAACTTCAGGAAAATGGTTCATAAAAACAGTTCATTTTAGTACATAATATATTACTATTTTTCCTTATGGAACACTTAGAATTTGAGGTGGTACTATTTTTGCTGCTTTAAATGAGCATAATTTGTAAATTATCTTATGAAAGCTCATGGTTTACTTATACCAAATGTTCATGAAAAAAGTTCCAACTCTGGTAGTCAATTTCTACTAAAGAAGATATAAGGTTATTGTTTATCATACATTTCTAACTTAATTACATGGAGTAAAAAGAAAGCAGCACATAGGTTTATTAGTGAGTTCAGACACAGTGTTGAGCCCAAGTCAGTTTATAATTACAGTGAATATATGACCTTCTCTCTCCCCCACACACACTTATGAGGGTACTTCAAAAAATTCACAGAAAAATGAAATTAAAAATAAGTTTATTTTGGTGCAAAAATTTTTAAATCCATACCGAGTTTTTTCAATATGTATTTTCATGAATTTTTTGAAAACTTCTCATAGGCATGAATTTCAATATTTTTGCACCAAAATAAAATTATCTTTTAATTACATTTAATTTTTTTAATTTTTTTTTGACAGGCAGAGTGGACAGTGAGAGAGAGAGAGAGAAAGGTCTTCCTTTTCCGTTGGTTCACCCTCCTTCGCACTGATCAGAAATCAGGAGCCAGGTGCTTATCCTGGTCTCCCATGGGGTGCAGGGCCCAAGCACTCCCGGGCCACAGCAGAGAGCTGGCCTGGAAGAGGGGCACCCGGGACAGAATCCGGCACCCCAACCGGGACTAGAACCCCGTGTGCTGGCGCCACAGGCGGAGGATTAGCCTATTGAGCTGCGGCGCCAGCATGAGTTTTCTGAAGTACTATCATATGCTTCTTGAAATAAAAAAGGCCATGTTTCAAAACTGGCTTAATTTTATAATGTTAGTTTGTAAACAAATTTGTTTATGTTTATGATGCTTTCTCATATCAGAATTTTTATGATAGTTTACACAATCTCTTTTTTATTAAGACATTGATTTTTTTATCTTTTAAAAATACAACTAGCAATAAAAATTCATGAAAAGTGTATACTTTCTTAATGAGACTACACAGAGTCGTTATGCATTAAGCTAACGTGGAAACAGGTCTAGCATATCTAATTTTCATAACAGAGTATATACAGGGCTCTATACATAATGTGAATGCTACAATTCCGTGGCAAATGTGTTTAGCCTGTCAAAAAATTTTGGAAAATGATAATGATAAAATTAGACTCTCTTTTCCCATCCTCCAGCACCCTGAAGGTGGAATGAATGGTCTACCTTTAAGAAAAGTATTATGAGTTACTCTATACCATAAAATTTTGCTGGTATCTAAGTCTATGATCAGGATGCCACACACATTATTATAGTTGAATTATTAAAAATGGAATCTTCAGTTTTGCAGAATTTATAGAAACTATAATCTAGAGAAAATTTTGTAACAGTTAAAAGCTGTTGCTGCTACTAAAAGTTAATTAATTGGCACATAATCTGGGAATGTAAAAATGCTCTAGAATAAAAATTTTGGCGTGGGCATTTAGCCTAGTGATTAAGATGCTAGCTGGGGTATCTGTGTCCCATATTACAGTGCTGGGTTCTACACCCAGCTATGGCTCTGGACTGCAGCTTCCTGCTAATGCAGATTCTGGGAAGCAGTAGTGATGGCTTAAGTGATCAGACTCTTGCCATTCATGTGAGAAACCTAGACTGTGTTTCTGTCTCTCTCTTTTTTTAGATAAAATAGAATGAGATGTGCTTTCAGGTAGGAGGATTGGACTAATATAAGGGGATTAAACTAGATATTTCAACATCACTTCCTAGTGCATACATGAAGTATGGCCATGAAGATTAGACCAAATAAAGAGAAATTAAGAAGTCACCTTAAATGTACATTCAAGTTGTAGTCTAAGGGGATTTTTCAATTCTGATGTACATGAAACAGTTTTAAATATAAATTCATTTTACAGGTCTCTAGCATGAAATCAATTAATTTACTCAAAGACATGTGTCTGGACTCCAGTATGATATTATTGTCATATAAGAATGAACTGGAACCTCTTAAATTCTGTTATGAAGTGACTGAAGACTAATCTCTTCAAAATGGAACACAATCCAATGCCTTTGGGTACTTGTATAAAATAAGGAAAAGAAAGAAAATTTATTAACACTAAAGGTGATTAGTTGCATTTTCTTCTAGGTACATTAAGTAAGATTATAATTTAAAAAATTGGATCACCATATAATGGAAATAGTAATAGTGTCTAAAGAAAAGAGTGAAGACTTTTAACAAATGTATCAGATATAGTGTGAATATTCTACAAGTTATGTCAGAATAGTAGAGCCATTAATCTTCTGTTTCCTAAACATTCACAACAGTCAAGATATTTTTAAAATGGCTAAAATGTATAAAGAACTAAAGAGCACCATCTAGTATAAAGAACAGTGGCTTCTCACTTGGTCATGACATTAGCCATCTCTGACTATGGAGAGAGAAGTGAACATCTCTGAACCTGTTTTCTTCAATACAGATGTGACTCAGTACAACCCTTCAGACTCTAAAGTTCTGTGATCTACTTTTTATTTACAGTGAGCATGAGAGATTTAGTTTCTGATTTTCTCCAATTATTGTTACCAAAATTGTTTGGAAATGGATTATTAACATCTGGTAGGAGAGCTTATAAATAAGAAAATAAATAATGCATTTTAAAGGTTTTCAGATGCATAAATATTTCATAAAATATAGAAAAGTTATATTAAGGAGAAAAGGTTATTTAGCAAAAGCAAAAGATTAAATATTCAATATGATTTTAAAAATATGAAGATACCTCAAAAATCATGGAAAATAGATTTTTTTTATTTATTTATTTTTTGACAGGCAGAGTGGACAGTGAGAGAGAGAGACAGAGAGAAAGGTCTTCCTTTTGCCGTTGGTTCACCCTCCAATGGCCGCCGCGGTCGGCGCGCTGCGGCCGGCGCACCGCGCTCGTCCGATGGCAGGAGCCAGGAGCCAGGTGCTTTTTCCTGGTCTCCCATGGGGTGCAGGGCCCAAGCACTTGGGCCATCCTCCACTGCACTCCTGGGCCACAGCAGAGGGCTGGCCTGGAAGAGGGGCAACCGGGACAGAATCTGGCGCCCCGACCGGGACTAGAACCCGGTGTGCCGGCACCGCAAGGCGGAGGATTAGCCTGTTGAGCCACAGCGCCGGCCAGAAAATAGACTTAAAATATGCTTCCTAAGGTGCAATTTTTTCAAATCCGTACATATGAAGGGTTTTCAAAATTCCATGAAAATGCATATTTTGATAAAACTAATGCATGAATTTCAAAAATTTTACCTTCAAAATAACTCACCTTTTGATAAAAATTTAAAAAAAAACTCACCTTTTGGTCCACTCTGCAAACATTTTTAACAAGCACATAAAATTATACATATTTAGGCTGGCGCTGTGGCTCAACAGGCTAATCCTCCGCCTTGCGGCGCCGGCACACCGGGTTCTAGTCCCGGTCGGGGCACTGGATTCTGTCCCGGTTACCCCCCTTCCAGGCCAGCCCTCTGTTGTGGCCCGGGAGTGCAGTGGAGGATGGCCCAAGTGCTTGGGCCCTGCACCCCATGGGAGACCAGGAAAAGCACCGAGCACCTGTCTCCTGCCATCGGATGAGCGCGGTGCGCCGTCTGCAGCGCGCTGTCTGCGGCGGCCATTGGAGGGTGAACCAACGGCAAAAGGAAGACCTTTCTCTCTGTCGCTCTCTCTCACTGTCCACTCTGCCTGTCAAAAAAAAATTTTAAAAAAATTAAAAAAAAAATTATACATATTTATAGAACTCTATGTGATGTTTCAATAAATACTTGCAAATATTTTCCCCACTTTATTGGTTGTCTCTTCACTCTGTTGATTTCTTTGGTATGCAGAATTTCTTTAATTTGATGAAATTTCATTTGTATTTTTTGTTTTTATTTCCTGTCTTTTTGAGTTCTTATCCAAGAAATCCTTTCCAATATGAATGTCATGAAGCATTGTTTTCTAGCATTTTCTTATAGTAGTTTCTTTTTAAAAGACGTTTAGCCCATTATTATTATAAATAAGAGTGATAGTAGAGAATAATACAAGAATGTACAGCCTGGGCAGTCTCATACACTTATGACAGGAATTTGAATTGTTTCTTTTTTTTTTTCAATCTTTAAAATTTATATAAGGTGGACAAATTTCATAATTTCATATATCCAGATTTAGGAGCAAAGTAATACTTCCCACCCCAACCCCCTCTTCTGCCCACACTCCCACCATCCCTCTACCTTCCTTTCTTATTTTTTCATTTAATTCTTACAATACATACTTTCAGTCTATTTTAAAATAATAAGCTTAACCCTTCACTAAGTAAAGAATTCAACAAATAATAAGAAAAAATACTGTTCCTCAACAGTAGAGACAAGGGCCATAAACAACTATCAATTCTCAATATGGCAATTTTGTTCATATATATTACTTTTTTTGTACTCTATTAGTTACCACAGATCAGGGAAAATATAAATTATTTGTCTTTTTGAGACTGGCTTATTTCACTAAGTATAGTGGATTCTAGTTGCACCCATTTTGTTGCAAAAGACAGGATTTCATTCTTTTTATAGTTGAGTAGAATTCCACTGTGTATGTGTGTGTGTGCGTATCACAATTTCTTTATCCAGGCATACATTGATGGACATCTGGGCTGATTCCATATCTTAGCTACTGTGAATTGAACTGCAATAAACATTTGGTACAGACAAGTCTTTCATATAATGATTTCATTTTTTTTTTTGGTATATTCTCAGAAGTGTGATGGCTGGGTCAGATGGTAGATCTATTTTCAGATTTCTGAGGAATATCCAGTATGTCTTCCACAATGGCTGCACTAGTTTACACTCCCACCAATAGTGGATTAGGGTACCTTTTTTTCCCACATCCTTGCCAGAATTTATTGTTTGTTGATTTCTGTATGAGAGCCATTCAAACTTGGGTAAGGTAAAACCTCATTGTGGTTTTGATTTTTATTTCCCTGATGGCTAGTGATTCTCAGCATTTTTTCATGTGTCTGTTGGCCATTTGGATTTCCTCTTTTGCAAAATGCCTATTCAAGTCCATTGCCCATTGCTTAACTGGATCGTATATTTTGTTATTATTGAGTTTCTGGAGCTATTTGTAGATTCTGGATATTAATCCTTCACCAGTTGCATAGTTTGCAAATATTTTCTCCCATCTGTGAGTTGATCTTCATTTTTTCGAGTGTTTCCTTTGCAGTGCAGAAGCTTCTCAGCTTGATGTAATTCCATTGTCTACCTTTTCTTGTAATGCCTATGCTTCTGGGTTCTTTTCCCATGCCTATGTCTTGCAGAATTTCCCTGATGTTCTCCTCTAGTAATTTGATGGTATCAGATCAAATATTAAGTTCCTTGATTCATTTTGAGTTGATTTTTGTATAAGGTGTAAGGTGGGGTCTTCTTTCATACTTTGGCACACATAGATCCAATTCTCCCAGCAGTATTTGCTGAAGAGACTGTTCTTTCTCTGGGGTTTGATTTTAGTTGCTTCATCAAAGATTAGTCTGTTATAGGTGCATGGATTGATTTCTGGGGTTTCTATTCTGTTCCATTGGGCTACATGTCTATTTTTGTACTATTACCAGGCTGTATTGATTATAACTGCCCTGTAGTATGTCTTGAAATATGGTATTGTGATGCTTCTGCCTTTGTTTTATTGTTTAAGATTGCTTTAGCTATGTGAAGTCTCTTGTGTTTCCATATGAATTTTAGCATTGTTTTACAAAATTTGAGAAGAATATCATTGGTAATTTGATTGGGATCATATTGAATCTGTAAATCACTTTTGGTAGTATGTATATTTTGATGATATTAATTCTTTCATGAACATGGAAGGTTTTTCTATTTTTTGTGTCTTCTTTCTTTAATGCTTTATAATTTTCATTGTAGAGATCTTTGACATCCTTGGTTAAGTTTATTCCAAGGTATTTATATTTTTTGTAGCTATTATGAATGGGATGTATCTTAAAAGTTCTTTCTCAGCCATGGCACTGTCTGTGTATATAAAAGCTATTGATTTTGTGAGTTGATTTTATATCCTGCCACTTTACCAAACTCTCTTATGTGTTCTAGTAGTCTCTTAGTGGACTCTTTTGGTTCTCCTATATATAGTATCATGTCATTTACAAACAGGAATAATTTGTCTTCCTCATTTTCTCATTGTATCCCTTTGATTTCTTTTTTCTTTCTAATGGCTCTGGCTAAAATTTCCAGGACTATATTGAATAGCAAGTGGGCATCCTTTGTCTGGTTCTACATCTTAGTGGAAATGCTTCCAACTCTTCCCCAATCCATATGATGCTAGCTACAGATATGTCATAAATTGCCTTGATTGTGTTGAGGAATGTTCCTTCTATACCCAATTTTCTTAAGGTTATTATCATGAAAGGATGTTACATTTTATCAAATGCTTTCTCTGCATCTATTGAGATAATAAAATGGTTTTTATTCTTCAACTTGTTAATGTGATGTATCACATTTATTGATTTGCAAGTGTTGAACCATCTCTACATACCGGGGACAAAAATTGCAATTGGTCTGGGTGAATGATCTTTCTAATGTGCTGTCAGATTCAATGAGCTTAGATTTTGTTGCAGATATTTACACCAATGCTCATCAGTGATATTGGTTTATAGTTCTCTTCGCTGTATTTTTTTTTGATTTTGGAATTAAGCACCTCGTGGTAGGAGTTTGGGAGGATTCCCTCCCTTTCAATTGTTTTGAATAGTTTGAGAAGAACTGGCATTAGTTCTTCTTTAAATGTCTGATAGAATTCAGCAGTGAAGCCATCCAGTCCTGAGCGTCTTTGTTGGGAGGGTCTTTATTACTGAATCAATCTCCAACTGGGTTATTGGTCTGTTTATGTTTTCTGTGTCTTCATGACAATTTTAGTGGATTGTATGTATCCAAGAATCTATCCATTTCCTCTAGATTTTCCAGTTTGTTGGCATATAGATGTTTGTAATAATTCCTCATGATTCTTTTATTTCTGTGGTAATCATTATTACATTTCCTTTTACTTCTCTAATTTTATTGAGTTGGGTCTTCTCTTTTTTTGGTTGGTTGTTGTTTCAATTTTGTTTATTTTATAAAAAACAGTTCTTCATTTCACTGTGCTTTAGTATTTTTTGTTTCAATATTGTTTATTTCTTCTCTAATTTTAACTATTTTTTTCTCCTACTAATTTTTGTTTGTTTTATTGTTGTTTTTCTAGGTCCTTGAGATGGATTGACAGCTCATTTATTTATGCCTTTCTAATTTCTTGATGTAGGCACTATGTCTATAAACTTCTGTCTTAACATTGTTTTGCTGTATCCCAAAAATTTTGATATGTTGTGTTGTCATCTTCATTTGTTTCCAGGAATTTTTTATTTGTTGATTTGTTTAGCTGTCATTGTTTTTGGGTCTTTTGAGTTCCATATATGTTCTAGATATTAGTCATTTGTCAGATTGTTTAAAAATATTTTCTCCCATTCTGTCAGAGTGATTATAACCAAAACAACATAACATATGCATAAGAAGATACATAGACCAATGGAACAGAGTGAAGAGCTCAGAAATCAATCCATGGGGCCAGTGCTGTGGCATAGCAGGTGCAACCACTATCTGTAGTGCTGACATCCCATATGAGTACCACTTCGAGTTCTAGCTGCTCTTGGCTCCCTGGTATTGTGTCTCGAATGCAGCAGCAGAAGATCCAAGTCCTTGGGTCCCTGCACTCACTTAGGGGACTCAGAGGAAGCTCCTGGCTCCTGGCTTCAAATCCACTAACTCCAGCCATTGTGGCCAATTGGGAGTCAACCAGAGGATGAAAGACCTCTCTTTCTGGTTCTGCCTCTGCCTTTACTTCTCTGTAACTCTGCCTTTCAAATAAATAAATGAATCTTTTAAGAAAAGAAATGAATCCATGAATCTACAGACAAAACACATACTGGGGAAAGGAAAGTCTGTTGCATATTTAAAAATACTTCATTATCACTAGGTAAAAGTGAATATATTTTTGCTATATCATTTTCTCAAAGCTTTCTTTTGTTTCATGTTTAGGTCCATAGTACAGTTGCATTTGATATTTTTAAAAATGTGGTATTATGTGGGAGTCACCACTTCATTGTTTACAGAAAACTTGTTTTGATAGCCTCTCCTTCCTCTACTGCTCTGTCTGCCATTTTTTGATGTAAAAAAATTGTTTTGGCGTATGTGGGTTTGTTTCTAGATCCTAAGGTTTTTAGCAAACAATAGTGCCAGACACATAGTTGTACTCAATAAGTATTTGGCAAATAAATGGATGTTGAATGCAAAATAATGATGTATTTTCAGAGTTTTAATTCTTCTAAACCATTAGGACATAATTATTCACAAGTATAAATTAAATCTTCAAATTAGAAGAGAGCATTGGCATGTGAAACTACTGCCATGCACTCATTTCAGATAGAAAGTTATTATTACTCATAACCAATTAAACCAAAGATTTGGAACTATTTTCATTTCAAAGAACTTTTCCATCACAATTCATGTCAGGAATATGAAAGCTTGTCTGGACTGTTGATGGCTGTTTCCAAAAAAGTCAAAACGGTGTACAGACCTATATTTGTTGACTTAGAATACGTATATGTTTACATACCTATGGTAGGAATATATCTCACTTTTACAAAACTGTGTGCATTAGAACCTTACTTATTATCTGACAAATAAAGATTCTATTTTCTCTTGTGCCTCCAATTCAAACATAAAGCCCAATGCTCCAACCTTGTAAACTTCCAAGGTATTAACCAAAGCCAGCTGCAACTTATAAATGCTCCCTCTTTTATAAGAAGTCAACTTGGGCATTTGTTCTCCATGGTATTACATAGCATTTGATCTCTCTTGTTCATGCCTTCCAATTTTTTTATAGTACACAATCTGTGTTTATGAGGATTCTTTAAACCCAACAATGTATTCAACATTGTCAAGAAAATATGCACACATTCATTTTTAAACTCCCTTAGTTTTACAAAGCATGTGGCAACATAACATAGGCCTGAGCTTTTTACTTTCTATACAAAAAAGTACCAGTGATACTAATTAAGTCATTTCTATAGGCTCCAATATAAAGCCATGAAGAAATTAAGCAACAGTATTGAGAACTATAATATTGCTTTAAATATGCAACAAGCAGATGTCAGAACAGGAGTTTTCAATTTTGCTTAGAGCACAAGTTACATTTTGGTAGAAGTTGCTTAGAGAAGCACTTAACTATTGCAGGCATCCTGGGAGTTATTTTAAAACAGTTAAGATACACACTACAGTAACACAGGCACTAAGGGAGTGTTAGGCACCGGAGATAGGGTTGCAGAATAATAACACTTGTAAAAAAAGCTTGCACTTAAGATACCAGAACAGTGATTAGGGACTTTTGTTGACACATAGCACTCCAGTTTCAAATCTGATTCTTGGAGATAAATTCTAAATACATAGGTATCAATAGCAGGTTCTTCTACCTTTTGACATTTTGTTGGTCCAATGTATGCTTTAAGTACTTGGCCACCATAAAGGCATTTATGTTTAATATTTGGTTATCATATTCATAAAACATCTTTTTATTTTTAAAGTGTTCCTGTTTGAAAATAAATTATCTGGCCACTCTACTGAAACTCTTCCCTATACAATTAAGTGAAAATCTCCTTTGTCAGGAGTCATCCCAGATCTTTCTCTTTGCAGGCCACACCCTTGGAGACACGCATTACAGAAGAAAGACACAAAGAAGTCGAAGAATTGATTTACTTTTGATGATTTCAAGAATAAATCTTGTTCTTTGTAAACAATTTAAAAATTATGTTTTACTTTGTGTACATAACTGATTTGAAGATATGAACAATTTAAAAATTTTAAACTCAGTCTTGTTCGTATGAACACCACAGGGATGTTGATATTTAAAAACATATTGTACCAGTTATGTTTCTCATGAGTGGGTTATTATTCCCTTCTCTTTTAACAAAAATAAACCCACTGAAAACATGGGGGGATTATTAAATAAAGGAAGTAATGCTAGGAGATAAAATCTTTCTCCTACTGACTGCAAACTAACACCATAGTAGACCTGGTTCCTTAGAGAGCATCAGAACTTTCCAAGAAGACTGAAGGTGCTCAGTTGAGAAGCGGCTCCTACCTCAGCCACTCACCTGGTTCACTTCTTGCTGTATCAGGGAATTATGTAAGTATAAATTGTGATTTGCACAACTCAAAAAAAACTGATTCAAGATTCAAATTGCTGGATTATTAAACTAGTACGTTGCCAAGTCTTATGCAAGCAGTTTTAGTGGTAAAGAAACCTAAACACTGTATGGGAGTCATCCAGGGCATAGCAACTCTAGTTCAAGTTCAGGGACCAAGAAGAGTTATTAATGTCCTACCTTTCATGGGAAAAATATGCTTTTATTCACAGAACTTTCTGCTTCAGTCTGTTTAATGATGGAGAAACACATGTGCTTCTTGGTCATTCCTTTTATCTCTGGTACCCCTTTCTTCCACAATGAGATTGGGAATCATTTGGGAGGTCTTATATCTCTCATGGGTACTCAAACACAAACTGTAACACATGGGCTTGTCTGTCATTTGTATAGGAAGTTATTCCTCTTTCCCTTCTTTCCTACCTGATGAACATTTGAGAACATGTGATTTAATTTTTGTCTATTAAAATGAATATATTGGCAGGGGCCATGACTCACTAGGCTAATCCTTCGCCTGTGGCGCCAGCACCCCGGGGTTCTAGTCCCGATTGGGGTGCCAGATTCTGTCCCAGTTGCTCCTCTTCCAGTCCAGCTCTCTGCTGTGGCCCGGGAAGGCAGTGGAGGATGGCCCAAATGCTTAGGCCCTGTACCCGCATGGGAGACCAGGAGGAAGCATGTGGCTCCTGGCTTCGGATCGGCGTAGCGCACCAGCCGCAGGGCACCGGCCGCAGCAGCCACTTGGGGAGTGAACCAATGGAAAAAGGAAGACATTTCTCTCTGTCTCTCTCTCACTTACTCTGCCTGTCAAAAAAAATAATAAAATGAGTATAGACATTTTAATTATAGCAATTCTTTCAATCCATGAGCAAGGAATATCTTTCCATTTTTTTTTTTGTCCTTGATGATTTTTTTTTTTTTTTTGACAGGCAGAGTGGACAGTGAGAGAGAGACAGAGAAAGAAAGGTCTTCCTGTGCCGTTGGTTCACTCTCCAATGGCCGCTGCGGCCTACGCGCTGCGGCCAGTGTACTGCTCTGATCCCAAGGCAGGAACTAGGTGCTTCTCCTGCTCTCCCATGGGGTGCAGGGCCCAAGCACTTGGGCCATCCTCCACTGCACTCCCGGGCCACAGCAGAGAGCTGGCCTGGAAGAGGGACGGGGACAGAATCCGGCACCCCGATCGGGACTAAAACCCGGTGTGCCGGCACCGCAAGGTGAAGGATTAGCCTATTGAGCCACGGCGCCGGCCTGTCCTTGATGATTTATTTGATTAATGTTTTATAGTTTCATTGTAGAGATCTTCCACTTTGATTAAATTTATTCCTAAATATTTTATTGTATGACTATTGTGAATGGGATTTCTTTGATTTTTCTTTTGATGAGTTCATCATTATGTAAAATATGTTTACAAGCTATTGTTTCTCATATCTTTAGTTTGCAACCTGCAACTTTAGTAAATTGGTTTATCAGTTCTAACAGATTTTCAGTGGTGTGTTTAGGTTTTTCTATGTACGACATCATATCATCTATAAACAAGGAGGTTTTGACTTCCTCCTTTCCAATTTTGATGACCTTTATTTCTTTCTTCTCCTTAATTGCCCTTGCTAACACTTCAAATACTACATTTAAAAAGAACAAATTTGATCCACACAATTTTTTTTAAAAAAGATTTATATATGTATTTGAAAGGCAGAGGTACAGAGAGAACAAGAGACAGAAATCTTCCATTCACTGGTTCACTCCACAAATGGCCCCATTTGCCGGGGCTGGGCCAGGCTGAAACCAGGAGCCAGGAACTTCATCTCCGTCTCCCCCATGGGTGCAGGGGCCCAAGCACTTGAACTGTCTTCTGCTGCTTTCTCAGGCCATTATCAGGGAGCTGGATTGGAAATGGAGCAGCAGGGACTGGAACCGGAGCCCAAATGGGATGCTGGCACTGCAGGCAGCAGTTTAACCTGCTGTACTACAGCAGTGGTCCCAGATCCAAACAATTTTTAAGGTTTGTTGCATTCCCTGAGCCATAGGTTTGTTCTGTGCTTCTCTGTTTCCCTCAGCCCTTACATCTGGCCTTTCAGAGTCAGTGTACCTCTAAAACGCCTTGAATTTCTTCATTTCTTCTTCAACTTCCATCTTCATCTCTCACTTAAATGATTTCAGAAATGGTTTCCTTATATATTCTTGCCTTGTTACTATTCATTTTATACGGAGAAGTCAGAGCTCTTTTAATAACGAAAATGAATCCATATCATTCCACTTCTTAAACCCTCCAACACATCCCTACTTTTGTAGTGTGCAATATAAATTTACTGGGACCTAACAGGCCCTGTAGGATCTGGCCCAGACCACAAATCTCTTAGTAGGCCCTCTTACCATATCCCATTCCAGGCATGTAGGCCTTTCTGTGTTCATTGAACAGGCCTAGCTCTTTCCACTCAGAGCCTCTACAGCAACTGCTGCCTTCCTCAGATCCTTGCAGAGCTGGCCCTTCTTGGCGTTGAGAGCTCATATCTATATCACCACCTTAGACATGCCTTCCATGGATATCTCCTAAATTTGTCTCTTGCACCCTCCCCTAGAAACTTTTCTTAAAAAATTGTTTTCATTATGTTTGAAAAGTGGAGAGACAGACATATTTCTTCTATATGCCAGTTTACCAATTTTTATATGCCAGCCCAAATGCCCACAAGAGCTATACCTGGGCCAAGCTGAAACCAGGAACCTGGAACTCAATTTTCTTCACCCATGTGGATAGTAGGAACCAAAATATTTGAGGCATCATCTGTAACCTTTCAGGGCATATATTAGCTGGAATCTGGACTCAGAAGTAGAGCCAGAACTTGAACCAGGACTCTGATGTGGGTTGCATGCACCCCAAACAGTGGATTAACTGCTGTGATCCCTTAGAAACGTTTATTACCTCCACCTTATTATAGACAGGGAAATTAGTTTTTTAAAAGGATACTTATTTTCAAAGGCTAAGTGCAAGTTTCTGGTGCCTTCTCTCCCATGCCCCTCATGATCTGAACAAAGCTGAAACTGTCTTGATAGTCTGTCACCAATAAAGCAAGGGAGCTGGAAAATAATAGCTGACTTTTGGGAGAAAACATATTGAAGATATGCTGGGGAGTCTCTCATTGCCGTATTGGAGTGCTTGATCTATCTCCCCTGGCATCTGCCTGTGGTGCTCTCAAATGGTGGAAGGGGTGAGGGGGTCTCCTGGGCCTCTTTTGTTCAGGCACTAATCCCATTCATGAGGTATTGTCTTCATCACCTAATCACGTTCCTAAGTCCCCACCTCCTACCACCATTACCTTGGGATGGAATTGCACCATTGACCTTTGGAGGGACACATACATTCAGACCATGGCACTCTGCTTCCATGGCAGGTGGTTCCTGATGTAGTCAGCATTTCAAGGGCTGGGGCCAAAAACTGGGCAACGATGCTATAGCAGAACCAGTTGAGCAATGACCACAGTTAGTGATGGGATCAGGATGGGAGCATTGGTGCAGGGCAAGCAAGTCCATCCACAAAAAGGAGTGCACATATGGGATTTTAATGTGGCCACCTGAAACACAAAGTTACAATGAGTTTTCTGCTAAAAATAGTATATATCTATATGGAAAAAGAAGTTCTGTAGTTCATCTAACATTTTAAGTAATTTAAAATAAGTATAGATTTATGAGCTACCATTATTTCTTTCACTAGCTATGTTTTATGACTTCTCATAATTACTGGAAAGGGGTTTTATAAACATAGAAGTTTATATTTCAGATAGGCAAAAATTAGCTTATGGTAAAATAATTTGACAGCGAGAATGTCCTTGACTTTCAGAAACACAGGTGAATCTGTCACCTTTGATAGAGAACAGAGTCTGGTCAAATTTGTCTTAGCTGAGTACTCAACCAAGCAAAGCTCTTTGCCTAGTTTGCTATCTTGCAACTTTTCTTAAGTCGGCACTGACTTGCTGTTGCAGTATTACATGTGACTAAATAAAATGATTTGAGGTCCAATTAATTCATTTCATGGCTTTCTCTTCACTAAAATTGTCTCCTGTCTTAAACAGAAACACAGTTTTATATTTGCCTTTCTCATAATATCTGACAAAGGAAATGATGTAGCTTTGACAAGTATCTTTGAGGACTTTGCTTTGCCTGAGCACCTGCTGAGCCTTTTTGGCAGTTGTAGTACTGGGTTGCAAACAGCTGCTTGAGGTATGCTTATTGAAAAAGTGATTGAATGTAAGGTACTAAAGCCTAGTGAATAACACCGGGATTTTGGAATGAGACAGACCTGGGTGCAAATCACAGCTCTGTCAGGGATTTGTTCGCAGCCTGTAATCCTAAACTGTAAAAATAGGACAATAAGGCTGTTGAAGGATTTAAAAGAAAAATCTGTAAAGCACTTAGCACTGTGCCTGACACACGGTGATTTTAAAAGATAAATCTATGAGAATAATGGAATAATCTAAGTTCTAAATTAAAATGTCAGAGGTTGTAGTGAAAAGAATCAATTTTATAAACATAAACTTGACATAGCCTATTATCTAATCATTTATGATGTACCAACGTTGAATTCTTTTAAATAAATATTCTTTTGTTGTTGATAATTTGTTGTTTAAAACTATTCAGGAGTTAGAACAGAGTTTAATTAGTTTTTTTTATGTGCTGAGAATAAAAGATTAAACAGGGATAATGTAACTTTACCTTCAGTTTGGAAATGACATGAAGAGGACATATGATGAGGACATTTTCAGCTAATGACAGTCTTGCTTTGCCGTGTTGCCGTCCCCACAGCCCTGGCTCTGGGAGTCTTTTATAATTGAGAATCATTTTTCCTGATATTATTTTATCCATAGAATATCTTAACCCCCTTAAATATAAAAATGAAGCTATCATTTTTTCCACGCAAGTTCTGAGACTCAGGCTGTACCTTGTCATTTAAAAATTGGACATTCTTGGTTACTTAACCTCTACAGATCTAATTTCAACAAATATTTGAAGTTTGCACTTAAAAAATAATTTATTAAACTAGGTCCTCTGGGCATTATCAAATATGAGAGGACACCAGACCAGCCCTCAAGGAGCTTAGAATCAAGTCAGAAGGCCAAGTACAGGAATGTTTGTCAAATGTGGCAGAGGAATGTGGATTGCGATGAAAGCAGCACAAATCCTGTTCTGAGCTGTGTGGAGGAAGGGGAGGGTTTGTGTGGTGACCAGAGGGCAGGAAAGGAAGCATGTTACAGAGAACACCTGAACTAAACCTCTGAATGAGCTGCAGCATTTCAACTGCCTCTTTGCAATTCATCTGGAGGCGGCAACGTGAGCAAGCATGAGCCATGCTCCCTCCGTGGTTAAACGTCTTAAGTCTGGTTGTCATATAAGGTATACTCACAGGAACTGATAAGATTAGATTGGGTGACACTGTTGAATTCCAGAGAAAGGATTTACTTCAACATGAAATAGATCTCATGTTCCTCATGTGAAAAAGAAAACAAGGACGCTTGTTCTGTTTTGATTATTTCAACATTTGTTAAAGAAAATAGTAATCCCATAATTTCATAAATAATTATGTAGTCGCAAGGTCTCTCCAGCACCATGATTCCAAGACAATAAGTTTATTTAGACTGACAAAAAATGGATGTCTTTTTCTACTGAAATTTTTTGACCCCAACACGTTTACATGCAAACATAACTTCTTCGCATTTGGATTCTTAGGATTCTGTATAATGTTGAATTGCACTTTGCATTTCCATTTCATATTATTACATAAGTATGCATGTCTTCTTTTTCTTGCCAAATGTTAAACTCCAGGAAGTGGGGCCCACATTCAACCTCTCTTTGCATACTCTTGGAGTTCTCCCCTTAGGAGGAATTCGAAAGTATGTGTTGAATGAATTCACTGCTTAATATCTGCTTCCTAGTGAGATTACCAGACTCAGTTTACATGGTTTAAGTCACATATTAATGTTTACCTGGAAAATTCTTGTTGGAAATGATTAAAACCACTACTTGAAAAATCAATTTCTTGACTCTTGTTTTATTAATTTTCTGGAGATAAAACATCACTTTCTCATGTCTGTTGTACTTTTATAACAACTCTAATACATGTTCCTGTAGAAACTTCATAAGTTACAGATAAGCAGAGGAAAGCAATCAAAATCCTAACATAGAAATAACCACAGTTACTGTATTAGAGGAGTTCGTGATGCAGGATTCATGCATTTTGGTTTTTTTTACTTTTAATACTCATGGCTAATTTGCCCTTTAGAAAGGCTACACTATTTATACTTACTCTAGAGGTGCTGAGAACGCTCTTCACTTATGCCAACACCATGCATAATCACAAAGATTAATCCTTGCAAAACGGGCAAGAAAAATTGGTTCCTTTATAAACATGCATTTTTGCATACTAATTAAAGAGAATATTTCTCACGAATTTATTGCCCTTTTATATTTCCTTTGTGAAATTGCCCCTCTATTTTTGACTCTCTCATGATTTTTAAGAACTAGATATACATTAATAAACATTTCCCCAGTCAGGCATTTGTCTTTTCCCATATTTCCTTTCAGAGTCACTGATCCCTAGGAAGAGGGACTAATAAACTAAGTGAAAGGCGTATCTACGATCACTTCTCCTCTCATTTCTAAACTGAGTGAATGTCATGAGCTAGAATTTCTTCCAGGAATGGAAGCAAATATGAAAACAACCAGTGGAATGTTATTTTCTCTAGGAGGAGAAGTATTTTCTGACACATGGTAAAAATGGCATTTAAGTTTAAAAGATGCCCTTACTTACAGGACTACTTTCCTTTTACCCTTAAGAATATCATTCATAGTAGTGATCTCAAAAGGAATAGAATGGGCAGTGCATGCTAGCAATGACAAGTCAGATTTGGTATTTACAGTCAACAGTAACATCTGTTCATCCACTGTTGATGCCTTGAAGTATTTCCATGGGATATGTATGGGAGGCATATATGGCTGTGCCCACAAATTCAATAAAGAATGAACACTTTTATGGCTTGGTAACTACGAAGTTGGCTGGGGGCAATGATGAAATTCTTTCTTCTTGGAAAATGGAAACTATGAAGGGGAAGAAATGTGGAAAAATAATTACGAAAGACAAAAAGAAAACCAACATAGCTGGGAGTACAGAAGTACAGGGGGAACAAAGGAAACAAGAAATACACATTAAACAGCAGAGCTTGAGAAGTGAGGCTGAGAAGAAACACATTCTTTGAATTTATTATACCCGAGTTATCAAAATATGGTGCAGTGTTCATTTTAAATGACTCAGTTTCTGTAAGTGGAGCAATACAAATATGGAACAGGCTTTTTTTTTTTAAACACTTTAAATGAATTTATTCCTCCTATGACATAAAAATAGTTAACTCTGCCTTCCATGGAGCATAAATGTTGAAAGCATTTTTTTTTCAATTTCTTATATTCTTTTTCAGTACACAGAGCACACAGCTAAACTGGGAGCCAGCAGCACTGCAAGCTGTTTGTTGGAATTTAGAGTCCTGTCAGATTTCCCCATGATTTTCATGTTTGTTCACCAGTAAGTTTCAGAAGCAGGAGGAAAGCTGATCATTTATAATTGTAGTTGGCTTAGATAAATAAAAGGTGTTTGGGCAAAAGCTCTTTCTACTTGAAGTCAGCTTAACATTCAATGAAAAAATTGGCTAAAGGACCAAAATCTAGGGATACAATAGTTTGTAATCATGAAACCAGCCTAGATGCAAAGAAAAAAAATAAGGAAATCTGTTTATTTTGGAATGCGGGTGAATCTAGGAACATAGCAAGCAACAGATAATAATAATTTTGTATCATTTATTCATTTCTTGCTCTTTTCCAAGATCTTGTTTGGCTCAATGCCATATTTAGAGAAATGAGCATTTTGAGACAGAAACAAAAATATAAGTGTTTGGCTCTTTCATAAATACCTGTATCTAAAGTTATTAAAGTACTCATAAAATAATGCTAATATGAAACTGATCAACTTTTATTAAAACACAAAAGCAACATTGTGGCTTTCCTTTTAGGTAAATTCTAAAGCTTTATTTTAAATAGTATCAATTAAATGCTAATAAGATAAACTTAGTCTATCAGAAATCAAGCCTGGATGGTGTCAATTCAGTTCTAAAGGTATTTAAAGTATAGTGGCCTAGGGAAATAAATCAAAAAGGGATAAAATTCTTTCAAAAAATTGAGAATGATCACCAAAAGTCTAATGAAAGTTTGTGAAGCGTGGTTTTCAAATGGCCACTTAAGCAGGCTGACTCATGCATGGCATGTTCTCCCTCCTTGGCCTCTGTCCACAGTTCACCAGAAATTTGTGATGAAAACTGAAGGAAACACACCACGTGGCTTCAAATCCTGATATACCAACATGGTTTGCATCGCTGTGGAGGCCAAGACTCCAACACTGCACCACTGTGATTAGGAAGAAAATGGGTTTAAAAACCACGAGTTGATACATCAGTACTTTTACCCCCAATGACATGGAACTGAACTAGCTTGATAAATTATTCTTCTCATTTTTAGTTTTGTCAGCCTGATTTCACCTACTCCCTCATCTATGAGTCCTGATTTGTGAAGCTTATTTCTATGGTCCTAGGTAACATTTAAGTGTAATGGTTTTCAACAATACAATTTATTCTATTCCCCCAAGTGGAGCAAAAACAAATAATGAAAGTATTGAACCAATTTATCTGTTTCCTAACACCTGGCATACTTTTCTGACTTCTACACTGGCTTTTTCACATGTTATGTATATACACATGCATCTCATCCACACATAAATATGCCTACAAATACGCATATACCTGCTATCTATGTATCCATATACCTGCATATGTAATATTCTGTCTACACACACACATACACACACACCCTACACCTACACAGATCTGCAGAGAAAAACGTCAGCCTTACGTATCCGAAACGATCCCAAAGAGTTCAAAAGCCAAGATCTGTAGCACCAATCCACGGAGAGGTAGGATATTTAAAATTACAAAACACTTTTGTGGACTCTGAGACAAACTAAGCCACAAAAAACCTGCACACACAAGCATAGCTGGAGGACACACACTGCCGACAGAAAAGTGAAAAATGAAACCTAGCTGATACCTTTTTTTAGCTCAGCTGTTGAAAAGCCAATTATCTACCTGTGAAGGGTGAATAACACGCCACACACACGACTTTGGCAACACTTGTTTCTAATCAGGAGTGGGAAGCCCTACGCATCTGCATCTGGGCAGCATCGTCTCCGTGAAACAGGGAAGAAAACCTCAACCTGCAAGGCATTATTCCCAGCTGGAAGGCGAGACCTTGTTGTCCATCAGAAAAACCTGTGCACGAGTTGGCGGCGTGCTGAAATGCGGAGTCTCGTCCTGGCGGAGTGGGAGGGCCACACTGGGAGAGACTAATAAGGGCAGAGATGCGTCCCCCGTCCCCACTCGGGCCACTCCTCGGCGGTGCGGCGGCCCTGCCAGGACTCCACGGCGCCTCCGAAGGGCTCTCCCACCAATTCAAGGTAAGCTGCGCAGCTTGGCCACCGGCCCTTTCACTCGCTCGCCCGCCCGCACACATGCCCGGTCTGGGTCATCTGCTCGCGAGTCTGCTCACTTGGCGTGCATCTGCTTTTCAAGAACATATTTCAAAAAAGAAAAAAACAAAACCGTGCCACACATGTCCGTTGGTTTCGGCGGGTTGGATAACGCACACCTGCAATTCCGCATGCCCGTAGGTAGCTCAGAGATGGGGCCAGAAAACGACTGGCAGACGCGGCCGCTTTTCCAGGCTACCTACACTGGACTTCGCGTTCGCATGCTCGCATAATGCAGGCTTTCTGCGTTACACTTCCGTCCCAGGTGGGTTCTCGGGCTATGTGCACTGGTAGGGCACAACTAAGGAGCAATGCTGACGCAGGTGAAACCCGACATCAAATACCTAAGAAGAAAATACCCGTGGGGTTAAATGCACAAATCAAGTAAGCTCAAGATCAATTCACGCCGTTAGGGCTTTTGGGGGGTGGTGGGGGAAGGAGGGTGGGGAGCCTGTCCTAGAGATGTTGCCCAGTTTTGGGGCAGTAAACGGGGATCAGCGAGGTTCCTGTGCCCAGCTCCCCGGCCAGGGGCTACCTATTCCGACCTGCGAGCGTTTTCTCCCAATGGCAGCGCCAGAGGGGGCGGCGCGGGCGCGGATCCCGGGGCTCCGGCCACCCCAGCCCAGTCGAGCCCCGAGCGTGCCACCCTGCTTCCTAATTACCCTGCAGTATGCGCAGCGCGGCCCGACAGAGCGCCGCCGCCGTCCCGGCCGTCCTCGCCGTCTCCGCGGGAACGTCCCGCGCCGGGCGCTCGCAGGACGCGGCCCCCTCCTCGGCCGCGGGAACCCGGCCGCCCCCGCCGTCAGCACGCCGGCGCCGCCGCTGCCACAGCGGCCGTGGGAAGCAGGCGGCGCGCGCAGCCGGCTCGGGCGCTGCGGGGTCCCGACGAAGTTTGTTGGCCCTGAACCAAGCTCGCTGTCGGGCACGCCTGCTCTGATGGACCTGCCCGGTGCAGGCTAACTGAGCGGGGGCGACGCCTGGGCGGGTGAGCTGGTGGACAGGCCAGGTTAAACACGAGCCTCCCGGCTGATGAGAAGGTGGGGAGAGGAAGAAGGACCCCGGGAGGCATCGCCAGTCTCAGGGAAAGACGCACTTGGGCGTAGAATGCTGAAAATGCATATAGCAGGAAATAAACTGTGCTGCCTCCCCCAACACCACCTCCCAACAAGGCTTCCGACTGTTTTCTGCTTGGAGAAGTCTGAGGAGGAACAAGATGGAGTGATCAGGGCGCTCCAGAGGATTTTACACCTGCTTAACTTGGGAGGGGAGGATTCCTACCTTCCACCTCCGCCATCATCGTCTCTCTTGCCCAAATCGAGCACTATCGTGGTTCTTAGAGAAGGAGAGACGCCTTAATCACATATGTGGTCTTTCAGGGTCTCCTTGCTGTGGGTGGGGTGAAAGCAGGAGGACCCTGTCGAAGCTGAGAGATCTTTGATGGGTCCCTGTGAAGGAGTGGCTGAGAAGTTTAGGCATACAAGTGGTTAAAGCATACACAAATGTCTCCTCTGAAGGGGACATGGGGTCCTTTGGGTAGGAATAACTTTTCAGAGTGGAAAAGATGACAGCGAGTAGAAAATTCTCTCCCTAGGGATCGCAAAGGAAAGTACTTGGCCTGTATTCCATGCTAATCTCTTAAAATGGTAAGGCATCTAAGTGGGGCTTCCTGGGAGAGAAAGGGGAAGGTGTGGCAGTAGAGCAGAGCGAGCCTGAACTTGCATAGACAGCTCAGAGAAAGAGCAAAAAGAAAGCAAGCGACATATGCAAATGACCTACGATTATTACTGCAATGGGGACACTTTGCCTGGCTTTGAATCCTTGCCACCCAGAAAACTATCCAAAGCAGATGGGGGCCGATGATATATTCTCAGAAGTGGAGAATTTCCTTTTTTTTTTTTTTTGTTTTTTTGTTTTTTTGTTTTTTGGTCCTCCAGTTTCTCCTGATGCAATTTTATTTTATTTTCTCCAGTGGATGCATGAGAAGTGCCCAGTGGGTGCAGAGAATGGGCTGTTCTAGAGGAAAATGACATGGAGATAGCAATCATGGTAGTGTGGCTAAATGGCATCGTTAGGTGCAAATTCTAGTGAAGAATGGAAAATAAGCAGGAAGATGAAGAAATGGGGCAATACAGATGACTATATATATAACCCTGAAAGGCAGCTGGGAAAAGATGAAATGAGTGGTGTCAGAGTTGTGATATCTGAGGCCACATTGAACACATTAATTGTAAACGGGCAGAGAATAACTGAGGTTTAACAGAAGAGAGCAGGGAGAACATTCCAGCAGGAAGGAATGGCGTGGATGAAGCCTGAGAGGTGGGAGTGAGCAGTCCTATGCCTACTAATAGAGTCCAGGCTGGAGTGAAACCTGAAGCAGGACCTGCCAGCAAGAGACTGGAAGGGAGAAGCTAAGAGGCAGCAGACTCCTCTGGGTGCTTTGTTTGTAGGCCAATAATAACAGGTGAGGAAGTTGCATGTTCAATTTAAAAGTTGGGAAATGCAGCAGTTAACCAATAGACCTGACTTATCTATGCATGGATGTGAAGAGCAGAGCTGCTGACCCTTCTTTTTGAGAGAAAGAAAATTCTGATTTGTAAAATGACTAGATAACAGAAGCCTTCAAACAGTAGGAAAACTTGATGAATTAGAATAGTTTTTTGTCATTGTAGTCAGAAACAATGCAGGCTGGATGTGGTGGTTTAAGTTGAGAGTCCTCAGAGAAGTGAGTCAATAAAACAAGATTTGGAGAATTAAGGTAGTTAGTGATGCATGCTTAGAAGGAACTTGAGGTTTAGACTCTATGGGACGTAAGCACTAGTTCAACAGGAGAAGTAATATAGAACTTTGAATAAATGTGATAGTTTAAGAGTAGTACAAACACTAGGAATTGGAGTATGTTTTCTAAGGAAGCAGAGAATTAAGTTTAACAGTATTTTTGTCTCAGTGATGTTCAATGAGTTTTCTTTATGATTCCTTAATTCAAAATATACTTCTATAAATGTTCCTTATATATAATTACTTAACAGTTCTCAAACTTTGATTTAATTTCAGTCCAAATATATTGCCTTAGACCATAGTCAACCTATGCACCTACTACATGCCCTGTTTAAAGAAGATGTGTGAATAAAATAGTCTATATGGAACATCTTAGAGAAAAAAGGAGGCAGATTGCAAATCAATTATTACAGTGCAGTACAGGTTTAGTATCTGTTATCTGAGATGCTTGGGACCAGAAGTATTTGGGATTTGGGATGTTTTCAGATTTTAGAATATTTTCACATACCTGTTAGTTACCCTGGGGATGGGGCCCAAGTCTAAACATGATGTTGGGATGATACGTTACATTTTCAGCTACTATTTTTAATGCCCCTGTGTTTTGACTACAACATCTCACATGAAGTCAGGTATCAAACTTTCCATTTGTGGTGCCATGTTGGAGCATTTTGGATTTCAGACACTTCAATTTAGTAATATTCAACCTCTATAGGCTGACCTGAAGCAAAGTTCGTACCACATTCAGGTGGATCAAAAGGCAGTGATTAATGAACACTGCCTGGCATGGTTCTATGGGACTTCACAGAGGATGTGACATTCACACTGCATGGTGAAGTTAGGATAAGTGCTCTTCAAATGGAGAAAGGATTTTGGGACCTTTCAGCCATCAAAAACGCATTCACAGAAGTCTGACACATTGTGAGAACTGTGAACACTTTGATGGAGCAGTGTTTTGGGAGGAGGTAACAAGACATGAGGCTGAGAAAGATGAGTTTGATAGACCCAGGGATTTGATAAACCTTGATAGGTATCTGATATGGGAAGGGGATGAATAAAGAACTGAAGATGATTTTGAAATGTCTAACTTGGGTTCCTAAATTAATGGTGATGCATATAATTAAAATCTGAAGGTCAGTTGGTTTCTGTTGAATACAATAAGGCAAGGAACTTTCCCCGAGTTGCCCAAAAAAAAAAAAAACTGTAAACTTATTTCAATTTCATCACTCCAGTCAATGATACAATTGTGAAATTGTATTCTACATAGTTCCAAATAGGGATATTTGTTTATTTACTTGGGTTTTTAACTCTAAAGGTTTAGCTTTTGATCTTTTTTTTCTCCCTAATAGTTTATAGACTCTACTATAGCTTCACTAAAGATAGATTCTCAAGATTGGTAAAAGAACAGATGTATGACACACCTGTTGTTTTTGCTCATTTACATGATGTGTCATTTAATAACAGTATGGCCAGATTTTCCTCGTGGCATTATGTATAGGCATATTGGAGGGTAGTCAAGAAGGTGCGCGTTAAAGATGGACTCCTACCGAGTCACATAGCGTTTCTATTTTTGACAAATGTTTTGTAATTTAACAAGTCAGACCTAGCTTTTTGAAAGTAGAAGTGTTGCATTGTGCTCATTTAAAAATCTTAAAATAGTATTTCATTTCTATTTTCTTACACTTGTTCTTTTATGTTATTTTCTGTTTTGATGTTGTCTTTACCCTTTACCTAAAACTGTTTCCAAGATACTTAACCTGATAAAACTGTACATGACATAACAGTAAAATTATTTGAGCTCCAATGGCAGATTTGATTTGTTTTTACTCAAAAGGTTGCTCCGAGAGGGCCCTAGCCATTTTAGCAATCCCACCATTCCATCATTCTGTCTACATATTTTCCTTTCTTTTACTTCCTAGAATCTGTCTCTGAAAGGTTATATATGTGTTTACCTTTGATCTCCCTGACCAGAGTGATGCAGGGACTACTGCTTGACTCACTGCTATTTACTCTGTCACTGGTTCATAGTAGAGACTTCATCCTACTAATGGGATGAAATATTAATGTTTTATAATATTTCTATGTATTCTGTATACAAATTTAGAGTAAGAATGTGTTTAAAAATCTGTGCCTTAATTAAACTATTATTAGTTTTGATAGTTTTGCCTTATAAATTTCAAGGATGGTGTTAGGAAATTTAAAGGAAAATGACTTCTTTTTTCCTTGTTTTTCCCAACCACTAACCAAAACTATTTTGGTTGACAAATGATGATAATAATGGATTAGGAGTAAGGGACAGGGTCAGTCCCTCATACATCAATTATCTGGTTTTTTGTTGTGGCAATGAGAAATCTGTTATAGACAGGACTATCTGGATGCTTTCAGAGGGTGCTCAAGTCCCGTGATTGTCAACTCAAGACTGGCAATGCTGGGAACACACACAATTATTAATTTAGCACTTTGTAGAATGGGGAAGGTACTACCTGGGACTTGAACAGGATCTTGATAGGGAATAGCTGAAAAATTAAGAAGAGGTGTATAGGAATGGGATAGATGTATGCCGTATCCTGATAGCAAATTCCGTGGTATAACAAAAGCTCTTTAGCCAAGTAGACCTGGACTTAATTCCCAGGCTGTCTCTCTTAGAAATAATGTTTCCTGTCTTTAATTTTAGGCCCCCATCAGAATAGGGACCACATATTGTGGTCTGGGTGAGAGGATCCCTTCTCTGAACCCCACACTTTGAAGACCTTGGTCTGGCCTTGCTCTGGTTGTGCATCTGCCCTCAAGTTTAGAAATCCACCTGCTCACCTAAAGTCTAAGATTCTAGACCAGGTTCTGGTTACCTAAGATCTTGAAATTTTCTGTTAAGAATGTGAAGGACCTTGCGGGGTTTCAGACTTTTTCCCTTGGGTCCCTGTTCCTAGGGGCAGACTAAGAGGTGGCTGTTTCCAGGTGCTGTGGACAGAGTGTAAACTTAGTGGCAGGTTCACATTTGTGTGAGTGAGACTCTTCATTCTGCAGATGGATCCAGAAACAGAAAAAGATGAAGGATGATGTCTGGTTCAGATCAGAAGGCAGCACATCGCAGAAAGCATGATCTGTTTAATTCTAAACTTGTCTTGGCCTTTCAGGTCTTTGGGAAGCTATGTGCTAAGGTAAAACATGTCTGTATCAGTATTATTGGCTTTATTTTTGATTTTCAAATATTTTGACACATGGTATTTAAATCTCTATCCTCGTACTACGTTAATGCCTGTCCTTCAAGTTATGAATATTAAAATCCACATGTAAAAAATTCCTTCAGAAATGTGACCCATATTCTCTATATCCTGCTTAAAATGTATCATGAGCCATCTTTAGAAAAAAAAAGATTGAGAGCATTAAGAAACTTTGGAATTCATATTTTACTCTGAGGGTCTTCATTAGTTACTTTAACTATTGAAGTTCTATGTTGAATCTTATGTGGAAAGAGCAACAAGTAATTGTCATAACACTGACTTGGATTCATTTGTAAAATTACCTTGATAAGCAGCTAGTTAGGACCTAAGGAGGCAGAATAGAAACCTACCCAGTTTTGATGAGGAAGGAGACTGCATAAAGCCCAGGATTGAGAAATCCAAAAAGGGCTCCAGGGGACTGTCCAGGGCAGCTAGAAGCAGCCTGAGAACAGTAAGTATTTGGGAATGATGAGAAAGATTGGGAAAAGTGGAAGTTTAAAGAAGTACCAAGGTCAGCCGGCGCCGTGGCTCAACAGGCTAATCCTCCGCCTTGTGGTGCCAGCATACTGGGTTCTAGTCCCGGTTGGGGCGCCGGATTCTGTCCCGGTTGCCCCTCTTCCAGGCCAGCTCTCTGCTGTGGCCCGGGAGTGCAGTGGAAGATGGCCCAAGTGCTTGGGCCCTGCACCCCATGGGAGACCAGGAGAAGCACCTGGCTCCTGCCATCGGATGAGCGTGGTGCACTGGCCGCAGTGCGCTGACCGCGGCAGCCATTGGAGGGTGAACCAACCGCAAAGGAAGACCTTTCTCTCTTTCTCTCTCACTGTCCACTCTACCTGTCAAAAATTAAATAAAAATAAAAATAAAAAAGTACCAAGGTCAAAGGAAGTTTCTTGCCTTTGACAGTTTTGTTGGCTCCAACCCTGTAAATGCCTCCAGCAGAGGTTCAAGTTCTAAAAACCATGTTTACACAAGGATTTATTTAGAAACTTTGATAAAAGGTTTAAAAAATGTTTAGCTGAATGGAGTACATATTTAATCAGTATCTAAACAACAGAAACCTCAATTAGTAAACACACTTTAGGAAACACAGAGGAAGAATGCTCATAAATAACCTTGGAAATATTATGAGACCTTGAAATACCTTTAAAATTATACATGTATTTCACTGTCTCCCAATCATTGTATTTCACTGACTTATTAACATTGAAAAACTTGACAAATATTTACTGAATCTCTGCTGTTCCAGAAGCTATGCTAGGTATCCACTATCCAGTGAAGGACAAGACACAGTTGCTGTACTCATAGATCTTAGAATTGTACAATAAATGTGTAAACAGCAAAATAAAGTCAGATATAGAATTATGGAGCAACAACACTTCTTGGTCAGATAAGGGCTCTCCCACACAGGAACACTGATGAAAGATGAAGGATGAACAGGACCCAAAATGTTTCAGAATGAGGAAATATTATACCCCAAAACCATGAGGTTGAAAAGACTGGGAACTTGAGAAGTACTACATCAGTGAAGAGAGTAGAAGATTGTTCAGCTGTGAAAGGCTCTTGGATTATATTTGAAGTACAATGGAAAACCATTAAAGTGTTAGGATCAGAGAAGTTATATGATCCAAATTTCATTTTAAATAAGGATCTCTAGTGCTATACAAAGGACAAATTTGATGAGTCCGTAATGGAGGGGAGAAACTAGTTAGGATGCTGTTGAGAGGTCAAGACCAGGGTAATTTGAGTAGGACAATGACAGAGGAATAGAAGTGGATGGATTCGAGATGTGTTTAGGGTAACATGACTGGTGGATGGTTTGGATGTAGGAAAAAGGGATAAAGAAGACAGAAGAATCAAAGTGATATTTGAGTTTCTGGTTTGACAAAAAGTAAAACTTTTGAAAAGTTTTACTTATTTTCATGTAATTTGAAAGATAGAGAGCAAGGCAGACAAATGGTGACTTCCTTATTCTAAAGAGAATCTATCAATGTAACTGAAACCCTGATATGAATTTATAGTAGACTCGATTAAACTTTGAAATATTATAAAGAAGTGATATAACATTTTTTTCATACTTAGACCTCTTAAGATAGCTATTCTAATAGTATTGTGATTGTCAAATGATGCGAGCCAGCCACACCTGTGGAATGGAACCTGAAGGAGGGAGTGGGAATGAAAAGAGGGACAAGGGCACAGAGAATGGAGCCAAGACAAAAGTCTGATCGAGGCTCGTTTATTCCAGCATCTCGGTTATATTTTATACATAACCAGCTGCAGCTCAAGGCAACACAGAAGTTAACAACATAGGCAAGCAACTTATCAGGCTTTCTACAACACAGTCATAACCTAGTTAATTCAAGCGGAGTGTCCTTGTTAGATCATTCTCCTAGAGCATGGGAATAGGTGACTTTTTTCCTCCCAGGAATTCCACAAGCCAAGACTGACCTTGACTTGTCTATGACCTGTTTTATGGGCTGCCTACAGTCAAATACACTGAGCTATTATAATTTTACTTGTAATTTACTTCCATGCTAGTTCACTATAAAAAAGTTGTTTTTCATTATGAGATTCTATTTAGCAAGTCTTATTGTAATACCCATAGACTAGAGGTATGCATTCAGAAAGACAGCTGTCAGAGGAAGCACACTGATAAGATGTCAATGGCGTACTCAGATGAAGTAGGTGTAATATACATCCATTTTTTTCTTTTTAAATAGAAGATTGCTTTTCACATGTGCTGTAATGACTCTTTATAGCATTGATGATTTAATTCTAATAACATACTTAAATTTATAGAAAATATCCTGAAATTAATTAAGCCAAAAGATGCAGAACTAATAGAAAACTGAACTGTGGGTAGTAAAATTAAATTTTAAAAATATGAATCATTACATGTGATACCAATAGCATAAGCAACAAAAAATAGATGCCTGTGATGATCCCATGCGGGCACCCATTCAGGTCCTAGCTGCTCTACTTCCAATGTTCTTACTAATGCAACTGGGAAAGCAGCAGAAGATGGCCTAACTGCTTGGGCCCCTGCCATTCTTGTGGGATTCCCAAATGGAGTTCCTGGTTCTTGGGCCAAGTCCATACCGTAGTGGCCATTTGAGAACTGAACCAGTGAATGGAGAATCTGTATTTCTGTCTGTCTCTCTCCCCCTCCCTTCCTGCACCTTTCCTCTTTCCTATCTCCCTCTCCCCTCCCTATTCCTGTCTGTCTGTCTGTCTGTCTCTCTCTCTAACTCTGCCTTTCGGATAACTAAAATGAGTCTTTAAAAACAGTATCAAAAGACACAAACAACAGAATGAAAACTAAACCTACAGAATGGAAGAGAATATTTGCAAATCAGAAATCTTATAAGGAGTTAATATCCAGAATATATAAAGAACTCCTGTAGTTCAACAACAACAAACTTGTTTGCATATATTAATACAAATAATTAGATAATCCAAATCAGTTATACAGATGGCCAATAAGCATGTGAAATGATGTCCAACATTGTTAATAATTAGGGACCTGTAAACCCAAACTGCCATGAGACACCATCTCCAATTCATTTAATAATTGTGTGGCAACTATTAAAAAGAAAGGAAATAACAAATGTTACTAGGGATACAGAAAAGTTGGAACTTTTGAACATTGTTGGAATCCGAAGTGATGCAGCTGCCATGGAAAACAGTATAGTAGTTCTTTAGAGTATATGAGTATACAGTAATTCTGTTTTTCATTTTCTATCAATTCTACTTCTGGATATATGTGCAAAGGATTTGAAAGAAAAAACTCAAATGATTATTTGTACAACCATGTTCATAACTGCATTGTTCACAATAGTAAAAGATGGGAGCAACCTAAATGTCCACCAGTGGATGAATTGATAAAATGTGGTCTATACATACAATGGAGTATTATTCAGCATTAAAAGGGAAGGGAATTCTGACACATGCCACAACATGCATAAATTTTTAGTTTATTAACTGAAGTCACAGAAGATTAAAAAATGGTTCCCCTTAGATGAGGTACCTACAGTATTCAGAAATCATAGATGCATCAAATACAATGATGGCTTCCAGGGGCTAGGGGAGAGGGGAAGCTATAGTTTCATGACTCTAGAATTTTAGGTTTGTAAGATGAAAGTGTTCTAGAGATGAATGATGGTGGTGATTGCACAAGAATGTGAGCACATTCATTCCACTGAACTGTAACTAAAAAATGGCTAAGAATATATATTATGTGTCATCTACCACAATTTAAAAAATATAAAATTGAGAGAATTTAAGTTCTAAGAGACTGTGTCAACCCTGATAACTAACTAGAAACTAATCCAAAAATATTCTTGGAATTCTTTCATACAGATTAAGGTATATAATAATATGTATATGTAATCATATACCCTATTATGTAATTATACATAAGGTAAAGATCTGTTTTATCTTTAAATTTTTCTGGAGACAATGAGAGGAACTACATGTAATTAAGCTTATTGGAACATTTTTCTCTGCTGCAGATTTGTGTCCACTTGTTCACATGGTTTCAAGGCACAATGAGGCGCACTGGCTCTTGGAAACTCTGGCTTTGGATGGCAATGTTCCTGCTTCCTGCTTCCACTTCCGTGTCAGTCAGGGACAAGCCAGGTATCTATGCCACCTCCTTTCCCAAACCCCAGATGTTATTTATAGCCTTTAGATCTTTTGTAAGAAAATATTAATACAAATCTTTTTAAGACTTCAGAAACCATAGATTATAAATATTAGTACAGAGTAAATAATTCACTTATACCACTACTCTTCACACTCATTAATTTTAAAATTACCTGATTTTTCTCATGTATTATATTAGTGTAACTACCCCTGTCCTTTCTGTCATTGATATTTACAAATATAAATGTGTGTATGTAAACTTATATATATATACATAATTTTCCTTCTAACTACTACATTCCAGTTAAAAGGAGGCTCATCACCAATTAGGATTAATGAGGACACATCTAATCTTAATAAGGGAAAAGTGAAAATAGCAATAAAGGGAATATATTTTAATTTTATGTCAGTTTTGTATCTCTTATGAGGCAAACACAAAGTTGACAGATTTTTAGAGCATGTTTTGAACTAAACATATTTACTTGCAGCTGCTAAATTAATCATCTAATACATCTTGCCAAATGGACTTACAGCAATTTGAAATATCTATTTCCATATTTGGTTTTTTAAATAGGTAATGTGCTCGATTTGGAGGATATTCTTGAACATTGAGTATGTGTAAATTATTGGCATTGGTATGTTCTCATTCCAATTTGAATGAAACACATTGGAGACACCATTTGCTAAGATAAAACTTCAACTCTCCTTCCATGAAAAAGATTATATATAGTATATTGTGATGATGATTATACATTATGTAGTCTAAGACTATGTCTTATTGTGCTTATTTGTTTGAAATCTTCTTTAATAATTTTTGCATATCATGGATAAACTCACTAGTTAAGTAGAGACTTTTGTAGTAGAGACTTTTGAGTTTGAAACATATAAAATAAAATCACTTATAAAGGTATAACCAATCTTGGTCTTCCATGGTGTATAAGACTTAATGGTCTTTACAGTGTTTGCTCATTTAGTAGGAGGTACGTTTCCTAGAATAATCCACAGGAAGGTTTAAACATTCTACTGGATAAATAGCTTCATGTGGCTGTCATACAGCTTTAGGGGCATACACTTTGAGAAATACATCTGCAGTGACTTATGAATTACATATCTGTGCTGAGCAAGAAAGAGGATTGTATTGTGATAATGTTGCCATTCTTGCACATTCATGACTACTCAGGAAACCTAGAAGGTAATGTGCTTTGCAATTTATTCAGACAAGATAGGTTTATTTTTTTTTTTCCTTCTTGGTTTAAGTAAAAAGGAGAATGAATCTTTGGTTGATTAGGACATAGGCACAAGCTGGGGTATAATAATTGCTCCTAATGAAAACAATGACCTGAAGTATCTACATAAAAGGTTCTCTGGTATTAGTTTGAGCAAGAATCACCTGCCATCTATTCTCAGCAATAACCACAATACAGGTCAAAGTAGAGTAGGATTCGGTAACTACATCTTTTTTTTTTTAAAAGACTTTATTCGAGAGGCAGAGGGAGAGAGAGAGAGAGAGGTCTTCCATCCAATGATTCACTCTCTAGATGGCCACAACGTCTAGAGCTGTGCTGATCCAAACCAGGAGCTTTCTCTGGGTCTCCCATGCAGGTGCAGGAGCCCAAGGACTTGAACCATTTTCCACTGCTTTCCTAGGCCACAGCAGAGAGCTGGATTGGAAGTGGAGCAGCTGGGACTCAAACAGGCATACATATGGGATACTGGCACTGCAGGCGGCAGCTTTACCTGCTACACCACAGCACCAGCCCCAGTAATTACATCTTTTTTTTTTTTTTTTAAAGATTTATTTTATTTGAAAGTCAGGGTTACTCAGAGGAGAGGCAGGGCGGTGGGGGGGTCTTCCATCCAATTGTTCACTTCCCAATTGGCCACAACGGCCAGAGTTGTGCTGATCTGAAGCCAGGAGCCAGGAGCTTCTTCCCAGTCTCCCATGTGGGTATAGGGGCCCAAGGACTTGGGCCATCTTCTACTGCTATCCCAGGCCATAGCAGAGAGCTAGATGGGAAGTGGAGTAGCCAGGACTAGAACCGGTGCCCATCTGGGATGCTGGTGCTTCAGGCCAGGGTGTTAACCCGCTGTGCCACAGTGCCAGCCCCTCCAGTAATTACATCTTTAATAAGGTCCCCAGGTGAATAGAATGCAGGATGTCTGGGGAAAACACTTGGAGAAATACTCACCTTTGGGATAATTAACGTTTCATTTTCTACCCTCTTCCTCTGTAGATTATCTGGCATGTTATGTCACAAAGTTCCTTTTCTCTTTTATTTTTGCCTTCAGTAACTCTTTAAAAAATTATGGTTTAAGAACACAGTGTGAGATCTACCCTATTAAATATTTTCAGTATGCAACACACTTGTGTTAACTGTCAACACAGTGTTGTTGAGTAGCATTTAATCATCTTGCATAACTGAGATTTCCACATTTTAGGATTCTCTAAATATTTTGCTTTTGTATCTTTAGTATCTTAATTCTTTAATTAGTTTGTATATCTGTCTACCAAAATTCATATATTCTATTCCAATTTATTTAACCAAATCTTTTTAAAAGATTTTCCTAAGAGCAAGACTTCGAAATTAATCTGAACTCTCACAAGATTGCTGTATCACAAAGCATTAAAGAAAATCGTAAAGAAGGAAACTTAAGAGTTGATTTTTATTATGTCATTTAGAAGAAGGTACTCACGAAACCACATGTGAACATGAATGGAAATTGCTTAACGTCACGTGTCGCTTGCATTAATTGGAAACGTCAGCAAAGCACTAACCGAGGGATTACTGGAGTATGTGATATGCGGGGCATAGCCTGGCAGGGTGCTCTTCTAGTGTCTTGTGTGTCTGATTCACAGCACCAGCTTCCCTTTTTAGTGTCCTCATGTGCAGACCTGCGTGTGTGGTCACTAACCATTTACCGGAGGGAAATGATTGCATCTAAAAATAAAATACAACAAATCTGAAGCAGAGGCTAGAGTTGCAGCTCTCAGGACTGTGAAGTTGTCAACAGTTTACTGTTAAATCTAAATATATGAAGGATGAGTTAAGTCTTCTAATCATTTTACTTCAACTCTATGGTTTGTTTAATGAGTACTTGGAATATCATCCCAGTTGGGACAGAATTCAAGAGTAATTTGGAGAGATTCAATAGCAACTTGAATTTCACAGTCTTGAAGGTATTTTGGACTTGTTATGTGAGATTTCCTGGTAAAGCAAGTTTGTGTATTTCCATGCTACAGATGAGCTTCAATCCCAATGTGACAGTTTCAGTGGAGTTGGTTGTCAAGAAATGAGAAAGAATTCTATTAAAATATATGCTACACTAGATAAACTCAATTTGCCTTAATCTGTTGCTTGGCACTTTTTCCTCTGTTATACAAGCCTATGTGTCAAATAATTAAAGTTTCTTCCACTTCTTAATCTGTTCTAAAGCAAAAGTTCTAAATTATAAAAAAAATTTTAAAAATCGGTTAAAAAAAAGGCTAAACAGATGAGAGAAGGCCATATAAATCACAAATTTCTTTTGTATGGTAAAGCCTCAGGTTAAGTATCTAGATGAAGTTAATTACACATTTAGGTTCAAAGTATTCAAAGAAACTCTCCTTAGTTTTCTGATAATTGCAAGGGAAAACTATTATGCTGAAATACAACTTCTTCTAGTTGGCAAACACCTCCTTTTTTTTTTTGTGGAGGTTTGTTTCTTTGGAAGAGTTACAAAGAGGGGGAGAGACAGCAAGTGAGAGCGAGCTTCCCATTCAATGGTTCACTCCCCAGGTGACTGCAATGGCCAGGGCTGGCCCACCCCAATGCCAGGAGCCAGGAACCCTATTTGGGTCTCCCACAGGGGTGGCAGGGGCCCCAGTACTTGGGCCATCTTTTAGTGCTTTTCCTAGACCATTATCAGGGAGCTGAATGGGAAGTGGAGTGGCCAGGACACAAACTGGCCCTCATATGTTATGCCAGCAACACAAGCAGCAAATTAATCTGCTACACCACAACACTGGCTCATAAACACCTCACTCTTAGAGTGTTGCCATATAGGGAATTTTATCTTTTTTTTTTCTTAGAATTTGTTCAAAATGATGCCATATTAAAAACCCTAGTATTGACAAATTAAGCCTCATAATGCTTATTTTGGTGGAGTAGTTTTGTACTAGAGATAAGCAGTAAAGGTGCCATGACCTTTGTGACCTCTCCATTAAGATAGCTGTGTTCCCATATTTTTTTTTCTTAAGACTTATTTTATTGATTTGAAAGGCAGAGTTGGAGAATATTTCATCCCTGCATCTTTGTTTCACTCTCCAAATAGCCTCAAGCAGCTGGGGCTGGGGCTGGGGCAGGCTGAAGTCAGGAGCCTGGAACTCCATGTGGGTGTCGGGGACCCAAGCATTGAAGCCTTCTTTGCTGGCCTTCCCAAATGCATTAGCAGGGAGCTGGATCGAAAGGGGAGCAGTCGGGACTCGAAGCGTTACCCATATGGGATGCAAGTGTTGCAGGTAAAGGCTTCACCTGCTGTGCTACGATGCCAGGGCCTCCCTGTCCCCCTCATTTTACTCTTGTTTAGTCACCATTCTGTATTGTCTCTGTTATATTCTGGTCTGGCACACTTTATCTATTTGTGTTAACCAATGTTTTTCTCCCAAGCTTAGCTACTCGATATTCCTTTACCAGAGGAATTGGCAAAGTCTGAAGTATAGAGAGGTGGGAGGGCAACTAGGATCAAGGAAATGAAGAGGCCTGTGTCCTCTCCATACTCTGAGAAGGTTGCTCTAGCCTTTTAAAAAATGCAAGACATCTGAAGGCTCTTGTTTTGATCCCTTTACAAAGTGAAAGCAAACTAGTTCCATATCTGTGGTACATCTTTCCTCTTTGTCTTCCTCAGCTCTAGTCTTCGGGAAAGTGCTGTGTCACCAGTTCTGTACCTGTAGGTAAAGAAAACGCTCTTCTCTAATGCATGTTAGTGAGGGTTGGTAAATAGGACCTCTATTTAACTGGGCAGGGTTGAATTGTGATTTTACAGGTAATAATAATCGTGTACTTTTTATATGTATACCTGAGGATAGGAAGAAATAGGAAAACCAAAAAAGAAAAAATGGACAGAAGGAATTTGCAGTTTCTCAGGGGATAGTCCCTGCCCCCTTTCTCTCCTTGCTTCACACTCTATATGATCACATCTGTTCCTGTGGCTTTAAATGTGATTCATATATCAATCACTCCCAAATTTCACACTCCAAGCCTCTTTTGAGTTCCATATCTCTATTTCTAGCTGCCTATTTGACAACTTTACTGTTTGAACTTTTTAATGGCACCTCAAACTTAGCATTTCCAACACTTCTACCACGGATTCATTTACACTGGCGAATCTCCCTTCATTTCTCTTGGGAGAGTCTTTACAGTAAACTAAACGTTCATTTAGCTAAGCAGTCCAACTCTTCCTCCTAACTGCAATCAAATGTTTAATCATGTCCTGCTTATTCTTGTGTCTCAATTCTTTTTCCTTTCTTCCATCTTTATTGTCATCATCAGTCTGAACTCTCATCACAGCTGGCCCAGTAGACTGAAGGCATGCAAGTGGGATTGCCAGACAAAATACAGGATGCCCAGTAAAATTTGAAGTTTAGATAAACAATGAGTAAATTTTTAGTATAAGCATGTGCCAAATATCACATGAAATAGGTATGATAAAATGTTATTTGACATTTAAATTTAATGAGGAGTGCTATATTGTTTGCTAAAGTCAGCAATCTTAGAGGGGTCAGGAAGGCTCTCTCATGTGGGACTGTTTAAGCAGAGACACAAAAGGTAGTGAGAGAGGGAGGCTTGCAGGCACCTGGAGAACAGTCGGCATGAAGGCCCTGAGGCGAGGGCATGTTCAACATATGGGAGGAATATTGACAAAGGCCAGGAGACCAGTCAAGTGCATGAAGGAGAAGCAAGGGGAATTTGCTTCTGAGCAGTGTGTCTGCTTTGTGTGTTGTCTGAGTCTGATTTCTAAGCCTTCAAGGTCAAAGACCTTGGACTGTGGTTAATTCACCAAAAACAAACACTGCTCTATGAATCCTTTTTTTTTTTTTTTTGGGGGGGAGGAGGGTCAACCCTTGCTCCATGGAAGTATTTCTAGATATCATGTGAATAAGGCAGGTGTCTGGAGCTGGTGTTGCAGTGTGAGTGATGCCACCATTTGTGAAGCTGAGTGCTGGTTTGAGTCCTGGCTTCCTCTTCTGATCCAGCTTCCTGCTGATGTGCCTGGAAGGCAGTGGAACGTTGCCCAAGTGCTTGGGCCCCTGCCATCCATGTGGGAGACTCAGATGGAGTTTCTGGTTCCTGGAATTAGTTTAGCTCCATGTTGGCTGTTACGGCCATTTAGGGGAAGAGCTTTCTCTTTCCTTCTCTCTGTGTTGCTCTGCCTTTAACTATATAGAATTTGAAAAAATAGGTTTCTGAATTTTTATCTTCTAGTGTATATCAGCAAGATTTAATTCACAGTTAATTGACTATTGTAAGACAATAGTGCCCCTTTATTCTTGGAAATGTGTTCCAAACCACCCAGTGGAAGTCCAAAACCACAGACAGTACCAAACCCTAAATGTACTATGTTTTGCCTATGATAAAGTTTAGCTTACCAATTGGGAACAGTAGAAGATTAACAAGAATAAATAAAACAGTTAAACTTTTGAGCAGTTCATTCCTTGTATTTTTTTTTTTAATATTTTCAGACCATGAGTGGCCTCAAGTAATAGAAACCATGGAAGGAAAAACGATAGATAAGGGGAGACTGTGATACTGTATTACTCACACGCTGTTATTTAGGTACAAGTGAGTAGAAATATAAATTGTCCCTTCACCAAATTCTATGGTTTCTTCCCTTCTAGTCAGAAAAAAATATATATAGTATAACATATATATATATATGTACTATAACTTAGTATGAAACCAACTTAATATGTCTCAACAAGTGGTAACACGTGTAACGGAACACATTCACATTTATTTTCCATGATACTTACAATGTTGCTTACCCCTCTTGTTTTTTATTATGTACAAGGAATTGCCTCACCTCTTATTTTTCCTAAGGCCGGAGGCTTCTGTGCTGCTAGTCTATATTTAATATGAGCATCAATAACATACACTAATCTATTAATATTACATCAGTTAAAAAGCAAAAAATTAAAAGAATAGGTTTGAATTAGTCTGGACTTCTTAGCTATTTGAGAGCAGAAAGGGAGAATTCAATGTGCTTTTGGTGATTAAGAAAAATGTAAAAGGGATTTTTGACCTGTCTCCACTGAATTCTATATTAAACCAAACATTTACATGTATATAAGTATAAAAATTATCAGTTGTAGGAAAAATTTGTATCAAAAGTTGTCATCTAATCTCAAGATTAGAATGCTTAGCAATATAATAGGAAGCCAAGGCAGCTGGTAAAAACACAGTACAAGGAATTAGAGATTCAGGGAAAACATGATTGTGTGCATGTGTGAGGGAGGGGATTTCCATTTTAAGCACATGTTTAGAGCTAAGGATGAGAACAAAATGTTTGTACTAAAGAAGAGTTTATTAGGTATGATATTCTTTAAAATGTTTTTTTCAGCAGCAATCTTCAATACAGAAGGCAAAAAAATCTGGCTATGGAAACATGGATTTTATTTCAACTCTTCCATTGAGAGTTTATGTGATCTTAGTGTTTTTTGGATGACTTGTTCTTAGATGCTCAAAATTCTAATTTTTGGGGGAAGAGATGAGTAAAAATTGAAAAAATGTATTTTCTGTGCATGCAATCTAGGTAAAATCATAATATAATCATATATGGCCTAGCTATCTTCATTTTTGTTTACTTTGGTTCCTTTTAATGCATAAAAATTGCTGTACTTTTCACAACAAACACATGATCTACAAATATAAAATGCATTTGATTCACTTAAAGACATTTGATAGAGAAATACTTCCTTAAGTATTGCTGGACATATTAAATTCCATTCATTTAAAAGTGTCCATTCATTTAAAAGTTACAGACATTACTTTGACATCACCATATATTCATTAAGTGCTCAGAAGAATTTAAATAAGATATATACTGTTTCCAACTTGGCAGTATGCCAGCATACCTTCCCATCATTACCAAAGTGTCATGGAGAAAAGTCCCTTTCTGCTGTGTTGATTTGTTTGGCTAGTCATTTACTGGGAAATTCCCAATGTTGTGAATAAATCAATCTTATTACAGTACCATTATTCATGTTTATTATAAAATTTAATAAGAATTTAGTTTTTTAAAAAATTTGCAAAAATTGTTTTTATCTTTATTTTCTCAGACTCATTTCTTTTTACTCAGTTCAACAGATCTTAAGTGTACAATGCAATGACTTTTACACATTTTTTTACCCATGTAAATACTGCTCATATCAAAATATGACATTTCTAGCACTCCAGAAACTTCTCTGCACTCGGTTGACAACCCAGCAAAGTAACTACTACTCTGACATTGGTTAGTCATACAATCTCTTGAGTTCATATAAATAGAATTATGTACTATTTATTCTCTTAGGAATGACATTTTTCCATTTAATATTAAATCTGATTTACTCAGGTGTTACATATCAGTTCATTGTTTTTTATAGCAATGGATTTCTAAATGTTATTTTATAATTCATTTATTTAAAATGCAAAGAGAGGTCCCATTCATTGGTTCATTTCCAAACGCTTGCAATAGCTGAGGCTTGGCCAAGCAAAAACTAGGAGCTTAGAACTCAATCAAGGTCTTTACCAGGGATGGCAGGAGCCCAATTACTTGAGCCATCATCTGCCTTCCAGGATATGCATTAATAGGAAGCTAGAATTGGAAGAAGGGCCAGGAATCCAATCCAGGCACTCTGATAGGAGATGCTGGCATCTCAACTAAGTTTCTTAACCACTAGGCCAAACTGCTGCCCCTACAGTTTTCAATCTACCAGACTTTATTCATGTATTCTCATGTTGATAAACATTCATGTTATTTCCAGTTTTAGACTGCTATGAATGGCTTTATACTCATTATTTTGCACTAGGGTCACTTAATTTATAAGTCCTAGAGGCCCTATGTATTTAACTTTACTAAATAATGCCAATCAGTTTTTTAAAGCAATGGTGCTAATTTCCACTTCCACAAGCAATAAAGAAGAGTTTTTTCTCCACAGCTTCATCCACATTTGGTGCTGTAATTTCTTTAATTTTCATTGTTTAGTAGCATCTTATTGTGTTTTTATTTTGCATTTTCCTGATTACTAATGAGCATATTTCCATATGTTGGTTAGCAATTTGTATTTGCATATATTGCATATTTATTCATGATGTCTTTTTTGCATACTGTCAGATTAAGGCTTTTAAACTTATTGATTTGTGAGAGCTCATTGTCTCTTCTGCAACACAGATGTATTAAAAATACTGTCTCCTAATCTGTGGCCTGCTTTTTTATTCCTTTAATATTGTCTTCTGATTAACAAAGTTTTTAATTTTAATGAAGTCCAACATAGCAATCTTTTCCTTTGTGATTACTGATTTCAGAGGTTTTTCAAGAAATCTTACTACCCTAAGTTTCTGAAAATTTGTTTTGTGGAAGGTTTATTTTTATTTTCATATTTAGGTCTGTGATCATTTAAAATTTCTGTGCATGTGAAGTAGGGGCCAAAGTTCAGTGATTTTTTTTTTTAATGTAGCTACCTAGTTAATTCAGCATTACTTATTGAAAAGACCATTTTTTCCACTGAATTGCAGTGGCTCTTAGTGTAAATAAGATCATAAAACACTCTGTTCCATTGATTTGTTTATCTCTGTGTGCACCAACACTGTTATAAAAGTTCCTGATATCTTTTAGTTTATCTTGTTTGTTTTTATTTAATTCTACTTTTAGCTATTTTAGTTTTTTGTTCTGTAAAACTTTGAGAATCAATTTGTTTTCATACACACATACACATTGCACCTAATCTTGATAAAATTGAGATTTGATATTTTAACCATATTGAGTCTTCCAATAAAAGTAATTGGTTTACCTTAAGTTATTTAGGTCTTCAATTTTTCTCAGCAATAGTCTCTAGTGCAGAAGTCTTAGATGAGATACTTGGTGTTTGTGAAATTGGCTATGAATTAATATTAACACTTGGCATTGCTTACAAAATGTGCAGTAATTTTGCTGTTATTTGGGACCTGCAATTCTGCCTCTGAGATAAGAATTTCCAGAGTAGCTCAGGAACTTCCAACATTATTCAATGTAGTAATTTCACTTACTAAATGATTGTGTTGCAGTATTGAACATGTAAACTCACTGTAAATCGGGACTGACTATATCTTTTATTTCTTCATCATTAAAGGCTTTAAAACATAATTAGTACTTTCTCAATTGTTTAATCTTTTTTCATTATAAGCCACTTTTTATGACAAAGTTCTCTTGCTTTTTTTTTCTTAGTCACTTTGATCTGTTTTAAATGTAGAGTATCACCTAAAAACAAAACCTGAGTCAAAGCTGTATTAAAGTATAGTAGTAACTCACGTGTTATCTATTAGATTATACTTTATATATGAAAGTTTAATGATGATGTTAAATAATTTATAATATCTAACACAAATTACTCACTGGGCAACGTTCTAAGCACCTTACATAAATAACCCCATGTATTCCTCACCAGGACGTTTATGATATTGTCATCTCCATTTCATAGAAACTTGATAAAATGACCTAATTTATTTTTATTTTAACTTTCTGATAGTATTGCATGATTCAAATTTGATAGAAAATGTATTTAATATCATCTATCCTTTGTCTTTTTACATAGAAAAATCATGTCCTATACTAAGAACAGAGGGACATCAGTTTATGCAAGACAACAGGAATAAACTTGAAGCCTCAGGTAATCATAGTTTTTGAAAAATAGAATTTTACGTAAAATTATCCAAAGAAATATAATGTAGCTGATTCTTGGTTATTACAATAATTTAAGATCATAGTATCAACATAAAAATTGAAAGTAGATGATGTAGCCAAAATGCTGAGAGCAGAGTACAGTATTGCTTAATCAACAATGTCTAACTTATTGTGACAAATATTTTTTTTTAATTCTAAAAGCTATTTCCATGGTAGACACCTTGAAAAAAAATTATAAGATCTCACCAGCCAGGTAGTCATGATTATTTTCATGTATCATTCCTATCGCTTTGTCCTTTGCTGCCTCAGCTTCTCATTTATCCCTCACTACCCTTCCTGCCCCTCCTCCTCTCCATCCTCTTTCCCTCTCTTCTCCCCCTCACTCCCTCCTTCTTCCTGTTCCCTCCCATCTTCTCCCCTTCTCCCTTCTCTTTCTCTCACACATAATCGTTAAGACTTACAGTGCATTTAAAATCTGAGCCACCTGCAACCTTAGCATCCTATATGAGCACTGTTTTGAGTTCTGGCTGCTCCACTTCCAATCCAGTTCACTGCTATTGTGCCTGGTAAAGCAGCAGAAGATGGCTCAAGTGCTTGGGTCCCTGCACCCATACAGGAGACTCAGACGGAGCTCCAGACTCCTGCCTGCAGCCTGGTCCGGCCACAGCAATTGAGACCATTTGGGGAATGAGTCAATGTGTAGAAGAACTCTTTTTCTGTCTGCCTGCTTTTCAGTTAATCTCTGTATAACTCTGTATATACATCCAAACATGTTCCTATATCAATGTAAATTTTCCTAAAACATGATTTTTTTAAGAAAAAAGCTACTTAGATTTCAACTGAATGACTATTCTTTTTAAATCTAATTTCTATCTTCAGACTTTGGAATTATTACAATAGGATATACTAATTATTTAAGATAATTCATAAGGCAAAGGAAATTAATGTGTGAATATCTTGAAATATATTTGTCCTGCTTTCTCCAGAAATATGGCTACATATTTTACCTTCAGTGTGAGCCTCTTCCTCCTGTATCTTAAAAGGAGCAAAATGAAATCCAGAAATTCTACTTATCCCAAACAGTAGGATTTTATTAGAAATATATCAGTCTCTAGTTAAGAACATCAAAAAGAACATTATGTTAAGAGCATTAAATTTCCAAAAGTTTACTAAATTTATTAAAACTACTGGATTACATCATTTGCCCATTTTACAGGTTTTGATCTAGGAGAGAGATTTTCTCTGAGACATGCATTTTGTGAAGGTGATAAAACCTGTTTCAAGTTGGGAAGCTCACTTCTTATTAGAGATACTACGTAAGTAAGATGATCTTTCTTCCATTTGATATTAACATGTAAACTGCTATGGAGAGTCCAAATAGCTTGCTTAGAATTAAAAAGATATGATTGTGTCAGTCTTGCCTGAATGCTAAGGTAAATGTGCTCTTTCTGTGTTTGTCACATACAAATCTTTTGCAATCTGATCTTTGTTCCATAGTGTCAATACTATTTACATGTATAAATTAAAGTATAATCTGTAGAGAATGGTAATTAAATACATTTTTGGAAGAAATTTGTTTAAAGTAGACATAAACAACATTGGATTTTAAAATGTGAAACTTTAAAGCATGAAACAGGCCGGCGCCGTGGCTCAACAGGCTAATCCTCCGCCTTGCAGCGCCGGCACACTGGGTTCTAGTCCTGGTCGGGGCACCGGATTCTGTCCCGGTTGCCCCTCTTCCAGGCCAGCTCGCTGCTGTGGCCCGGGAGTGCAGTGGAGGTTGGGCCAAGTGCTTGGGCCCTGCATCCCATGGGAGACCAGGATAAGCACCTAGCTCCTGCCTTTGGATCAGCGCGGTGTGCCGGCCGCAGCACGCCGGCCATTGGAGGGTGAACCAACAGCAAAAGGAAGACCTTTCTCTCTGTCTCTCTCACTGTCCACTCTGCTTGTCAAAAAAAAAAAAAAAGGGCATAAAACACAATGTGGACTAAGAAACTTTTATTATATTTATTTATTTACTCTGTTTCATGATAAGTTAAAAAACTTAGCCCTCAGATGTTCATCTTCTATGTTGCATAAAATATGTAGTAAACAAAAAATGAAATTTTAAACTTGAAACTCACTTGCAATGGTGTTTACCAATTTTCTGCTTTGTTATTTTACCATTTTTTTCTCCTGATACTGCAAGGATTAAAAAAGGAATCACTTGCCATTTAAATAGTGATAATTGGTCAGCTACTATACAGAGCAATAGTAATTCTCCGTATAGTTGGCAATAATTAAAAAATGAATTGTCATTCAGAAAGCTGGGTCACTGCAAGGCAGGTAGCATATATGGTCAAGACATCTATTCCCTGAGTCCCAAGTGAACATTCTCGTGTATGAACACACTGAAATGAAAAAAGCGTTGCAATACTATTTGATTTAATATGTAACAAATTTCACATCCTAATGGATAGACTAATGCTACTATATACAAAAGGAAGTGAAAATATTCATTTAAGTTGCAGACAAGGTTGTTGAAAATTTCAACATTTGAATTCTCAGAGAGAAATAGCATATATCCTCTCATTGCCTAGCATCAGATAAACTAGTTAGTAACTCACTTTTTCCTTGAAATTTTCTTAAACTCCTGATTTTGTGATACATCACATACTTTTAGCTTAATGACATGGCTTCTCAAACGTAAAGTGCTCATTAACTGGTAAGAAGTGAAGAATGTTAGAGAGTGATTTGACATTGGGTGAAGAAATGGGTGATTATCATGTGGGACACTTCAGATCTAACTGTATGTACCTGTGCTTCAGTGGGCAGCTATTTATGTACCTTAGTGAGCCGACATTAAATCCCCAGGACGTGGGGCTGACATTGTAGTATAGTGGGTAAAGCTACCACCTCTGACACCAGCATCCCATATGGGTGCTAGTTTGTGTCCTGGCTGTTCCACTTCCATCCAGCTCCCTGCTAATGGCCTGGGAAGGCAGCGGAGGATTTCCTAAGTGTTTGAGCCCCTGCCACCCATGTAGGAGACCCAGATGATGCTCTTGGGCCTGGCTTCTACCCAGCCTAGCCATTATGGACCTCTGGGGAGTGAACCAGCAGATGGAATCTGTCTGTCTTCCTCTCTCTAACTTTCAAATAAATAAATCTTAAAGTCCCCAGGACATAACAGTTCCATGTTTGGGATTGCATATTCCGTAAACAAATGCCCAAGATGCTATACTATTAACTGTAGCAGATAATTTTAAATAATGAATTTAAGAAAGACAAATTCTGCTCCAACAATTTTGATCTTACTCTCCCTCTCTTTTCCTGCCAATTAAAACCCCTATAATTCTGGCCAAAAGACAAAAGGAATGGAATCAAAACTGAAAGTTCATTGGAACTGTGTGTAAGAAGACTTAGCTGATTTTAAGCAGCCACATTGGAAAACATGCTGGCACATTTAGGCAACACTATTCCCCACTTAATTCATGTGATTGTAAATGTTAGGCATGACTTAAAATATATTTTTCTGACCTTTGGATCTAAATCACTGTTCAATCCCTGGACAATCAATGTAAGTGAATTCTCTGGCTCCTCAAAGCAGAACCCTGGTATCACCACTACAGGAAACTGGAGGGTATCTGGTTAAGCTGACTAGCGAGTGTCAAGTAGCTTGGCACATCTCCTCTTACATTTCCCTCAGTGAGCCAAGTATGCTAGGATGCGTCTCTTGCATGATGCCATTTTGATTTTTCAATGAGACTGGAGTAAAGTTGCAGCTATTTATATATTTGTAAATAAGCTGCCTTGCAGAGTAAGCATGGGAAAAGACAGATGCTATTTTATGTGGAAAATGAGCTGGTTTGCACTGTTCTGGCATGTTCCAGGTGAGATTCTGGAAGGGGGAGCTCTAATGAATGTGTTGTCAGATACCTGTTGAATACACTCAATGATCTGAGCTTGGCCTAACATGAAACTCCCAAAGGGTGTGTGTGTGGTTTTTTTTTTTTTTGTTTTTTTGTTTTTTTTTTTTTTTTTAAGGGGCCCCTTAAGATGAACATCGTTGTATATGTAGAAGTGGCACAGGTTCAGGGGCCATCTACTTCTCTATAATGATGTTCTAAGAGAAAAGTTCTTGACTCCTTCTATCTACAAGTATTCTTAGTTAAGTGAAAGAAATCATTATTTTTATACTTATGGAGAGGTACATTCCAGAAGCACATCCTCTGATTAATTTTAATTGTGCTTTGGCACTGATCTGTGCAAATTGGTGAAATTTGGAAAAATAACCCAACACATACAACCATACATACACAATTATGGAGCATCTTATTTTCTCTGCATTTATAGTCCCTATCTATCTTTTATTACTTGATTTATTTATGTTATTTGAAAATCTGAATTAGAGAGACAATCACCTGTTTCATTCCACAGATGACCACAACAGCCATGGTTGGGCCAGGTTAGAGCCAGGAACTTCTTCGAGGTCTCCCAAGTGGTTAACAGCAACCCAAGCACTTGGGCCATCTTCTGATTTATCCTAGGTGACTATCAGGGAGCTGGATCAGAAGTGGAGCAGCTGGGTTATGAACTGGAGCCTATAAGGGATGCTGGCATTGCAAGCAGTAGCTTTACCCACTATGTCACGATGCCAGCCCCTTATAGGTTGATTTTTATAGAAACTCATTTCAAATAAAAAAATCTTAATAATGAACATTTTAAGAAAATTATAAAGGTTGAATTTCCACATACTGTTTCATGATGAACCATACATCCTTAGTTCAACTGGCCAATTAGGAAATCAATTTCAAAGATACCAAGGAAGCAAATTTGCTTATTGATTAATGAATTCAAGTATGGTAAAGTCACATTTCTCAGGGTCTTGATAGCTAGTGACTGACTAGAATACAGCATTGAGAAAGATTGAGGCCATTTTGTGTTTAGCATGTTAAAGTGGCATAACTGATGAGGGAAAATGAGCAAGGGAAGTGTGCTCTTATAGGCTTCAAGTCTATAGCCTCTCTAATACAGGATGAGCCCTATAAACCTAGGGTTTTTGAAATTGATGCAGTTTGTGAAATGGGAGGAAATGAGGCTTATGTGGAAAAATAATCAACACCAATTAAACTTCATGAGATTTTGTGAGATTGGATAATGTAGCTAGACACAGTGACATAAGTGAAAGAATCACTTACCTTTTGCAACAAATATCCAGTGAAGAAGTCTGCATTTACTCACTTCCTCATGCTCGCTTGTGTTCACTTGCTCGCTCGCTCTCTCGCTCTCTCTCTGCCCCTGATTAAATTACTGGTTGCTTTATAGAAGCAAAAGCTATTTAGTTTCATAGGTTTACATAAAAAAGAGTAGGATGTTAGGAGCTATTCTGATTTGCATTTTACTTTTTATACACATAATAATCCTTGGGAAATAGGAAAAACCAAATTAAAGATTTGGAAGATGTGTAAAATGTTTAAGTCTTTCAAATTTCCTGGACTTTAATAATTCCTTTGGAAATAATCCTAAGTATGGGCAATGCTGTTATGAATATTGTAGCATGATTTGTGCCTTGCTTTTGCTGCTGTTGAATGATTTATCTCTTGAGCATGTTTTTCTATATGGGCCTTCATGTAACTTTATTATAAACAACTTTTATAAATAACACTATAACATAGGAAAGTTATTTTTTTTCTCTTTAGGATTACTTCCATAAGACTTTTAGAAATGGAATTACTACTTAATTTTAGGGACATTTATAATATATTTTAATTATATATTCCATCCTGGTCTTGTCCATCTATTCTGAATGTTTTCTAATGTCTTCAGAATCATTTGTTATAATCATTTTAAAGTTTTGTTTTTATTTTTAACTTAGAATTCATGCTGTTTCAAATAGAATCTGAAGTTTACAATATGTTTCAAAAATTCCTAAAGTGTGTCACTTAAGTGCATGCAATGTGTCTAGAGCTTATCCTTTTATTCAACAAGCATTTGTTGGGTATTGCAATAGAATGGGAATTTTGCTATGCCCTGAACTTAACATGGAGGAAAGAATATTGATCCAGTCTGTCTTCCTGGGAGCTGCTAGAGTGGAAGGAAAAGCTATACTTTCCTCTTTCTTTGACTTGAAGAAAGTGAGACTACTGCCTTCTATCATGCTAGCTTAGACTCATGACTCAAATCTCATCTTTTATTAAAGACAGACCTTCCTTATGCATTATGTGCAGGACTGATATTCAGTATTTCTGTTCCTTCATTTATAAGGTCCTAAATTCTAACTCATGTTTCATGTTTTTTTATTTCTCTTCCTTGGGTCTTCTCCAAGTCCTCAAAACCAGTTAAACTCTGAGGCTCAAAACTAAATTCTGAAATCCAATACTGAAGCTCCTAATTGCTGGGCATTTTAGGAGGATTATTTCACAATTCCACTAAGCTACAGAGAATGACTGTTTATACATCCCTTGGGTTTTCATTTGAGGCATTTTTTCTTTTTGTCGACAGGAAGTTTTCTGTAAAAGGACATGTAATTTAGTTAAAAACTTGCCCAGCTGTTTTTATGAAATTGACTGACTGTTGCACATAATTCTTTATGTCATCACTGTATTTCTTTAATTACAGTTCGGCATACCAAGAACGTAGAGTGAATCATTAGGTCATACATTCTTAGGGTGAAAAGAAAAGCCTGTTACAATTACTGAATTCCTTGATACAATTTAGCAAAACTATATGTATTAATTAAAATAGTTTTAAAGTTATCATTACATAGATTTTAAGCATGTATGGAAAGATTTATTCCACCCCCCATTTTTTAAAAGACTTATTTATTGGTTTGAAAGAGTTAGAGAAGGAAAGACAGAAAAGATCTTTCATCCACTGGTGAACTACCCAAATGGCTGCAATAACCAGAGCTGGGCAAGCCAAAGCCAGGAGCCTGGAATTCTATCCAGGTGTCCCAACTGGGTTGCAGGAGCCCAGGCATTGGGCCATATTCTATTTTCCCAGGCTCATTTGCAGGAATTTGGATTGGAAGTGGAGTAGCTGGGATTCCAGCCATCACTCATTTGAAAATCCCGACATGGTATGCAGTGATTTCACCTGCATTGCCACAATGCTGGCTCAAAATTACTTCTTGGTAGTCACAGAACCTATGTCTTTTTTTCTCTAGAATATCTCAGGATATGAATATGTACTAATATATTTGTTTATATAAGCATGACTAAAATGTAATTTAATAATGTGAAGTACTATCAGTTCAGTATTTTAATTTACCAATTTTAGAAATGTTTTGTATTGTCATAAAATTTAATTTTTATTTAGAATATGATTTTCCTCTTACAAATTGCATGTAATCTGTTTTAAGAAGGTTGATGTATCAGTATTTGATCATGTGTATATAGATGTGATAACACATCACTTTAGTTAAAAGTGGACTTTCTGTTACCTTGAGTGAATTTTATGTAAAAGGTGCAGAAACCTTTAAAGTTTAATATATACTTATGAGGGCTAATAGACCTTAAAAAGTTAAAATATTTTTGTGTTTCACATAGGTTGTAGATGGGGAAGCCATCATTTATATTTATTATTTGTATAAAAACCTAAAGTTCTTATTATAAGAAACAATCATGCATTCATCAATGCCTTCAAAGAATGTATTCTAAATAATTAAGTTGCCAAAAACAGCTCACATAAAATTAAAGTGAGAAGCTTCAATTTACTTATAAACTAACCATTTTCTAGCCTCAAATGTATATAACTTTCTAAGGAAAAGGGAAAAGAGTTTCATTTCTGAAGATAAAAACATAGTTTCACATTTGTCTTGTTGGAACTCTGGACAAGACACTAGCATTGGCTCACTCTCACTAGCAGTAAAGAGTTGATAGAAGGAAATTTAAGATGGTTCTTGCCCATAAGGAGTGTGCGTTGTCTTTTAGGGGAAAGATGAAAACAAACTTACTGTTCAAAGCACACAGTTAATGTTTAAATGTTCAGGGGGAGAACAAAATCCCTCATAATGATGATGAGAAAAAACTTAACTATGGGATTTGAACGAGAATTTGAAGATAGAAAGGAATATTCAGAGTCAAAGGTAGATCAGGTTCTAGGGAGAAGGAAGACATTGCAGTGAGAACACCACAAACCACACCACGGGGGTCCATAAGGTGAAGAAATAAATAAGTTTAATAAACATTCTGTGAGATAATTACTAAAAGTGTTCACAAACTACAAGTTAGCCATATCAAAGATGGCAGACAGCTTGATTTTTGTCTAATGCTCATGGACATTGCTTAAGCTGCTGCAGTTTTCATCATAACACCCAGATGACTTCAGTTTTTTTCAAAGTTATTTACTTAAAAAGAATTCTCTCTCTCTCTTTATATATAAATTTATATACAAAAAGAGAGAGAGGAGACGGAGAGAGAAAGAGGAGGCGGAGGGAGGGAAGAGACAGATACAGGTAAACAGCAAGATATCTTCCATCTGCTGGTTTATTCCCCAAATGTCTGCAAAAGCTGGGGCTAGACTCCGTTAAAGCCAGAAGACCTGAACTTGATCTGGGTTTTTCCTACATGGGTACCAGAGACCCGACTTCTTCAGCCATTACTGCTGCCTCCTAGGGTATGCTTTAACAGGATGCTAGAGTCTGAAGATGAATGAGCACTTGAACCCAGACACTCTGATATGGGATGCAGGTGTCCCAAATAGTATCTTAACCATTATGTCAATCACCCAGCAAGTTAAGTTCTTAGAAAATCTGTGGCCATTCATATAGGTTATAGGCTTCTCATACAATATGATATGGTCATTATTTTCTTTAGATTACATTGCCAACATCACAACTACCATTCTTTGGGTGAGGTAGATAATTATTCAGATTTATAAGCTTAATAACATAAGAATTAAATCCAGCTGTTTCATATTTATCCCCATCATGGTTCCTGATATATAGTAGCCCCTAGTGTATACTAATTGTATTGACGTGATCTGAGGTTTAATCATTTTAAAGAATTTTTGCATTTCATTGGTAGACCATATAGTTATTTGCATATTCTAGATAAATAAGAATTTCTTTTCACCAGTATGTCAAAAAATAAGGTACTTTATTTCTCTCTATTAATAGATCTTTTCACCATAGAGAACTTTGGGATAAGACACATAAATATGCAGTATGAATAATTAAAATAATCCTTAGAGCACTACTTTACATTTGTGAAATGCTGTGTTTCCTCATGTTATTTGGTGCTACAATGATTCCTATGATGTAGGGGATCAAATCATCATTGTATAGATGAAAAAACTGGAGTTAATTGAAATAAAGTAATTACCCTAAAATTTCAGAAATAGTAAATAGGTATTTGGGTCTAGAACTCAGGTCTTCTATCTCCAAATTCAGAATAACTTACTGTTTTTATTATGACTTATTATATTTAAGTTATCTCATACTAAGTATCTGTATACTGTTTACCCTGAGAATAATGAGATAAAACTGAATGTCCAACTCGGGAATCATAATAAGGCAAATGCCATCATAAGTAATAAAATCAATTCTGTTTTAGTAATTGGACCAATCTAATGGGCTTTGATTATTTATTGGATTATCAGATTTTCTTTTCTCATTCATAATCTTTTTATTAAATGAATCAAGTCATGCAAAAAAAAACCAAACTTTTGCTTGGTGATGGTTGTCTGAATCTATCTATGAAGTATACACTGTAGTTCTCATAATATACAAAAGAAAATAGGCAGATAAATGAATATTTAAGTAATCTTTAATTTTATTTGGTCCATAAAAATGCTGTGAAGGTTAATTACTTATAAAATTAGGATGGTTGTAAATGTATTGCTTTCATAATGATTGTAAACCTTTGAACAGATAAGCATGACTTTAAATTTATGACTTAGCTAGAGACTTGATTATGGTAATGCATGATTTGTTATACACTGGTGCTTAAGAATAATTCTGTGACAACTCTAGAGATTTGTTTTCTAGGTTGATAGGACTATTTCATGAAACAACACTGAATAGCATAATCCTCACTCTCATACATATAGTAGGATATAATTATTATTTTGGTGACCAACTGACATGTTAAATTAGGAATAGAAATTGTGCCAGGTTGAAAAAAATGGTTAACTTATCACTTCAATTCTTTTAAAAGAAGATGATATAGAGTAAAAACTGCTTGTGTTTCTTCACACAACTGATGCAAATTTGATATAGTTTATGCCATTTTAGTCAGCATTTACATTTTCTAAAATGCTTACTCCAGTTAAGGTGACATTTTTATAAGTTTAAGCTAAAAGAATAAAATACTCAGTTGATTAAGTCTTTTTACAATGGCTTTGGTGATAATTATGTAACTTGGAAGTGATCACAGTTCAGTGGAAAATTTAATTAATGTGGACACAGGTGGTGGTGTGCAGAATTAACATCTGGCTGGTTGAATGAGATTGAGTTGACCAGATGTTTTGTGCCCAAGTTATTCCTCTTATTTGAGCCATCTCAACTTCCTCTCTCTCAGAATTTCTCTGCTTCAGCTGTCTTCTCTAGAGGCAATCCTGCTCTCAAAGGTTAACCCTTCACTTGTGCTCTTAATCCCCTCCTAGCCAGCCTCCTCTAAGACCTTGATCCACCATGATCCCCTTGCTCTTGTGTCTTCAATACTTTTCTCCACAGTATACTGGCCTCTTAGTCTACAAATATACTTAATCTTTCTGTTCTAGAAATATTTTCCCTTGACCATTCCCCTAACTTGCAGACTTTCAAGGAAATAATGTTCTCAGCCACTTTTCCTTCTCACACATCCCTTAACCCGTTCAAATTTGACTAGGACTTCTTGAACACTGAAAATTTCTTCTTCAAAGTTGCTGGTGAAGGCAGACAATTTGGCCTTGGGTAAGATGCTGGTTAAGAAGGCCACATCCCACATAAAAGTACCTGGGTTCGCGGTCAGGTCTGCTCCTGATTCCAGCTTCCTGTTAATGCAGACCATAGGAGATAGCAATGATGGTTCCAGTGACTGGATCTTTGCCAATCACAAGGGAGACCTGGATTGAGCTCTTGGCCCCCAGCTTTGGCTTCCCCCCAGCACTGGCTTCACAGTCATTTGGAGAGTGAATCAGCAGATGGAAATGCAGGCTCCCTCTCTTTCACTGTTTCTCAAAAAAAAAAATGTTTGCCAATGTTGTGGCCCAGCAGTTAAGAACCCCTGGGGATGTCCACATATCCTATTGGCATGCTGGATAGAGTCCTGGCTCCTCTGCTTCCTATCCAGATTTCTGCTGATGTATCCTGGGAGGCACCAGGTGATGGTCCAAGTGCTTAGGACCCTGCCACCCATTTGGGAGGTTCAGGTGGAGTTTGACTCTTGGCTTCAGCCTCATCCAACCCCGGCTGTTGTGGGCATTTGTAGAGTAAACCTGAAGATAGAAGATCTCTCTGTCAAGGCTGGCATTGTGGCATAATAGGTAAAGCTGCTGCCTGTCCCAGCTGCTCCACTTCTGATCCAGCTCTGTGCAAATGGCCTGGGAAAAGTGGCAGTGGATGGCCCATGTGTTTGGGTCCCTTCTACCCATGTGGGAGATTCATATGAAGCTCCTGGCTATGGCCTGGCCATTGTAGCCAACTGGGGAGTAAACCAATAAATATAATATCTCCCTCTGTCCTTCTCTCCCTCCTCTTCCCCCCCTCCCCTCGTTCTGTCACTGTAACTCAAATACATCTCTTTTAAATCTGTCTCCTCTTGTCAATCAATGCACATCTTACATTGCTGATGACAGGGCCGGCGCCACGGCTCACTTGGCTAACCCTCCGCCTGCAGCGCCAACACCCTGGGTTCTAGTCCCGGTCAGGGCGCCAGATTGTGTCCCGGTTGCTCCTCTTCCAGTCCAGCTCTCTGCTGTGGCACAGGAAGGCAGTGGAGGATGGCCCAAGTGCTTGGGCCTTGCACCTGGCTCCTGGCTTCAGATCGGTGCAGCACCAGCCATAGCAGCCATTTGGGGATTGAACCAATGGCAAAGGAAGACCTTTCTCTCTCTCTCTCTCTCTTACTGTCATACTCTGCCTGTCAAAAAAAATTGCTGATGTCCATTGTCCTGTCTCCAGTGCCAGTGGCATGAGTATTGCACTAAACTGCCTTTGTAAGCCCATTTCCCTTTATCTGTCATACCTTGCCCACCTTCTCTGCCCATGGGAATCCTCTGTATCCTAGTGAGTTTCATATACATCCCATCAAATACAGCATCTTCAGTGAGGACTTCTAGTGGTTCAAAAAATGTTCTCTATAATTTTAACACAATTCTGATCTTGTTCTGTATAATCTAAGTGTCCCTAGGCTTCGTTAGTATGTGGATTCAAATGATAATGTATGAAAGTCAATGCCTAAATTGTTATTCCTACTGTCTACCCACACAATTGTAGGAACTCAGCTTCCTCATAAAGACTACTTTTGTTATTTCTGGGAGCTCTGAGGGTGTCAATCATGTGTTGATGTTTGAAAGCATTTTCTTGTTTCCTCGTCTGCTTGTCAGTCATGTTGCCCTTGCTGTTAGTGGTGGTCCCCTCCACGGGCCTGCTGCTCCACAAGGCCCAGGAGCCTTGACTCACGGCTGCTTATCCTCAGCCTTCAGGTGCCTTGTGACTTATAACTCAGTGCTTTCCATGTGTTTGTGTGCTTCGGAGGGTGGTGTCTGGGGGGTAATGTCACTCTAACCATTCCCTGGGCCCTGGGGCAACACTGCTTCTGCTGAATCTCAGTGTTTGTTAGTTTTATCAAGTATACTTTCATGCCTTTCCCTTCCCTGGGAAGCTCAAACCCTAGTAGCTATGGTTTCCAGACATCCCTCTCTGTTGTCCTAGATTGTATGTTTCTCTCCCGATCTGCCTATAATAATATACAATTCCTTTTGCCTAAGGGGGCTATATAGAAACATCTTATGATATTTTGTCATTATTAATTCTAAATTCAGCTTTGAGGATGGTAGGAGAAGAAATTACAAAAAGGTATTTTTTTTTTCAATTTCCAAATGATAATGAATTTCAGTGAGAATTTAAGGGAGAAAGACATGGTCCCTGCCATAGAGTTATTTCTGTTTGAGAAGCGAGGTCAATAGTTGGCTATTATGGAATGCAGTAGCAACTTTTAAGATATGTGAAGAACTTCAACAAGTTCATGCAAAATTGATATTAAAAGGTAAGTTTACTTTGGTGCAAAACTTTTGAAATCCGTGCCACGGTGTTTTTTTTTTGTGTGTGTGTGTGTGTGTGTGTTCTCGTGAATTTTTTGAAGACCTTTCAAATGCATTGATCTTGACTTATTTTGAACCCAAATATATCTTTTAATCCCATCTTCCATGAAATTTGTGAAATACTCTCAGATGTATGATAATGTGTGAGAACCAGTGAAGCCAGAAAAAGCTTCACAGAGGAAATATAACGTTGAGACTCGAAATAGGAATTTTCCAGGTGAGCCTGAGAGCCTGTGTGTTATGGTCATTAGCGTATCATGGTGGTTGTAAAGGTCAAGGCAGATGAGAAAGAGAAATTCTCTATGGCTGATAAACACACACGGGGAGGGGTCTGGAGTTGGAAAAACTGGAGAATGTGGGCTTCAGAAAGCTGTAGTACTGGCCTGATAGGTTAAAACTTTATGTAAAAAATGAAGGTATGGGAGCGATAGCATTACATTCTAGAAAAAAATAGCAGAGTCCATGCCATTGGGGTCTGGGACCTCCCAGACCAATGCAGAAATGGGTGAGGACACTTGAAAGTTCTGAGCATTTCTGTGGACTGCAATTTGGCTTGTCTTTCTCAGGTGGAAGATTCTGAAGACTCTCACCTTCAAAGGGTCCCCATTTTTTGAATAGTAACTTCCCTAATTGATCCCAGCTTTGGCCACCTAATGTCATCCAGTCAGAGGGCTTTCAATAGAAGTCATTTACAGTGACACAATGAACAAATGCTCACCAAGAACCAGAGTGAGATTAGTAGAGAGTCATCCAAGCTTTGTTTTCCCATTAACAACCTATCTGTCTGAATCCCCTCAACAAACACGAAAAGGCTAAGATTTCAGCGTCTCAGTTGAACTCAAACATCACCACCCAGCCTGGGAGGATGGCATTTCAACAAACCCTCCAGGCCCAGTTAGCCAAATTGCTTGTAATGTGACAGGTGATGGTGGATGTCAGCTGGGAGAGAAATGACTTACTATAAACGCCAAGCATCTCTCACTTCACTCTCAGGAAATGTAACTTGTATCATATTTCTCTTCCTGGAAGACATTCAGCGAGTCAGAGGCCCCACTGATACTTGTAAATACGGAAGTTCTTCATAAACCCTGCCCCATGCTTATTCAGAGTGGAAGAATTAATTTGGAAGCAAGTTCTTGATATTTAAAAATAGATACTTTTTCCACTTAGCCATTTCATTTTAAAAGCACAAAATACGTAAAGGTTGATCTTATTAAATATGATCTGGAAAACTCACTGTAGCTCCACCAAAATAGCACTTCAAAAAAAAAAAAAAAAACTTGGCTTCAAGGCTTGTACTGTGAATTAGTGGAAGAATTACCTCTGGAACCACTGTAATCTGTAATTAAACTTTTGAACACTCTGAATATGTATTGCACTCAATTTTTGGAATGTGATTTGCAAAATGGAATTCCCTTTGAATAATAATGCCCTCTTGATTTTCAGTTTAGGAGTACTGAAATTGTGAAAGTTTGCTGGCCTTTTATTTTACTTCTTGACTCACAGTCCTTATTTTTAAGCAAAAGAAAAAAGAAAGTCAGGAAATCGACTTACCAATCCTCTCAATATATATGTTATATATATGCATATATATGTAAATAAAATATTTGAAAGGCAGAGAAAGAGGAGAGAGATTTCCCATCTCCTGGTTCACTCCCCAAATGGATATAAAAACTGAGACTGGACAAACCTTAAGTCAGGAGCCAGGAACTCCATCTCAGTGCTGAAATACTTGGGCCACCATCTGATGCTTCCCAAGCACATTAGCAGGGAGCTATATCAGGGTAGCCAGAACTCAAAGCAGCACTCCATATAGGATGTGGGGCTATCAGGAGGGAATTTCACTAGCTGCATCACAATGTCTACCCCTGTATTTTGGTTGGTTGGTTTTCCTGAAGTGGAACAGCTGGAACTCAAACTGGCTCCCAGATGGGATGCTGGTGTTGCTGGCAGTGGCTTTACTGGCTATACCAAAACACTGGCCCCAGTATTTTGTCTTTTTCCTTTACATTTTGTAGTGTGAGACAGAGGAGCTATTTGCTACATGACAAACCATGATTCTTTTAGGAATGCTGAATACACACATCAACTTAGACTTTCTGTACAATGGAATTACTAATACTTAACATAGGAAGTAAATACATTTATAAGCATTGTTGTGGTCTTTTTCTTGATAAAAAAAAAAAAACCACTAGGGTCCACTCATAAAGAATAAATCCAATCTATTTTCTACTTCCAGCTCTTCATAAAGCCAATGTCTCCATAATTATTTGCATGTATGTTTGCGTGATTTTTAAATTTCTAGTTTTGTCTAGTTTTTCCATGCTTGCAATGCTCACCATGTGTAAGGCGAGCATATTCTCTTCAGGTTCTTATTGGCAGCTCATTAACTAGGCAGCCAGAAGTGCCCATTATTTGTTCAGTTGATACCCTCTGCTACTGGGAGGCTAGACACTTCAGTTTCGTTACCTTAGCTCTGTGTATAGCAGTGTCAGGCAATGATTTCCCAACTCAGGAAATGAATGGCATGGAAATGTGCACTGATCTGTATGCCAGGAAAGCAATTACATAAGAATATTTCATACCTTTCTTCACATTACATAGTACTTAGCGTATGCTCATATACTGTTCACATAATTTTCATTGCTTCCTTAAATTACACTTGTTTTAAAAAAATATTTGGTAAAAACTCTTAATTTTCCTGTGATCTTTCAGGAATAGAGTAAATATTCCCAATTGGTTTTCACTTTCTTTAGCATGTATGTCTTTCCTAAAACCCAACAGAAAGTAATCCTTATTTTAGATATTACTGTGTGTTTTGCGATACTTCCTGGTCTGTGCTCAAAATATCATTAGGGGAAGGAACTGTAATATTCTACCTCTCAGGGCTCCTGGTCACCTAGGATGTACAAATGTCATAATACTTATCTTGAAGCCCAAAATATGATTTATTGTTGCTGTTACTATCATAACCATTATAACCATACTAGTTATTTATCAAAATTAATGATTCATATTTATTTTCATACTCCACCATAGTAAAATATCGTTTTCTCCATCATTCCCAAAAGATTACTTTTAAGTCAAATCAGTAATGATGAAGGGAATTTTATTCTTAACACGGAGGATGTAAGCAACTTGATATTGGAAAAAACTGACCTTATAATTAAGTCATGAGTTCAAGTCCCATCCTGACATCTGTCTGGAAGAGTGATAGTTGTCTGAATTCTGTGGCTTCAGTTTCTCATTCATGAAGTATGATGGTTCATCTAAATTACAATCATGGTTCCTTCCACATTTAGGGGCATAGAACTACTGAAAACTTCAGTAGGGTTTCCCATTATAGAAACATTTCCAAGCACCTGAAAGACACTTTAGGTGAAGTTTTTTTGGAGCAGCTATTTTATTTCGCCATCCCATGTAGAGATAGGAAACTTGTTTTAAGAGACAGATTATATTGATTCTTGGATTCTTTTTGTTTCAAAGCTTTTGATTGACCTGCTTTACAATCACATAGGACTTGATTCTTCTTTCTGCTTTATTCCTTCTGAGTGTGATGCAGCAAGGTCTCACGAGGCCTCAGTTTTAAGGCATAGGCACATAGATGAAGATTTCAAGTGCAGTTTTAGTGTTTGGCACTCCAAGGTTATGCTGTGGATTTTCCATGTATGGAACAGATTTTCATGAGTGCTTCTGAAATGCCAAGCACTGGTCTAGATGCTCGATTTACAGCAGCACTCTTGGAAGTGCCCTTTGCTTTCTTTAAAGTTACATCTCAAAGGTGGGATATGGGCAACAGATGGTTAAGCCAATGAAGATTTTTAGAGCTCAGGTAGTTAGAAGCCAAGAAAAGAGCAGGTAGTGTGTGAGAGTGGGGTAAAGGCAGCTTTAGTCTTTCAGAGGAAATGACATTGGACCAGAGACCTGCATGGTGGGGAGAAGGCATCTCCATGAAGACTTTAGGAAAGAAAGTCCCAGAGACAATGAACTAGAGAGACAAAGAGGTCTCAGTGACCCTGGTGTGTTCAAGGAACAAAATTCAATTGATCGGGACTGTAATAGATATGTTGGAAGCAGATGTTAGATAGTATTGGGTCTTATGAGCTATGATCTGGAATATGTGTTGTATTCTGTAAGCATCCAGTGGTTCCTGGAAGATTGTAATTAAGAGGGACCTGGTCTGATTTTTAAAGGATCATTCTAGCTGCTGTGTGCAGGCTGTACTCTAAAGGAGAGGACAAAAGGGGACAATCGGGACACCATAACAGGAGTCCTGGGGAGAAATGGTAGAACTTGGATTGGAGTGGTGATAGTGGGAATGGGGAGAGATGGACAGAGTCCAGGTCTATTCTGGTGGTAAAAGGAATATGACTTGTATACAGGTTGGATAGTAAAGAAAAGGCAATGGTCAAGGTGACTGTAGGGATTTGGCTGGCACACCTGGATGTTGATATGTATGGATATGCCTTCTATTGAATATGGAGTCTTTGTCAAAGGATGGATGTACTTTAGTGGGGAAATTGGAAGTTCAATTTCAGTTATTTAATTAGAGATGTCTTCAACCTCCACAAGGAGATACCCAGTGAGGGCAGAGCACAACATGAAAAAGAAAATAGATGAGATTCATTGGGTTTTCATCTACTCTCTGGCCTTCTTCCTTTCTGGAACTCTCCTCAAACTCCCAGACCCTTCAGCTGATGATTTTTGCTTTCTAGGGTCACAGTCATGGCATTTCACCTAGTCTGCCTAACTCAGGATGTCTCCTCCCAATTTACTCTTCCAACTCTGTCTTCCTCATTAAAATTCCCTTACATTGTAACAGTTCCCACAGATCATTGCTCTGTGCTTTCCAAAGTGAGAACAGACTTTCTGATAAATTGTCAGTAATGTGTGACTGGAATTTTGGGACTCTTAATGTTAACAGATTTTGTGTTTTATAAACATAAGCATTTTCCACAGAGGAAGAAAGTTCTAGTACTGGACTATTAGGTATTTTGGCTTCTTAATGAAAGTATTTCATAGTTATATGAATGTTGGCATCTTCCAACACTTTCTGAGTTTGTACCAAGTGTAGAAATCTCTTTGGATGTGCAATTCTGTTTAATAAAAATTATACATATATAGTGATTAAAATACTTCCTTCATTTCATGCCAAGTTCTTTCCTGTAATACATACATATTTTAGACTTGAACATTTTATTTGTATTTCCTAATAGTTTTAAATAAATTCTGGCAAAGAAAAGATTTTTCATTAATCAGATGGGAAATAAAATCTAGGAAAAGCATTTCATGTGGAGTTTGTACAACTATAAACCCTCCTTCAAATTTAAGACAGCAAATTCCTTCAAGGCTAACAAAATGTTAATTTTTACCCAATTCCATATCAATAGGTACTATTATTTTACAATGACCTAAGTTTATGGAGAAAATGTTAGCAAAGGTGTTTTCATTTGGACTTTTTTCTTTTTATTTCCCATAATGGAAAGCAGTATCATCTGTTAGTAACCTTATCAATTTTTAAAGAATGTGTCTCACCATAGTGTTGAAGCATATGGCCTTTCCCCTGGGGTTTGGGGTCAGTCTGTATTAATCTTCCCTCCTATCCTTCAAGAACACAGGATTGAATTACAGGTCATTTTGGAGGTCGGGTTTTTTGTTTTGTTTTTTTTCAAATACAAATAATTGTAGTTTTTTTAAATTACCATTAACATATTTAATGCTCGTTATAAAAATTGGGAAAGGAAATATAAGCTTCTAAAATCTGTCAATTTAACATCTAGAAGGAAACACTGGAATGTTAAGATTGTATGAAGTCAATTTTTGTATTGGAGTAGGAGCCTCATTGCCACTGTTTACAGATCTGGTTATGTCTTCTGGAAGTGGTCACTTCTAGGGAACTTCATTTTTGATCCTCTGCCACTTCTACATTTTGATGCCAATCCCTACTGCTTTATGACTAAACAGAGGACTGCCATACTCAGAGCAAATGAAAACTGCATTTTAGATTTTTGCAACATTGATGTAAATTACAAATTTGAAGGAATCTCAGATGTGCAAATTAAAAGGCTTCTGAGACCCTCCAAACTGTATCTGGGACTTGCCTCAGCTCTCAGTGGCCAGTGTGAAACGGGCCGCAGGTTTCTCTGGGAACCTGTGGATAATTTGGAATGACTTTAGTTTAGCTTTCCGTGAAATCTAGTCATATTCTTAAAATATTGATTTCATGTTGAACATTTTGTTTTCAATACTTGTGATGCACTTGTCCATGAAAATGTAGGTGGCTTTCATTTATGTGTAAAAATGTAGACAGTAGAAAATAAATGCCACCAAATCTAGTCACCTCAAATGTGAGTTACTATTACTTTATTTGGATATATTTTCCATTTATGACATTAAGTTAGATACAATGTTTATAAAACATAGGGAAGGCAGAAAACAATCCCATTGAGAATTATTTTTTATTTGACAGTTATATATAGAGAGAAAGGTCTTCCTTCCATTGGTTCATGCCCCCAAATGGCTGCCACAGCTGGAGCTTTGCCAATCCGCAGCAAGGAGCCAGGTGCTTCTACCCAGTCTCCCATGGGTGTGCAGGAGCCCAAGCACTTGGGCCATGCTCCACTGCCCTCCCTGGCCACAACAGAGAGCTGGACTGGAAGAGGAACAACCGGGACTAGAACTCAGCTCCCACAGGGGATGCCAGCGTCGCAGGTGGAGGATTAACCAAGTGAGCCACAGCACTGGCCCTGATAATTTGTTTTTTAAAATATTTATTTGAAAAGTAGAAATGAAAAAGAGGGGGAGGGATGACAGGCAGGGGACGGGGAGGGAGGGCAGGGAAGCACTAGCTAGCCAGATCTTCCCTCCACTGGTTCACGTTCCAAATGGTTACAACAGCTACACCTGGAATAAGCTGAAGCCAGGAGCCAGGAATTCCATCCAGGTCTTCCACGTGGGTGGCAGGGGTCCAAGCACTTACGCCATCTTCCACCTTCTGAGACTTATTAGCAAGAAGCTGGTTCCAAAGTTAAGCAGCTGGGATTTGAACAAGAACTGTGTCTGCTTAGCCCATTGTACCACAGTACTGGCTCCCTCCTTGAGAATTTCTAATCCAAATATGAGTGTCCTTCAAAGAATTCATGAAGAAAAGGAACTGTAAGATAAATTTGTTTTGGTGGAAAGAATTTTTGAAATCCATATGTAGATTTTTTTCATAAGCATATTTCATGAAACCTTTCAAGACTCCTTAAATGTATGGATTTTAAATTTTTTGCACCAATAATGAACTTATAGTTTAATTCCATTTTCCATAAACTTTCTGTAGTACTATCACATTTATGAATGAATTGGGCAAGTATTGGATCAATGATATTTTTCTTAATGGGGCTATCACTGAACAGCTAGGATTTCTTATAGGAAATTACACTCCATTCAGAAATATTCAAGCATGGATATCTTGGACATAGCAAGCTGTCACTGTATCTCTCTGGTAACAGATCAGTAATCCAATATGGCCTCTTTTATAATAGAAACTTTGGCAAGTCCTAAGGAAATTTTCTGTGTCACCGTGAGTGTTTGAGCTTCTGTGGTATAAACAGGAGGCATAGTTTACAAGAGTAATATTGTAACATTTTTTTGAAATACAGTGATTTTTCTTAAATTATAATCGAAGTATATAATTTTTAATTGTCAAAACAGAATATAAGTTTCTGAAAAAGAGCACTCATAAGGATTTTCAAACATTAAAAACTTAGAAAATTATATTTCTTTAAAACTAAATTTATTTCAATGCATATTTTAAAGTATAATTATTGATAACATTTTGCTTTGGTATTTTTGACACAGAAGAAACTAAAATATTTTAAATTTTTAAATTAGTTATTGAAAATATACTTAACTTTTATTTATGAAGTATTATATCACCTCAAAATTGATGATGTCTTAATGGATTTCATTTGTTGAATTATTCATTGAAATATGATTAAAGAGTACACTGTACTTAAGCTTTTTGGGTGATACAAAAATGTGTATAATGTTCTTGCCTTCAAAGAGCTTTCTCAATAGCAGATGTGAAAAGTGCCTGCATAACCACAGTATTAAGAGGAAAATAAGGGAAAATTTTTTTCATTTTTTGCATTGTCACAAACCACTGTAAAATGTATGGTAGCTTAAAGCAACAAGTTGTTCTTTCCTAAGGATTTCAGATCTGATCTCATGAAAGCAGTGAGAACACAGTCCAAAACAGTCAAAATCAACATTTTTATAAATCTGTAAATAAGGCTTTACACAGTCTGTTTATTCTAGAAAAAAACATTGCATCTCATTTAGGCTGGCAGGATGGGGGGCGTTTTAATGTGTCCTATTCATATCCTGTCTCTCCACCACAACAGTAGGCTTGAAAACTGGCAGCTCCAGAATCAGTGAAAACTAGCTGCCCAGCAAATCCTGGATGGGGAAGAATGGTTTTGCAGTCTTAAAAGCCTTTTCCCCAGAGATTTTCTGTTAATTTGTACTGGTGGTTCATTGGAGCCCTTGCTTACAGTTTGTCTATATTTCACCTGATAAGAACTTGCTTAGTAAGAACAGCCTTTTTGTCTGGGCATCAGCTGAAGTCTTTTGTGCCATTTATTTAGTATTGCAGCTGCCTATGGCAGCAAATACAGAAAGAGGAAGCAAGACACTATCCTAAAAAACTAAAAAGGAAAAACTGAGGTAGGAGATAGCCACAGAGGACATCAAAAAGCTCCGATTTTTGTGAGAATCCAGTTACTGGCAAGCTTGACGTTCTGAACAAGCAGAACATGAAGGCTATGGATAGCTGGAAACTGTTTCAAATGCCGAAACATTTCAATGCTGTCCAGCAGGCACACATAGCCCCTCAGGAGAGACTGGGATGCTTACAGGTAAAAGGCGCATAACTGCTTGATCATTACTTGGATACTGAGCAGAAATGCCAGTGGCCACACATGACAAAGAATTCGCAGAATTGGTTCAGGAAAGTGACTAAGCAGACAAATGGCAGCAACAACTGTGACAACAGAAACAAAATATCATCAACAGCTAAGCATTGACTAGTGGAGAGTCTGGTTCTCAGAGTTGCCATATTGGACTATTTAACTAATTTTCAATTAAAAAGTCACAAGATACACAATGAAACAAAATTTCAAGATGTGCAAAGAAACAAAATATCCAAAGGTGTACATAAAGAAACTATTTCTGAAAACCAAGACATTTGGGCTTACTTGACAAAGACTTTAAATCAGCTATTTAAAAAGTCTTCAAGTAATTAATGAGACTCTAATGAACTAACAAAGTATAGGAATATTGTTTCACCAAATAGAGAATATCAATAAATTATTGTAAGAAAATTAAAACGTTGGCATTAAAAGTTCAAAACAAAATTATACAGGAGGATATCAGAAATACATTTGAGGTGGGAAAGAAAACAAAATCAGAACTTGAAGGTAGGTCAATTGAGATTATTCAGCCTGAGAAACAGGAAAAAGAATAAGGAAATAAAATTTAACAAAAGTTCAAGACTTGTGGAACATCAGGATCGACATAGGCATAATAGGAATTGCAGAAAGGAGAAAGAGAACAAAAGAATGTTTGAAAAAAAATGATGGGGCCAGCCTTGTGGCACAGGTGGTAAAAGCCACCACATGTGACACAGGAATGACATAACTGTACAGATTTGTGTCATGGCTGCTCTGCTTCCTAGCCAGTTCCCTACTAATGCCCCTGGAAAAGCAGAAGATGGTTGCTGTTTGGGTCCCTGCCAAGCACCTGGGAGACCAGGATGGAGCCTCTGGCTTCTGCCTGGCTCATCTCTGGCCCCTGCAGCCATCTGGGAAATGAACCAACAGATAAAAGATATTTTCCCTCCCCCTCCCCCTCCCCTTCTCTTCTCCTTCTCCTCTCCTTTCCTCCCCCTCTTCTCCTCTACCCCCCACTGTCTCTCTGTACCCCTGTCCCTCCTATGTAACTCTGACTTTCAAAATAAATAAATCCTAAAAATTACTGAAAGTTCCCAAATTTGGTGAAAATTATTAATCTATATATTCAAGATGCCCACAAACTCTGAAAAATTAAACACAATGATTCACAAGTGGTTCTATAATAAACTTCCAAGTGACAAAGACAGAATCCTGATTGCACCAAGAGTTGGTTCATATACAAAGGTATTCTCAGTGTGTTGAGCTGATCTGTAATTGGAAACCATGGAGCCCAGATGGTAGTGGGGTAACAGATTCCAAGTTCTGAAAGAAATATTGTCAAATAAGAATCCTGTAACCAGCAAAACTATCCTTCAGAAATAAAAGTGAAATAGAGGAGTGCAGAAATTGTCAGTAGCGCATCTGCTCTACCAAAGACACTAAAGGAATTCTGTCAAGCTTAATGAAAGAGAACTAGGCTGGAACTCAAATCCCCACAAATAAGGAGCATCAATAAATTTCATTACATAGATAAATATAAAAGATACATTTTATAACTCTTCTATTCTCTTACCAGACTATAAATATACCATGCATGCCTACATGCATAAAACAATAATTACAATTCTATGTTGATAGGCATATAAAGGTGTGATTTGTGTGAGAGTAGTAGTACAAATTGGGGGGGATTACTATATGGGAGCAGAGTTTTTTTTTATAAATTGAAATTAAATTGGTATTAATCTAATTATATTTTTGTAAACTTAATGTGTTAAACTCCAGGGCAATTAAGTAAATAACTTTAAAAATAGTTCTAAAATAGTTTAAAAAGGAATTTAAAATAACACATAAAAAATTCTATTTACCACAAAAGAAAATAGTAATCATGGAATAGAAAAACCAAAAAAGGACAAAATATATTTACAAGGCAAATTGCAAAATGACAAATCCTACCTTCAGAGGTAGACATGTGACCTAGCAGCTAAGATGCCACTTAGGATGTCCACTTACCATATCAGGCACCTGAATTTTTTTTAAAGTTTTATTTATTTGAAAGAGTTACACAGAGAAGGAGAGTCAGCGAGAGAGGGAGAGAGAGAGTTCCTCCATACACTAGTTCACTCCTCAGATGGCTGCAATGGCTGGAGCTGCACCGATCCAAATCCAAGAGCCAGGAGCTTCCTCCAGATCTCACAGGTGGGTGTAGGGGCCCAAGGACTTGGGACATCTTCTACTGCTTTCCCAGGCCATAGCAGAGAGCTGGATTGGAAGTGGAGCAGTCGGGACTTGAACCAGTGCCCATATAGCATGCTGGTACTGCAGTCAGTGGCTTTACCCGTTACGCCACAGGACCAGCCCCAAACACCTGGATTTAATACCTGGCTCATGATTCTAGCTTCCCTTTAATGCAGACTCTGTGAGGCAGTGGTGATGGCTCTACCTGGTTTGAATTCTCTGCAACCAGCCTGGGACATATGCGAGCATGTAGGGGGTAGCCCACAGATAGAAGTCCTTGCTCTCCCTCTCTCTGCTACTCAAATAAAAATGAAATAAATTGAAATAATTTTAAGTATTTAAAAATACTACCTTATCAGTAATTTTATTAAATGTATACCTTACACACTTAAAAAAGGCAAATATTTGTAGAATAGACTAAAAAAGAAAATGATTCCACTCTATGCTGTCTAAAAGACATTTCAGGTTCAAAGTCAAAGTAAAAAGATTCATCAAAGTAAAACATGACATATGTCATGTAAATAAAAATTGAGAGAGCTGGAGTGACTATGCTAATAGCTGAAAAATAAACTTTAAGAAAAGTTATTAAAAGAAATGAAAATGCATTTTTATAATAAAGTACCCATTCATCAAGAAGATTTGAGTTCTGTACATACCTGCCAACAAGGCCACAAAATACATGAAATGAAAGTGAAAAAAATTGAAGGAAGAAATAGATACCTCAAGAGTAATAGCTGAAGACACAATACCAAATGTCAAAGCTGATAGTATGCTAGAGAGAAAATCAACAAGGAAATAGAAGACTTGAACAAATCTATAAGAAACTAAATCTTACAGACATCAAGATAAAACATAAGAATAGCAGAATAGAAATTCTTAAGTATACACAGAACATTGTCCAGCATAGATTACATAGATCATAACAAATAAAAATTCAATGTTTAATACATTATTGCAGACTCTAGTCACTCCACTTAGATCATAACAAATAAAAATTCAATGTTTAATACATTATTGCAGACTCTAGTCACTCCACTTCGCGTGGAACACCAGAACCTATTGTCTCCATCAAGCTGAGTTTTTGACCCCATTATCTTTTCCCAGCCTCTAGTAATCACTATTTTAAGTTCATATTGCTTTGTAAACTGCCATATATATGAAATAATGTGATATCTGTCTTTATGTTGGGCTTGTATAATTTAATATAATCATCTTGAGTTTCATCCATTTTGCTGCAATGGTCAGTTTCCATTTTTTTAAAAAATGGATTAATGTATTCTATCATATATTTACCAAATTTACTTTTATACACTCATTCATTAATGGATGCCTAAAATCTTTTCAACAAATGGTAGGAAGATAATTGGATATTGCAAAAGAGTGATATTGGTACTCTACATCATATACAAAAATTAAAAAGGGATTAAAGACCTAGTTTTAAGAGCTGAAAGTATAATATATGGAATAAAATGTAGATTTAAATCTTCTTGATCTTAAATAACTACAAGTTCTGAGATGTGACACTAAAATACAACAAAAGAAAAAATAAACTGGGTTTCATCAAAATTGAAGCTTTTGTACTTTAACACCATAAAAGAGTGAAGTCAAACATATAATTGATAAAATTATTTGCAAATCATGTATCTGATAAAGGACTAGTATTTAGAATTAATAAAAATTCTTGTAGCTCAGCAATAACCAAATCTGATTTTAAAATGGGAAAAATATGAATAGACTTCTCTCCAAAGAAGATACATGAATAACAAATAGTCATATGTAAACCTGCTCAACACTAGTCATTAGAGAAATGCAAATTAAAACAATAGTGAGATACCATTTCACCCCTACTACAATGGCTATAATCAATAAAATGTACCATAATAAATGCATTAAGGATGTAGACAAATTAGAAGCTTCAAATATTGCTGGCAGAAAGTTGAAAGTTACGCAGTACACTGGGGCCAGTGCTGTGGCTCAGTGGGTTAAAGCCCTGGCCTAAAGCGCCAGCATCCCTTACGGGCACCGTTTCTAGTCCTGGCTGCTCCTCTTCCCATCCAGCTCTCTGCTATGGCCTGGGAAAGCAGTAGAAGATGTCCCAACTCCTTAGGCCCCTGCACCCATGTGGGAGACCCAGAAGAAGCTCCGGACATTGCAGCCTTCTGAGGAGTGAACCAGTGGATGGAAGATCTCTCTGTCTCTACCTCTCTGTAACTACTTCAAATAAATAAAATAAATCTTTTTTAAAAAGTTATGCAGCACTTTAGGTAACAGTTTTACATTTCTTCTAAAGTTTAAACCTAGTTTTAACCTAGCAATTCTAGATCTATCACATAATTGGTAAAGTGTATACCCAAGAAAATTAAAAACACATTATCACACTAAATTCTGCTACATTCTACAGTTTGGGTGAATCTTGGAACCATTATGAAAAATGAAAAAGATAGATACCAAAGGCTACATATCATGTAATTCTATTAATGTGACATGTTCATAGTTGGTAAATCCATGAAGATAGAAAGTAATTAGTGATAGCCAAGAAGTTGGAGGAGAGATGAAAATGGGGAGTGGCCTGATCATGGGTGTGGATTTATTTTTTTTTTGAGTGATTTAAAATTTATAGAATTAGGTAGTGTTTATAGTTGCTCACATTTGTGAATATACCAAAACCATTCATTGTACTATTTTAAAATGTAAATTTCCTGATATAAGAATTATGTCTCAATGATCTTGTTAAAGTAGGCATCATCGCTGTGTTTGAATTATCAGTGCTGTTTCTCCATGTTTCTGATTTCTCCATAATGTAATGGTCTCAGGGTGTGACACATTATTCATGGTGACTAGTTTACAGGTAAAAGAAAGCAAGAAGCCACTAGCCTCAGGCAGACTTGATTTTGGAAACCCTAGAACACCATTTCTGACACATTGTATTGGTCAAAGGCAGGTGAAGGCATAGACTCCATCTCTTCATGAAAGAAATGGCAAAGTCTCTTTGCAAAAGTCATGTGGGATGTAGGTTTTTTTTTCAAAAATACTACAAAAGGTGGCAGCAGTGTCCTGTGTTCATCAGATCTTATGCTTCTAAGAAGTACATGCCATAATCACTCTCTCATAGCCTTGGTTTACTAAAACTGAAAGACACATCAGAAGGTTATCTCTGTTGGAAAAGTTTTATACAGTGTATAACTAACTTTATGTTGAGACCTTGGATGGTGGGTAAAATTGAATTTATGGATGGAGTTGGATTAAAGAGCAGTTGAGAGGAGAAAATAGTATGAACAAGGGCAAAGAGGAAGAGAAGTATACAGAGCATGGGAGGAATTAAAATAAGTTTTGTTGTTTTGATACTAGATATTTTTATTTATTTTTTTGACAAGCAGAGTTAGACAGTGGGAGAGAGACAGAAAGGTCTTCCTTTTTCTGTGGGTTCACCCCACAAGTGGCCACTACAGCTGGCGCATCGCAGCCGGCGCGTTGTGCTGATCCGAAGCAAGGAGCCAGGTGCTTCCTCCTGGTCTCCCATGCGGGTCAGGGCCCAAGGACCTGGGCCATCCTCCTCTGCACTCCCTGGCCACAGCAGAGAGCTGGACTGGAAGAGGAGCAACCGGGATAGAATCTGGCGCCCCAACCCAGATTAGAACTCAGAGTGTGGCGCCGCAGGTGGAGGATTAGCCTAGTGAGCCATGGCGCTGGCCAGGTACTAGATATTTAATATTTGCTAAGGAAGATATGGAACTAAAGCCAGTCAGAGAGTATAAGGTTTGAATTAACTATATCTTGATGTCAGATGTGTTGTAAGTTTATCATTACTATAATGAAATTATTCAGGCAGATTATTAAGTAAAGAAATTCATTTAGGCAGGTGCAGGATTCTGTAACATCTATCTTTCTACTATTATGGTATTTTAAAATCAATCCCGTTCCTAACACTATGGTTTTCCATTCACATGCTTGAGTTCTAATTTTGGTCATGCTCAAAACTTCCCTACTCCCTTCCAATTTAAATCAATTCTTTATATTTCTCATGAATGTTTTCCCTTAAAATCAATTTTAAGAAAAATTAGGGCAAGGTCCTTAATTTGTCTATCTTTGTGAACCTCAGTGTGCTCTCCACATGGTGGGTATTCAGCAGCTGTTTGTGTAGATCCAGTCTGGTCAGCAAGCAGTCATGGGTTTTGTTTGCCTTGCCAAAATTAAACAATGAACTTTTCCGATAGAAATCTGGGGTTTTGTCTTCTCTTGACAACTAGGATGATCTGACAATGGTGAAAGCACATCTCCATATGGTGACAGTTGGCTGAAACTAATAGCAGCCCCCCCCCCATATATGGGCTGGATTCTTGGTTTCTCACAGTCCACATGTGTGTCCTCTACATAATGACAAAAGGTCCATTGATGTTATTAACTCTTGCTCTTTTTATTTTCCTTATGAAAGAATTAAAAATAAAATAAATTTTCTAACACACACATTATCCAATATAGAAAAACCAGTGTTATATTGAGAGCCATGTGTTTATTTTATTTTAAGATTTACTTATTTATTTGGAAGAGGGAGGGAGGCAGAGGGAAAGGGGGAGATTTTTGCATTCACTGGTTCACTCCCCAACTGGCAGCAATGGCTAGGGCTGGACCAGGCTGAAGCCAGGAGCTTCTTCTGGGTCTCCCATGTGGGTACAGGGGCCCAAACACTTGGGCCATCTTCCACTGCTTTTCCAGGTACATGCAGAGAGCTGGGTAGGAAATGGAGCAGCTGGGACTTAAACCAGTGGTGTATGGGATGCCCATATTGAAGGTTGTGGCTTTACCTGCTATGCCACAACACTAGCCTCATGAGTTTTTATTTTAAAAATGCTTATAATGATTCTCAGGGAACTTATTTATTAATATTTATTAGATACCTATATTGTGCACTCACTGTTCCTAGAAACTGGGAACAAAAAGGTAAGCAGGATAGGCAAAGGAGCTCAGAGTGCTTTCACTCCTGACTTTCACTCTTGGTTTTTCTGAATGAAGAAAAGATGTCAGCATTGTTAAAACCTACAGAAGGAGTGAGGAGGATGAGAATTGGCTACAGCCCAGTTGAACCTGGGAATTTTGTGATTGGGATTTCTTTAAGAAAAGTTAAGGAGTGAATAGATATTGAAGATGTCACTATTCACAGAATTCATTTAAAATACTTAGTAGGTGTAACAAGGTTGAGGGAAGTTTTATCTGTTTTATAGCAAAGAAATATGTGTGTATGTGTATGTGTTTGTGTGTGTAAACTAACATAGAGGTATCATTGTAAAGATTGAAGATTTAGAAGGAGGCTTAACTAAAATGGAAACATCACTATAGAATGAGGTATGAAACAACAAAGAAGGAGTACAATACATTCTGGAAGACAGAAAGCAGCTGGAAAAATGGTATCTGACTTAACAGATGAGAAAAGGATACCAGCTAAGTGTGTCAGGGCGTGGAAGTGGACCAGGGAACCTGACGAAACCCCTGAAATACTGGTTATTTTCAGGAAGAAGCAGGGTCTGCAGAAGCCAGTGATGGGGGGGGGGGGGGCGTGTGTGTGTGTAGGCCCCAGGTTACCATTCCCATTTTCCCTTCTCATCTAACCAGACAGGAGGTGGAGGAATGTCTAATGAAACGGAGACAAAGCGTCCCTGGACTGGTAGCAAGCGGAGTAGCAAGGGCAGTAATGAGGTGTGGCACTAAAAAAAAAAAAAAAAAAAAAAAAAGAAAAGGCTAAAGTAGCAAACTATAAGATTCCCACATATTTCTCTGCTTCCAGAATACTCACAGCCAACTGAATATCATTTACCAATCAAAACAGGAAGATTCTTTGGCTAAACTGAGTATCTCTAGAGAATGAATCACCCTGTATTAACATCTGAAAGGCCCTTAGTGACACCCAGCAGCTGATCATGCTCCAAGTGAGGCTTGCTCATTGGCATACTACCACAGTGTACGTAATTGGCAATCCCAGTTACAGTTACCAAAAATTACTAGAAATTAGAATACAGCTTCCAACATGGAAGAGGCTGAATTGTCAAATAGGAAAGGCTAACTTGCATGAAGTAGAAGTATTTGAATATGCAGAGAAAAGGATTTAAAATATTTAAAATTTATTGTATTTAAAAGGCAGAGTTATAGGGTGAGGGAGAGAGAAACAGAGATATCTTCCATCTGTTACTTCATTCCTAAAATCGCTCCAATGGTAGCGGCTGGGCCAGGCAGAAACCATAACTCTGTCCAGATCTCCCACATGGATGCAGGGGCTCAAGCACCTGGGCTATCTTCTACTGCTCTCCCAGACATATTAGCAGGAAGCTGGAATGAAAGTGGAGCATCCATGACTCAAACTGGAACCCATATGGGATGGCAGTGTCGCAGGTGGCAGCCTAACCTGTTGTGCCACAACGCTGGCCCCCAAAAACATTAAAATTAAAACCAGCTGATTGTTAAAATCAGAGATTAAAATACTGCATTCAGGATATTTTGAAGGAAATACCCAAAGGTGATGTCAGAAATAAAAATACAAAACAAAATTTGATGTGAGACACAAGACTAGGAAACAAATCAAGGAGAAATCTCCTAAAGTAGAAGGAGATGGAAATATATAAAAGTATATTTATGTGTGTGTTCTGCATAATCAAGTAAGTAAATAAGAACTTTAGGCAAGCACTGGTTTAAGTGTGTGTGTGTGTGTGTGTGTGTGTGTGTATTTCCCTGCCATATCTGAGTTTGTCTCTAACACAAAGGATAAAAACTAAATTTTAGTTTTCTTGTTGACAGTTTGATTGTTGGTTTCAGTAGTTGGTTGTCAATTTCAGTATAGTTGAGTGTCATATTTGAAGTTAATAGTTACCATCTCAATGTACTGAATTTTAATTTGTGAATAGAAACTTTTTACTAGTTTGAACATAAAAGCATTTTTACCTGTTATCCATCATTTTTTTAAAGCAAGATTATTGCCTTGCATAGTTTTCCTGTACAGCATGAGTAATGTTAAAAGTCAGCTTAGAGGAACATATTTCTCTTTGTTTTACAATGAATGTTGAATTAGAGAGATGTTTTGTGATATTTCCGCCTGAGTTTCTTCATGGTTCAATAAAGCCAGAAATTTGAAGTAAGATCAAGGTAGAAAGATATTTGGACTGTGGCTTCTCTCTGCTACCTAGAAATAATTTTTAAAAATTTTCTGAATGAAATCCCCTCTCGCAACAAAATGAATGCTACTGGAAACCATTACACTTATTGAAATAAACCAGTCCCCAATGCAATCAAAATGGATTAAGAGTAAAAGGGATCACACAAACAAAACAAATGTCTGCTAATACTAACTGATAGAATTAAAAAGGGAGAGAATGATCCAACATGGGAAGCGGGATACACAGCAGACTCATAGAATGGCAGATGTCCTAAACAACACTCTGGCCTCAGAATCAGCCCTTATGGCATTCGGATCTGGCTCAAGAGCCCATGAGAGTATTTTGGGCATGGAAAGCCAAGACACTCTGGCAAAAAAAAAAAAAAAAAAATCTCTGCGAGTGAGATCCCAGTGGAAAGAATGGGCCATCAAAGAAGGAGGTATGGACTGGCGACGTGACTCACTTGGCTAATACTCCACCTGCGGCGCTGGCACCCTGGGTTCTAGTCTGGGTAGGGGCGTCAGATTCTCTCCTGGTTGCTCCTCTTCCAGTCCAGCTCTCTGCTGTGGCCAGGGAATGCAGTGGAGGATGGCCCAAGTGCTTAGGCCCTGCACCCACATGGGAGATCAGGAGGAAGCACCTGGCTCCTGGCTTTGGATCGGCACAGTGGGCCAGCCATAATGGCCATTTGGGGGGGGGTGAACCAATGGAAAGAAGACCTTTCTCTGTCTCTCTCTCTCACTGTCTAACTCTGTCAAAAAAAAAAAAAAGAAAGAAAGAAAGAAAGAAAGAAAGAAAGAAAGAAAGAAAGAAAAAAGAAAAGAAAAGAAAAGAAAAGAAAAGAGAAGAAAAAGAAAAAGAAGGTACCTTTCTCTGAGGGAGGAGAGAACTTCCACTTTGACTATGACCTTGTCTTAAATAAGATCAGAGTTGGTGAACTCAAAAGGCTTCCATAGCCTTGACAACTCATGACAAGAGCCTAGGGTGATTACTGATGCCATAAACAAGAGTGTCAATTGTTAAATCAATAACAGGAGTCACTGTGCACTTACTTACCATGTAGGATCTCTGTCCTTAATGTGTTGTACTATGTGAATTAACAGTATAACTGGTACTCAAACAGTATTTTTCATTTTGTGTTTCTGTGTAAGTTCAAACTGTTGAAATATTTACTTAGTATATACTAAATTGACCTTCTGTATATAAAGAGAATTGAAAATGAATCTTGATGTGCATGTGATGGTTGCAGGTGGGAGGGAGGTTATGGGGGGAAAAAGCTACTGTAATCCAAAAGCTGTACTTTGGAAATTTATATTTATTAAATAAAAGTTAAAAAAAACCACTCCCCAAAAGACAAACATTTGTGTGGTAATTAATAGAGTACAAAAATGTAACCTATATGAACAAAATTGATATTTTGAGATTTGATTCTTGTTTAGAGCCCTTGCTCTCCACTGTTGAGGAAGTCATTTTTTCTATTTGTTGAATTCTTTACTTAATGAAGGGTTAAGCTAATGATTATAAAATAACAAAGTATGTTATTGAAAAAATTGAAAGAATAAGGATGGAAGAGGGAGAATGGCAGTATTGGACGAGGATGGGATGGGAAGTATCATTATGCTCCTAAATCTGTATATATGAAATACATGAAATTTATTTACTTTATATAAATAAGAATTAATTTTTTTTCTGTGGTAATGAAAAATAAGCTATTAGTTCCTTGCTATATTTAGTACCAGTCTTTTTATTTATTTATTTGACAGGTAGAGTTGTAGACAGAGAGAGTAGTATCAGTCTTAAATTGGTACTAGGTGATCAGTATTGGGAACTAATCTTCAAGAGTTTAATAAAACATCTTTGGAAAGTATATATTTACCTTTTATCAGTGTTCTTTGAAATTCTACACACTTCTATCAACAAAATCGAAAGCACTATTTATTTCCTTTGAAAATCTCTACTATTGTCAGACTGTGGTAAATTCTGGGATTTCCCTCTGTTAGAATATCTTATTTAATAAGGGGTATCACAACATAGCACTGTGGCCTAAAGACTGTTTTACATTCCCTAAGGTCTAGAAATACCAAAGCAGCGATTAAAAAAAAAAAGAGTGAGGGCATTGCCTAGCAGGTAAGGTTCAGATTAAGAAGCCCCTGTCTTACATTGGAGTACCTGGGTTTCATGCCTGACTCTGATACCTGCTCCAGCACCTGATTCCAGCTTCTTGCTCATGAAAAATCTGGGAGGCAGCAGGATTGGCTCTAGTAATTGAAAACCTCCCATCATGTGTGATTGAGCTCCTGGCTGCTGTTTTCAGCCTTGGTCAAGTCCAGCTGTTATGGGCATTTGGGGATTGAACCAACAGATGGGAGCTCTGTTTTTAACTATCTGTCTCTCTTCCCCTCTAATTAAGTAATTATTTAAAAATTAAAAAGAATGAGAATGAAGATTACATAGGTAATATGACTATTACTATCTATTACATAGATAGCATGACTGCTTCCACATTTCCATTAGGTTACTACAACTGTACATTAGATACTGTTCTATATAGAACTTCATACCTATGTTTTCTTTCCTTGCCATCTTCAGTTTCCCACAAAAGTCCTTTGTTTTCCTCCCACAGTACAATATTTCCCACCGGCCTTCCTGAGGAGTTCTCTGTAGCAGCCACATTTCGTGTACGCAGAAGCACCAAAAAGGAGCGTTGGTTTCTATGGCAGGTTTTAAACCAGCACAATATGCCACAGGTAAGGAATCACAAGAGTTGTGCGATTTGGTCAGGTGAGTCTTTGAGCAGTTATCTCAAATTTGGAAGCAGAACTAGCATCCAGATATTCTTCTGGAGGCGACCTCTATAGGGAAATGCAAGAACCATCATCCATCCTTAGGAAGGTCGTGCTGAGGCTGTAATATGAGAAGCTAGTTGGCAAGACAGGGTTAGTGTTTTTTTACTTCCAGATTTCGTCTAATTATGCTTGCACTGATTTTCCTTCACAACAGCTTCATTAATTAGCTCGCCAATAACTTCCTAACCCATTCTTTAAAAGAAGATTTATTTATTTGAAAGGCAGTTAGAGAAAGAGAGAGACAGATACAGACACTGAAACTCTTCCATTTGCCTGTTCACTCCCCAAATGGAGCAACATCCAGGGCAGACCAAGCGGAATCCAGGAGCTAGCAATGCCATTCAGGTTTCATGTGGATGGCAGGGACCCAAGGACTTTTTCTCATCTTACCAGCCACATTAGCAGAAAGCTGGATCGAAAACACAAGCAGTTAGGACTTGAACTGGCATCCAGAATAGGATGCCAACATTACAGGTGGTGGCTAAACCCACTGTGTCACAACTCTGGCCCCAAGTAATGACTTCTTTACCTCCCACCATGTCTGTTGTTATATATTATTTTTAAAATGGTTCGTTGCTTCGTTTAACAATCCTTGGTGAATTAAGAATTAAATATTTGTCCCATCAATAAAAAAAATTATGGTAGACTATATTTTAGGTGTGAAAAGGGTAAAGATTTATAAGCAGAGTTCTTACTTCTCATTAACATATGTCTAAAGAGAATAACATCTATGATAACAATGTAATAATGTAATACAACACAATTATACAGTGGAATAAGTACAATAGTAGAGACAAACTTGGCATTGAGTAGGGCCTATAAGGGCATGAAAAGAATAAAAACCCAAGAAAGTCTGTAGAAGAAATAACCTTTGGGCTGGAAAGGGGGGTGCATGCACACTAGGGAGGGGAGATGAACCTCAAAATTACTTAATGGAGCCATACATTTGTGTTTATATGTATATCCATTTAAATGTTTTGAATTTCCCCTGGTCTTTTAATCTATTAACATAGTTGCAGTGTATGATGGGAAGATGAATTAAATGGAAAAAGTATGTCCTCTATAAAGGAATTTCTCTGCACCAAGCAAATCTTCAAAGGTTAAAAAAGTTGATCTCAGTTTCTATGCTAAGCAAAATTATATTACTCTTAAAATTATAATTACAAAATAAAATATATACAACACATTATTCTTAGATCTCTCAAGAACGAATGTATTCACCAAAATACTCAATATCTAAGCAATTTTTGTAGCTGGTTGTTTGTTATTCTTTTTTGTTAATAAACCTGTTGTACTCAAGTGATTAAAATACTTTACTGAGTGCCTCCATTTTACTAATATGTATTTTGAGCTTTCCATTGTGTTTTAATAATTTCAAACATTGCTTTTTAAAACATAATTTTTAATTTTACAGATTTCTATCGTAGTTGATGGTGGAAAGAAGGTGGTGGAATTTATGTTCCAAGCTACCGAGGGAGATATGTTGAACTACATTTTTAAAAACCGAGAACTGCGTTCTTTGTTTGATCGTCAGTGGCATAAACTTGGCATCAGTGTACAACCCAGGGTCATTTCACTCTATATGGATTGTAATTTAATTGTGAGCCGGCAGACCGATGAAAAGGACACCATGGATCTTCAGGGAAGGACAGTCATTGCTGCGCGAGCGTCAGATGGCAAGCCTGTGGACGTAAGTTCTGTTGTTTGTTGTAAAAGAGAATAGTAGCATTCTATGTTACACAAAACATCATATTAAAAACCTCTTTAATTACTAGGAAATAGCTTCCCTTCTCTCACTGTTTAATTTGCTGTCAGATGCATGAAGGGTAGCTATGTATTTCTGACAGTATTTTCACATTTATTATCTTCTTTCTATTTTCACCTATTTTCTCGAGCCTGTGAATTTAAAAGAACTGGGTCATGCCTTTAAAATGATATTAGATAAGGTAAATTTTAGTAAGAATTGGAAATACAATATAAAATGTAAGCTTGATCTAAGCTCATATGTTTTGAATAGAGAGGACTGGGAAAAGATGAACTTTAAATTAAATGGTTCCAGATTATCTAATGTTTTCATTCAAGAACAATAAGCTATTTATTCATCCTCACAATAGTAATTGCTTTATGTCGTGGACTACTTTTCATAAGCTTATAATGACTTTCCAGGGTTCTATAGGAGGAAAATACAATCACTAAGTATCAGTAGGTCATGTGGATGAGAAAAATTGGCTAGCAAATCCCTTTCAGATGAAAATATCCTTTAAAATTACATTGAAATAAGATGATATAGATTTTCCTAGAGGACAAGGCTTTTAATCTTAAGTGAAAGATATGTATTAATTTGATATCTGTACATTTTCTTGTGAATAGAGTGATGGAAAAAGCCACAAAAATAATCAATACAGATCACACATATAAAATAATGATCTGAACACACAAAGCAATAAATAGCTTAATTTTCTATCATAAGTACAACTTTTGATATGTATAAATACACATTTAGCCAGCTTATTTCTAAATGCCCCCATGGACAGGTATACGTAAAATAATAAATATTATTTTACAATCAGTGAGAATTTCATAACTAGGGCTCAGTGATGACCAGCAAACTATACCAGAGTAGCAGCAGTCCACCCATCCTTGTGACATCCCATCATGGACAGCAGGCTGCTTGGGAGTCGCACAGATGAGGTTTTAAATCCTAGCCAAGCTGCTTAATTGTTGTCATCTGTTCATTTATTCTGTTAATTATTAATTTATCTGAACCTCAGTATTCTCAGTGATAGAGTATGTGGATCATACCTTATAATGTGGTAAGTTCTCTGAAGAATTATTTATATATTCAGGATCAGACACATAATATTCAACTCTGTTATAAGAAGGTGCAAAAAAAACTAAACTACCAAACTTCCTTTCAGAGATCTTGAAGGCTAATAGAAGGATTAAAATCTGTAGCAGTACATGTGGCTGCTAATGATAACAATATTAATCACAAAAACAACAGTATGAGAACTTGCAGAAGGTGTATCCAAAGGCAAAAGGAGCAAGTGAGGACCAGTACCTAGACCATCAGGGATGTGACTTGTAGCAGTAGGTGGATTATAGGTAGGTAGGAAGTCATTCAGAGAATTCTAATGGCAGAAGTGGGGGAGTGGTGTTAGGACCTGCCTTAAGTAGAAGAGCTTGAAATTCAAATCTGTTCTCACAGGTCTAGTAAGATCATAGTGGGCTCTGGATCCAGAGGAACTAGAAGAATGCAAGAACACACTGAGATAAGCTCTCAGGGTGAGGGGCAGCTGCAAGAGAAGAATGGGTTGCAAGACTAGAATCCAGTCTTGTTGCTTGGCCTCTGAAAGTTGGGTGATCTATTTCCTTTGTCTCATTGACTTTTTAACCAAGGAAAGAACTGATCCAGAATGTACAAATGAAGAATATCATGTGTGTCCTTGTTAAAAAGACACAGTATGAAAATTATAGTACAATATTATAGTGGTTTCATCATTTAAGGCAAATTCTGATTCATTTGAGGATAAAATTGAAGGCATGTCATGATGCAGCTTTTAAAGGACACGGCCAATGTTACACAAACAAAAGATATCATTTAAAATAATTCTTGGTCCTACTAAAATTTCAAGTGAACTAAATTCTCATCATCTCCCTTTAAGCTCTGCCATCCATGAGATCAGCTGTCGTGTGAGAGTGTTTTAGTTTTTCAGGCTGCATGCTATTGAAAACACATTCTAATGATTGGCTTTTGTGTGAGAGAAAGGCGATAAGACTGATATGAAGGAACTTTTTAAAAAATAAGCCTTCAGGTTGACAAGCATCAATATAGATTTGGCCCTAACTGGATTTTCTAAAGCATTGTCATTCTAAATTCTAAATTAACTAATGAATAAAGAAAACATGGTTGAACTAGGCTGATTATAGTTTCAATATCATGGGTACCTAATTTCTAATCCTTTGAATAATTGAAAATCTGTTTTTAGTAAAGTAACATAATTCACATGCAGGTGGTGATACATAATAAGACTTCAATATTTAATGGTTATTTTGATAATGATGGTAAGTTTTAGTTAAGAATAGTATTAATTGGTGTCTCCATTTTTCTACATAACTGGTTTATTACTGCCAGTGTTCCATTAGACTATGTGAGATATGATATTTAAACTTTAAGGATGGCCATTGTGATACAGTGGATTAAGGCAAATAAATAGAAATGGGCATTGTAACTACAGCCTGTTAGACTGCTGCTTGGAAGGCCTGCATCTCATGTTGGAATACCTGGTTCAAGTACCAGCTGTATTACGCTTCTGATCCAGGTCTTGCTAATGCATACCCTGGTAGGTAGCAGATGATATAGCTCAACTACTTTAGGTTCCTGCTACCCTCATAGGAAACTCAGATGGAGTTCCTGGTTTCTAGCTTTGGCTTGGCCGAGCGCTGGCTGTGGCAGGCATTTAGGAAGTGAACCTATGAATGGAAGCTAGTGGCCGAGCTTGTGTGTGCCTTCTCTCCTCTCTCTGCCTTTCAAATAAATAAACATTTTAAAAAGAATAATACTTTTAAAAAACCGTATAAGTAAGAGTTAACCTAAAAAGCCTTTCAAGATGTTATAGAAAAGAAATAATTAAAATTCATTGAGTCAGAAAATTTTGCATTGCTTCAAGTCTTGGGCTGCTTATGAAACCATAAGATGTCTGTAGTTCTTTTTTAAAAATTATTTTATTGGAGATTGAGAGAACATGAACCAGACAAAGAGCTTGTTCCCATCCACTGACTCACTCCCCAAATGCCCATAATGGCTGGAACTAGATCAGGAACATATTACAGATCTCCCACATGGGTAGCAGGAACCCAATTATTTGAACATCATGGCTACCTCCCAGAGTCTCCTTTATGGGGAAGTTGGAATCAAGAGCCAGAGTTAGGAATCAAATCCAGGCACCACACTCCAGTGTGGGACGTGGGCATTTTAATTGCTAGGCTAATCTCCTGGAGTTGGCAAATGCTTTCCATGAGTTAAATTAATTTTGTTCGTCTTTTGCTTTTTTGGTATTGGGGTGGAGAGTCACAGTTAAACACAGATGTCTGTTTTCTATATACTTACTCCTTGACTTTAAGTCATGTAAACTCTAATTCTCTTATATTGAGAGACAGAGAAAGATGTATTAAGAATTGGAAGGAGGGAGGGAGAGGGAAAGAGAAACACAGAAGAACAGAAAGGAGTTGGAGGAGGAAGGTGGAGAGGATTGTTTTCTGACATAGTTTATGTCAAATCATCATATAATGAATTATTAAATTATTAAATTTGCAACTACAAACTAATTTCAAAGCTCCCATCAATAGCTACTAATATAAAGTGTTATTCAATACAGCATATTAAGCAATATCAGTGCTTAAGGAATTCAGTCTTTCTGAGCATCTATCAGGTTGACATATTTTCAATAATTCACACTATTTAGGTGGTGGTTCTTCCACTTAAAGGCACAATTATCCCTTTGTTTTCCTTAATTTCATATTCAAAAGTCAAAAAACCCCAGCAAACTGTTTAGCAAATATAAGGAAATCTGTTTTTTTTTTTAAAGATTGTGGATTCTTGCTCAGGTTTATACCAGTATAATACATAATCCATAGGTTTTAGATAGAATTCATGAAATAGATTACCTTTATCTTTCTTACTGTGAATTGTGTATCAATTTCAGTGCCTTATATAGGAAGGAGGTCTGGAATGGCAGCTAACAGACACCTTCTCCATTATGATCTTGAACCACTGACTTTTTCTCCAGAATTTTATACTTGGACATATTGTTATTGTGTGAACATCATTGTAGTGTATAATACCTCTCATTAATTAAATACTTTTATATTCTTAAACAATTAGCCAAGATTTACAATAATTTTATTACCTGATTTTCTTTGTCTGGATCTTTTGCTATATGTGACTGTCTCTTTCTAAAACTGGTCTAAAAAGTAGTGAATCCTAAATTAAACAAAAAACATTGAAAATACCTACTAGCTATTTTTACTAGCTTTCTTTTTCTTTCCAGCTAAATTATCAGAGTTCTTAACTGTCTTAATATGTTTCTCAAAAAAAAAACCTGATGATACTTTTTACTAATTTTTTGATAGATTGAACTTCACCAACTTAAAATCTACTGTAATGCAAACTTCATAGCTCAAGAATCATGCTGTGACATATCAGATACCAAGGTAAGCTAATTCTCTTGGAATGTGACCATGCACAACGCCAGTTACCTTTGGCTACAAGAACTGTGGAGTCCAAAGGCACTGGCTGCCTTCTGCTGATGCTGAATGAGTAGCTCATTTCAAGGACAGAAGCCTCCGTATGCTCTCCCATAGTGCCTTTTCACAGTTTAAATCCCAACATTGCTCTCTGAATTTCAGGCCTGACATGCCCTCACTTTGGCCTCTATATACCTAAAAGAGAATTTATGCCTTTCTGTCTAAGCTGTGTTCTGACAATGGCATCATCACCTAGCAGTTACATGAGCTTTCATCAATGATCATACCTGATACCGTTCATCTGCTTTTTCTAGCCTGTCATCCATCCTGGCTAGTTTTCCTTTGTGGTCGATTTTTTCATTCTCAGCTTCCATTGTTCTGTTATTACAAAGTGCACTACCATTCCCTGTAACTGCCAAAGTCCACTTTTACCTCATACTTGGGCTTTTCCATGTCAACTGCTTTCCTCATATCTAGTCCTTTATCTTTGTAACATCAGCGGTAAACATCTGTGAAACATGGCTTAATCTGTTCATTCACTGTTTTTTCCATAACAAACTTCTATCACTCAAAAACACTTCTCCTTAAGATGTTGCACTAACAAATATGAATAAAGCTCCTTCCCTGCTCCCTATTGATCTCTTCTCAAAGTTCAGGTGACTCCATGGTGATGGCAAAATGTAAATGCAGCTCCTTAATCACTCCTACAGATTCAGAACCTAACTATGTTTTCTTTTACCAGTCTCCCATTCCAAGAAATTGCTGAGTTTGATACTTTCTATCTCTCTCATTGTCATGGTGATGTGTGCCATATTATGTGATTAGATGTGACTGAATGTATCTTTAATTTATTCAAGTACAATTTAGACTCACTAAGGAGAGTTATACTTCCATGTTTTGTTTTTGTGCCTTGCATTTTGTTCATGACTATAGCATTGTTTCTTGATTTGTTGACTTATCAACTACTAAAGGAGGTAGATGGGACACACAGGTTTTTGAAAGGGATTAATTCTAAAAGCAAACCTGATAGGAGGAATAAATTCTGGTGTTCTGTGGTGCAACAAGGTGAATATAATTTAACTGTAATGCAATATGTCTCAGTACAGCTAAAAGAGAAGACTTTGTGGTGACCATAAAGACATGATATATTTTTATGGTAATAGATATGGTGATTAACCTGAATTGATTATTACCCAGTATTTACGTAAATTAAAACATCAGCATTGTACATCATAAATACATACAAATATCATGTGTCAATAAAAAATGTAGTTAACTTCCCAAAATAAAATAAATGCAATCAACTTACTAAAATAACTTACAATTAGTAAAAGGTGAAAAAGTGATTCTTTGGGTCTTAGATTTTTCCAGAAATCCCATAATTGCCATAGAAAATTATGGGAAAAGTTTTTTAAGAACTTGTGATTAAAATTTTTTTGGTGGCCAGTGCTATGTTGTAGCAGGTAAAGCTGCTGTCTGCCTGCAGTGTCAGCATCCATTGTAGATACCTAGTCAAGTCCAAGCTATTCAACTTTCGATCCAGATCCCTGCTGGTGTGCCTGGGAGGGCGTCGGAGGATGGCCAAAGTTCTTGGGGCTCTGCACCACCTAAAAGACCAGGAGGAAGTTCCTTCCTTCAGCCTGGCCCATCTCTAGCCACTGTAGCCATTTGGGGAGTGAACTAGTGGGTGAAGGATCTCTCTCTCTCTCTCTCTCTCTGTCTCTCTGCTTCTCCCTTTATCTCTGTAATTTTGTCTTTCGATTAAAGTAAAAATACATCTTTTAAAAAATATATTTTCAACTTCTGTAGTATACTTTGGATGGTGAAACAAGAAATGTGACCAATTGTCTGAAAGTTTAGCTTTGTCTTTCAAATGTTATAGGTTCGTTCACTTATATAACTTGGCTTTCTAATGCATTTCTGCAACCTAGCTTATGGCTGTCATTCCAAGTAAAGTGAAAGGCAGCCAAATAACTTTCTATAAATATCTAAAAAGATAATTTAGAATGCCAGTCTACAGACTTGAAATACCTATACTTTGTGGAGCCACACATTGAAATCTTGAAGATACTAATTTCTAAAACATTTAAAAATTATGTTTTTTAATGTAAAGCCCCTTAAAATAGTAATTTTCTTTCATCAAAAAATAATGATGATATTCTTATATATCTAAGTGGCATATCCAGACCAACAATTGCTTCCTTGTATCATTATGAAATGGACATTTCCTTCAACCTGAATTATGAAAAAAAATTATTTGTTACTGATGAATTATACGAAGTAGTTTATTATTGAAAATAGTGACAAATCATACACTTAAGAACAAAACTTATAAAAATCACATTTTAAAAAGATTATTTGACACTTAGTTTTAAAATAAGGGAGGGATTTATTTCCAACTATGTAAAAATAAAAGTCTGTATGTTTCCTTGCTGGTAATTATTGTTGGGAGATGGGGTAGAAATCACCATTCATTTTATAATTATCTTAAAGTTAAAACATGCTGCATATTACCAACAGGAATAAACAATTTGGAAGACAAATAATTTTATAGAAGTCATCTAAATTTCTTCTTATATTCTACTCTTGGCAAAATGTCTTTCACTCAAAATATTAATGTATGTGTTATAAAATATAATTTTTCCTGAAATTGTAAATCATACGTGTTTCTTGGGTGTTAATGTTTGAAGCATTTCTTTTTTTTTTTTTTTTTTTTGATAGGCAGAGTGGACAGTGAGAGAGAGAGACAGAGAGAAAGGTCTTCCTTTTGCCATTGGTTCACCCTCCAATGGCCACCGTGGCTGGCGCACTGTGGTCTCCCATAGGGTGGTGCTTCTCCTGGTCTCCCATAGGGTGCAGGGCCCAAGCACTTGGGCCATCCTCCACTGCCCCCCCTGGGCCACAGCAGAGAGCTGGCCTGGAAGAGGGGCAACTGGGACAGAATCCGGTGCCCTGACCGGGACTAGAACCTGGTGTGCCGGCGCCACAAGGTGGAGGATTAGCCTATTGAGATGCTGTGCCGGCCTAATGTTTGAAGCATTTCAAAGGAGACTTACTCAAGTGGCTCTGTAAACATGCCTCTCTACTCCAGGTAGAGCTAGTAGAGCTTCAGTTTCTGAAGCAGTCGAGGTTCATGATTCCAGACATAGAGGGAATGGTAAACACATAGGAAGAAAGAAATGCACATTTTCTGAAAATAAGTTATATATGAAATTAAAATTTTAAGGGCTAATTAACTGAATATGTGCCAAATTAAAAGTTTGCATACTTTCTTTGGAGAGTCTGACCAATTTTATAGCAAATCCTGAGACATTCTTCTAAAGCCTAAGTCTCTAATTTAATTGCTCGTTTATGCAGAGCAAAACCGTGAATTCTAAGAGGGCCTTGGTTATCTGACTAGGGACCATGGGGCAATAATTGCCTGGAAAATCAAGTCATACGAGATGAATGGACTGTTTTAGTGATGGTCTTCTTTCTTTTGGATATGATTTTTGGATTTTTAGACTTGGAAACATTGAGATAACTAATCATTAAATTTGGAGAAAATGGATATGAAAGAATTAATGGTGAGGAAAGGAAGCTAATTTGTTTTATTTCTTGGTGCTGGTTTTATTATAGTTTGCCTTGATATCATAGAGGATTAGAATGCTACTTATTTTCAAAATAATTTTTGCACCAAATTATGCATATTTATTATAGAAAACTTGGAAAATGTAGCCAAATTCAAAAAAGGAAATAAATAAAAACCATGCTCCCAAAGAGAGCATAACCACTGGCAATATTTTAGTTTTGTGCCCTAAAAATACTTTTGCCTGCATACACAATTTATTATATATACAAAATGACATGAACTCTTCCCTTAATATTTTCCTTCTCTCTGAAACTGCAAATTTAGACTCCTGAAACATGTGGGGCCCTCGGTATGAGGTGCTGTGAACTAAAGATGAATTTTCCAGTTCACATTCTGTGAGGATTAATTTTTTGAGTGAAAAACATTCATTGCTTTGTAATCCATGTCCAGCATGTTCTAAACCCACTAGGTACAAAATCTATCACTCGTCTATTTCAGGGAAGAACTTTTCAATATGTTTAAAGGATAACAGACTAGAACAAAGTATATTTTGATTAAATATCAGGTATAAACTGAAATTTTTACTTTACAATGCTTTTGCAATCTTATAGAAGTAAACTATGTTTTATGGATTCATGACATGGTTTGATTTCATTTTTATTCCCCAAATATACATTTTTATTTTTATAAATTACTGTAAGAATATAATTTTTGTAAGTGTATGGTCTTGCTATACTTATAATATCATCTAATATAGTGTTAGAATTCCTCACTAAGACAGCAGTATTTTTAATACATTTATTGTGTGTTGTCAACAGAGGAGTCTTAGTGACAGGCTCACACACTGGTGTCAACTTTGAGTTAGTAAGAAGACAGTTCTTGCAGACAGCCCCATACCTAGTTTGGTAGTAGCCAATGTTTGGAATTGACTTCATTTTCTGACTTTTCTTGGATGTTAGTGCTCAGAGCAGGATGACTTTGGAAGTACTGCTTCATCATCAGCAACAACTTATGCTGGTAAAATGTCTGCATATCTTCCAGCAAAGCAAGAACTTCAAGACTTGTGCCAGTGTGTTCCAAACAAGGTATGTGCCCACTGAAAAGCCACTCCAGACAGCCAGGCTGCTCGACTGGTACACGGAATGTGTCTTGCCCTTCCGTGAGAGTTGAATTCGATGCCTAAGCCACTCCATTTCTGAAGGTTAAAGAAAGAGGTGGGAGGTAGGATTCCCTGCATTTTTATGTGGATGGCTCTAAGCCCAAATAAATTAGAATGAATAGAAAGATGAAGGGAGGAACGATCTGTACAACAGGCAAGTATTGAGTACTTAACATGGCTGCAATTCTTGGAAATCGGTTGAAAAACATACAAAAATACTTTCCATACTATTTTCAACCAGTTGTGTCTCTTCTCTATAGGTTGTTAGGGAGACTACTCCAAATAATTTGTTTGGCCTGTGCCAGTGTTTCCCCCTGGTCACAGTCTGGGCCCATGGACCTACATCAACTTCTTGTAGATGTTAATGGCAATCGTAAGGACTGTGCTGAAAGTAGGCTGAGTGGCCTCATGGTGGCTTTCTTCTATGCCTGTGTTTGGGGAAAGGAGAGCTTTCTCTAGTTCCTACAACAGAGTACTCTCTAGCACTCTGTGAGTTAATGTGCCCTTAGACTTGACCCATCCACTTTTACTTCCTTCCTTCCTAGATCATGGAGATCTGAGTGGGTGAAAGTTTAGAGGAAATTTTCATATATTCTGGTGGCCAACATTTCATGTTAAGTACCTGAAGGAGATGATTCCAAATGGTGTCGGAGCCTCAGGAACAATGGGAAAAAGGCATTCAAATGGATGATGAACATCAGTTCAAAGAAGAGCCAAGCTTTAGCTTTACTATTTCCAGCTTCATATTTATTTTAGTGCTTTGTATTAGTGCAATAGAATGTTTTCTTATATAGAAATTCATTTTTATTTTATTTTATTTTTTTGCTCAGGGAGAATCAGGATTACCTGGAGTTCCGGGCTCACCTGGACAGAAAGGGAACAAAGGCGAGCCGGTAAGACCACCAAATACTGTTGGGATGAGAGGGGTTTATTCAAAAGTAACTTTAAAACTCTGTCCATCTGGTTTTCCTATATTCCATGCAAATGCACTTTTCTGTGAATGGATATCAAGGACAATATTGAAATGCTGAACACTGAAATAAGAAATACTACATTAATATTCAATGCTGCTTCTGAAATCATTTTGGAAGATTGACATGAAATTTGAAAAGATCTGGAACTGCTGCTTTTTTATACCTAGAAGTACTAATAAATCTGTAGAGAAAAAAAATGGTATTTTTTTGTGCCCTAGACTTCTTTAGCCTTCTCTTCTAATGTCTGATGAACTCTTGTTTCTCTTGACTGCCAGCATGTAACCCATGAGTTTTCTTTAGCTCACTACCCTTTGTTTACTTATTTTTAAATTTTTATTAATATAAAGAAAATACATTTCATATATTTCATAGGTACAATTCTAAGAAGATAAACATGCTTTCCTCCCTCCCCTTCTCCCTCTCTCAATCTATTTCCTTCCATCCTTTTTAATTTTTTGCAAAAATATAATTTCAATCCCATCAATAATCACAGCCTTAATGTAACACTAACCCGAATATTCAACAAGTTAAAAACTAGAAAGATGACAGTTCCATAGGATTATAAACAATGACTAAAAACAACAATCAAATCACAAGATATCCGTTTCATTCCTATACAATTTTTTGTTCTATATTAACTACCACATATCTGAGAAAACAGATGATATCTGTGTTTGGGGACTAGCTTATTTCACTAAGAATAATGGTTTTCATTTGCATTCATTACGTTGCAACATAGGCTTTCATTCTTTTTTATAGCTGAGTAGTAGTCCATAGTGTATGTATACCACATTCTCTAAGCAGTCATCAGTTGGTGGAAATCTGGGTTGATTCCATATCTTAGATATTGTAAATTGAGCTGCAGTGAACATGTGAGTCTAGACAATATGCTGATTTCATTTCATATGGGTAAATCCCTAAGAGTTGTGTGGCTGAGTCATATGGTAGATCTATTTTCAGTTTTCTGAGGAATCCCCTACTGCATTCCAAAGTGGTTGCAGTATTTTATATTCCCACCAATAGTGTACTGGGGTTCCCTTTTCCCCACATCCTTGCTGGCATTTGTTGTTTGTTGATTTGTTATGATAGGCATTCTAAATGGGAAGAAGTGAAACCTCATTGTGGTTTTTCTTTGCATTTCCCTGATGTCTAGTGATCCTGAGCATTTTTTCATGTTTGGTCATTTGGATTTCATCCTTTGAAAAATGCCTGTTCTTGTCCTTTGCCTATTTCATAATTGGATATTTGTTTTGTTGTTGAATTTGAGTTCTTTGTAAACCCTGTATATTAGTCCTTTATCAGTTTATAATAGTCCTTTATACCTCCTCTGTGTCTCTTGAGATAATCATGAGATCTTATTCTTCAATTTAATGTGATGTATCAATTTACTGATTTGCATATGTTAAACCATACCTGCACACCAGAGATTTATTCGACCTTGTCCAGGTGAATGAGTTGATGTGTTATTGGATTAGATTAGCTAGTATTTTGTTGAGGATTTTTGCTGTTCATTAGGGATATTGATCTATAGTTCACTTTTTTGTTTTATCTTTGTCTGGTTTTGGAATTAAGGTGATGCTAGCCTCATAGTTCAAAAAGAATTGAAGCTAAATGAAGCTAATTCTTTAAAAATTTAGTAGAATTCATCAATAAAGCAATCTGGTCCTGGGCTTTTCTTTTTTGGGAGGGTCTTTATTATTGATTCAGTCTCCCTTTTGGTTATTAGTCTATTTAGGTTTTCTATGGCTTTATGACTCAGTTTTGGTGGATTTTATGTATCTAGAAATCTATCCAATTCTTTTAGATTTTCAAATTTGTAGGCATATAGCTGTTTGTAGTAATTCCTGATGATTCTTTTTATTTCTGTGGCCTCTGTTGTAGCATTTCCTTTTTCATCTCTGATACTGTTAATTTGGATATTCCCTCCACCTCCCCCCTCTTTTGGTCTGTTGGGCCAGTGGTCTATCAATTTTGTTTATTTTTTTCAAAAACCAGGTCTTCATTGCATGGAGTTTTTGAATCTTTTTGTTTCAAATTTGTTTATTCTTTAATTAGTTCCTTTCTCCTCTAATTTTGGATTTGGTTTTTTCTTATTTTCTGAATTCCTTGAGATATATTCTTAGACCAATTATTTGATGCCTCTCCAATATTTTGATGTGGGTGCTAATTGCTATAAAGTTTCCTTTTACACTGCTTTGCTGTATCATTAGTTTTTATATATTGGGTAGGTATCTTCATTCATTTCTAAGAGTTTTTTATTTCCCTTTTGATTTCTTCTATCATCCATTCAAAGACATATTGTTTAGTGTCCATGTGTTTGCATATTTTCTGGAGTTTTTCATGTTTTAATTTCCAGCTTCATTTCATTGTGGTCAGAAAATGTACATGGAATGATTTCAGTTTGTTTGAATTTGTTGAGGCTTGCTTAAGGTCTAGCATATGGTCTATCCTAGAGAAAGTTCCATGCACTGATGAAAAGAAGGTATTCTAAAGCTATGGGATGAAATGTTCTATAGATTTCAGTTAGGTCCATTTGGTCCATCATGTAGATTATCTCTGTTGCTTATTTTTATTTTTTAATTTTTATTAACATAGGACAGATTTCATGCATTTTGTATGTAAAGCTCTAAAAAGATAACCATACTTGCCTTTTTCTCCATACTTCTCCCAATCTGTTGTTTCCTTGTTGATTTTTTGGTCTAGTTGATTAAAGTGGGGTATTGAAGTCCCCCCATTCTTACTGTATTGGAGCCTATGTCTTCCTTTCAATCCATTAGCATTTGTTTTACATAGCCAGTGGCCCTGGCATTGGTATGTAAACATTTATTATAGTTTTATCTTTCTGTTGAATCGCACCCTTGGTCATTAAATAATGCCCTTCTTTGTGTCTGTTAACAGTTTTTGTATTGAACTCTATTTTGCCTTATATTAGTTTGGCTACTCCTGCTCCTTTCTATTTCCATCAGTGTGGGATATCTTTTTCCAATACTTTCACTTTCAGTCTTTGTGTATATCTTTGTTGGTGAAGTGTGTTTCTTATAGTCATGAGTTTCTTGAAGGCATGGGTCTTGTTTTTTAGTGTATTTAGTATGTAACTTTAATGGGAGAAGTTAGGCAATTTACATTCATGGATATTATTGATAAGTAACAATTTGGTCCTGCCATTTTTCCATAAATATTCCTATTGTTTTGTTTGCTTTGGATTTTCTTTGTACTTTACTAAGGTATGTTCAAGCTTTCACATTCTTTCATAATTATGACCTTCATTCTCTGTTTCTGTGTGTAGCACATTATTTTTTTTTTAAAGTTGTATTTATGGCCTGCACCATGGCTCAATAGGCTAATCCTCCACCTTGCGGCACCGGCACACCGGGTTCTAGTCCCGGTCGGGGCGCCGGATTCTGTCCCGGTTGCCCCTCTTCCAGGCCAGCTCTCTGCTGTGGCCAGGGAGTGCAGTGGAGGATGGCCCAAGTGCTTGGGCCCTGCATCCCATGGGAGACCAGGAGAAGCACCTGGCTCCTGCCTGCGGATCAGCGCAGTGCACTGGCCACAGTGCGCTGGCTGTGGCGGCCATTGGAGGGTGAACCAACGGCAAAAGGAAGACCTTTCTCTCTGTCTCTCTCTCTCACTGTCCACTCTGCCTGTCAAAAAAATTTTAAAAAACAGGCAGTGTATGAATACAGCCAGACTGAATTTTAAAAAAAAATTAAAAAAAAATTAAAGTTGCATTTATTTGAGAGGCAGAGTTACAGATGGAGAGAGAGCGAGAGGGCATGTGCGCTTGCAGCTGCTGGTTCACTCCCCAAATGGCTAAAATGGCTGGAGCTGGGCTGATCCGAAGCCAGGAGCTTCATCCGGGTCCCCCACACAGGTTCAGTGCCCCAAACATTTAGGCCATCTTCCACTGCTTTCCCAAGCCATAGTTGAGAGCTGGATCAGAAGTGGAGCAGCTGAGACTCAAATCAGCACCCATATGGGATGCAGGTACTGGAGTTGGAGGCTTTACCTGCTAAGCCACAGGACCAGCCCCACACATGGTATCAGAAAGCAGCAGGAGCTGAGAAGGAAACACCCATCCTTGGTGAGGTAGCCTTGCTGGTCTTTTGCAGCCCGAGTGCCTTTGTCAAGGCCGAAGATTGGACTTGGTGTAGCACATTCTTAAGTATTATTTGTAAGGCTGGATGAGTGGTAACAAATTCTTTCAATTTCTATTTTCTTTGGAAGGCCTTTATTTCACCTCCCTTTATAAGTTAGAGCTTTTCTGGGTATAATATTATGTCTGGACATTTTTTTTTTCTTTGAGGACTTGTGTGGGGACCCATGGATAGGCCTTCCATGGGACGCCCCCCATGCTGGGCTTGGCTTATAGCAGTAATGCAGATGTAGCAGCTGATTGAACTTTCCATCTAGCTGAGGATTGTGGTAAACAACAAGATGGCGCTGATGCCCTGCCTGCTGCGTGACTCCACAGCTGATCGTGATCAAGTGCCAGATTGGAGAGCTCTGTGCATGGACTGTAATTGATTGATTGTGATTGGTTGAATTCTGTATATAAGCGGACCATGGGAGAAGGAGCGGGGCATGCCAGCTTTCCCCCTTAAGGAACGTGCGTGCCATCTCTCCCCCTTTTCCCGGTCCCCTACTCTTTTCCCTACTCCTTCTAAGTAAAAGTCTTTTGAAGACCGATTAACTGCGAGCAGCGTCCTTCCTTTTGCGGTGGAAGGAGCTGACAAGTGGTGCCGTGACTTGGATCATTGGACCGATTGCTGGAAGCAGGAAGTAAGAAAAGGATAAACGTGCATACATGGGAATCTAGGCAGGTAAAGCAAAAAGCCTAGGATTATGACCACAGTCCCGTCGTAAGGACGGGGAGTGAAACGCCAGAAAGGCAGGAGTAAACTGTCGAAAAAAGACAGGGAATCTAGGCGGGTAAAGTAAAAAGCCTAGTATTATAACTGCGGTTCCGTCGACAAAAGACGGGGAGTAAAATGCCAGGAGAAAGGCAGGAGTAAACCGTTGTAAACACCGGGAGTAAAACTCCAGGAGAGAGGTGGGAGTCCTGATTGTTGCTGACCATATGTTTCATAAGCAATAGAGTCTGCTTGTCAGTGACATGGAGAAACAAAAATCCTCCACTATATATTGGAAGCAGTGTTCATAACATTAAGCTCATGTCTGCAGGAGGCAGGATTACAGATAGTACCAGAAAAGGTTCAAAAAGATACTGTAGTTCGATATTTAGGACTTAGGCTTACACCAACAAATGCGGCCCCTTTGGAATTTGCCATTGCTACAACAGGACTGAAAACCTTAAATGATTTTCAAAAACTATGTGGAAATCTAAATTGGATACGGCCTTATTATAATGAGAGGAAGAAGCACAAGGAAAAAAGGCTGTGATAAAGACTATAAAGACTCCATTACAGAAGAGAGAATAGGGTTAAAAAAGGCGAGCCATAAAACAGTTCATTAATGCTAATCGTGGTGAAAAGTGTCAGGACTACCCATTCTGTTTTAGTATTATGTACTAACTCTACCCCTATTATTGATGGGAATGCTTGAGCAGATTATGCTTGGTTTGCTTCATAAAAGAATGTAAATGTTTCAATTTATCTTTAAAATTGTTTGGCCATCTATGTCTTGTTAGTTTAGTTTTTGGCTTGTTGAGAGTATTGCTTGATCATTTATTATTCATTTGTAATTATGAAGTTTGTTAAGGGGTTTATGATTTTTGTACTGAGTTTTGTCTGAGACTGATTTACATGAGAATTCTAATTGTACCCTAGAATTGGGACAGATGATCAATACCACATGGAATAGTAATTTTACGAGGTTGTACTTAACAATATAGGCCTCACCTTCCTCGCCAAGTGGGTGAAATGGGAGAATTTTGAGGTACCTAGTGTTTTAAGCATACAGGATATGTGGAGTGGTTGTCTGCATTCAGAACATGTGAAGAATATTACCAATTAAGCATTTTACTTTGAACCAAGTATTTCTTGAATAAGAAGTATCCTTTGTGCCTAATTGCTAATGTGAAATTATGAAGGAATTTGTTAAAATTTATGTGTTGGATTTAAGTAGCAAGTAGTAAGAAAGCTGACCTAATTTGTTTTCTTGAATGTACTTAAAGCTGTTAATTCATAATTTGATAAAACTGTTCTGGCTTTCAAAACTCCAAGAGCCCAGAAGTTCTGATCAGAGCTGTAACACTCTGCCAGCAGCGTACCAACCTGGTAATTCAGCAGGCTGTGCTAGCCACCTTGCGTTCTTACCCCTATGGAGAGGTGTGGCTTAACATGATGGAATGGTAGCCAATAATGGGTAATCGTTGATGGGCGCACCTAGCAACCTAAGACAGAGGGTAGGACAAGCCTCCTATTACCTCCATGACGGGTAAGCAGGTTGCGCGCCATTGGGAACCCAAGACAGGCACGTTTCCATGTCACTTAATAAAAACGGGGGAGATGTGGGGACCCATGGATAGGCCTTCCATGGGACGCCCCCCATGCTGGGCTTGGCTTATAGCAGTAATGCAGATGTAGCAGCTGATTGAACTTTCCATCTAGCTGAGGATTGTGGTAAACAACAAGATGGCGCTGATGCCCTGCCTGCTGTGTGACTCCACAGCTGATCGTGATCAAGTGCCAGATTGGAGAGCTCTGTGCATGGACTGTGATTGATTGATTGTGATTGGTTGAATTCTGTATATAAGCGGACTGTGGGAGAAGGAGCGGGGCATGCCAGCTTTCCCCCTTAAGGAATGTGTGCGCCATCTCTCCCCCTTCTCCCGGTCCCCCACTCTCTTTCCCACTCGTTCTAAGTAAAAGTCTTTTGAAGACTGATTAACTGCGAGCAGCGTCGTTCCTTTTGCGGCCGAAGGAGCGACAGACTCGGGCTATCTCTCTCCTTTCTCTCCTCTCCTATTGGGTTTCTGATCAGCTTTCAGTCTAATTGGAGATTCTTTGAAGTTAATCTAACATTTCTCTCATGCACATTTGAGAATCTGTATGTTACACTATTGAAAGTTTGACTAAAATCTGTAATATTCAAGATCCTTTCTGATAATGTCTGTTAGGAGCTTTATTTGCTCCCTGTACTTGAATGTCTTTCTCCAAATTATGGAAGTTTTCTGCTATTATTTCACGGAATAGTTCTTCTAGTTCATTCTATCTTTCTAGAACTTCAGGATAAGATACGGTATGTTTGATCATTTGAAAAAAATCCCATAAATCTCAAACACTATTTTTTGGGTTTTTTTCCAATTTTTTTTTGTCTGTTTCCTAAGTTTTGTCTTATAGTTTGGATGTTCTTTCTTCTGAAATCACCAAGCCTATTGTTAAAGCTTTCCCCTGTATTTTTCATTTAACAGATTGAATTCTTCATTTCTAATATTTCAGTTGAATTTCAGTATCTCTATCTCCCAGCAGAATTTTCACCCATGTCATGCATGAATTTCTTTAATTCATATATTTGCTTCTCAGTGTTTTTGAGTAATATTATCATTATTTTGAATTCTTTTTTGGGCATTTCATCAATCTGTTCATCTTCAAATTCTAATATTAAAGTGTTGAGTCCCTTGTGGAGAGTCATATTATCTTCCTATTCATGCTCTTTGTTTTTCTACATTTATTTTTAGGCATTTGTGGAAATAATTGTTGGTTTTCTCCTCTGAGGGCTTTTATCTTTGAAATGTGCCCCTGTGGCTTAGTGGAATATCTGATCCTTCAGTGTATATCAGAGGGATGTGCTGGGTTGGGCCAAGGAACTCTGGTCAGTGTTCAAGGATGTGGCATGTGTCCAGGGTGACACCCAAATTGGGTATGGAAGATCTCTATGATAAGCAGGGGCAGAGTATGATTTTATCAGCTGATGTGATCACAGCAATATCCCTTCCCTGCCAAAGTGAATCGGCTACCCAGATTGACCCCACAGTGCCTAGGCACCTCACCCACACTGGCTCATGAACCACACAGAGGATCTGTGTGCTACTTGGAGTAAGTGTGGAACCCTCAGCCTCTGAGGCCAGATGCAGTGCTTGCCCAAATACCTAGACACACCCCATCACACAGTATTGCACAGTCACAGAATTTCCACTGTCAGAGGGAGCAGATCTCTCACAATCAGAGGGAGTAGGGGATCCACTTAGCCCTGCAAGCCTCCCTGGTCCCTGAAAAGAGCCTGCTGCCTAACTGATAGATTGGTTGGTGTCTTTTCAAGTTGGGTCCAGGTACCTTGATTGAGTGAAGGGGGGAGTGCTTCACTGGCCTTAAGTGGGTGTCCTGTCCTGCCAACCCTCCAGGGCAGAATCAAATTCAGTGGGGACCACATATTTATCCCTTTGTTAAAATACTCCCCCCATCACACATGGTTGCAATAACTTCTACCCACCTTATTAAGATAATGTTTCTTCCTAGCTGGTTGCTGGGTGCATTGCTTCAATAAAATGTTGTCCCCTCTAGCAACTGGTTGTGGGAGTTGTTGGTGGAATCCTGTTTGCTACAATGTAATTGTACTTTCCACTACTGCTCCATGATGTCTCTCTTTTTTAGAAATTCCAACTGTTCCCCAAGAATGCAGCTCCTCCCCTTTTCTTCTTTTAATTCCTGTTGTTAAAGTCAGCACATCCTTTCCATATTCAACCATATTGGATCTCGGTACCCTTTATGTAGATAGCCAACTTTTGTTGTATATCTTCTTTCAGGTGTGTTACTGGATATTGTAGGGAATGTCAAGAAGAGGATATATTTCTGTTCTCAAGAATTTTACATATACAGTGAGATAGATATTATAAGGTGGTACATGTTAGGTGTTATGTAGTAGTTGGATCTGTCTTGAGAGATGTCCTGCTCTAAGAGTTAATGGAGTAGATCGCAAGTGGGCTGGAATTCTAGGCAGAATTCCATGCATAACGATTTGTCTTTTCCCTTCTTCCTGCCTCAAACTCACCTGTAATGTGTTCATTAAAAAAAAAATCTTGTATTTATTTGAAAGGCATATCGAGATAGGAAGGGAGAGGGAGGAGGAGGAGAAGCCAGGGAAAGGGAAGATCCTCCATCTGCTGGTTCACTTCCAAAATGGCTACAATGGCCAGGTCTGGTCCAGGCCAAAGCCAGGAGCCAAAAATTCTATCCAAGTCTCCCATGAGAGTGCCAGGAGTCCAAGCACGTGGGGCATCTTCCACTGCATTTCCAGGCACATTTTCAGGGAGTTGGATCGGAAGTGGAACAGCCAGAACTGAACCACTGCTTAGATGGCATGCAGTTATCACAGGTATCAGCTTAACATCCTATGCCACAAAACCAGCCCCTGTTTGCCACTTTTTGTATTTATTTCTTTGGTAGCCACTGAGGTAATAATTTTTTAAATTTTTTGCCAGGCAGAGTTAGAGAGAGACAGAGAGAAAGGTCTTCCTTCCATTGGTTCACTCCCCTAATGCCCGCTATGGCTGGCACTGCACGCATCTGAAGCCAAGATCCCGGTACTTCCTCCTGGTCTCCCATGCGGGTGCAGGGGCCCAAGCACTTGGGCCATCCTCCACTGCTCTCCCGGGCCACAGCAGAGAGCTGGACTTGAAGAAGAGCAACTGAGTCTAGTACCCGGTGCCCCAGCCGGGACTAGAAACTGGGGTGCCAGTGCCGCAGGTGGAGGATTAGCCAAGTGAGCCATGGCGCCAGCCTAAAGTAATAAATTTGTACTAGGGCTAAGACTTGTTGATTTTTGTTGTAGGTGGTGTTGCTACTATATTTTCTGAGGTGAAACAGATTTTAACTCATGCCTTAATTTGGAACTTTGTCATTCTGAAGTGTTTATGTCATCCATTTGGACTTTTTTGAAGAATGGGAGACTAATGTTTGAGAGATGACTGATTCCTTAAAACTTCAACAAGGCTACAATCATCTGACTCCCAAAGGAATGTGTCTGCCCATTGTTCCCTGGTGTATCTCTGCCACCCCAGCAGGTGCTTGAAAAGAGATTTTTGAGAAGGGATAAAGTGTCTGTTGTTGCCATTTATGGAACAATCCTTGGGGGTAACTTTGTTTTCGGTATGATTATAACATTTGAAATAATTGAAAAATTTATAGTCCTAGAGATTACTTGAATGAAACTGCACATATAAATCATTATAGAAATAATGTTTGTTTAAGGCTTACCACATGTTGGACACTAAGAAAGGTGATCTGGGTATTTGATCCTTGTGATAGCTCTGCATGTTGTTGTTATCAGTTTACAGATGGGAAAATTATGATTTAGGGGGTGAAATCATTGTCCAAGGCCAGATAGCTTGTGGCCAAGTTGGGTTGTGAATGTAGGCCAGCCCTCCTTAGTATTCATTTTTTACGTGGTGCCAATTTTGAAGTCTCCTCTGTATTATAAAAGCACTTCAACATTTTTTGTGTTTTTTGTTTGTATTTTATCCTAAAGACCTCATGAAAAATGTCACTGTTTTTATCCTCATTTTATAGCTGAAAGAATCACATGTACATAAGACAATGTTCCCAAGGCAGCATAATTAAGAGGACTTACAGAGTAGATCTCCAGATTAATTTTGGCTCTTTTCTGGTTACTAGTGTGAACTTGGCCGAGCCACCAGTGTCCCCAGGTTATCTGTTTGTTCTGCCTACATCAGAAGGTGACACCAAAATGCTTGGAAGGCATATGTGACTTAAATATCAGAGATTGTAATGTGATATACCTGCAGACAGATTTCTTAACTTGAATTTCCAGTTCTTTGGTTTGTTAATTCCATATTCAGGGTTACTGGCAAAGGGAGAAATTTCATGTAGTGGTTTTAGAATGATAAAATATTTCAAAAGGCCTTTATCCCTTAAATAAAAGTCTCGGTGTCAGAAGAATGATTTTATTTGTGTAATCATTATGAATCATTGTATCAGCTTTAAATATTCTTTCAAAAGATTAATACTGAATCACTCTTGTTAGAGCTTTTACCCTTTAAACACAATTTCCCCTCTATTCACTTTAATCATAAAGAGGTGTATCCTACTTTATTATCTGAATATTCATTTTATTATCTTTATTTGTCAGCAACTATTTATTGAGTTCCTACTATGTTAGACTATAAAAAAACTCATACTAGAATTGGAACTACTGCAGTATCCAAAAGCACACAGCTTGTCCTCACTGAGTTTATGATTTTGAGAGAACTTATTTAGGGAGCATTCCTTTATTTTTATAGAAATGAAAAACAATAGAAAAGAACAAGAAGGGGTTTGGCATCATGACACAGGGTTAAAGCAACTATGTCATCTCATATTGATGAGTTCTAGTTTGATTCCTATCTGTTATGCTTCTAATCCAGCTCTCTGCTTATGCACTTGGGAAGGTAGTAGAAGATGACTCAAGTTCTTGTGCCCCTGCCACTTTTGTGAGAGACCTTGCTTTTGTGACTATTTGGGGAATGAACCATTGGATGGAAGGTCTCTCCCGCTGTCTCTGGATCTAACTATTGTTAATATGAAAAAGGGGGTCTTGGAGTTGGTTCTGTGGTACAGTAGGTTAATCCTCCATCTGCAGTGCTGGCATCCAGATGGAGCCAGTTCTAGTCCCAGCTGTTCCACTTCCAGTCCAGCTCTCTGCTATGGCCTGGAAAAGCAGTAGAGGATGGCCCAATACCTTGGGCCCCTGCACCCAAGTGGGACACCAGGAAGGAGCTCCTGGCTTCAGATCAGCACAGCTCCAGCCTTTGTGGGCATTTGGGGAGTAAACCAACAGAAGGAACACCTTTCTCTCTGTCTCTCACACTTGCTGTCTGTAACTCTAACTCTCAAATAAAATATTTTAATAAAATAGGGAGGGATCTTAATGCTTTGATACTGACATAATTTTCATTATTGAGGCAGGTCTACAAAACAATGACTGTATAAACTTGAAGATTAAAAGTCATTTAGCCCTAAGGCATATTGACTAGTTTATTTTGTGAAATGTTAAAAGTGAGTTGTTACTAATAACACCAGATGTTGTTCTGAAGGTTTTCTTTTTGATCTGTAATCCCAAAAGGAATATTTAGGGAAGGTAGGACAGTATATTGGAAAGAGTACCACCTGGGAGCCTAAATCATTTAGAATGAATCCCTGTCTACCTCTTATTTGTTTTGGAAATTACCTTTATTGACTTACATTTTGGTGTATATATTTGAACAGTAATGGATTGCTGAAACAAAGTTATTTATACTCCTTTCACTCCCTCCCTGCACCACATAGATTTTTTCTTCCTCTGTACATCTTCTTTTCCCTTATTTTTTAAATTTTAATCTTCTTATTTAAGTTTTAATTAGTTTTAACAGCATTAATGTGATTTCTAGATACAAATATAAGAACATAATATTCACTTCTTCCCTCCTTCCTTCTTCCTCCCTCCAACCACACTTCCTTCTCCCTTTCATTCTTTTTTGTTAGTTTTTGAGACATTTTTAAAATTTACATTACAGTAAAAAGACTTAATACTTCACCAAATAAGTTTAGCGAGATACCTCCACACTGTTTTCCACAGTAGCTGCACCAATTTACATTACCACCAGCAGTGTATAAGTTCCTCTTGGACCATATCCTTGACAGCATTTGCTATTCTCTGTGTTTTAGATTTTAGCCATTATTACAGGAGTAAGGGAATACCTCATTGTGGTTTTGATTTACATTTCCCTGATGGCTAGTGATGTTGAACATTTTTTATATATTTGTTGGCCATTCGTATTTCTTCTTTTGAGAACTGTCTATTGAAGTTCTTGGCCCATTTCTCAGCTGGATTGGTTTAGTTTTTTTTTTTTTTAATTTTATATTTTACTTAAGTTATGCAAGTTTTATATATTTATACCACTATAGAACATAGTTACACTTCCCCCCACAACCTCCCTCCAACCCACACTCTAAATCTTTCTCCCCCTCCGATTCCTACTCTTAATTTTTACAGTGCTATTTTTTAGTACACTTAATGGTCATATAGTTAATGCTAGCATAAGTAAAACACTTCAACAAATAGTATAAAGAGAAAATTTTAAAAAACTGTTCTTCAACAAAAGAGACAAGGGCTATAAACCATATTTGATTCTCAGAATGTCTATTTCACTTCATTACATTATATTTTGGGTCCTTGATTTATTACCACTGATCCAGGAAAACATATCTGACTTTTTGGTACTGGCTTATTTCACTAAATATAATGGTTTCCAGTTGCAACTATCTTGTTGCTAAATACAGGATTTCATTTTTTTAAGCTGAGTAGTATTCTATAGTGTATATATATACAATAATTCCTTTATTCTGTCATCAGTTGATGGACATCTGGATTGATTCCATATCTTTAGTGAATTGTGTTGCAGTGAACATGGGGGTACAGAAAACTCTTCCATATACTGATTTCTTTTGGTTTGGGTAAATTCCTGGGAGTGGAATGGCTGGATCATATGGTAGGTGTATATTCGGGTTTCTGAGGTGTCTCCATACTATCTTCCACAGTGATTGCACCAGTTTACATTCCTGCCAACAGTGTACCAGAGTAACTTTTTCTTCTACGTCCTTGCCAGCAGCATTTGTCATTGGTTGATTTCTGTATGTGAACCATTCTAACTGGAGTGAGGTGAAACCTCATTATGGTTTTGATTTGCAATTCCCTGATGGCTAGTTCTCTTGAGCATTTTCTCAAGTGTCTATTGGCCATTTGAATTTCCTCTCTTGAAAAATGCCTGTTCAAGTCCTTTGCCTGTTTCTTAACTGGATTATTTGTTGTTGAATTTCTTGAGCACTTTATAGATTCTGGATATCAGCCATTTATCAGTTGCAGAGTTTGCAAATATATTCTCACATTCTGTTGGTTACCTCTTCTCTTTGCTGAGTGTTTCATTTGCTTTGCAGAAGTTTCTCAGCTTGATGTAATCCCATTTGTCAATTTTGGCTTTTATTGCCTGTGCTTCTTGGGTCTTTTCCAAGAAATCTTTGCCTATGCCAATGTCTTACATAGTTACCCCAATGTTATGTAGTAATTTGATTGTATTGGGTCATAGATTGATGTATTTGATCCAGTTTCAGTGGATTTTCTGTTTAAGGGGTCTAGTTTCATACTCCTATACATGGAGATCCAGTTTTCCCAGCACCATTAGTTAGAGTGTCCTCACTCCAGGAATTTATTCTAGCTCATTTTTCATATTAGTTGGTTGTAGATGCATGGATTGATTTCTGGATTTTTATTCTGTTCTATTGGTCTACAAACCTATTTTTGTGCCAATATCAGGCTGTTTTGATATAACTTCCCGGCAGTATGTCTTTGAAATCAGGTTATTGTGATGCCTTTTGGCATTGTTTTGTTGTATAAGATTGCTTTACCTATTTGAGGTCTCTTGTGTTTCCATATAAATTCTAGCATCATTTTTCTAGATTTTGATTGGTGTCATATTGAATCTGTAAATTACTTTTGGTAGTATGGACATTTTTATGATGTTGATTCTTTTTCCATTTTTTTGGTGTCTTTTATTTCTTTGGTGTTTTGTAATTTCCATCCTAGAGATCACTGAAATCCTTGGTTAAATTTATTCCAAGGTATTTGATTCTTTTTGGAGCTATTATGAATGAGACTGATCTTAAAAGTTCTTTCTTAGCCATGTGTGTATACAAAGGCTATTGATTTTTGTGTGCTAATTTTATATTCTGTCACTTTACCATACTCATCTATGAGTTCCAATAGTATCTCATTGGAGTTTTTGGGATCCCCTAATAAAGTCATGTCATTGCAAATAGGAATAATTTGATTTCCTCCTTTCCAATTTGTATTCCTTTAATTTCTTTTTCTTGCCTAATGGCTCTGGCAAAAACATCTAGTACTATACTAACAAGCAATGGTGAGAGTGGGCATTGTTGTCTCGTTCTGGATCTTACGGGAATGTTTCTAGATTTTCCCTATTCAGCAGTATGCTGTATGTGGGTTTGTTATAGATTGCCTTGATTGTGTTGAGTAATTTTCCTACTATACCAAATTTGCTTAAGATTTTCATCATGAAAGGGTGTTGTGTTTTATCAAATGCTTTATCTGCATCTATTGAAATAACCATATATTTTTATTCTTCAGTTTGTTAATGTGATGTATCACATTGATTTGCAACTATACCTGCATTCCAGGGTAAATCCCACTTGGTCTGGGTGAATGATCTTTCTGATGTGTTGTTGGATTCAATTGGCTAATATTTTGTTGAGGACTTTTGCATCTGTGTTCATCACTGATACTGGTATATCGCTCTTGTTCTTTGTTCTATCTTAGGAATTAAAGTAATGCTGGTTACATAGAAGGAATTTGGGAGATTTCCATCCCTTTTATTTGTTTTGAATAGCTTCAGAAGAATTAGGATTAGTTCTTCTTTCATTGTCTTATAGATTGTCAATGGAGAAACCAACTGGTCCTGAGCTTTTCTTTGTTGGTAGGGTCTTCATTACTGACTCAATTTCTATCTTGGTTGTTGATTTGTTTAGGTTTTCTTCATGACTCAATTTTGAGGGATTCTATGTGCCTAGGAATCTGTCCATTTCTTCTAGGTTTCCCATTTTGTTGGCATACAGCTCTTTGTAGTAAATCTTGATGATTCCATTTATTTTTGGGTATCTATTATTTTTCCTTTTTCATCACTGATTTTTATGGATTTCAGTCTTCTCCCTTTTTTTGTTAGTTGTTCCAATGGTATATCAACTTTATTTTTTCTGAAAACAAGTTCTTCATTTCATTGATTTCTTTTGTATTTTTTGTTTCAATTTTATTTATTCACTAATTTTAATAATTTCTTTCCTCCTCTTAATTTTGAGTTTCATTTGTTTTTGTTTTTCTAGGTCCTTGATATGCATTGATGCATTGATAGCTCATTTATTTGCTGCATTTCCAATTTCTTCATGTAGGCACTGATTGATATAACCTTCCCTCTTAACACTGCTATTGCTATATCTCATATTTTTTAAAGATTTATTTATTTGAAAGGCAGAGCTACAAAGAGGCAGAGAGAGAGAGATAGAAAGAGAAATGTTGTCCATCCAATGGTTCACTCCTCAATAGGCCATATCGGCCATAGCTGGGCCAATCTGAAGCCAGGAGCCTGGAGCTTCTTCTGGGTCTCCACTCAGGTTGGGGCCCAAGGACTTGGACAATCTTCCACTGCTTTCCCAGGCCATAACAGAGAGCTGGATTGAAAGTGGAGAAGCAAAGACCTGAACCAGCACCCATATGGGATGCAGACACTGCAGGCAGCAGCTTTGCTCACTACACCACCACACCAAGCCCTCCAATAAGTTTTGATATGATGTATTGTCATATTCATTTGTTTGCAGAAATTTTTTTTTAATTTCTATTTTAATTTCTTCTATGACCCACTGTTCATTCAGAAGCGTGTTGGTCAGTCTCCCTGTATTTCCACATGATCTAGAGGTTCTTGAATTGTTGAATTCCATTGTGGTCTGAGAAGATGCATGGTATGGTTTCAACTTTTTTGAATTTGCTGAGACTTGCTTTATGGCCTAGTACATGGTCTATCCTACAAAAAGTTCCATGCACCAGTGAGAAGAATGTATATTCTGCCACTGTGGAGTTAAAGGTTCTATAGATATCCATTAGGTCCATTTGGTCTATAATTTTGATGAACTCTGTTTCCTTGCTGATTTTCCATCTGATCTGTCCATTGCTGAAAGTGGGGTATTGAATTCTACTATTACTATTGTATTGGAGTCTATGTCTCCCTTTAGATTCATTAACATTTCTTTTAAATACCCAGGTGCTCTGTAATTGTGTGCATATACTTTTATTATAGTCATATCTTCTTGTTGAATTGGTCCCTTATCATTACATAGTGCTATTTGTCTCTTTTAACAGTTTTATGTTAAAGTCTACTTTGTCTGATATTGGGATGACAACACCAGCTCTTTCTTGGTTTCTGTTAGCATGGAATATCTTTTTCCATCCTTTCTCTTTCAATTTGCATGTGTCTTTGTTGGTGAGTTGTGTTTCTTGTAGGTAAGAAATAGATGGGTCTTGTTTTTTAATCCACTCAGCCAGTCTGTATCTTTTGACTGGAGAGTTGAGGCTATTTACATTCAAAGTGACTATTGAGAAGTAGCCACTTCGCCCTACCAATATAATTATTCCTATTGTTTACTTTGGATATCTTTTGTACTTCTATGGGATTGTCTGCCTTCTCATTCTTTCATAATGATGGATATTTTTCTGTGTGTAGCACATCTGTTAGCAACTTTTGTAAGGCTGCATGAGTGGTTACAAATTATTTCAATTTCTGTTTGTTATGGAAAGTTTTTTTTTATAAAGCTTTTATTTAAAGAATATAAATTTCCAAAGTACAGCTTATGGATTACAATGGCTCCCCCACCCCCACAACTTCCCTCCCTCCCGCTACCCTCCACTTTCCCGCTCCCTCTCCCTTTCTGCTCACATCAAGATACATTTTCAAAACTCTTTATACACAGAAGATCAATTTAGTACATATTACGTAAAGATTTCAACGGTTTGCCCTCACATACAGACACAAAATGATAATACTGTTGGAGTACTAGTTGTAGTATTAATTCACAATGTACAGCACATTAAGGACAGGGATCCTACATGATTTTTTTTAAAGAATTGATTAATTATGCAATTTCCAGTTTAACACCAAGATTTTTTAATCATTTACAATTATCTTTATATAAAGAAGATCGATTCAATATATACTATGTAAAGATTTCATCAGTTTGCACCCACTCAGAAACACAAAGTGTAAAAATACTGTTTCAGTACTAGTAATAGCATTATTTCACATTGGATAACACATTAAGGACAGATCCCTCATGAGACGTAAGTACACAGTGACTCCTGATGTTGATTTAACAATTTGACACTCTTGTTTATGGCGTCAGTAATCTCCCTAGGCTCTGGTCATGAGTTGCCGAGGCTATGGAAGCCTTTAGGGTTCGCCGACTTCGATCTTATTCTGACAGGGTCATAGTCAAAGTGGAAGTTCTCTCCTCCCTTCAGAGAAAGGTACCTCCTTCTTTGGCCCCGTTCTTTCCACTGGGATCTCACTCGCAGAGATCTTTCATTTAGGTCTTCTTTTTTTTTTTTTTTCCAGAGTGTCTTAGCTTTCCATGCCTAAAATATTCTCATGGGCTCTTGAGCCAGATCCGAATGCCTTAAGGGCCTATTATTCTTAGGTGTTTAAATTTTAACTGAAAAGTGATCCCTGTGAAATATAAGAGTGGGAATAAGAGAGGGAGGAGATGTAAAATTTGGGACATGCTCAATCGGAACTGCCCCAAATGATGGAGTTAGAATTGTGCCAGGGGATTCCAATACAATCCCAACAAGGTGGCATGTACCAAGGCCATCTCATTAGTCCAAGTGATCAATTTCAGCTCACAATTGATCACACTGATAGGTCTAAGAGTCAAAGGGATCACACAAACAAGACTAGTGTCTGCTAATACAAACTGATAGAATGAAAAAGGGAGAGAATGATCCAACATGGGAAGCAGGATACACAGCAGACTCATAGAATGGCAGATGTCCTAAATAGCACTCTGGCCTCAGAATCAGCCCTTAAGGAAAGTATTTATTTCACCGTCATTAGTAAATGAGAGCTTTGTAGGGTGCAGTATTCTAGGTTGAGAGTTTTTTTTCCTGAGACTTGGAGTATATCTTTCTAGTTCCTTCTAGCTTGTAGGGTTTCTTTTTTTATAGAAAACTTTTATTTAATAATTATAAATTTCAAAAGTACAACTTTTGGATTATAGTGGGGGTTCTTCCCCCATAACCACCCTCTTACCTGCAAACCACCCCATCTCCTACTCTCTCTTATCCCATACTTCATCAAGATTCATTTTTAATTATCTTTATATATAGTAGATCAACTATATACTAACTAAAGTTTTCAATAGTTTGCACCCACACAGACACACAAAGTATAAAGTACTGTTTGCAGACTAGTTTTACCATTAATTCTCATAGTACAACTCATTATAGACAGAGGTCCTACATGGGGAGCAAGTACACAGTGAATCCTGTTGTTGATTTAACAATTGACATTCTTATTTATGTCAGTGATCAGGCAAGGCTCTTGTCATGAGCTGCCAAGGTTATGGAAGCCTCTTGAGTTCCCCACCTCCGATCTTGTTTAGACAAAGCCATAGTCAAAGTGGAAATTCTCTGCTCCCTTCAGAGAAAGGTACCTCCTTCTTTGATGGCCCCTTCTTCCCACTGGGATCTCATTCACAGAAATTCTTCACATAGGTCATTTTTTGCCACAGTGTCTTGGCTTTCCTTGCCTGAAATTATCTCATGGGCTTTTTAGCCAGATCTGAATGCCTTAAGGGCTGATTCTGTTTTTTTTTTTTTCCTGCTCTGAATGAAAAATTTGCAAAGATTTATCTTCTCATTATACTTTCTTCTGCATTACCAAGTCTGTTGTTAAGGCTTTTCACCACTTTTTTTTTTTTTTAATTTATGATTGCTTGCTGCTTTTTTTTTTTTTTTTTTTTTTTTTTTTTTTTTTGGACAGGCAGAGTGGACAGTGAGAGAGACAGAGAGAAAGGTCTTCTTTTTTGTCATTGATTCACCCTCCAATGGCTGCCGCAGCCAGCGCACTGAGGCCGGCACATTGCGCTGATCCAATGGCAGGATCCAGGTGCTTCTCCTGGTCTCCCATGGGGTGCAGGGCCCAAGCACTTGGGCCACCCTCCACTGCACTCCTGGGCCACAGCAGAGAGCTGGCCTGGAAGAGGGGCAACCAGGACAGAGTCCGGCACCCCAACCGGGACTAGAACCTGGTGGGCCGGCACCGCAAGGCAGAGGATTAGCCTGTTTAGCCACAGCGCCGGCCGCTTTTCACCACTTTTTAAAATGTGATCTATTGAGTTCTTCATTTTTAATATTTTGATTTCTCTTTAAAAATCTCAATTTCATGGGAACAATTTTCATGTTATGTATGTTTTTTCAGCTTGTGGATTTGCTTTTGATTGCTTTTGTGTAATCCTATGATTAATTTTTTTAATTCCATTTCTAGCATTTCATCAATCTCTTCATCTTCACATTCTAATATTGAAATGTTGTTTTCCCCTGCGGGGTCATGTTGTCTTCCTTAATCTTGTTTCTTGATTTTCTGCACTCATTTTTAGGCATTTGTGTAGTTATTTTTCCCTCTGATGGCTTTTATCTTTGAGCTCGTGCCTCTGTGGCTTAGTGGAACATCTGTGCTTTCAGTGAATACTGAGAGGTGTGTGGTGGTTGTGGCTGGGTAGCAGATGTCCAGGTAACACCAAAGTTGGGAGTGGTAGCTCTCCTCTTGTTGACAGAAGAAATGGGGGGGATGATCACATCTGCTGGTGTGATCACTCCCTCACTTCCTGTCCTTCAAGCTGAGCAATGCCTGGGTGTAAGTCCCTGGTATGTTCAATACTCATTCATGCAAATGATCTGTGCAGACCTTTCTGTGCACATGGTTCTAGCTGTCCCCAGCAACTGAAGAGTTCTAAGAGTATGGCTCTGCACACAGAGCTTGCCCAGAACCCTAGCTATACCCTCCCATCACAGTATTTTCACAGTCTCAGCACCCAGGGCTCCCACAATCAAGAGATGCAAGGGAGTCCACTCCACCCCACTAGCCTTCCCTGTCCACAGAGAGATTGAGGCAATCCTAGAGCAGTTGTCCAGGTCCAGTCTGATCCCCTCTGCCAGACTCAAAGTCCACGGGGAACTCAGATTTTTCCCTGTGGCAAAATCCCTGGGTCACAAGCTGAGTCACAAGCAAGTACAGTACTACCATCCGCAGCCCTACTCCTTTCACATTTTTGCTGGAGAGGTACTCTATGGGTCCCCTCGGGCAGCACTTTCCTTCGATGGGGATGGCTCCCCCTCCCCGCCCATTGCTGGGTGGGCACAACAGAGCTGGTGTTATTGCCCAGATGAGAGGGTGGGACAGACCTTGCCAGTTGGCTGCTATGCTTACAATGGTTGCCCCTACTGACAGTCTACACTAGCTGCTGGGTGTGCAAGGAGAATTTATTTATGCCTAAAATGGTGCCAGCCTGGCTAGCGCCATGCCTCACTTGGCTAATCCTCTACCTATGGTGCCGGCACCCCAGGGTTCTAGTCCCAGTTGGGGCGCCGGGTACTAGTCCCAGTTGCTCCTCTTCCAGTCCAGCTCTCTGCTGTGGCCCGGGAATGCAGTGGAGGATGGCCCAAGTGCTTGGGCCTCTGCACCCACACTGGAGACCGGGAGGAAGTACCAGGCTCCTGGCTTCAGATCTGCACAGCGCTGGCCATAGTGGCCATTTGGGGGATGAACCAATGGGAGCAAGACCTTTCTCTCTGTCTCTCTCTCACTGTCTATAACTCTGTCTCTCTCTCTCACTGTAACTCTGCCTGGCAAAAATAAATAAGTAAATAAATAAATAAATAGTGCCAGCCTTATCCCAGCTAGCTAACTGCAGGGCACTATCCCCTCCTCTGGACTCAGACATGGTGTAGTCTGCTAGGCTCTCCCTCCAGCTGTATCAACAGTGGTGTGGCTGGTGCAGTCTGACCTCATCTTGCTATCCAGAGCAGGCTGCTGGTTTTTTTGTTGTGTTTATTGCTGCCTTTGCCTTAGGTCCAGTTCCCACTGCAGTTTTCCCTGAGACTGTACCTTCTCTGTTTTTGTTTTATTTTTCTGCTAAGTTGCAAAGATTAGAGCAGACCTCTCTGTTGTTATTCTGCCATCTTTGTTGTTTATTTTTTAAAGTTGCTGATATTGTCAGGGTATTAATCCTTTGTCAAATAGATGGTATGCAAATATTTTTCCCATTCTGATCATTTCTTTTGGGGTCTGTTTAAGTTTTGGTCTGTTTAAGTTTTCTGTCTTCATTGCTCAATTTTGGTAGGTTGTATGTGTTAAGGAATCTCTCCATTTCTTATAGGTTTCCTAATTTGTTGTCATGGTTCTTTGTAGTAACTCCTGAAGATTCTTTTTATTTCTGTGGTACCTGTTGTTATATTTTCATCTTTGATTTTATTTATTTGAGCCTTCTCCCTCTTTTTTTTGATTAGTGGGCCAATGGTGTATCAGTTTTGTTTGTTTGTTTGTTTTCAAAAAACCATCTCCTTGACTTGCTGATCTTTATATTGTTTTCTTTGTTTTAATTTTGTTCTCTAATTTTAATTATTTAACTGCTACTAATTTGAGGTTTGGTTTGTTATTGTTCTAGGTACTTGAGATGCATTAATAGCTCATTTATTTGATGCCTTTCCAATTTCTTGATATATGAACCAGTTGCTATAAACTTTCCTCTTAACATTGCTTTTTCTATATCCAATATGTTTTTATATGTTTTGTCATCTTTGTTTCCAGAAATTTATTTCTCTTGATTTCTTCTATTACCCATTGTTCATTCAGGAACATGTTATTCAGTCTCCATGTGTTTGCATATGTTCTAGAGATTCTTGAATTGTTGATATCCAGCTTCATTCCATTGTGGTCAGTAAAGATGCATGATTTTTTTTAATTTGCTAAAACTTGTTTTATTGGCTAACATGTGAGTTATGATAGAGAAAGTTCTATGCACTGATGAGATGAATATGTATTCTGCAACTGTATGATGAAAATTTTGTAGATATCCATTATGTCTATTTGGTTTATAGTGTTGATCAACTGTTGTTTCTTTGCTGATGTTCTGTCTTGTTGATCTGTCGATTGCTCAAAGTGAGGTATTGAAATCACCCATTATTTATTTTATTGGAGTTTATGTCCCCTTTATGTCCATTAACATTTCTTTTAAATTGCCAAGTGCCTTGTAATTGGGTGCATATGCTTTTATTAGTCACATCTTCCTGTTGAATTAATCTCTTAATCATTGCGTAGTGCATTTCTTTGTCTCCTTTAACAGTTTTTGTGTTAAAGTCTATTTTGTCTGATATTAGGATGATATTTGTCTGATATTAGGATTACCAGCTCTTTTTTGCTTTCTGTTAGCTTGGGATATCTTTTCATATCATTTCACTTTCAATCTACAGGTATCTTTGTTGATGAGATGTGTCTCTTATAGGCAGCAAATAAATGGGTATTTTTAATCCAATCAACCAATCTGTGTCTTTTAACTAGAGAGTTATTAAGGCTTTCCACTACATTTTTATTTGATCTATTAAATTTTTCATGTCTAATATTTTATTTTGATTTGTTTTTAAAATCTCAATTTCATGGGAAAAATTTTCATTCATGTCCTGTATGGATTTCTTTAATTCACGGGTTTGGTTTTGATTGCATTTGAGTAAATCTTTGATTAATCTTTTAAATTTCACTCCCAGCATTTCCACAATCTCTTCATCTTCACATTCTAATATTGAAATTTTCTGTTCCTTTGGGAGGTCATGTTGTCTTCCTTATTCTTATCTTTTAGATTTCTGCGTTTATTTTTAGGCATTTGTAGAGATACTTGTTTGTTTTTCCTCTTATCTTTGAACTATGCCTCTGTGGCTTAGTGAAATGTCTGCACTTTCAGTGACTATCCAGAGGTGTGTGTTGGGTGTAGCCAGGGAGCTCTGGCCTGTGCCCCAGAGTTGGGCAAGTATTCATGGTAACACCCAAGTTGGGCATGGTAGATCTCCTCTTGTTAATAAAAGGCAAGGAATGATCACCTCTGTTGGTATGATCACCCCTCACCTCCTCTTCTCCAATTTTATCAATGCCCTGGAGTTAGCCCCCAGTGGGTACAACACTCATCTGCACCATGATATGAACCACACAAATGATCATTTGTGCAGTCCTCACACTAAGCATGGATCCTGCTGCAATGATTGCCTCAGGAAACCACGGAGCTCTGAGAAAGTGGAACTGCCCACAGTGATTACCCAGAGACCCAGCTGCTCCCAGCACCCTCTTGTGCAACCACAGAATACCAACAGTCACAGCAGACAAGGGTCCCACAGTTGCTGGGTGTAGAGCATCTGCTCTGCCCAACCAACCTATCTGGCCCACAGAGAGGCAGACATTCCAGAACCAGCGGCCTATTGGTTTTCCACCTCAGCAGCTTGAACCCTTGAGCCTGTGGCATGTTGGGTGGATAGGGAGATCTCATAGTCTTACATCTGTGCCCAGCCCCCTGTCAGTCCTCCTAGTCAGGCTCAAAGTCAGTGGGGAATACGGATTTTTCCCTCTGCTAGAATCTCTGGATTACATGCATACCCAAGAGCCACTGGCTGAAATGCTGTGTTTTCCCCCACCAGTTGCACCGGCACTGCTCCTGCTGGTATTGCTGAGATCTTGTCTTGTCCCAGCCAGTTGCTGTGTGCACACAAGGGCTTCCACAACTGCTGCTTATGCCCAAAACGGTGCCTGCCTTCTCTCAACCAGTTGTCGGGTGCTGTTGTAGAGGGGTAGGGTGAGAGAAATGTGCCCCCCCACCTGTATTACTAGGTCCATACCTTAGGGCTCAAGGGCAGGATCATGCCAAAATCTGCCTCTGGGTTATCACCACGGATGCTGCAGAGTATCTGAGCACCATTGCCAAGCTGGCGCTTGCTCAACTCTTGGCTGATGCAGTTGTGTGTTTTGTCCATGTTTGTGCCGCATGTATGCACCTTCCACACAGGTCCACAATGTTCTTCTTTCAGTAGGGTTTCCACTGTGGTTTTTGCTCTAATTCTCCCCTGAGAATGCACTGCCTATGCTTTAAAAAAAAACTATTTATCTCTAGCCTAACACTATACCTTGTTCTGTATTTCATCATCTTGGAATCAGCTCTTCGGAATTTTTTGTAAGGCTTGTCTGGAGGTAGTGAATTCTCTGTTTTTTCTTATCTGGAAAATATTCTATTTCTTCTTCAATTCTAAAGAATAGCTTCCCTAAATATAATATTCTTGGTTGGAAGGTTTTTTTCTTTTAAAGCGTTGAATATTTCCTCCTACTCTATTCCAACCTATAGGATGTCCACTGAGAAGTCTGATGTTAATCTAATTGGTTTTCCTTTATGTGTAACTTTATACTTTTATGTTACTGTCTTTAGGATTCTCTTTGTCCTTAACTTGTGTGTGTGTGTGTGTGTGTGTGTTGATAAAGTGGCTTTAATATTCTTAATGATCAGGAGACCTGAAGTCATGTTGTGAGGTTTGTGATCTCTACCCTAGTCTGTCTTTAACTTTCAACAGTTTTGTGACAATATGCCTCATAGAAGAACTTTTTTTGTGGTTGAGTCTGGAGTTCTTTGAGTTTCTTGTATCTGGATGTCCATGTCTCTTTCAAGACCTGGGGAATTTAAAAAAAAAAAAAAAACTCCTCATTTGGCTGATTTTTTTGTAATTTTTTTTGGATTCAATCCTGTTGATTTCTTCTCTGATTTTAATTATTTCTCTTCTCCTACTAGATTTGGATCTGGTTTGCTGCAGATTTTCTAGATCCTTGAGATGGATTGAAAGCTCATCTATTTTGTGCCTTTCTAATTTCTTGATGTAGGCACCTATTGATATAAACTTTCCTCTTAACACTGCTTTTGCTGTATCCCATAAGTTTTGGTATGTTGTGCTGTTATCCTCATTTACTTCCAGAAATTTTTGATTTCTCTTTTAATTTCTTCTATGACCCATTGTTCATTCAGGAGCATGATGTTCAATCTCCATGTGTTTGAATATGCCCTAGGGATTCCTGAATTGCTAATGTACAACTTCATTCCCTTATGGTCTGAGAAGCTGCATCGTATGATTCTAATTCTTTTGAATTTGCTGAGACTTGCTTTATGACCTAGTATGTGGTCAATCCTAGGGAAGGTTCCATGTACTGCTGGGAAGAATGTAAATGCTTTATATGTAGGATGAAAAGTTCTGTAGAAATCTGTTAGATCCATTTGGGCTATAGTGTCGTTTAAATCTACTGTATCCTTGTTGATCTTCTGTCCTGTTGATCTGCCTATTTCTGTGAGTGGAGTATTGAAGTCCCCCAGTACTATTGCATTGGAGTCTAAGTCTCCCTTTAGGTCCCTTAACAAATCTTTTAAATAAACCAGTGCCCTGTAATTAGGTGCATATACATTGATAATCGTTATATCTTTCTGTTGAATTGATCCCTTAGTCATTATATAGTTCCCCTTTTTGTCTCTCATAACAGTTTTTGTGTTAAAGTTTATGTTGTCCAATATTAATATGGCTATGCCCACTCTTTTTTCATTTCTGTTGGCATGGAATATCTTTTTCCATCCTTTCACTTTCAGTCTGTATGGATCTTCGTTGGAAAGATGTGTTTCTTGTAAGCAGCAAATAGATGGGTTTTGTTCCTTAAGCCAATCAGCCAATCGGTGTCTTTTAACTGGAGAGGTGAGGCCATTAATGTTCAATGTGACTATTGACAAGTAGTAACTTTGCCCTGCCATTTGCCAAAGATTTTTTTTTTTTTTGACAGGCAGAGTGGACAGTGAGAGAGAGAGATACAGAGAGAAAGGTCTTCCGTTGCCGTTGGTTCACCCTCCAATGGCCGCTGCGGCCGGCGCACCGCGCTCCTCCGATGGCAGGAGCCAGGTGCTTTTCCTGGTCTCCCCATGGGGTGCAGGGCCCAAGCACCTGGGCCATCCTCCACTGCACTCCCGGGCCACAGCAGAGGGCTGGCCTGGAAGAGGGGCAACCGGGACAGAATCCGGCGCCCCGACCGGGACTAGAACCTGGTGTGCCGGCGCCGCAAGGCGGAGGATTAGCCTGTTGAGCCACGGCGCCGGCCCAAAGATATTTTCTAATATATGCTTTGAACTTCCTGTGATCTTTTGCTGTGAGGTTTTCTTATTTCATATTGATGGCCGTGTTTCTGTGTTTCTGTGTGTAACACATCTTTACGCATCTTTTCCAGGGCTGGACGAGTGGCAACAAATTCTTTCAATTTCTGTTTGCTATGAAAGGTCTTTATTTCACCTTCATTCACAAATGAGAGCTTTGCAGGATATAATATTCTAGGCAGACAGTTTTTCTCTCTTAGTACCTGGGCTATGTCTTGCCATTCCCTTCTAGCTTGTAGGGTTTCTGATGAGAAGTCTGCTATGAGTATAATCGGAGATCCTCTAAGAGTAATCTGACGTTTCTCTCTTGCACATTTTAGAATCTTTTCTTTCTGTTTCACTGTGGTGAGTTTAATTACAACGTGTCGTGGTGAAGATCTATTTTGGTCATGTTTACTAGGAGTTCTATGAGCTTCCTGTACTAGGATGTCTCTGTCCTCCAAACCCGGAAAGTTCTCTTCAAGTTTCTCACTAAAAAGGCCTTCTAATCCTTTGTCTCTCTCTATGCCTTCAGGAACTCCTAGAACCAAAATGTTGGGTTTTTTACTAGTATCCTGTAGATTCCCAACAATATTTTTTTAGATTTCTAATTTCCTCTTCTTGTCTTTGGTTTGACTGTATACTTTCCTGTGCTCTGTCTTCTAAGTCCGATATTCTCTCTTCTGTTTCACTGACTCTGTTTTTAAGGCTCTCTAATGTGTTTGTCATTTGATCTTGATTTGAGTTCTTCATTTCATTTTGATTTCTCTTCACTATCACACTTTCCTGTTCTACTAGTTTCTGCGTTTCATTTTGATTGCTCCTTAAGATTTCATTTTCTTGAAGGAGATTTTCTATCTTGTCCAGTAAGGAATTCTGTAGCTCGAGCATTTGTTTTTGAAAACTTCTAATTGTTCTTATCATAAATTTTTTGAAATCAGTATCTTGCATTTCTTCCATCTCATCATCTTCATAATCTTGGCTTGGGGTGTATTGTTCATTTGGGGGTGTCATAATATCTTCCTTGTTCTTGTTACCTCGGTTTCTGTGTTTGCTGCTTGGCATTGTGGAGATATTCTTTGGATTCTTCTTCCCTCACTGTGGTATTTTTTCTTGTTATACTATGACTGTATTAAGTGGACTGTCTGCTTTTGATGGTGCCATAGAGGCTTGAGATGGGTATGGCCTGAGAGCTCTGAGAGTTTAGTGTCCGTCTCCCCGGTGACTGTGACAGTGATATCCAGTACTTTTTTTTTTTTAAGATGTATTTATTTGAAAGACAAATTTGGAGAGGGAGGGGAGCAGGTGTCTTCCATCCACTGATTCACTCCCCCACATGGCTGCAATGGCTATAACAGGGCAAATTCAAAGCTAGAAGCCAGGAGCTTCTTCTAGGTCTCCCACATGGGTGCAGGGTCCCCCAGATTTGGGCATATTCTGCTGATTTCCCAGGCTTATTATCAGAGAGTGAATCAGAAGTTGAGCAGTAGGGACTTGAACGGGCAACCACTTGGGATTCTGGAGCTATAGGCGGCAGCTTTACACAAAGTGTGATAATGTCAGCCCCAGGGCCTTGTCCTCTTGCCAAGGGAGACAAGAGTGGCTGCCTGTTCATCTTACAGGCAAGTCTGAGTGATGCTGCACTGTCTTGTGGCATCAATTGCTGTGGCTCTAAGGCTGTGTGATATGGATGTGCCCTTCTCGAAGTCCTGCTAGAGGAGTTTCAACAGGTGCTGTAGCTTATAATATCAACAGCTATAGTCTTAGGGTTAGGAAATGTGAACTGAAGCCTGTTCCAGTACTACAGGTTGTCTACAAGATATACAGGAGATTTTATCCTAGAGGGCATGAGTCTAGAGAAGTGGAATGGAGGTAGATTCTTCCCTATGTCTACCAAGTAGATTCCAGTGACACTGAGAAATTTAGAATGATTTGTTAGAGCTCTGGTGTTACAGGGTATAGTTGGGTCATTACCACATCTTCTATAATGGGAGTAGATTTTTTTTATTGCTTGCTTCTGGTGTTACCTCCCAGAAGCTAAGGTGAGTCTCCTTTGCTCATGTAGAGTGTGTAAGTGTAGCTCTGGTGTTAGTGCCCTGAAACTCCCATGGTAGCAGGTTGCAGAGGATCTGTCCTGTGCCCCACAAGTTGCCCTGAATCTAGGATGCTGGTAGAGAACAGAGATGCATTGCACAACTTTGTGCTGCCAAGTAGGGCATTCTGCAGGTATAGAGGAAGGGAAGAGCAAGGTGGCTTCCCTAAGTCAGGCTCGGCAGTTGCTCAGGCCCCAGGCTGAATTAAAAGTCAGTGGGTGGCTGTGGAATTCCCCCTCAGCTAAAACTGCAAATGGTGGGGTGCACAGCAATTGTTTCCTGCCTTGACCTGGTAAGACAGTAACTCACAGCTAGCAGCTGGCTATGCTATGCTGCTGGCTACAGTGGTGTCTCTGTCTTTTCTGATTGTGTCCCATGGAGTCTTGTTTTTGTTTTTTCTACACGTCTTTGCTGAAAATTTCTGTCAGACCCCTGGAAGCATAGTCCTTCCTTTGTTCTTTTCATATCCAGAGCAGCATAAGTTAATGTGGCTCTACCCTATTCAGCTACCTTGGATCTCCGGAAAAGATCTTTCCAGGAGATGATTTTTCTCTTTACCTGTAAGAGATACCATACCCATGCTTTTGATCTGTTTTGAGTTTGGTCCAATGAGAAAAGTTTAGAACATAATTTCCAGATCTTTTTTCAATTGTATTGCTGTTTCTAGAGGTGTTGAATTTTAAGAATCTTAAATGTAATGTAGCAACTAATTTTTTAATTTTAGAGAATTTATTAATACATAAAATTCCCAGGGTGGGTCACAGCAAATGAATTGTAGTTATTAAAACACCATTTTTATCAATTCTCAAGTAAATGTGATATTAATACAAACAGAACAGATGCCATATGGTTCATATGTACAATTCTAGGAATATAATGATACTTCCCTTCCTTTATCTCCCTCCTAACCAACTTCCTTCCTTTTTTAATTTTTGAGATAACATGTTTTTAATTTACATTATAGTCAAGGCTAACTGTTCCACTAAATAAAGAATTTAAAAAAGAAAAAGTAGAAAGAACCTAGTTCAGCAAGAATATACGCAAGAGCTATAAACATTAATCAAATAAAAAGATGTCCATTTTACTCATATGCAGTAAACTTTAAATACAAATTATTAAAACTGTAATAGTACATCATTTTTAACCATTGGTTTTAAGTTTGACAAAGATATAAAACAAGGTTTGACAAAACAATATTTTCAGTAATACTGATATATACAGGTATTTTTTGTTTTGTTTTTTCTTTCTGTGTATGCTTTCATTCAACCTGATGTCCACCAGTTGCATCTGTTTTGATGAAAATGATCGAATTTCACTTGAGCTGAATAATATTCCATTGTGTGGGATATACACACAGACATATACATTTATACCTACCTACATACATCATACACACATACAACATTTTCATTTTTTTTTTTTGCTATTGTGAATAGTGCAACTATAAGCATGTTGGTGTAGGTACCTCTTTGATACAATGTGTTTGTCTCCTGAACAAATACCCAGTAGTAGGATTCCTGAGTCATATGGCAAGCCTATTTTGAGTTTAAGAAATCGTCACACTGTTTTCCACAGTAGCTACACTAATTTGCATTTCCATCAATAGTATATGAGAGCTTCTCTTTCTCCACATCCTTTCAGTGTTTTTTAGTTTCCGTGTTTTGGATAATAGCCATTCTGATAGTGGTGAGGTGATATGTTATTGTTGCCTTGATTTGCATTTCCCTGATTGCTAGTAATGTTGAACATTTTTCATATATTCACTTGCCATTTGTATTTTGTCTTTTAAAAGCTGCTTATTGAGGTCCTTTGCCCATTTCTTAATTGTATTGCTTGTTTTTTGAATTGCAGATATATCATGGATATTAATTCTTTGTTGGATAAATAGCTTGTCTCTTCACTCTTTTGATCATTTCCTTGTCTGTGCAGAAAATTCTGAGTTTGATATAATCCCATTTGTCTAGTTTTGCTTTTGTTGTCTGTACTTTGGGGATCTTATCCTAGAAGTCGTCATCTATATCAATATATTGAAGTGTTTCCATTATATTTTCTTCTCTAGCAGCTTGATAGTTTCAGATCTTAACTTTGTTCTTTGATCCTTCTTGAGTTGATTTTTGTATATAGTGAAAGGTGGGGACCTAATTTAAATTTCCTACATGTATAGTTTAGTTTTTTTAGCACCATTTGTTGAAGGGGTTATCTGTTCTCCAATGTACAGTCTGAGCACTTTTGTCAAAAATGAGTTGACTGTATGTACTTGCATCAGTTTCAATGAAACAACTTTATATAGAACAAATTATACTTTTATTTGTACAAGTACATTATTAGTTATTCCAAATAATTATGCAAGTAAATCCTGTCCCACCTGTGGCAGTCTCTACTAAACACTTTCCTTTTTTTTTAGATTATTTGTTTCTATTGACACATAATTGTACATATTTATAGAGTACAAGTGTAATATTCTGATACATGCATACATTTTAATGATCAAATTAGGATTCATCACTTAATATATTCAACATTTCTTTGTTCCACTAATGACTTCCTACCCTCCCTTAAGATAAATCTGGTATCTCTAATCATGGGCCACAAATATTCATATGTGTCAGACTCTCCATCCTCAACTAACTGCTCCCTAGAATGTATCCCTCGCTGTCCCCTGATTTACTTCAGCTCCAAACTCTTCTCATCACATTACACACACTTGTAATGTTCTTCAAGGAACCAGCTGGACTCTGTTTCATCTCTTCTAGTCCCTTGCTTAAAAGTCATTTCAAAATAAAGAGGTCTATCCGAACATTTCTTTATAAAAATCATCTTCCATTCCACTTGTATCTTCTTACATGTCAATTTTATTGCCACTTGATATGTTATCATTATATATCCATGTTTTTCTCTGTAAGCTTTGTTGAATTAATGAATTAAAACTGTACCTCAGAAAAAAATTATCAACTTAGCTTTTTCTAGAATCTATAAGTGTTGTTCCTTAGTTGCTCAGGGGACTCTGCTATGAAAAGCAAAGAGTCAATTTGCAAGGAAAGATTAGATATGATAATCATAGAAGAAACCTGTTATTCACTATTGTTCTATTTTTCCTTTAAAGAGTGCAAATTCTTTTCAATGTACTGATCATCACTTTTAGTTTGTCTGATTATTAATTAATTGGCAATATCATAGTTTGAAAAAAGCCACAAGTTTTGGCATGATTTAATGTTTACCTTTGTCTATTTCCTCATCCATAATGTAAAGAGTACAGTTTTATTGATTTTGGTTTTCACAAAGTTGATGGCCTCCTCTTATGGAGTAATATAATTTGAAACATTACTATTTGTATTCTAAACACATAATTGTTTAGACACCAGGACACCTAATCAGACTATTCTAGCCATGCTTGTTGCCAATTATAAACTTTCTGACATGATTTGAAATAATAATTAACATGCTTCTTTCATTTAGACTCAATTATTGTAATTTTCTGAATCTTTTAATTTCTTTTTCTTAGAAATGTAGTTAGCAATCTAATTACTTAGCAACCACATTAGTTTCTCTGTTCTTTAAGACCCTTGTTCATACCCTCACCAACTTCAGAACTGAATTTCTGGAGATTTATAAAATAGCTCAATCTCAATGTTTCTGAAGTTAGAGGGCAATTTGAGCTGTATTTTTCACTTTGTAATGTTTCAGTTTATTATGGTATTATTTTCCATACCTCCAGTTGATTTGTGTCAGTTTAAGGAAGTGATTGCTTTCCTGATGTATTTTGAGAAAAAAACAAAAAAAAATAAAATTAAAAGGGTTAACTTACTTGATTCCTTAGTTGGAACCTGGTATGTATTCCTTTTATCTTCCCTGCCTTCCATTCCCACTGTGGAAGTTTCCATTCTAATTCAGCCATTACAAGTAATGGCTTGTTGTCTTCCCAATACTCATCTGCTCATTCTGTAAGCCATCCCACACCAATGAAAATGAATTGTATCACAATGTTTTCATAATTTTTAATAGAAGGAATATCTCCCCATAGTAATTAACCTCTCTAGAATTAGGTCAAATACTATGCTTTTAACTTCTTTGTTATGTCAAGAACAAGAAATATTTCTTTGTACTTTCTAATACCATATTGAATATATTGGACAAACCACAAAGTCTTTTTCTGGTATTGATTTTACCCAATGTAATATAATTTAAGAATTTGAAGGTGAAGTTTCATGGTGTATCTTGCATCTGAAATTTTTTTAACAAGTCAGTGTAATAATGACATCTTATACTCACAAAATTAAATTTCTTAATTTCTACCAAGAATTAGTGATGGTAAGAAAAACTCCTTTTAAAAGTTTACATTGTTTTCCACTGTTCCAAAGATAAATTTATTATATCAAATTTGTGATAGAGCTGTTAAAGCAGCCAGAGGTGGTAGGCTTGATTGGGCAGATTCTTCTCCAGCTCTGTTTGGTTGTTGGGAGAGTAGGGAAGCTGGCAATTGGGTTGACATTGCTGCAGGGGTTTTGCTGGAGAATATAAAAGTCAGGCACACTAAACAAAACAAATATGGGCATGTTAGAGACTAACCGTCAAGACATATTTGAATTACAAGCATCATGTAGGAAATAGTTTTTAACTCAAACTCTTTCTTGGTAATAATTGAGTTAATAGCAGTAGAGTCATTCTTTATCTTTGGTAAATAGAAATACATATTAATGTGTGGATAGTGTATAGTTTTAGTTCTGATTGGTACTTAGAAATCCACTGATGACTTGTTTCACAATTAATTGTAAAAAAATCTAATGACTTGTGGATGAGCTGAGACACAAGGAAAGCTAAATCTATTTATCTATGAAATGGTACATTCTCTGACAAAATTAGCAGTAAATAGATCTTTCCTAAAAATCCTAATGAGTATTCCTATATTTTAGGGTTCAGTTGGCAGTAAAGGTGAATTTGGTGTTCCTGGAATTCCTGGGGAAAAGGTACATTGCTTTGCTATTTGATTAAACTTTGTGGACGTTTTATCATATTCTATCAGATAGAATAAAAAATATAAAGAATAACTCTTATAGTTTAGAAGTCAACAAACTGTCGTCCTACAGTAGGGCTGCAAAAGACCCCTCAGTGTATGATTCTGTAAGTGAAGCTTTATTGGTGACAGTCACATTCATTTGTTTTTGTATTCTCTAAGTCTGCTTTTGTGCTATCTGCAGAGTTAAATAATTGTGGCAGAGACAGCGTGGCTCAAAATTGCTGAAATATTTACTGTCTGGTCGCTTAGATAAAACGCTTGCTTGTCTGCAGTCCAGAACGTTGATCGCTATTCTGCTAACAGCCCTAAGGCTTCTCAAATGCACTATTTTGTGTAGGACACAATATCTAAACACATATTTCACTGCAGAGAAAAATGAAGTAACCTAAACACTTTATAATACAGTACTATATGAGGTTCCATAGTTAGAAATGCAAGAAATATGTTTTAATTCTTCCATACCATGCTATAATATAGTTTCTAGCTCCTAAAATATCTGACTTTTGTGTTTTCATCTCTGATGTCATGAAAATCATTTTAAATGTGGTTAGCATTACAGTTCAACATCTTATTTCCATAGAATATTTAAAATTATTACATTTGTATATTTAACTGCAATTACTTCTTATTTTTTACACACAGGGGGAATTCAAAAAGTTCCATGAAAATGTATATTATACTTTAAATCCATTTTCCATGAACATTTTTTAGCCTCTGTGCATAGTAACATTAATAACTTTGCTAATTACTTATTTCTAAAGCTTACATTTATTTACTTATTTTTATCTTAGATGTAGAGCAAGAGATAAATGGCACCCATTCCCTGATTCACTCTCAAAGTGCCCTCAACTGCCAGAGATGGGCAAGGTCAAATTTTGGGGAGTTAGGAACTCAATCCAGGTCTCCCTTCTGGGTGACAAGGGCTCAAGCACTTGAGCAGTCCTTTGCTGCATTCTAGTGTGCACATTGGCAGGAATCTGGAATCAGGAGTGGAGCCAGGGCTTGACCCCAGACACTCTAATAAGGGATACTGATATACCCAGTCACATCATCACAGTTAGGCCAGACCGTATCTAGGAATCATTTAAGGTTTTATGTGCTGATGCTAAGAAAATGATCTTCTTAGGTAAAATAAATTCAGCGTAGGTTTTAATACCTGTTCTAGCTGTACTAATTGTCCCAGGGTTCTTTGTGGCTCATATCTATAAGGCCATGACCCTTGTGGGTTTTTTCCCTTTAACATTGGCACAGGAATAACTGAAGCTGAAGTGGTAGGTTGAAACCTTGTCAGATATTTTTAAGTGTGTCTTTGATAGCTGACTGCTTTACTGATAATGCTGCTTTTCTTTAAAAAATTAGTCCAATTAAAAATTCTTTACTCCTATTAACATATAACTGTTGGGCTTAGTAAAATGTAGCAAATTTTATTGAATGACATTCTGCTACAAGTTAATGTTTGTTTTTCTTGCAAATCCTCAGGCTTAAGCTTGTTTGGCATTAATTGAAGACTTTTTATCACAAGTGAAAATTCCTTCAAATACTTGTTGAAAAGTCTAATTCCTTCTAAATATTTTTTTCTTAAAGAATACCCCAAATCCTAAAGAAAGGTTCCAGTACAACTTTGCTTACCTACTTATTCAACCATTCTGTTCCTAAAATGCATCGTACAAATCTGATTGTTTAAATTTTAAATGATTGCAATTTTTCAAATTGTTTTGAATATGAGAATCTTTCACTTTATTTTTTTAAGCAAAAGCAGAATGAAGACTTTGTACCATGAAACAAATTCTAGGACTTCTTTACTGTGGAATTAAAGTCAAACTTATATATGTTTACATAATAAGTTATGGAAAGCAGGATAAATCCTCCTGGAATATTTGAAAACAAAATTTGTTCAGATTTATATAAAAATCCATTACTTTTAACACTCCAAAGCAACAGATCATGGACCTTAATGTGTGAAAAAAGCTGCATTTCTGCTATGATTGGCTATGGATCAGCTCCTCAATTCTTGAAAAAGTGATAGCAACAGACAGGGTTCAATGCAAGGACTTGGTAAAGTAGCCAACAGACTACCAGGCCAAGGTCAATCAATTCAGTTGCAATCAAGGGTTGTTGTAATAATAACAGTCTAGAAAACTAGGTGTGCAGGCCAAGAAATTCACTAGGAAAAAAATGAAATTCTTGGGAGAGAGGACATTTGAGGCACTGTGAAAGAACTGGCACAAGACATCATACTGCAGAGTCAAACAGAGCTGAGAACTCAAGATTGTAGTTCTTTTTCTAGAAGCCCCATTTTGTGAGAAGAATCCTGTACAGTCATTCATTCTATATTTTGCGTACAGTAAAAGTCGAAGAATATAAAGGAATATATCAGCTACTGATAATCTGGTTGAGACAAGTCATTTTGAGGCCTGGAAAGCAGCAAACTTTAGGGCCCATCAAAATGTACCTGACTGAGTCTTGCAGTTAGTTAATGATCATCAGTGTCCGTGTGAAGACGCTCTCGAGAGAAGGTGAATGTGATAGAGAAGCAGTTCTATTTAAGCTATTCTAAAACCATGGCAAAATTGTCCTGTCAAAGACTCTCCCATGTTTCCTCAAGCTGTTTTCTTCTGGGTCTAATTTACTTGAGTGGCTCTTAAACAGTCTCATAAGCATTTAGAAAATTCTTGCAACTTCCAGTGGTGCTAAATGTAGCATCAGGTTACACTTAGGCCTTGGCTCCCAGTTTCATGCGTTTTTGGAGACTATCACTTAGTGACTAAAATCCTCTCAATATCAATGGAAACACTGAGCCTTTGACAAAATTCTCTCCCCAAGGTCCCAGTATCTGGTAACGCCAGCTCTGTTTCTAATGCGTAACTTCATTTAGCTGAGGAAGAGATATGACACTCATTGGAAAATTGATACCTCAAGGATGTTTTCCCACTTCCATAATCCACATTTAAAATGCTTAATATATGTAAAATGAGAATAGCATTTATCTATTGTTGTGGTAAATTGTAAAATATTTGACTCCAAGAAAGAAAATATCATTTTTTTAATTTCATAATTTTAGAATTCTACATGTAAAGTTATGTTTTCGATCAAATACTTCTATTGCTTTATGATGAAAATACCTTGTTTGATTTTTTTGAAGTAAATGGCCAAAAAATACCCTTTATTTGTTCTCAATATGTATGTACCCTCAGGCTCTGGCTTCCACATTTGCCTTAATGTGACATGCGCATCTTCCACAGTTACTTAACTTCCACTCCTCCTCTTAGCAGTTGTGATTTTTATATATTTCCCCTTAGATTTAGAAGTACTTAGAATTATTTTTTAAACATAGAAATGTTTAAATGTCTCACTTAGCAAGAACATATTCAAAGTGCCATAGGACATACATCTCAGGTATAATATTCTCAAAGTGAAGGTTTTTTTTTTCTTAATTGTTAAAAGTTTGGTATTTAAACCCGATAACTGACTTTTATTAAGAGAGCAAAGCATTTTGAGCAGTATAAATTCAAATTAGTATACTAGGATCACTTTATAAGTATTTCCAAAGTGATTAATAAGTGAAGTGATATGCATGTAAATCCCATTATTTTAAACAAACCTACACATTGAAGTTTGCCTAGATGAGTTAAATCATGTTATTAAATCAACGTTGTGAACAGACTATTAGTATGAGGTGACATTTTTCTTTTGAGACTCAGGAGAAAAAGTAATACACTAAACAACAATGTTTGTGAAATCTACTTGTGGAGTGGAGTCATGGGGACTTTTAGCATAAAGTATAGCATTTAGTTATGGTCTTTTGTAATTATAATAATTATCACCCACTACAGACTAGCAGTAGGCATTCATTCAGCACAGCTATGATTTTTGCCTGACAGACTTGGTAAATTTTCTATTATGGGTTCATATAAGAAAAATCTATTCTATGTAGCAAGTGTCATTAACTGGTGACTTCAGTAAGCTTGGATGGACAGAAGCCACTGTCAATCAAAGTGAGTAAATTGGCTGGTTCAGTTTCCAAGAAGTGAAAGACTTAATGTATAAGATTACATACACACACACAATTACAATCACAACTTGGTATGAAGTGAGAAAATGAGATGAGGATTTGGGCACTGGGAGCAAATGCTGCCACCTAACCCCCCAACATAACACTCAAATCATGCTTGCTATAAACCTAATATTTAAACTGAAAAGTTGTCCCATTGCTTACTTCACTTAGGTTTGTCAGTGTAACAGATAAATTCTTGCTAAATTATGATTTTTTAAAAGAATAATTGTTTATAATAATTGTAATCCTAATGTGATCATCAAAATTAAATGTATACAGAGACTAATTATGCTAAATATTCCATCTGCTGAATTACTTAATGCTTAGAAATCTATCTCTCTGCCTTTCAAATAAAATGAAAATAAATAAATAATATTTAGAAAAGAATTTGTTTTCAAATGTGCACTTAGGGGCCAGTGTTGTGGCAGAGCAAATAATGGCACCCTCTGCAGTGCTGGCATCCCATGTGAATGCTGGCCCAAGTCCTGGCTGCTCCACTACAGATGCAGTTCTCTGTTGTGGTCTGGGAAATCAGTAGAAGATGGTCCAAGCACCCATGTGGGACACCTGCAGGAAGCTCCTGGCTCCTGGCTTTGGATGGGCCCAACTCATTCCAGTGTAGCCATTTGGGGAGTAAACTAGCGAATGGAAGACTTCTCTTTGCCTCTGCCTCTGCCTCTTTGTAACTCTGCCTCTCAAATAAACAAACCTTGGGGAAAAAAAAGTACACTTAGTGAAAACTTTTAGCAAGCTAATTTTATGGAGTAGGTATGCAGCCAGTGGTAATCTTCATTATTGGTCCTTGCAATACATGTAACTCTGGGGCAAGAACACCAGTGTATACTGCCTGGGTTTGAACCGCAGCTCAAAATCTTACTCTAGTTTAGACCACGACACTTAATCTCTCTGTGTCATTTTTTCCTTTATAAATTGTGGATTATTTTATACCTACTTCTAGCTTTGTTTCAAGATTTAATGAGGTTATTTATGAAAATGCAACTTAAGGAATAATATGTAAATATTTAGTAAACAATGTATAATTTTTAAAATAGTTTGGTTCTATTCTAAACCTTGACTTATTATGAGATAATATCATTTGAGGAAATTCATATTATTTAGTCAAACTATATTGTGTGAAAAAAAAGTCAAAAGTCATATATGCTAAGTCACCCATTAAACTGGGTGTTTAGGAAACTACTTAATTCCTTACTTTAAAGAAATATGAGTCAGGGTCTGAACTTTTCGCAGTAACAATAGCCGTTGCTTGGTAACTATTATGTGCCACACATTATCAAGAGAATTTTTTATGTTAGTTTATCAATCCTTACAACACCTGGGAGAGCCAAGGTTTATTGTCACTATTTCACTGATTAAGAAACATTCTCTTTAAACTCACGGACCCCTTTTAGACTATGCCTAACTTTTGAGATGCTGACTCCTCCTCCTGTAGATCATGTCCACCTTTTAAGAATCACTACATGTGTGTTTTTACCTCAACAAATGAGAAGATTCTATGTAGCTTTACCTCTGGAACTAACTAGTATGAAAACGAAGCATGTTTATTTCATTTGTTTTCCAGATTGAAAATCATGTTTGAAATATGTTTTTAAGCTCCATGCCTTATTCTGTGGAAATCCTTACTCTTCCTGGCCACTCCAAATTAACCTTGACACTGTACCTAGAAAATTCTCCTTTTACCTTCTTCACCATAAATGCTTTTGATATATTTTCACACATATATTTATAATGCAATATGTCCATTTTAACAAAAACAAAGGTGTTGGACTTAGTAGTATGTCTGTGTTTTATACAAAAAAGAATGAACAGAGCTTCTTGAGGTGGAGAGCCACAGGCACAAGGCACTGGAGCAGTGCACCTGAGCATGTGATGAGGAACTTGCCAAGCTGCCTGTCTTAAGAATGGCCAGACTAACTCTCCTCATTGTGAGGAGTTTTGTACTATGAGTCTTTTTCACCATTAACTCTGAAGCCCTCAGTCATTGAGATGAGACTGAAAGAGGCAGATCCATTGTTCGCTAACATTCTTTGTATTTCTTTTCTGTTGTAAAATGAAATCACTGAACTTTGAGTCTCAATTTTCCCTAAAAATACATTTTATGACAAGACTGCAGCCTCAGGAATGAAGGCAGATGCTGTTATAGTTTATTTCGGCACAGACAAGGCTGGTAGCTGTCGTGAATTACAATGAACGCCGCCACAGCCCTGGTCCAGATGTAGCACTAATGCCTCAGAGACTCTGAAACTTATAGGCGTTTAGTGAAAAGAATTTCTGTTTAAGTCATTAGCTTCCCCCGCATTTCCAGATTCATGAAATGTTTCAATGGACAGTGAGAATTAAGATTAATTCTGGAGTTCCTCCCAAGTTAAAAATAAAAAAATTGAAATATCTACTTGTTCATGACAAACTTTATGGTTGAAATTAAAATGATTAAATGAGAAGAAAAAAAAGGACAACCAACTTGATTCTAATGAGATATCTTCCCTTCTGATGAATTTATCAAGGTCTATAAAACAAATCTGAGCTTTACATTAGAAAAAACTTCTTAAAAAGATAATCTGTATACGTGTATTTAATAAAATTCTGTAATGAATGAAGATACACTCAGATTCAGATATAGAATTTAACTTTCTTATCAGGCCCCATGTTCACAGGAAAAAAAATGCCACAAAGAAAACAATTTTGCCAACCCACTTGTTGACTTATCCATACTACAAGAATGAGATTTGAATTAGAATTTACTTTTACATGGAGTGTTAATTGTCTCACCTGTAGACATGTATTGATACAATGTAGCACTAAAATATGCAGAAATATAATCAGGACACAGGTGATGAAAGGGCAGGAAAAAGAAAAAGAAACTTACTCACTCTGCAGCTGATTTATTTCTTAATGGTTTCTTATTCCCTTCTAATGCCTTGCACTCACACCCCAAGTAGAACAGTTGGCAGAGAACACAACAGATGGATGGCAAGCTTAACACATGCCATGTATCTGGCTCCCTGGCACTTGATTTTTATTTGCTAAACAGCCAGATTTCAAGAACCTAGTCTGCTAACATTCCTATTTGGTTTAGTGCACCACCAGCAACTAGCACATAAATATTAAAATATTGCCATAAAAAAGATCACACATGCTCTGTTTCTCTGCATAGTTTAGTAGTTAATTATTTTTTTCTTGGTGTAGACTGCTAAAGTTTGCAACACTGGGTTTGAAGATGTAACTGGTGTTTTCTGAAGACATCTATGATGTTTGATGTTAGAGTTTTCTTAGAGGGACTCTGTCTAAAGGAACTTTTAGTAGCCAACCTTGGGACAGCCATAACAGATATGTGGTACTGGATAAATCAGTCAGGGAAGAGTAGAAGATTGGAACGGATGATCACAGACAACTGGTATCTTTCTTCCCTTTCACTGTCACTGAATTTTTCACAGAAGTTTGAAGCTTCTGAAACTTTTCATGAAGTCTCCCTGGCCTCTAGAATTAACAGCTCCAGCACTCTGTTCATTTAGCACTTGGTTTACAGTACCGATGTAGTAGATGTAGCATGTGTCTGTATCCCCTGCTAAAATGTGAGCCTCTGGAGGAGAGCAACCAAGCAACTGGCTCAGCAGAGGGCCCCTGATGGATTCTGGGTAAAAGTCATCTAAGTTGTTCAGAACTCAAGAGTACTTAGCCCCAGGCCAGAAATAGAGAAGAGAAATAAGAGACAACTACAAGAAAACTAGGCTGAGTGGAATTGGGAAATCTGTTTCCTCTCCATGGCTGTAATGCTTCTGTCCAAATCCTCCAGGCTCTGCGGAGCCATGCTTCAGGAAAATAGGAGGGAAACAGACTTCTCTACCTGGCCAAGCTGACAGCTGTTGCTTCCTAGAACGAAACGTAACAGCAAGAAGTGTGAACATCTTCAAAATCTACTTTCCATTGTCTCTTGCAGAAAAAATACACTCTCCTTTTCCTCTCAAGCGTCGGTCTTCAAGTTATCTTGTTCTTCTTTTAACCATATTTGGTTTGAAAACCTTTTGACTTTCCTACAGTGCTGCTGGGGCATGTTCCTCTGTGTATCTGCATAACCATCTTTCTCAGAGCTAAAGATAAGTGACGAATGGCTTTAGTGCATTTAAGTTCCAGTAGAAGTAACTGATATGGAGTGGAACTATAAATTACTCATCACAAGGACTACTTTGGGCAGGAAGTACTTTGCAGTCACTGGTGTCATACTGTCCTCAATTAGGAGCTGACTGATCACCCTGTCCTCCTTATACCTTAACTCACTTCTCTCCTGATAGAATAGTTGATCTAGATGCTATTTACTACACTTTAGATAATTCAGTAGATCATTTACATTAAATGTCTTCTATTTGCCTGTTAGTCTCATTATGTTTCAAGTTCATTTAAAGACTATCTACAGTTAGTTTCACAACAAAGTAAAATGTTCAAACATTTGTTTCTGACAGATCTACTTTGAGAAAATCATCTCTGTTACACAGGAGACCAGATTTGGAATGAGTTTTAAACATTGCCTATGGCTCAATTCTGTATCTTTGTTATTTTTGGAAAGAAACTTTTGCTTTTCCAGATTATTTCAATATTATTTATTTTTTATTTGAATAACTCTACATAATTTGTATTTAATATCCAAAAGAACTGTAAAACAAAATGGCTTTTAAAGGAAAACTTAGTGGTTATAGTTGACTACAAGAGTAGCACATATATGCCATTTATCAGCAATTTAAAGCAAACAAGTTATATTAAAGTATAGTAGCTAGAACAAGGAGGGGTGTGTGTGTGTGTGTGTGTGTATGTGTGTGTTTGTTTGTGTGTGTTTGTGTGTCTGTGTCTGTGAGATAGAAAGAGATGGCCCTCTTTTCTGTGTAAGACTAGTTACTGAGTGATATGCTGAATTCCGAGTGCTACATTTTATTGTTCATGTCTTTTATTAACTCCTCATATACAATTATTTGTTATCTAGCTTGCTAGAGCAGTAAGTCAGACAACATTTGCCATGTAGTGCCTGTTGAAGTGGCTAGCCATAAACACTCCAGGCCCACATTCGTCCAAAGGGCACTCCCATTGAAGGCGACTGCTCTGCCGTTCACATCCACCTCATATAGCCAGCTTAACCTGTTGCAGTTGATTTCTCAACAATGTTGCATTGGATTTGTTTCTAGGAGGAGGAGTGTGGTGGGGGCAAGAGGTGCAGAGTTACCACACAGACCCCGGGAGTCGGGTGAAAGCAGGCTTGAGGCCAGCAGCCCACAGACTCGTTTATTTCAGTTAGTACAACAGCTTATATAGTCAAGACCAGCCAATCCGGTCAAGGGGCAGTCTATGCCCCAACCAATCACAGCATGTTGCCAGGCAGTTTCCAAAGCCATCCAATCACAGCCTGTTGCCAGTCAGGCTCTTGTTGCCAGGCAGTTTCTGAAACCATCCAATCACGGCCTGCCGTCAGTCAGGCTCTGTTGTCATGTGGTTTCCTCTGTTGTCATGCGGTTTCTGAAGCCATCCAATCATGGCCTGTTGCCAGGCAGTTTCTGTTGTCAGCGGCCATCTTGGCATGAACTTTTCACTTCAGTGGCCATCTTGATATGACCTTTTCACCTCATTCCACCACATTTCCCCCTTTTCATTTATTTTTGAGCAACAGGAGGCATGATTCTTGGCCATACCATTGTTGACCCCTTTTCCATGTGGTCTCTGTATGCAGCTGTGCCTGTCTTAGGTTGTCCCCCAGGGGATCTTACCCATCATTGACTAACCAGCCCTCAAATCGAGAGACCACAGGATTGCTTGCTCAGATAGGGGTAGGAATGAGGAGTAATGGTTATCAGAAATGGCATGACTGCACATAGGCACATAGGTGTACCTGCTAACAAGGTGGACTCTCAGTCTTGTTCAGCTGATTCTGATTGGCTGTCAGTTGCAAGCTTGATGTTTTGACTGGTACCCAAATGGGCTGATAGTGAAAAGGACCTCAGTCAAAGCAAGCTGTGGGTCTGAGGGCATATGATTGTTTTGTTTTGTTTTGTTTTTTTGTCTTTGTAACAGATCTTTAATCATTCTATAAGTTCTTTCAGTGATTGCCTGTCCCTGTGGATATGGTATGGGATACCTGTGGCAGACTGTATGTTCCAGGATTTCAGGAAGGAATTAAATTCCTGTGGTGTATATGTTGGCCCGTTATCAGTCTTTATGGTCCAGGGGACACCAAGGACCAGCATGGCTGATTTAACTGCCTTTATCACATTACTAGCCTTTTCTCCAGATTGGGCTATTGCAAATACAGCCTTTGAATAAGTATATACCACCACATGGACAAACTTAAGTTTACCAAAGTAGTGAATATGGGTGACGTCCACTTGTCATAGCTTATTAGGAGCAAGGCCTCGCAGGTTCACTCCTGCTTGTTGCAGTGGGCCTAACGGGGTGAGGGGTGCACAACTCTTGCAAGAGTGCACTAGGTGTTTGCAATGGCTCATTGTTAGCTCTGGGAAAAGCAATTTTATGTTGCTTGCTGACATATGAAATTTTTGGTGTAAAATACGGGCTTGTTCTAAGTGTCCAATGTAAGCCATGTTGCAGGTGATAAGACGATCAACCTTTCTGTTGCCTTGGAAAATAAAGCCAGGTAACCCAGTATATGATCTTATGGGTGAGATATACCATGGGTATTTTCTGTTCTCAGTTAGCTCTTTAAGTGTTGTGAACATCTGGTCAATTGGCTTATTGGTCGGGTTAAAGACTGTGAAAGGGATCGTCTTTGCTACCTGTACTGAGTATTTTCTGTCTGAAAATATATTTACTGGTCCATCTTGGCTAAGGAGTAGAACCTTGACTATTGCTCTTATTTTTCCCAACTGTACTGATCCCCCATGGGGTTCTACATGGATTTTATCTTTTTCCTTCTCTAACTTATGATTATTCTTATTGGGACTTCCTTTTCTTAGCACAACCGTTAATTCTCAGCACAAGATGAAGAGTAGATGCCTTTTGAATTGTTGTTTGCCAAGTTGTTTGCCAGCAAAGATCAGTCCTTGTTGATCAGGAGGAATGCCTTCCTTATTCTGGATCTTGGCCTTCACATTTTCTGTTGTATCTGAGGGTTCATCCTCAAGTGTGATGGTCTTCTCCATAAGGGAGTTTATCAAAATCTACATCTTGGAGGTTCTCCCACTATATGTGACAGATCAGAAAGCCTGAGTGTTACATCTTAAAAGATAATTTACTGACCAGTTTGTGTGAACAAGGGATATACTCTTAAGAGATTATATGCTATTATTTGAAAATAATTATATGAAATAGAAGGTTTTTTAGGTGCACAGAAGCTGTCATGTATCATATGTATAAGATTTTTCCCCCCTGTGTATAAGTGACAGGAAAATTAAGAATAAGGGGTAGAAATGTGGGGAAGATTAATTTGGATTCTGATATCACACATAGGATTTTTTTTTCCTTTGTTCTCCATAGTACAAATTAAATAGTAAAAGTACCTGACTTGAAGATTTTAGTATCTCATCAGATTACTTGGTAGAGGTGTTGTAGACATAAATGTATGCATTTACACTTGTTTGTGTGTATAAGGCTATTTACCCTACTTGTCCTCTAGGTACATGAGCATACATATCCTTGTATACAAATATGTACATTTAGGATAGCAGGTTTTGAGAGAGGAGACATTGAGTTCAGCCGCTACTAGCTACTCATACCTTTGTATTTACATTAATATGAATAACATGTTTCAATATATATTTCTTTGATCACTGGGTTTCCCTTTTTTGAAATGGTACATAAGAATAAGCAATAATATCTCATTCATTTTATGAGGTTTTAAATTGACCTTATCCTTAAAATGTTATCATGCAAAAGAACTTCAGAAATTCATGGAAAAATAGAATTAAAGACAAAACACATTTCCGTAAGTTTTTGAAGATACATCAAACATGCCCATGTGTTACCAGTATTAAAGACTCAACAAATACACAATGAATTTTAAAAGATTGAAGTTTTAAACCCTATGTAGTAAATTTTTTACAGAATAATTTAATCGCTCATTATAACAAATTGTTACAATACATAGGTATGCAAAGAAAATGAACATCTCATCAGAAGCAATTACTGTTAATACCTGGTATTTTAGATATTTTTTCTGTGAGTATGGTATGTATTCTAGTTACTTATGCATGTGTGTATACATATATGTCAAACACAGGGCTACATATTCACATATACAATAGATAAGGTTAGGAATTTTTTAAAAATATTTTGTTTGAGATGCAGAGTCAGAGACAGAGAGACAGAAAGGTCTTCCATCTGCTGGTTCAACCCCCAGATGGCTGCAATGGGCTGAGCTGAGCCAGTCTGAAGCCAGGAGCTTCTTTCAGGTCTCCCATGCAGGTACAGGGGCTCAAGAACTTGAGCCATCTTCTGCTTTCCCAGGCAAGAAGAGTTGGATCAGAAGAGGAGCAGTCGGGGCACAAACCGACATCCATGTGGGATGCTGGCACTACAGGTGTAGGCTTAGCCTGCCATGCCACAGTGCCAGCCCCTAGTTAAGACATCTTTATTACAAAAACAATATCAAAGCACAATATTTTTTGTTATACAATGTAATATTTCTGACCTAACATTACTTCCCAAATATGGGGGAAAAATTCTTCTTTCCTGAAGTATAATGGCTCACATTCAAAATTAAGGAAAATATAGCTGAACAAAAATAGGTGTCTTTTTTTAATTCCCCAAAATATGCAGCAGATTGCTAACAACTTAAGAACCATGTAAAAATTAAAATTCTGAAGAATTTGCTGAGTAAAGCAGGATGAGTCAGAAGTGACAAATCAAAGCCAGATTTACTTTTTTGTTGCCTATTTTATTGGCTTTTGTGTTTGAATACTGGCATTGCACTTCAGATATCTTTTCCAACTATTTCATTCAACATTCAATCTAAGTAAATTTTCTTTTAATGCTATGGGAACCATTGATTGTACTTTTTTTTTCAATAACAAGGCAAAATATTGACTAGAAACCAAAGGAGATGCAGCTTTTCTTTTGAGCTGAGAGTGAAAGAGAGGAGAAACAGCATGAGTTCAGAGAAAGCAGCCAATGGGTATACTTCCAGTTATTTTAGGCAAGTATTGATTTTATAGGTAGAATTGATCACAAACTACCTGTAGCACCCAGGGCTTTGAGCCTTCATTTTAGAGTCAGAGTAGAGAAAGGTATTTCTACTGCTGTCATAAGTTAGGCTTTCATTAATGTCCCAACAGAAATATCATCAGCCATTAATCTATTGAAACAAAAGTTTGCTTGTAGGAGTATTTTTTCTTTAATGTTTATACTAATTAATTTTGTGCTAAATAATGTCTTTTGAGAGAGAGAAAAATGCTAACTCATCCCTTGGGGATTAGAATAATGACAAATTCTTTTAAACACATTGTTTAAATTGTAAGTTTCTGAGGGTACCTCTAGGAACATCAAGAAAAGACACAAGAAGAAATTAGGTTTCTGAATTCCAAAGGTGCAAATTTGAGCCTCACATTGTCACAACATTTCAAAAAACTTCCATGTGTTGGTATGTCATGTGAGGATGATTCATTTCCCATGAGATAATCAGTGATGTTCATTGGTTCTGGAAAAATGTTCACAAAACAAGTTCCCAGCCAGAGCAGAGAGAAGTTAACAGTGACCTTTTTAATTAGAGCAGAGATCAATTAACAGTAGCCACAAGAAAACACAACATCTTATGTATAATCATCATAAAACCCTGTGTCCACTAAAGACACATTCACAATAGCACAGCTTTAGAGACATTTGGTATCCAGTAACTGTGTATCTAGGTTTAACCGTAATCTGACACATGGCCAAGATATGACTTTGGGTGCCAGAATACATGGTACTTTGAGTAGTCTGTGAGAAAAGAAAAAGAGAAGATACTGCCACTATATTTTTTTCCAAAAATGTATATTTGGCAATGTATTCTATATCAGTGTACTTTACTGGATATGCCAAATTTTGTTATGTGTAACTTGTAATATGATATAAAACATTTTGGATCAACTGATGAAATTAATCTGATTCTTAGGGACAAGTGGGCATACTTCTGTGATGAGTAACAGAATCTCCATTACCATAGAATGTCCCCTGGTGTTAAATACTTAATGTGCTTTTACTATCATTTTACCAAATAGGAGTGTCTCATAGTCTTCAGTGATGCCTGAAATCCAAAACTATAATAATTTAAATCTAGAAAACCATACATAAGCATCATATTTTATCCATAGATAAGTGTCATATTATATCTATATAATAATTATATTTAGCGGCACAGTTTTGCCTTGAGTGTTTAATATATACTGTGATAAAAGCAATTATGCTATAGTATACTTTGAAACAATCTAAAAAATTAAGTCCTTAAATATGTATATGTGTGTGGCAAAACACACCTACCAAAAATCACTAAAACTGTCCAAAATGTATTCATTAATGAAAGGAGATCTCTTTACATTTAGACAGGAAATATCATTGCTATTTTAAATATGAAGAGTGATTTTTTTCTCTATATATTTGAATTTTGTTTAATTATCGGAAATGACATCTTACTACATTCCAGATAATGCTTTAAAACTGATATCTTAAAAATTATAGATGTTTAATAGTAATAGAGCAGGTTAATAGAATTGTTTATTTTTGGCTCTCAGAATCTGGAAACTCAGGAGTCAAAAGAAACTCTTTTTTTTTTTTTTTTAAATTGATTAATTGTCTATGCAATTTCCAGGATCTCTGTCCTTAATGTGCTGTACATTGTGAATTAATACTATAACTAGCACTCCAACAGTATTATCATTTTGTGTCTCTATGCGAGGGCAAACCGTTGAAATCTTTACGTAATATGTACTAAATTGATCTTCTGTGTATAAAGAGAATTGAAAATGAATCTTGATGTGGGCGGAGGGCGGGAGGGAGCGGGAGAGGGGAGGGTAGGGGGAGGGAGGGAGGTTGTGGGGGGGGGGAGCCATTGTGATCCATAAGCTGTTCTTTGGAAATTTATATTCTTTAAATAAAAGCTTTATATAAAAAAAAAAAGAAACTCTTATAAGCAGCCAAATTCCTAAGGTTCCATGGTGAATGTGCACATCCTCCCAGGAGTATCTCATTTGAGCTGGTGTGTTAGTTACAAACCAGATTTGTCAAAGAGATGGCCCATGAATTCCAGTAAAAGAAACTGATAAGCCTCCCAGAAAACCTTTGTAACCAAGGCAGGGCAGGGTCAAGATGAAAAAACTAAAAATTCTTTCAATAATTGTCTCATGAAAATGGCCTTGAGTATGTCTTAATAATCATTCTAAAGGTGATTAGCAGATGAGTAAGAAGGTAAACATGTTCATGTATGTGGGATTCGTGTTTTAGACAAGAAGTCACTTCCAGAGCACTATTAAATCTTTTCCCAGAGAGGATGAATGAAGGCAGCTAGAGACCATCTCAGAAGTGTGTGCATTCAAATTCTAGTTCCTCCTACTACCTATAATACAGTTGTGATGATATCTACCTGACAAGCTTGTTGTGAGAACAGTGGCTAGTTCAGGAAAAGCACTGTTAGTCTTTAAGATAATGCCCAGATTTGAAAGAGAGAAAATGAATTAGTGATACTGAATATCATTTGAGAAAAGAGGGTCTGTGAGACCTCTATTAAAATCTCAGATAATGCCACTGGTGAAGTGACCTTGAATATGTTACCAAACTCCTCAGAGTCCCTGTTTCTTTATTTTAAAAATTGAAGTGATAGTTGTGGAATTAGTTAGCGGACAAGGGATAAGTGCCAATTCCATGCAAATGATAAATATTCAGTGTTAGGGTCCCTTTCCCCCCAACACTAGAGCTAGTTCATAAAAAATTATCAAGTCTGGCCGGCGCCGTGGCTCAACAGGCTAATCCTCCGCCTTGCGGCGCCGGCACACCGGGTTCTAGTCCCGGTCAGGGCACCGGATTCTGTCCCGGTTGCCCCTCTTCCAGTCAAGCCCTCTGCTGTGGCCCGGGAGTGCAGTGGAGGATGGCCCAAGTGCTTGGGCCCTGCACCCCATGGGAGACCAGGAAAAGCACCTGGCACCTGGCTCCTGCCATTGGATGAACGCGGTGCGCCGGCCGCAGCGCGCCGACTGCGGTGGCCATTGGAGGGTGAACCAACGGCAAAGGAAGACCTTTCTCTCTGTCTCTCTCTCTCACTGTCCACTCTGCCTGTCAAAAAAATTAAAAAAATAAAAAAAAAAAATTATCAAGTCTTTGGTTGATTGTTTTTATGGCTAATTAAATGTATTCTGTATCCTTCTTTTAGGGTGAAAATGGTTTACATGGTGTTCCAGGCTTACCTGGTCAAAAGGTAAAGAGTTTTCTTAAATGTTTGTATGGTTTAAGACTTTTCACATCTTTAAAACTGAATTGGTACAAGATATACTAAAGACTCAGAAATTTTCTTGCATAAAACTGAATTCCTTCAAAGACTCCTAGCTTTTCACAGAGGACTCCTCAAGCAGTCCCCTCTCCAAGTGGTCTCATAGGGACCACTCTGGGAGCAGTCTTTGTCAGAGTGTGTGCAACATCATCAAAGAAGTCATCTGCCATAGGGGTGTATGTAGCTCTGGAGATGTTTTCATTATTATTAGCCAGAGTCTAACATGTGGAATAGAACTGTTTTTATTGCCTTTGGATGGATTTGGTTACTTCTTTTCTTCCCTTTTGTGTATCCCACATTGAGCCTAATAGTTAGAAGATATAGATATTAAATATTTAAAAAGATGCTGCAGACAACTACTCTCTTCAAAAATATTTTAGAAAGATAAGTTCATCATAAATAAGACATTTGGCAAACTCTCTGTGCCTAGAATCTTTCTGTTTACCAAGGTGAACTTTGCACTCATTTATTGTCTAAAGCCTACTTTCTCCTTCTGGGAAGGAGCGTGATTCTTTGTGCCCAGATCCATTGGAAACACAGAAATGGTATATTCTAATTTCCTGGAGAGATGGGAAGCCACTTCAGGTGGGGCCAGCTGTCAAGATGCGACCAGATAATCCCACCACAGGGGAGAGCATTACTGGTGCAATATTAGCTGTCCACTAGGTCCAACCATATAATTTCTATGCTCTGGAAAAGTTTCACAGGTTTTAAGCAACAAGACATCTGAAGTTACTATGTATCCAGGTTTTCTCCCCGCTATCGGAAAATACCATTTAAAAGATGGACACATATTTATAGTTACAGCTTTTGAAAGAAAAAAAAATCTTCCTTAGCTTGGCTCCATAACAATAGTAAGACTGAACTGGCAGCAATGAAATGGCCAGCTTCTGAATTTCTTCACAGCAGCGCTAGACAAAACCCAGTGATACAGCATGTGCTACATCTGTGAGCTGAGTTGCAAGCCAAGGGATGTTCAGATTTATCTGCTGGGAAATAGTTTTGGACTTTCCAGCAGCTGTTTGTGGTGGCTGCATCCTGCTGACATTGTGGCTGATGTCCTGGAGGCGCTTAGCAGCTTCGATGTCAGCTGGAATTAACAGATCAAGTTGAAGTATGTATTTTAGGAGAAGTGGTAGAAAAAAGGTATATTTTCAAGCCAGCCTGTTTTCTTTCCTATTAACTTTTTTAACGTAGATAAAGCAAAAATAATTTCTCAGTGATATGTCTGTGTGTATACATGCACACAATACTCAAAGACATGCATACGATGTGTTTATTAAAAAGCTGGCATTGTTTTCCATATAATTAATATGAATTTTAATTATACCAAGCATTATCTTGTTGCAGCATTACTATAAAAACTGCAGATAACAACCCCTTCATCCTTTGCCTCTATGCACTGAGATAGTGCTTGCAGAATGCTTTTTATGCTCAAGCCCACTGTGAGAGGACAAGTACACAGGAACAGGCTAGCACTCAGGTCTTGGCAGTGTTGTTATGAGTTCTTCAGTGATTGCTTGTAGAATTATGAATGGCACATCAGTATGCTAAATTCCATGCAGAATTAAGTGAAAAATAAATTTGTCAGATCAGAGAGATTTTAGCTGAAGAAAACAAGTCTTACACTATTGAGAATAAAGATAGCGATTGGGAATAGACACCCTACAGCCACCAGTTCCAGGGAAGGGCATGGAGCTGGTGTTGGAACGAGAACCAAAGTTCAAACCTGAATTTATGCATCATGGGGCTCTTACTAGAACAGTATTGCATAGGAGTCGGCTTTCTAAGAAGGCTGTCCCTACTGGATCTAGTGAAATAGATAGCAATAATAGCAGGAAGGGCTGAGTTAGCCTGTACCAGGCTTTATGTTGACACATTCAATTCTTAAATCAATGAAGATATTATTATCATGCTTTTTTATTTATGGAGAAAATTAAATACCTTGGAAGTAGTAAAACTACTAGTAAATTGTTCCTTTTAATATTTAGAAATATTTAAATATGTAACTTAACATTGGGCTAGAACTTACATATTAGAAATATCGTTGCTAGAAACACTATAAAAGTATGTGATATGTGTATTCTTATTACTATACACATATTTCTCTTCTATAGGGAGAGCAAGGTTCTGAGGGCAACAAAGGAGAAATTGGTGAAAAGGTAATATTTCTATTTACATATGCATCTATAGAAAAACTGTGTTCTTGAAAATATTTGGAAATGGAATATCTAACTTGTGCATTCTGTGTAAGCAATTCAATTACTCTATAAAAATAACAAATATATTTGAGATTTGATTGAAGTAGACAAAAAATTAAATTTATTTGGACATAGACATTTTAATTAAATTTGTTCTGTGGATATATGAATGATTTAAACTTTTAAGTATTAAACAGTTATTTCATTACATTACTGATCCACTAAGTGTCCAAATCTTTAAATAAAAATTTAGTTCACCAGTGGAATTTTCTCTGAGGTATAAATAAAAATAATTAACTGTAACAGGGTAATACAAAAAAGAAATGGCATGCTAATATTAGAATAATTTCAAAGAGTTTGATAAAGGAATGATATAGAACGTATGGCAAGGCATAAGAAAACCACAAGGATTGTGGAGTATCTCAGGTCTGGTTTCAGCAGGCATCATAAACCTCCAATGATTGAGAGTCCCAAAGGAGGAGAAAACTGTTTGGAGAAGGCTACAGACAGTAGCTGACAGAAGCAATCCACCCAGGATAGCACATAAAGCCAGGGGTATGAATACCTCTGTATCTCTCTCCTCCAGCCCTCAGCTCTCAAGCTGGTGACTTCCACTGGCCAAACCAAATTGAGAGCCAGTAGAGTGGATGAGCCCCCACAGAGCATCCTCCCAGGGTCAGAGCAGGATGGATAAAAAGGGTGATTGGTGGATCTTAAGGAGCTAAGGGCAGAAGCCACACCATTAACCTAAGTGCTATCATCTTAAATTGCCATCTCACAAAACTAAATTTTAGGTTGGTAATTTTTCATTTTTTAGAGATTCTATTTTAACAAATAACTGCCAAAGTTATTTGCTAGGTTGTTACAGCAAAATGTTTAAACAATCATTATTTCACAGATTTCCACCGAAAGTGTGGAGAATACAAGTGCCTGAGTGTCCACAATTTCCCTTCAACAGTTGATGCTTGAATCCTTCTGCATTTCAAAAATCTAGCTTAGTTTCCAAATAAAGTTCGAACAATACCATTCCTTTGCTTCATAACTCACGTATGCATTCAGTGTCATGTAATTGGATGACCAGAAGAACTAGAAAGAGGAATGGATAATCTCAAATTAGACAATATTGCCTATGTTTAGCTTTCTTGGCAATTATCAGTAATTTGCTTCTTTAATAAGTGTTTATGGGGATAATGAACATTACTATAATTGTAAGACAAATTACACATATTGTAAGTTTCATGGTAATTACTTTTCCTCACATAACTGTGAGGAAGAAAAAAGGATGGCCAGATAATAACCATAAAGTTGGGGTGAATTTCATCAAATTATAAGTTTTTTACAATAGGTCTCATTTCTTAGCAATCGCTTGAACACTTTTGTTTTAGAATAACAGACATTGGGATGCCAAGCATTCAAATAAATACTTTCCTTATATATATTCCTGGTTAAGACTGGAATTTTATCTGTATGAGTGAGACTAAGCAAGGACAGTATATATTTTATATATGTGTACATAGTTGGTACTTCTCAGTAATAAATTGATTCTCAGGAGCTATGAGGTATAGAAAAAATATTTGCTTTATTTGCCTTCAGAGATTTTCCATGTAGGTCCTTATATCCATTAACTGTTGCAGTCAGTCTATTTAACCATAAGGAGAAAATACTTATGGAGATGAAGTGCCAAACAGGAAGGATAATATGTTGAATTACAATAACAAGTCAGATTTAAAATTTCCAAAATAACATGTGTTTAAAAAAATGCATTCTGCTTTATTATTTACTCTGTGCTAAATGCTTTACACTTTTTTAGTTTTATGTGCTTTGTACTCTGACCTATAACCACACATATTTTCTATAAGAACAATAATTCAGGTCATCTGAGAGCTAATTTCTAGATTTAAAAAAATCGTGGGAAGTGCACTCCCTTTGGTATGACATAGCATGAGATTCTTGAATTATTCTTAACATACTTGTTTTCTGAATGAAGTCAGTAATTTCAATTTCAATTCTTTGCAGTAAACAGTATATAAATATAAACAGACTAATCTTTTCTTCTTTATAACCACCTTATGGCTTTCACTTTGTTTAAAATTTGACTGTTTTGAGTGATACAACTGACGAGCTGCAAAATAAGCTAATTCAGGGATTTATTCTTTGTGAGAAATGTCTTATTTTCCAAAGACCCTTGTTACTAGTTTTTAAAAAAAAATAAAAACTAGTTATCTATGAAAGAGAATACCATGTGATTATTTTAGGTTATATTTCTATAATTAGATACCTGCTGTTCTTCATTGTGGCTAGAAAATGTCTCACTAGATGAAGTGATGCCTAAAATGTTTAACCTGCTGTCCATAATCCAGGGAAGAATTTACAGAACTTGAGCAATTTACAGAGAACTTCATTTGAAAGTATACACCTGAATCTATAAGTACTGGCAGCAAGAGAGTGGAATCTCCTACCTTATGTGCAACTGCAGTTCAGCTAAGTTAGTTTAGAAGTGAAAAGTTTGCAGGAGTAATCAGTTTTCTAAAAAATTACATCTCTGATCCCTGTCCCAGAAGACAGCTAATTTCAGGTTTTCTGTCCTCTTTTTTTAATAATGTGGACGCATAAGAACGACCTTGTGCCACTTCTTCATCCCTGGCCTGCAAAGTTAGATGTGCTTTACCAAAGGACCCTTGTACTCTTTGATAGCAGAGCTCATGAATAAGGATGGAAAGACCCTGTTCATTTCTGAGATCTAGGTTCTGGTTTCTGTGTTTCCAACACAATGAGATAAAACTTCCTTATTTTGGATTATCAATTAGAGGTGGGCATTTGGCCTTAGGGTTAGGATACTGCTTGTGACCCCAGCATCCCAGCCTGGATTCAAGTCATGGCTCTACTCCTAATGTGTCAGCTTCTCATTGTTGTGTGCCTGAGAGGCAGTAGTTAATACATGAAGGACTTGGGTCCCTGCCACTCATATGGGAGACTTGAATTGAATTCCTGGCTCCTTGCTTTGGCCTGGCGCAGATTTGGATGTTGAGTGAACCAGTGAATGGGAGTCAGTCAGTCTTTCTCTCTCTTTCCCTCCCTCCCTCTCAGATAAAATAAATATTTTTAAGAAATTAAATTATATATTACAATAAAAAGATTGAATAGATTTATCAACTTTATATCATTCTTTTCAATCTCTTATCATATTTAGACAGGGGGATTTGAAAACTGTGTCAAAAGATATTTTCAAACTTGAAAGTGTAGAGACAGAAAAATGAAATTCTTCAATAGAATGTTAATATAAACAATATATCAAATAAGCCAAGAAATGATTTTGTACTTTTACATTTTACCCTTATTAGTTTAAGCTAAAAGAGGACTGAGACTAGAATACATGGAAAAAGAAGTTCAGAATTGAAATGTAGGTTTAGGATTTCACTTTTAAACCTTCTTGGCAATTATGCTTCATATTCAAAATTAATGCAATAGTGTTAAATAATGCTATTATAAATACAGCACTTTCCAATCATCACTCTAAAGCAACTGTCAACATGTCACCTTACTTCCTGTGAATTCTCTCTTGGCTCACCTTGTAGAATTCTACTGAACATCAGCCTGTTATGCAATTGTTTCATTTACCCAGTAATATATAAACTTCTACAACTTTTAGTAAGGAGTCACTGGTTTGATTTGACAGCTGACTTGAAAAATGAATAGAACAGATGGAGTAGAAAAATAACTATAATTTCAAAAATCAGAGCAATTTATCTGTGGCCAGTGACAATTGCTGTGGCAGTAACCATGCCAACTTTCAATTATGTATGGTAGCAGGCCAAGGGCTGGCTTAACTGGCCACTCCACAATGCAGGCCCCAAGAAATATTCTTTAACAAAATAGGACCCAAAATAAAAATAGAGTATGATCAGTTAAGTAGAGAATTGAAGATGTCTTATACTTCCTGAAGAATGTCATAGTTAAGCCAGTAATAATATTGTATTTAAGAAATTCTCATTAAATCAAGAATAAGAAAGGAAGGTAGTTGATCTGGCAGTTAGGACTCCTTTTTGACTCCCACATCCCACTTCAGGTTCAGGTTCTAGTCCTAATTCTGTTCCTAGTTCTAACTTCTTGCTAATGCAGATGTCGGATGGCAGCAGGTGATGGCTCAAGTAATTGGGTCTGTGTTACCTACATGGGTGATGTGGATTGAATTCCAGGCTCCTGGCTCCTGTTTGGCTCAGCCTCAACTGTTGCTGACATTTTGGAGGGATTAACTAGTAGATGGGAGCGTGTTCTCTCTCTCTGCTTCTCTCTCTGTATTTCTCTGCCTCTCAGATAAAATAAATAAATAAATTTTAAAATAAACAGATCACCATTCGAACAATGGTGCCAGCAATATTCTGTAATTTCTGTCTGGTGTCGATATTTCTTCTGAATTATAATATAGTTACCAAATATAGTTACCAAATATATATAATATATAATATATATATAATATATATATATAACTATATAATATAATTACCAAATCAGTCATGTGTATCCTGTTTTTAAAACCTTTTACTTGTTTCCCATTAAATTAAAATCCAAAATCTTTGATATAGCCAACAAAATGCTGAGCAGTTTGGCCTAGCCTTCTCTCTCTAAACCCATCTCTCCTCATATTCTCCTTTTCTGTCTCTGCACCAGCCACATAAACCTTCTTTCTGTTCTTTGAATTCACCAAGCTCTCCCCTACCTTAGAGCTTTCCGTTGGTGTCCCTATCAACAGCATTTGGCTTACTTCTGTCCTTCAGTTGGCTTACCTGTTAAATGTCATTATTTCTTAAAGTCATTTTCTTCAATACTAACTTGATTCTCCCATCAAAATTTGTTCCTTCTGTTTTAATTTCTCATTATGCTTTTAACACTACTCTACACATTTTAGGCATTTTTCACAATTTACTCATGATGTTTTTGTTTGTTTTTCTGTTTTCCCCATAGAGTAGAAACTCCATGAGAACAGGGACCATCTGTCTCTGTGTGTGTTTTTATCTTCAACACCCAATGCAATGCCTAGCATTTAAAAGAATTCAATTACTTCATTACTGTCGGGGCGTAGTATACACAAAACTAAGTAGTGTATCTTTTCAGCTTCCTGAAATATTTAATAATTATTTTGACACATTCAATTTAATACCTGCCCAATTGTTTCAGATTCTTGCTACTAGATTTATGAGGTAAAATACAAGTATTTCATATATTTTTATATATATGTATATATTTAATCTATCAAATTATTTTCCTGGATAAAATTTGCAGTTGTGTTTCAGAAAAGATAATAGATGAATCAACATATTTATTAGTATATAAAAATTTGTATAGGATAAATTAGTTAACGTATTTCCACTTGTTTTGCTATTTGTGAATCACATTGCCTTTGACAGGCACTATTTAGCTCTTATTCTATAAAATAGAATAATACAGTTCCCTTTGTACCAGACATTAAATGGCTTTTGAACTTAGTAGTACTATTGAAAGTCATCCCTTGAGTCCTTCACATAGTTTTTAGTGCAATTATGGTGGAATTGGAGGTTGTTGATTGTTGCGACTTCAGACTGGCTTTGTTAAGGAAATTTGTTCTTTGACTGTTCTATGTAATTTAAGAACAAAGACATGTAGAAATGGGGCAAATAATAAGGGATAAGTAGAAAATCGTGATCCTCATTTATGTCCTGATCACAGCAACTTGACTTCCTCCTTAATCAATGCTGAGTACAAGAGTGGTTTTACAATTTGTCTAAATTTTGCTTTTTTTTAAATTTTTTTAAACTTTATTCCAATTATCCAATCTTTCACTCCAGGATTTGGAACTTCATTGGGTTTTGATTCCTGCTTTCTCAGGACCTCCCTGTCCCGCATATTCAGTAACCCCTTGCTCTCTGCTGTGCCCCCTTTGTCAGCTTCACATCCATCTGGCCACCCCCACTGCTTTCTTTCCCTCTTGTTCTACTTTCATCTCATTCATGTATGATTTCCTCTTCAGGTTACTTCCTTTCATTATTCATTTCAGACAACTCTAAAAGAGAAGACAAATTTTAATATAAATATATGAATTCATGAGCAGGTGATCTGGGAGTATTTTTTTAATTCAAAATGAGAAGACCTATTATGTAATTCTCCCATCTCACACAAACCCTGAATATTTCTGAATGAGACTGAGCTTTGAATTAAAAGCAACTCTCACATTTAGTGCCAGTTTTTGTACATAAGAAGTGTTATTGACCAACCTCTCTCAATAACAGGAATAAGTTCTGGTAGTCTACTGCATGCTAAGATGAATAGTTAATAATAATTCATTGCCTATTCAAAACCAGTAGGAGAGGATTTTGAACATACCATATATGACAAAAAATTACCCTGCATTGATTATTACACAATGTGTTTGTGAACTGAAACATCAAATTGAACCCCATAAATACGCATGTTCAGTTGTTAAATCATTCTATTAGTTTTTTTAAATCTTAAATCGAATCAATTTTAAATTAATCTAATACAGCAATTGTTTCTGCTTAATATGTTCATCAAATACAATTTCTGTTTTTAGTAAACCTCAGTTAATAAAAATACTTACTTAACCAAATCTCTTAGTTGGAACTATTCCAGATGGTGAGAAGATAATTAATTCAATACCACCAAATATTAGGGGACAGGTGCATTATTTTTATTTAGAAGCCAGTGGCATGTGGACTTCACAATCGATGTAAAAGCAATTCACTGTATAGGAACTGCTGAACAAGTGTGTCCCACTAGACTCAAATAGCAGATTCCACTGCACAGAGAGCAGAGGTGTTAGTTCAGCTGCTGTTCCAAGTGGATGTTGTTATCATTCTAGGCTTATGATTTCCAATTGCTTCTCAGTCTAATATATTAGAGAAATTATCCTTGATTTTTATTTTTCCTTGCTAATCCTTACAATCCCCTTTAAGCCACATAAGTAACTCTCCATCACTGGTCAGCTCTCACAGAAGTAGAGATTGCGTGAGACAAGAACCAGAGGGCAATTAACACTGACTTTGTCTTTTCTACATTTCTCTTTAATGTTTCTCATGTCTACTGACAGTCATACCATGTGATCAAAAAACAAAGACAAAATGCTGAAGTATTAATGTCTTCATGCAAACATTTTGTGGAATGTTACTTTAAGTACCTGCACTTGTCCAGCCCTGGGAGGAGCGTGGCAATGCAGATGGCACTGGCTAGATTCCAAGGGCTCACTGATGGTAATCCTTCCTCCCACTTAAGTTTTACTCGTGTGTAGAGATGAATCATGGATTTGATATTGGTGAAAACCACATGATACTACCAATAATTACAAGTCAAATCAAGGGGCATTTTGTATGTGTTTTGTCAGGGGGCAGGGGTGGTGGTAATCCATATTTATTATTTAGGGGGTCACCCATTTTTATTCTCATCTTCAGATTTTTGCAAAAGGTCCACCAGGCTTTGCTTATTAATGTTAATCTTTACAATTCCAAAGTGTCTGTTTATGCCGAAATCCACTCTTTGTTGTTTTGACCAATCTCTCCCAGAACTAACCCATTAGAACACTGCATTCTCAGATTATTCTTTCTTCCATTACACTGACAACCTTTTAGAAAGTTTAGGACAGCTGATATTTTTCTCCCGAACATTACCATGCTAGTATATCAGATTTCAGCTGGTATCTTACTGTGCTTCGTGGGTCACAGTTTACAGATCAGATTCCTTGTGGCCTTCATCTCATGGTTCTGTGATGTCTTAGTGTACTGTTAGTGTAATATTCAGAAGTGAAAGCAATTAGTTGTGTGTTTTGAGCAGTGAACAGTCTAGGCATTACAATAGAATCAAGGAACTTTAAATTAGTAGAACTGAGTCCTAAACCTTGCTTTAACTCCAGCTGACTGCCAGGCTGTTTCAAAGTCTTCATTTGTAAAACACAAGGCAAGTTGAATTACCTCTATAATTACAAATGTACAGAGTTGGAACAAGTTAGAATGAATCTGAGTCTACACTACTGTTTTTATTCTAAAATAAAATGTTTCTTTAAAAAAAACAAAGCAATTGTAATAATTTGCATTTATAAATACTAACTTTTGCTTTGAGGTGTTAAACCTGGGGTTCATACTTATCAACTTTAAACTCTTGATTCCGGCATTTAGTTCAGTAGTCAACCTTTTCTAGCTTTGTGACACTAATGAATTTTGAAAAGAATCCTGGATCTTTGACTAAGATAAATATGGAATAAAGTGAGGCCACAGGTGCAGGGCTGTGGGCCCTCCTTTGGAGTACTCTTTCTAGGTGACAGACATGACTCAAAGTATCTTTTTTTTTTTTTAAGGGAAAGAGTTTATTGGAGGAAACATGACAGACCAGAGGGAAGGGGTGAAGAAGGAAAAGAGAAGGAGAGTGTAAAAGAGAGAGAGACAGACAGACAGAGACCAGGAGACTACGGAGAGGAAGAGAGAGAGAGACGCTTTCAGGAACAGGTCCTCTTACAACTGCCAGGGGGCGGGCAGGGAAGAAGGAGCTGCGAATTCCATTAGAATGGGGGCAGAGCTGACATCAGTGGTTGGGCCACGTGGCCACCCGGCTTCCAGCAATGGCGGTGGGGGCTGGAGTCTAGGATGGTGTCAGGGTGTAGATCGTGCCTTAGATAAGACTGCGCCATTTTCCTAGCATTCCCCCGCCTTTTGTTTTTTATAAAGCAGGAGTTGTATGGAATTACATTAACCCCAAAAGTCCAGGAGGGGTAGAGGGACTACGATCTTCTTTAGAGCTACTTCCTGCTGTCACTGGGTGACGAGGTACTCTTCACTGGCACAGGGCGATGCCTCAAGCTGCTTTCTCCTGGGTGGGGAGCTGCATATATCCCTGTAGCAGCATAATAAAAGAAATATCTTAAATTAACCACTTACCGAAATTTAACCTGCAGTTGCCTAATACTCTTTTGTTAAATCTCATTGAATTAAAAAAAAGCTCACAATTCATGATTATTTTTAAGATTTACTTATTTTACTTGAAAAGCAGAGTTAGAGAGGGAGAGACAAAGGGAGATCTTCCATCTGCTCGGTCACTCCCCAAATGGCCCGAATGGCTAAAGCTGGGCCAGACTGAACTCAGGAGCCAGGAGCTTCATCCAGGCCCCCATGTGTGGGTGGCATTGGCCCAAGCACTTGGGGTATCTTCTGCTGCTTTTTATTACCTGCATTCTCAGGTAGGTGGATGGAAACTAGAACAACCAGGAATTGAACCAGCATCCACATGGGATGCAGCACCACATGGGTGCTGCAGGCGGCAGCTTAACCTGCTACGCCACAGTGTCAGCCCCATTTATTTTTTTGACATGGCATTCCCTCTTGTTATTCTTTCTTTACTGATAGCTCAAGACCAAATTGTTATTAATTAAATCTGGAAGTTTGCAAAGTATCAATACCAAACTCGAAGTTCATGTGTATTCTTTTAAATAAGGAAACATTATTATATCCAAGTCTTTCATTCTCCTAGAGTCTCAGATATATTTTGAAGACTAATTTCTGTGAGGTCTTAGTTATCAGTCCTTAATCTGTCCTCTCCTGTCTTTGTGTTTATCTTGATCTCAAGGGTGGTTAGCTACAACCAGTTAATTAAAAGTTCTTCAATGTAGTTTCAAAGCATTTTGATGCCAAGTGGAACTCAACACATGCTGGGTTTTAGAACACATTTGTTTGCTCAGTTATCCATCTATTTGATCATTTAATACCTACTCTGTACTGGATACTGTGCTCAGCCCTAGGATAACATGGATGAAAGAGACAAAACATCCTTTCAAAAGGTGTGTGAAGTGCTTAATGGTGGTTTGCACAGGGCACCATAGGAAGGAAAAAGGAGTGACTAACTCTGCCTGGGAGAGAGAGGAGAGTTTGGGGGAGATTCATTAGCAAGTCCTAAAAAATAAGTAAGCGTTCTTAGAACAAAAAAGAGCATTAACATAGTTCATTCAAAAATATAGGGTGGACAAAATATAGATGTTTAGGGACCCAGATGGAGACCACTGTATGATGAAATGAAAGCAGTTACCCCCAGTGAGAAATATAAGACTTAAAAACAGTGACTGAAGCATACTTTCTGGCAGAATGACCTAGGGGGAGAATTGCCAGGAAATATAACATCAAGAGGGTCCTTCTGAGCATTCAGTTGACCACGTGCTTGGCGCTCACTCTCCTAAAACTGGTACCACCTAACCCCCCACGCTAGGAGTACACTGGGGAATATTGATGTTTCTGGGAGAATCTCACTGAATACCCATCTGAAACCTGCAGATAAAAGATGAGAGGCTGCCATCCCTTTGAAATGCTCAGGATGGCTTAATGTGGAGTCTAGTTATGCTTTTCACTTGGCATTGCCTGGGAATTTCTGAAGCTCTCTATTTCTTTTATTCTTGCAATTTATAGAAACTGAACATTTCCATAAGAGGCAACATAAATGTAGCCTCTAGTCTAGGCTTATTCTACTAGTTAAGGTCCTAAATCATTTTAATGCAAAATCTTTTATTCTCTTTTTTAAAGCTTATTTATTTTTACTTTTTTATTTATTTGAAAGGCAGAGAGAGAAAGAATGAGAGCAAGAGACAGAAATCTTTCCACTGGTTTATACCCCAAATGCCTGCAACAGCCAGGGCTGAACCAAGCCAAAGCCAGGAGCCAGGAGTTGCATCCAGGACTCCCATGTGGGTGGCAGGGACTCAAGTACTTGAGTCATCATTTGTTTCCCAGGTGCACATTACAGTAAATCTGAATGGGAAGTGGAGGCAGGACTCCGATTCAAGCACTCTGATATGGAATGTGCACATCATATGGGGTGTCTTAACCCGCTGCACCACATACCTACAATTCTCTCTTTGATTTAAGAAAGAAAACACATGAAATATAGCCAAGTCTTTTATTATTTAGCATTTGATCATCAAGTGTAATGGATGAGTCCTGGTTTTACCTGTAATAAATAATCCATGGTCATATTTATAAAAGAACTGAATAATTCACTAACCAGATGTTGAGTCTTTTCCTGCAATGTTGCTTCTCAATTATCAAAAGAATCCTCAGGGATTCTGTGTGTTACCTCTGTGAACTGATCAGTACGTTAGTCTGCTTTTATCTCAGGTTTCCCTTTTAGCAGTTTCAATTACCCATAGGCAACCAAGGTGAAGTAATATAAATGAGAATCCCAGAAATAAATAATTCACAAGTTTTAAATAGCTTCTATATTACCATATTGTTATAAGTGTTCTATTTTTTGTTGGTTATTGTAGTTAACCTCTTACTGCCTAATTTATAAATTAAACTTTATAACACATAAGTGTTTATAGGAAAGCATACATATACCCATATATAGGATATGGATCTGCCTGCACTTTCAGCATCCACAGAACATCTTAGAGCACATCACACTCCTCACCTCACCCCCATCTCCAGATAAGAGATTTGTGTGTGTCCACTGAAGACCTTGCTGTCATTCTCTTGGTTTATAAGAAAAAAATTCAGATAGAATTTGAGCTGGCACCTGAGGATTTTGTTCTCTCTCCAGTGAGGTTGAAATATAGATCGAGATATATATTTCAACACTGCCGTTGAGATGAAGAGATACATAGTAAATATTTTCATTTCATTCAATAAATACTTTTTGAATGTTCATGGAACATTTAGAAAAATCTGTGGTTCCATGGGAAAAAAACATTCAAAATGTATACATTTTGAAATACACATTTCTGGATATAAACAGTAATAATTAAGCAATAAATTGAAGAAAAAACAAATTTGTAAATTCTTTAGCTAAAGATTAAATGAAAAACACATATGTAAACATGAAAGAAAAAACTTAATATCGAAACATGAATTATATCGTAAATCATACTGAAAATGGAAATTCATAGCAAAAAGCTTGTTTATTGTGAAGAAAAAATACAAAAGTAAAGGAAATAAGTTTTATCTTACACAATTATTGCTATATAAGAATTTATACAAATAATAAAAATAGCCTCAAAATAGGAATAAATAGAATTCTAAAATTAATAAAACTTTTAAAATTGTAGAAAGGATAAATCAAACAGCCAATTTAATAAATGATGAATAAAATAAATATAATTCAGTTAATAAATAAGACAAGGAATGATAAAGAAGATATGATCACAGATAGTAGATTGACTAAAAGAATTTTGAGAATCTGAGAATGTGTAATTCTAAATAAACAAATGCGATAGCCTAGAGAAAATGGATGATTTCATCCAAAAAATGTAAAATGTAAAAAATTGACCAAGAAAATTAGAAAGTATGACTGACTAATTATTATGAAAGAAACTGGAGAGGTAATCCAAGATTTACCATTCAATAAAGCACCAGGACTAATTGTTTTTTTCAGTAGGATTTATCCAACCAATGTTAATTAAATTGTTCTAGGCCAAAGAAAAGATAGGCAGTTTCTAAGATATCAGCATAATTTTAATACTATATCTAATTGAAATAGAGTACGGACACAAATATTTTAAAATTTTGGCTAGACAAATTCATTCAGCAAGAGAAGCATTGACTAAGGTAATACTAGGAAGTCAAGGAGGATACAAGTTAAGGAATTATATCAACAAAATAATTATAGCAACTGATTAAAGTATCAACAAATAAAGCTCTTGACAACATACAGGAATCATTCCCAGGAAAATCTCCTAGTAAAACAGAAATGAATGGAATATTTTATTATAACCCAAGAGTAAATATTACTCTTCAAAAGGGGGGAAAGCTGGATTAGAAAATGAGCAAAATTAAGACCTAAGAGGATAAAATTGTCATCACTGTTCATCGAAAAAATAATGTTTAAAGCTTTGAGGGGGAAATAAAGATAAGCTTATCCCATCTTAGTAATGATTTTAATGTATGAGCAGAAAAGTTAAGAGATATTGGAAGAAAAAGATCAATCATACAATGTAAATTGTTGTATACAAGGCGTAAACTGAAAAAATAATAAATTTTCTAGTCACAAAAACACCTGAAAATATAAGTGGGAAGTACTCTGTTGTAAGTGTTAAAAGTGTAAGGATTTTCAAAAAAATTTGAATCACACAGGGACAGGCTATATAGGAGTAAAATAAAGATATGAAACAAGATCAAAATGTGTATCTATATAGCAAGAAAATTTTCTAAAACTGACACTTTAAAAAGTTCAATATTTCAAATTCAACATGTAAAGGCAATGCTGTACATTATCCCTACACTATTTAACGTTTTTTGAATTTGGAAAAAGTCTGTTAATAGTTGTGTGGACATGAAAAATAGTCAAAAAGTTTTGGAGGAAAAACAAAGAGTATATTTGTTTCACCAAACATTACAACTGTCTTAATACGCGTACTGTATCGGGAGGATAAAAATAAGTGAAATAAAACTGAGACATTGACCTCAGAATTTATATGAATTCAATACATTTTGTATTTCAACTCAGTGGGAAAGGTGACTCATTCCATAGATGTGCTGGTGTGACTGACTCCATTCATGTAGAAAATCTTACTTCCTATAGCAAAATAATTTTCTAATAGATGAAGGGCTTCTATACAAGTCAAAATAACAATGGATGTTTTGAATTTTTAAAATCTAGGTACAAGAGTAAATCTACGGTTTGAAACCTAGGGAATATAAACTAAAAGATGTATTAGGCTGATAAAAATTAAACATTTCAATGGTCAAAGACCATAATAAAATCAATTTGAAAATGATAGTTCTGGTAAATTTATAATTAATAGACAACCAATTAACCTTTGTTCTTTTCAGAGAGTTTTTAAAATTCGATAAGAAAAGACAACTCAATTTTTAATGGACAAAAATATATGAACAAGCAGTTCACTACAGAGTAAACTCAACTGTTAAACACAAACAAGGCTGATATTCACCAGCAGTCACTGATGTGTAATATAAAGCAATTAGGAGACAGGACTTCACACCCATCACCCTGGCACCTGTTGCTGCATATGGCTCAGCACAAAGGCATACCCATACGTTGTTGGTGATATGCTTCCACTGCAATCTCTTTTGGAAAGCAGTTTAGCAGCATCTATTCAACAATGAAAACTTTGTAATCCTGTTCTCTAGCAATCACCTTTTTGAGACTAAAGTCTATATAAAGTGTATCATATGCATGTGATGGTGTGTAGTTTTTTAAAAATGGTATAATACTATAGTTTGATTCCAAACACAAATTAAATTAAATCAAACATTTATGGAGTTCTTGTATACAAATATGAAAATGTAAATATTAGTTGTTAGAGACACAAAGACCATACAGAGTTCTTACTGATGTGGAATGTGATGGTGCTTGTTGTAGCATGATTTGTAGCGGTAGAAAATTGGAAACAGAATGAATGCATTACCATGAAAAAACTTGAATAAATTGTGATATAGCTCTGTCACAGACTGTTATGAGACTATTGAAGAATAAGTTTGGAGTGCACTGGGTAATCTAAATTGATTTATAGAAAGTAATGTTGAGGGAGAAAATTAAAGTACATAAAAACATATAATCAATTTTTAAAACACAAAAGACTATCTTGTGTGTGTACCTACCTAGTGATGGTTACGTGTTTGGAGAGAGAAGTTTGGATGGATACCTACAAAGTTAATAACTAAAGCCTGATGTTTAGAGAAGGCATTAAAAAATTAAGAGTGTGAAGTCTGATTTATAATTCAAAACTCATGTATACTTTACATTTGAAAAGTATAATGTAATGTTTATATTTATAAATTTATATCCATAAATACATAAATATATTTGCAATTATATTACATTGTATACATATATATATTCAGATATATATATATAACATTCGTGTACATGTAGCAAATATTTCATAAGAATGCATGTTATGATCTATCCTAAAATGTGTGTTTTACAAGTTTCAATATTTACATAAAATTAGCATATGCCTTACATAATTTTTTAAAAGATTTATTCATTTATTTATACTTAAAAGACAAAGTGTCAGAGAGCGCTCTTCCATATACTGCATCACTCACCAAATGACTCCCAAAACCAGGAGCTAAGCCAGGATGAAGCTAGAAACCATCAACTCTATCTGGGATTCCCACATGAGTGACAGGAATTCAATTACTTAGGCCATCATCTGCTGCTTTCCAGGTGTGTTAGCAGGGAGCCAGATCAGAAGCAGAGCAGCTTTAAACCAGCACTTGATATGGGATGTGGTCATCCTGAGCAGTGGGTTAAGCCACTGTTACTCAATATTCCCCTCTAGGTGATTTGATAATTTATGAAAAGCACAAGACAAATAGATTAAAGTTAGGAAGAACAGCTAGATAACAGCTATAGTAATACACAAATGAATAATGGTAGGATTACTACATATCTAGTATATAGTAGTATCTCCATTTGTTCAAGTTTTCACTGTTGCCTCTGAGCAATGCATTGTATTTTTCACTGGAGAGTTTTTACACTTTGGTTAGATTCATTGCTAGATATTTGATGTTTTTATAATTCTGTTTTAAGCCATCATGACAATGGCTATGGGAGGATAATACCAAAAAACAGAAACTATATAATAAGAATAGAAATGAAAATATATAAAGAAGGGAAAGAAAATATGAATTTACTGTCCTATTCCATTTGTTTGTCTACATGTGTATTTGTGTAACACTGCCTAATTAACTGACATTTATATTGAGTATTTCATAGTAAAAGTCCTTCACTGTGGGGAGAAGACAGACATTACACCGACTGGTAAAGATGCCATTTGCAACTCCACATCCCATTCAGAGTACTAGGTTTGAGTTCCATCTCCACTCCTGACCACTGTTCCTGCTTCTGTGTATTCTGACAGGCAGCAGGTAGTGGTTCAAGTAGTTGGGTCCCTACAACCTATTTGAGAGACGTGGATTGAGTGGGTTCATCATATGTTGCCTTGATTGTATTAGATATGATCCATCTATACCCAATTTACTTAACATTTTTAACATGAAAGGATGTTGTATTTTAGCAAATACTGACACTACAGCTATTGAGATAATCATGTGCTTTTTATTCCTCAATTTGTTAATGTGATGTATCACATTTGTTGATATATGTATGTTGAACCATCCTTGCATAACAAAGATAAATCCCACTTGGTCCAGGTGAATGATTTTTCTGATGTGTTGTTAGATCCAGTTACCTAGTATTTTGTTGAGAATTTTTACATCTGTGTTCATCAGGGATATTTGTCTATATATCTCTTTCTCTGTTGTATCTTTTTCTGGTTTTGGAATGAAGAGGATGCTGGCTTCATAGAAGGAGTTTGGGGGATTCCCTCCCTTTCAGTTGTTTTTATAGTTTAAGAAGACTTGGAATTAGGTCTTCTTTAAAAGTTTGGTGATATTCAGCAATGAGGCTATCTTTTCCTGAACTTTTCTATTTTGGGAGAGTCTTTATTACTGGTTAAATATCTATATTGCTTCTTTGGGCTTTCTACATCTTCATGACTCAATTTTGGTAAATGTTGTGTGTCCAGAAATCTGTCCGTTCTTTGGATATTATCCAATTTGTTAACATAAAGTTGCTTGTGGTAATTCCTGATGATCCCTTTTATTTCTGTGGTATTTATTCTAACATCTCATTTTTCATCTCTGATTTTATTGTCTTTTTTTATTTTTATTTGTGTGCATATGGTTTTTCAATTTTATTTTTTTTAAAAAGCAGCTCTTCATTTTACTGATCTTTTATTAAATCATTTTTGGACAATTTTGTTCTCTAATTTTTCTTTCTTTCCTCCTAATTTCGGGTTTGGTTTGTTCCTTGTTTTTTAGACTTTGAGATGCATTGTTAGATCATACCTTTGATGACTTTCCAATTTCTTGATGAAGGCACTAATTGCTGTAAACTTTAACACTGCTTTTGCAATATCCTGTAATTTATAATACATTGTATTTTCATCTTCATCTTTTCTAGGATTTTTAATTTTCTTTTTGATTTCTTCTGTGACCCACAGTTCACTGAGGAGCATGTTGTACAGTTTCCACACTCATACACATATCACCTGCTAAGATTTGGAATGACTTTTCTTTCAGTCTATAGATTGTTTGGCAGGAATTTATGGTATAGTAGTATAGAATCATCCAATCTGTGGCATACCTATTTAATTAGATTTTCTTTATTGCCTATTAATAATGTATTATAATTTTGGCTATTGAGTTCATGCATAATTTGTTAGATTTATTACCAAGTAATTGATGTTTTCAATGTTATTTTGAACAATTTTAAATTATAAATTATTATGCTGAGCTCATAAAATGAGTTGAGAACCGTTACCTCTTCTGCTCTCTGAAGAAGTATGTGTAATATTTCATTCTTCCTTCAGTTTTTTTTGAAAGAATCTACCAGAAAAGTTAACAGGGCATCAAGCTTTCATTGTGAAAATATTTAAATCATACCTGAAATTACTTTGTTTTGTTTAAGTGCTTTGTTTTGTATTCTTCCAAAAATTTTTATTCTAGTGTTTATTTTATAACAAGAATTTGATAAAATATACAATGCTCTCTGCTTCACTATTCAGTATCCATTGATTTCTATTTTTAAAATAGCAGATTTAATATATTTCCATATACTTCATCCCTACTCTGACTCCAGTGAATAATTTTTCTTAGTTTTTACCTTTATGCCACTGTTATCCTTATTGTTGTTACTTAATTTGGTTTAATATTTATGTGAAAGGCAGAGCTAGAGAGAAGGAGGGATAGAGAGCAATCTTCTATCCACTGGTTGCCTTTCCAAATGGCTGTAAACACTTAGGTTAGGCCAGGCTGAAGCCAGGAGCATGGAACTGCATCCAGGTCTCCCACACATGTGGCAGGAGGCCCAAGCACTTGTGCCATGTTCCTCTGCTTTCCCAGATTCATTAGCAGGAAGCTTGATTGGAAATGGAGTAGTTGGGACTTGAACTGCTTTTATGCAGAGGGATACCAGCTTTGTAGGTAGCAGCTTAATCCACTGTGCCATAAAGCTAGCCCCTTAATTTGGTTTTAAAATCAACTTAATTGGGCTTTAAATACAATCCTGTAGCATCTAATTGCAAATGGTGAAGTACTTGTTTCACAGTTATTACATTCTCTTCTCCTATCCCTTCCTCTTCTTAGATACATAATTTCAACATTTTTCACTATTTATGTCTGCGTTTTGGTCTTTGGTCACAATTGCTAATATTTCTTCTAATTTTAACACTACAGCTAAGTATTAAAGGTTTCCCTATCTACTTGTAGTTGAGGTCAAACTATAAAGTATACCTCAAAACATATCTTTTAGGGGATGCATTAATTCCTAGTCTTAATTACAAGACTTGAAAATGAATTCTTTACTATTAAAATGTTGGTAGCAGCCGGCGCCGTGGCTCAACAGGCTAATCCTCCGCCTTGCGGCGCCGGCACACCGGGTTCTAGTCCCGGTCAGGGCGCCGGATTCTGTCCCAGTTGCCCCTCTTCCAGGCCAGCTCTCTGCTGTGGCCCGGGAGTGCAGTGGAGGATGGCCCAGGTGCTTGGGCCCTGCACCCCATGGGAGACCAGGAAAAGCACCTGGCACCTGGCTCCTACCATCGGATGAGCGCGGTGCGCCGGCCATTGGAAGGTGAACCAACGGCAAAGGAAGACCTTTCTCTCTGTCTGTCTCTCTCACTGTCCACTCTGCCTGTCAAAAAAATGTTGGTAGCACGTGGTTAAATGTTTTGTTGCACGAAATTGGTTTGCAATATTTAATCAAATGATTTTCCTTGGTTAGATAGTCAGGTACTCGCTTTCAGAAAAAGGTAACTTAAGGCAATCAATAGGAATTGACTACTGCCAAACATAGAGGCAATGTAATGATTATTTTTACTCATTCCTTTGAATAAACACCACTTCCTTTCTGCTATCAAAGGGCCTGTGGTCCAGGGGCAGGTTCGTCACCATTAGAAAAGGAGATGAAAGGGCCAGTGCTGTGGTGCAGTGGGTTTAAGCCCTGGCCTGCAGTGCTGGGGTCCCATATGGGCACCAGTTTAAGTCCTGGCTGCTCCACTTCTGATCCAGCTCCCTGCTAATGTGCCTGGGAAAGCAGCAGAGGATGGCCCAAGTCCTTGGGCCCCTGCACCCATCTGGTGGTGGGAGACCAGGAAGAAGCTCTTGGCTCCTGGCTTCAGCTCAGCTCAGCTTTGGTTGTTGCAGCCATTTGGGGAGTGAACCAGAGGGTGGAAGATATCTCTCTCTCTACCTCTTTCTCTCTCCCTCTCTCTGTAACTCTTTCAAATAAATAAATAAATAAAATCTTAAAAAAAAAGACAGAGGCTGAGAGGAGACTTTCACTAGGTATCTTGAAGACATAGCATATTTTGAAAAATTAAGACCACTGGAAATGAATATATTGAGAGTAGAAAGTAGAGGTATGGTGCTAAGATTAAAATATGACTTCTAAAAAACAGCTGAGTGTACATGCAAGTAGCCAGGATCTGGAATTAAGTTTCTTTTACTGAACATTTTTGAGAATCCCTTAAACTTTATGTCTTTGTCCACAAAATTGTTAAAATTCTCCTGATTTCACAAACTTCACTCAATAATGTCTGTCCTGAGAGCCTTTGGAAGTTTAGGCCATTTAAAAATGCACATTATTTATTTTATTGCATTAATAGCTGTTGTATTCTAGTATTGTATAATATATACCATGGGACATTTTAAAATGCATATTATCAGAAAGTGCATGCTTAAAGGCTTTCCACTTACATAAACTGAATTTAACAGACACACAACAACGTCAGTGGGCTCATTAGGGTTTTTCAAAACATAGTTCAAGGGCTTGTTAAAACACATATGCTCTTCACATCATAGTCTATATAGAGTGATCTCTCTGGCTACCTAAAGTTTAGGTATGTTTGTTTTTCTTTAGCTATAAGAAACTAAGAGAAAAGTAAATTTTTTCATTAAGACAGTTTCCTAAGTCAGGAAGAAAACAAATTTTACACTTAATTGCATTGTTTCTTTTTCAAATAACAAAGTGGAAAAATTTTAATTAAAATAATGCCAATAGAAGTGACTTACACATTACTATATTTAAAAATCTTCCTTTCATATGTCAGAAATGTAAGATGTATGCTTTTCCAACATTAAATTGAAGTTATTGTTAATTATTGATGGCTACACTTTAATAAGCTCCAGATATAAATCAGACCTAGTGTTTGCATACATGTTTGACACACCCTACATCAGAAATTTCCTGATTGCTTTAAATGTGGTTTTTTTTTCTGAGCCCTTCCCACAGTCTCTGTATCATCAATCTAGTGCCTTGAGAATTTTCATTTCTATAACCTCCATCAGAGATCCTTGAACAACTAAAGTTTGAGAGCAGTGGTTATTTTAATCTAGAAATCTATATCCATAAAGTAATAACCACCTGAAGTCCTACCTAGAATGAGTTCTTCTCTCTGGAGGTTCTACAGAGTGTGTGCTACAACTTCAAGTTTCCTTAAGGATGCCTGTATTTAAACCAGACCTGGTCTCCACTGCTCTGGACTTATATAGGAAGCCATTGAGCTTTGTGGCTTTCATTATTTTTCTAGAAGCTGCTAGAAAATTTATCAAGTGGATATTTGTGTGAATTTGTCTACTAGAAATTCCTTCCACTTTAAAGACTTTTGTATTTTAAGAAAATCTTTCCAAAGGTTCACAGTTGAAAAGGACCACCCCAGAAGTGTCCACATGAGGTCTATGGATGTTCAGATCCTGTATAATAGCCTCTAACTTAAAATATACCATTAGCTACAAAACAAAAAAATATTCTCTCATGTGCTTTCATTTTATAGTATTCCTAAAAATGGGATTAAGGTAATAGAATTATTAACTAATAACCCTATCTCTGCAGCTCTTTTCCAGTTTTCCCTTTTTTTGAAGTACCAACATCAGTCCTTGACTCAGTACAAATTACACTTATCTGTGGCCCAGACATAATGCTACACTGAAGGAAATTCTTCATTTGCTACTGAGAAGCCTCAACTTCAGTGGCTGAAATAAATTTAGAATGACTCTTACACTAGAGATCTTCAAGGGATGATCTAGTTGCTGGTTTCACAATCAGCACAGTGTTTGTAACACATAGAATCATGTAGAGGTCCTATGAGCATGTGAAATTTTCCAAAAGTTAAAGACCTAAGCATTTGTGTCCCACCCAGCTCTTCTGTTCACTGGCTTCTTAGAGTTGAATCCAACACAATGCCTCCCAGCTGTGCCTAACCGCCTTGTGGGGCTGGTTTTTCATTGTTGCTAAGGAATCCCAACTGTGCTTGCTTAGGAGCCCTCTGACTAGCATTCTTCCTTCTCTTGGAGAGAACCTCTACTGCAATACAGTTGTTAATACCATAAAAATGCCCTATAAAATCTATTCAAGTGGTGGGCTTTCTCTGCCCAGGGTTGCAGTAAATGGAAAATGTGTAAAGTTTGAAATTAAGTGTGCACATTCAGTTCTAACATGGGAGGAATAAAACGAGTACATATAAAAGACAATTATTTGGAGCCATAAAGCTTTAAACTAAGTAATCTGCCTCACATAGTTCTGAAAAAAGTCCCAAGATGATTTGCTATTGGCCCTGCTCTGAGAAGTAGGTCTTTATTTTAGTTTTTAAAGGAGTATTAAAAGTAGAAAGTATTCAAATATGAGAAAGTACAGTGTTTTTGTCATTTCTTTTGCCATTCCTGTAGGTTCCTTCTCAACTTCAGCATTTTCAGTGGCTTAGTACACCAAAGGCAGGAAAAGAACTTACATGTCATTTCCTTACTTCTTGTGTTGGCTAGACTTGACTAAAGATTCAATGGTGAATTGGGACACCATGTCTATTGGAGTAATATAATGCCAAAAGATAGGGATGACTCAGTCTAAAGTAGAATTCTTCGTATGAATTATCTGAAGAGGCTCTGTCCTCTCCCACTATGAATTTGCTTTGGAGATTTTGCCTTTGTCTGTGAGTTAGCTCCCAGATGAGGAAATAAGAAAAACAACCCATCCTCACTACTGACAAACAAATGCTGCACTGGGATCAACTGGGGGATTAGCACAGTGCTTAAGAAAAGATTCCCAGCACCTCTTAATCTCTGAGTCAGAGGAGGAGGTGAGCTCTGTGCTATATGCTGTGCGTGAATAAAAGGGAACTAGAAGACAATGTCCATGCATAAAGGTACTGACAATCCTGTTGGAGATTCTCAGCAAACCCTCTCCCCTTTCTTCCTCACAGTCTCGATTTGTCTTAGTTCAACCATCACCTCTCAAGAGGATGCTTCCCAAATCTATATCCTAAACCTGAGTTCTTTCCTGGAATTTGGTCCACTGTACCCAACTACCTACCATGCGTACCTTCCTGGCCATCTAATTCATTCCTTTGGTTTGGTATGTCCAAAACAAACCATCTTCTTCCCTCCTGCACCTGCATCTCTGCCTGCATTTACTCTTGTTTGTGGTGTTATCACCACCCTGCCAGGCTTTTTCCAGGCCTAAAATATGAAATTTTGTTAACTCTTGTTACTCTTCTCTTTCTGTATCATATTTCTTACAACTACTCTTCCTTTTCTCTTTTTCATCCCTATACCATACATTCCTTGTCTTTGCCTAGATGGTTAGAGAAGCCTCTTGCATATGTTTAATCTTTTCATCCCAGTAGTTTTCCTATACATTTCGCTCCATTATTTTCCAAAAAAGAGAATGTCAGGAATCTGCTCAAAAAGAATCAGTGCCTCCCCAGTGTCTACAAAATGTCCAGCTACCTTCATTGTCTTCCACGACCTAATCCTGCCTGCCTCTCCAGTTTCATTTCATAGATTTCTCTTGTTCGGAACCTGTACTTTACCCAAACCCAGTAACTTGCTGGTCTTTATATCTGTGCTTTTACTTCTTTCTTCCTTCTGTTCAAGGAATATCCTCCCTCATTTCTTTGCATGTAGATCCTGCCTAAACCAGGGGAACTTGCTCAATAATTAGCTAAAGAATTAGATATGAAGGTTTGGGACCAATCCTGGAGCCAGCACTGTGTTGTAGATGGCTAAGCCTCTACCTGCTGTGCTGGCATCCCATGTGGGTACTGGTTTAAGTCCTGACTGCTCCACTTGCGATCCAGCTCCCTGCTGCTGCATGTGGGAAAGTGGCGGAGGATGGCCTGAGCTCTTGGGCTCCTACACACACATGGGAGATCCAGAGGAAGTTCCTGGTTCCTGGCTTTAGACAGGCCTGGGTCCCGGTCATTGTGGCCATTTGGGGAGTGAACCAACAGGTGCAGGATCTCTCCCTCTCTCTCATCTCTCTTCATCTCTCATCATCTCTATCTCTGCCTTTCAAATATAAAGTAAATTTCAACAAATGAAAAGAACCAATCCCTAGAAAAGGACTGCCTAAGTTCAGACCCTGGTACTGCCATTTCTTAACTATTTTAAAATATTTTACCTTTCTCTACTATAGTGTCCTCATCTATAAATGAGAAAAATAGTAACTAACCCACAGTACTATAATGATATAAATGAGTTAAAGCTCTTTGAATAGTGTCTTAGTCATAGAAAATCTTACATAAATGCTAGGCATCGGTTGTGAATGAGGATTTAAGTATTTTTATCTACTTATTTTTATGTATTTGAAGTGGGAAGAGGAGAGATCTTTCATTTTCTGGTTAACTGCCCAAATGCCTGCAACCACTAGGTTGGGAAAGGCTGAATCCAGGAGCCTAGAACTCAGTCCAGGTCTCCTCAATGGGTGGCAGGGACCCACGTACTTGAGTCATCACCCACTGCCTCCCTGGGTGCACCAGAAGGAAACTGCAATTGGAGGCAAAGTTAAGATGTTAACCAGGTCATCTGATATGGGATATGAGCATCCCAAGCAGCAGCTTAACTGCTGTACCAAAGTCCCACCACATTTTTTACCATAATTTCTACAGTTTTATCCTATTAAATAAATTATTAGGTAACAAATTAATGAATCTGTATGAATGGTCATGTATATTTGTAGGCAGGTGAAATACACTTCACTTATATTTGTGTAAATAATGGACCTGTATTTTGCAATAGTAAGTTACTATGGACAATTTCAAATACATGCAAAAGTGTACAGAATGGGACAGTAAACCCCTATGTAAATTAGCTGGATTCAATTCTTGGCCAAACTTGTTTCAGCAGAGCTCATCTTGCATTATTTTGAGGAAATCCCAGATAACACAGACTTCATCTATGAACAGTTCAGCATAGATCTCTAGATGGTAACAATTTCTGTTACTTAACATTATAGTGTCAGCACTTAAAATTTTTAACAAACAATTTAACATCATTATATAGTCATTTTGTGTTCAGATTTCTAGAAGTATTATAAAGCCATAAATATTTTAACATTTTTGCTGTAGTCAGGATCCAAGTATGGTCTACATTGCAGCTGGTTGCTGTGCTTTTAAGTGTCTATTAGTCTGCAATTTTCTCTCTATTTCTCTGTCATTTTGTTGTGTGTTTTTATTACATTATTTGTTGCATAATCAGTCATTTGCTTTGAAAAATTTAACACAGTCTGGATTTGCTCATTGCATCTCTATGATGTAATTTAATGTGTTCTTCTCTCCTCTGTGTTTCTCTTGCAAGGGTGGGAAACCTTTGTTCCTGCCAAGGGCCACTTGGATATTCATAACATCATTCAGGGGCTACACAAAATTATCAGCTTAACAATTAGCCTGCTAAGGATTTCGTGAATTTCAAGTCCTGTCTGCAGTTGCCTTGGCAGAGTCAGACTAAATGATCTTGCAAGCCCTATACAGTCTGCAGGCCAGAGGTTCCCAAACCCTGTAGGTAGTTCAATCAGAGATGTGATGTCTTTGTCAAGATTACTTCACAAATGTGTAGAGAACTTTTGCCAGGAGCCACATACTAGCTGAACATCTCTCTTTTTGTGGTGATAGCAACTACTAAATATCACTACCAGTATTAATTTATTCAGTTAGGATTGCAAAATGGTGGTATTTGAATTTTATCCTTCCCCCTACATTTATTACCTAGAATAGTTCTACAAGGAGGAACTCCCCCTCACATATTCTCTGATTACCCAATGATGTGGTTCAGAGAGAAAAGTTTTGATTAATGTTTGATTATTCCCATTTATATATCATTTTCAGTGTAATGAGTTGATTCTCTAGCATTTTCAAATGATCACCAATTATATTTCATTTTTTTTGTTCATTAGTAGTACCACCCTATTTTAATTTTTTTCACGTGGGCTAATCTCAAATTGTTCCATTTTTGGTCAGTAGGAGCTTTTTCTGTTAGCCTTTGAATACCTTAAACATGAACCATACATCTCTCTTTTTCTGCAATATCTTAAACAATTTTGTTTAAAAGTTCATCTCAAGTTCAGCTCAATTAAAGAACACTTACAAATATATAATAAAGGGACCCCTACTACATATCTGTTGATTCTCTTTCCAGTATCTGATAAAATCACTCTCACCATAAATAACACTATCCCATAAGACAGAGTAGTTGCAATAGTTTCCTTTTCAAGGGGATACTTTCCAAGGCCCCCAGGGGGTACCTGAAATTGTGGATAGTACTGAGCTATATATATAAAATGTATTTGTTCACATATGTACATACTTATTATGAAGCCTAATTTATAAATAATAAGATTAACATCAGTAATAAAGTAGAGCGATTATAAAAAATACCTCATAATAAAATTGTTATCATTACTCCTCTTGTGCTTTGAGGATACGGTTAAGTAAAATATAGGTTACTTAAACCCAATCATGGTGATACCACCACAGCTGATCTAGTAATAACTAAATGAACAATGCGTGGAAAGGTTATGCAGCATGGACACTCTGGACAAAGGGATGCTTGATATCCCAAGAGGGTCAGAGTGGACTGCCTGAGGTTTCAGCTCACAACTCAGTGGAACCAGGCATCTTTGACAGCTTCTCTGTAAGGAGTGTTCAGGCTCCTGCATGTTATTCATGATCTAACCACACTTCAAGGAATAAAATCTTTTATTTTGCCTGCAAGATAAAGGCTCCTGACTACATATACCTGTAGTACTTCCCTCATCCCTGAAACTCTCAACGTTGTGGATTCCTTGGCAATTATCAGAAATTAGTCTTCTCTAGTAGCAACACTAAGTCTTTATATCCCCAGTGCTTGGCATAGTGCCTTACATGAAGTTGTCATGCAATCCATTTGTTTAATAATTTAATACTGCAATAGTAAGCTGATTTATAATTAGATAAACCTTTTAAGAATTTAATGAGAATAATTTGCCTAGTATGGGGTTTGAAAATCTAAAGTAATTTAATGTATTTTCTGGTTCCACACATAAAATTGGATGTTTCCTCAGTCAGATTCAATAAGAAAAATTGATCCACAAATTTTATAATAATGCTGACAAAGTATTTTAAAACTTTATAATTTCAAATTTACAGAAGTTTTACAAAAATAGTACAGAAAATGACTATAATTCCTTTACCTCATATAGTGAATCATTGTGTTATATATTTATATTTATTGTGTGTGTATATATATATATTTAGTATATTCCTCCCTTCTGTGTGTGTGTGGCCATCAAAAATTTTATGGGCAATATATAGTGTGAAAAAACTATTCAGAGATTTCAAAAATGTTTAGCACCAAAATAAACTTATATTTTAATTTCATTTTCCATGTACTTTCTGAAGTCCTCTTGTTTGTGTGTGTGTGTTGTGTGTGTCTTCTATATGATTTAACATTAAGCTCCTTAGATCATGGACCTTTACAACTAAGTACTTCAGTGCATATTTTCTATGACTATGTATATTCTCTTTAAAACACAGAACAGTTGTCAACTTCATAAATTTACATAAATATATTACCTGTTCAATTTCAATGAAAATAAATAGCATTTATAATCTGTAAGCATCTTTCAAAGGCAGTGGCTCAAAATAATGCAAGAGATTGATGACAGTGTTGGGTCAAGTTATTGATAAGGAAACCAAAGCTCAGAAAAGTTGTGGATTTACTGGTGTTAAATTCTTTCCTTTCTACATATTAATTCACATTGAGTGAAATTCACAGAAAAGTTACAGAAGTTTTAATTCCCAAACAAGTAAAGGAGAGAGCCCTAAAACATGTGTGCAGGTCCAACAAGAACAAGTTAGAGCCAACAAGAAGAGCAATGATTTTGGACCCCACTGAGATTGCTTGTGATGGTTGTGGAGAATTTTCCTTCTAGAGCTGTCATTCTCACCAGATTCCCAGGCAACAGCTGCTGCAGCCCGAGTTGTCACTCCCAGATGAATATAAATTTTCATCTCCTTTCCTCATCAGCAAAATGAAATGAAATGGAGAATTTTGGAACGGGCCTGAAATATTATTGCAGACATTGCTGTAATTTGGAAATTATAGCACTGGCACATAGATGAACTGGCAGTTTTGAGAATGTATTCTAGATGTGGTGCTGGTTCCAAATTAGCCCGAGAGACTGCATTTAACATGACATTATTTTCCTCAAGATTATCTTGATATGTCATTCAAGAGACATTTGTGAACAGCCTACTAGGTATCTGCTTATGAACATCTGAGAAGAGGCAGACGAGCCTAATGATTTCTAGGAATGGGCCTGTATTAGCACATCTGAAATTCTGCTATGCTCTGTCCATGGTCTCTCCACCTCCTCAGTCATTATCTTTGGCTTGGCTTCTTCAAAGTACCCTGTTGTCAATAGTTCACTACTTAGGACTTACTGTTTTGATGCCTCCCTCCTTAAATTCAAATCAATCTCTCTCTCTCTCTCTCTCTCTCTCTTCCCTCTCTCTTCCCTCTCTCTTCCCTCTCTCTTCCCTCTCTCCCCCTCCCCCCTTCTTCCCCTCTAGCTAATCTACAAATAACTTTCTTCTTATTATTTTCCAGTCTTGATGTACTTAACTACAATTCTAAGCAAAATGAAAGGGTGGACTGTGATGTACCATCTTGCCAATATGTTTGTGGGGACCATCTACAGATGCGCTAATTTACCACCATGTGTTAGTATCCACAGAAATTATAGCAACAGTGAGTTACTCTGTACCACAAAATCAGTTAAGAAGCCTTGAAATTCTGAGTCTACATTAACAGATGTGAAACAATTAGTTCTCAAAGTCTAGTTTTTGAAAGACTTTAGAATTCTAAACTATTCATGTGAAAGTAGCTTTTCTGCCACGATAATTAGCCAAATCAACCATGAATAGACAAGACCAGGAAAACTTGGTTTAAGTCAAACAATATGTTTGCTTAACCAGACTATGCTTTGGATAAGTTCGCGTATCAAAACAAGAAAATGTGTCTGCATTTTCAACTTTAAGGACCATCTAAAATAAGTATACTGATATTTTTGTGTTAATAATAATTTGAAGAAACAGAAATAATTTGTGATGCATCAGTGAAAGCATTGCTTGAAAGAATTGTTCTACACACACAAAATATGAACCAAATTATATTTGCCGTCTATAATTATTAAGATACCTATATTTGTAATTGCTAAAGGAAATTTATATAAGCTGATTTTATAGAACTTGTTTTGTCAGATTAAAGTTCTTTAAAGAATTTAATTAGGTCCATGTCATAAATGTAATTAGCACTAATCCATTGTGTTAAAAGAATTATAAATACCTCATTACATAACCAAATAGGTTTTTATCAAAACAAAGTCTCTTTGAGATCAGCTATTCAAAAAGCAGTGGAACTCTCAACACAAATTTCTCTTAAATTTTATCTCAATTCATCCTTGTGGTACAATGATGTCATCATTTTCAATGAACCTAAGTGAACGTAATTCATAGAATAGTCTCATAATATGAGTATAAATTCTATTTTATCTCAGTATTTTAACATTACTGTTGAAGAAGGCTTCGTATTTACTTGCTTTGATCTGTTAAAAATCCCAAAGGCTAATAGTGCAAAAAAGCTTTTGAAAATTCAGACAGCTATTGGAGCAGATACAGAATGAAAATCAGACTCTGTTTCTGAGCACTAGACTCAGTTCAATAGATCCCAGGTGGAGCTTTTGCTCTGGGTGGGCAGTTTTTTTTTTTAACTTCTGTGATCTATCTTAGGGCATATTTGTCTGCCAGAGACATAATCAGTCACTTCTGTATCATTTTTATTATCATCAGTAATAAAAAAGCACTGAATTAGTTTCAAATGAAAGCTGTATAAGGTGCTAAGCTTATAAATATCTTCAAGTTAAAAACAATTTATTTGGAAAAATCTACCTTAAAGCTTTCTTTGTTCAACAAATTACTTTATGCAAATTAGTGGTTTATGCGTAAATATATATATATAATTTTCATATTCACAACATTTAGATGAAGTAGTTTTCCTTAAAATGATATTTTATAACTTATTCTTAATAATAATGAAAATCAAAAAGTATTTTTAGATGTTAAATTGTTAAACAGTTAACTACAACCTGTTTACTTGAAACCATTAAACCTCGTTCTCACAAGAAATGTTTTTTTTTTTAATAAAACTTTTATTTACTAAATATAAATTTCAAAAGTACAACTTTTGGATTATAGTGGGGGTTCTCCCCCCATAACCACCCTTCCACCTGCAAACCATCCCATCTCCTACTCCCTCTCCCAAGATTCATCAAGATTCATTTTTAATTGTCTTTATATACAGAAGATCTTCTTAGTATATACTAAATAAAGATTTCAACAGATTGCACCCATACAGACACGCAAAGTATAAAGTACTGTTTAAGACTATTTTTATTATTAATTCCATAGTACAACACATTAAGGACAGAGATCCTACATTGGGAGCAAGTGCACAGTGACTCATGTTGTTGATTTAACAATTAACACTCTTATTTATGATGTCAGTGATCAGCCGAGGCTCTTGTCATAAGCTGCCAAGGCTATGGAAGCCCTTTGAGTTCCCCACCTCCGATCTTGTTTAGACAGGGTCATAGTCAAAGTGGAAGTTCTCTCCTCCCTTCAGAGAAAGGTACCTCCTTCTTTGATGGCCCATTCTTTCCGCTGTGATCTCACTCACAGAGATCTTTCATTTAGGTCATTTTTTGCCAGAAATGTGTTTTAATTGTTTCTGATGTCCTTTATTGAGTAGGTTTACTTCCATCTAAATAGACAAGAGGAATGAACTTGAGGAATGAACCAGCAAATGGAAGATCGATCAATTAATCCCTCCCTCCCTCCCTCCCTCCCTCTCCCTCTCCCTGTCTCTGTCACTTTACCTTTCAAATAAATAAATAAACCTTAAAAAAAAAAGAAACATACAGTCTATTTTCAATTAAAGAAGATAATATAAATTATTGTTAGAACAAAAGCTATAAAATTCCTAGAAGAAAAAACAGAGTAAATACTTTGTCACTTTGGGTTAGGCAAAAATTTGTTAGGTATTGACACTAAATAGATAATCAAATGTGTCTCCATTGCAAGACAGTGTTAGGGGCCGGTGCTGTGGCATGGTGGTTAAAGTAGCCGCCTGCAGTGCTGGCATTCCATATGGGTGCCAGTTCAAGTCCCGGCTGCTCCACTTCCTATCCAGCTCCCTGCTAATGGCCTGAAAAAGCAGAAAAAGATGGCTCAAGTCCTTGGCCTCCTGCACCTGTTTGGGAGACGTGGAAAAAGCTCCTGGCATTTGATTGACCAGCTCCAGCCATTATGGCCATCTAGGGAGAGAACCCCAGTGGATGGAAGACCTCTCTCTCTCTCTCTCTCTCCCCCATCTTCCAATACCTCTCTTTAATTCTGCCTTTCAAATAAATAAATAAATATTTAAAAAAAAAGTGCTAATGGAATGATGAGCCACATACTTACTGGGAGATAATATAGATTACTTATATGAATATTATAAATGATTTTTTCACCATTTATTTGCAATGTACTTTTTTATTTTTAACAGATACATAAAATTACACATATTAATGATGTTCTGTGAAATGTTTTAATACTTGTGTGTGTTGTATAAAGTTGCATTTGGGATAAACATATTTTCTCCAATATTTATGATTTTTCAGTAGTAAAAACACTCATAATCTTTGAGCATTTCATTTAGAAAAAGACATAGGACATTAGAAGTCACCCTACTGTGCAATGGGACACCAGACTTCTTTCTTATCTAACTATAATTTGATACCTGTTAAAGTATCTTTCCCTATGCCCTTCCTCACTCCATTTCCCCCCAGCTTTTGCTAACTACCATTCAACTTCTCTGAGATCACACCTAACAATAACTTAGTACCTATTAAGTAATCATTCCCCATTTCTTGCTCCCTCCTACTCTCTCCAGTCTTTTTTGGTAGTCACCATTTGTTCAACTTCTGTGATGAGATCAGCCTTTTAGATTGCAAATGAGTCAGATCATGTAGTACTTATCTTTCAGTGCTTCTGCATTATTTCACTCACTATAATGATCTCCTGTTTTATCCATATCATTTCAAATGACAGGATTTCATATTTTATGACGGTTGTATTCCATTGTTTGTATTACCACATTTTTATCCACTTGTTTATTCATTTTATCTACTGATGGACAGTTGGATTGTTTCCATGTCTGGAGTGTAGTGAATACTGTTAAAATGAATATGGAAGTACAAATATCTCGTTGGTCTGATTTCATATTCTTTGTATGTACACCCAGAAGTGAAAGTGCTAGATCATATAGTAGTTCTATTTTTGAATTTTTGAAAACTGTCACACAGTTTTCCCACAATGGCTGTATTAATTTACATTCATACTAACAGCATGCTAGAGTTCCCTTTTCTATAAGTTTTTTAAAGGATATATTTATTTATTTGAAAACCAGAATTAGGGGGAGAGAGAGTGCCAATAACTCCATCTGGGCTCCCACATGGGTGCAGGGGCCCAAGGACTTGGGCCATCTTCCTCTGTTTTCCCAGACATATTAACAGAGAGCTGGATCAGAAGTGGTACAGCTGGGAGTGGAAAAGGTGCCCATATGGAATGCGTGTGCTTCAGGCAGTGGCTTTACCTGCTTACACCACAGCACCGCTGCCTCCTTTTTATAAAAGTCTAAGATTCCTGCCAGCAAGTAGCTATTGTCTTGATAACCAGTATAACAGGAGTGATGTGATAGCTCATTGTTTTGATTTTCATTTGCCTGATTGTGGGGAACCACAGGCCGGCCACCTGTGGGGACCTCCTCATTGTACTGCCTCATACTGTGGAGCAGAACAAGGTCAAGGAAATGAGATGAGACACACCTTGACCTGATGAGATGAGATACACCTTGACCTGAGACTGTGTGCCCTTTGATCTGATTGATGGACTACTCGCCCTAGCCCTGGGGGACTGGGAATGGATAAAAGACTGTGTTAGGGATGGGAACGCGGAGCAGCCTCTTCAGTCTTTCTCCTTCTTTCTCTCGGCTGCTTCCCTCTCTCCTTTCCTTCTTCTGTCACTAAAAATAAAAGTTCCTCGAGAACTGATCAACAGCAGTCGTGTCGTGACTCCGTGGGTTGGACCTTTGCTGGCGAGACTTTTGTTGGTGAGGATTCGACACCTGATGTTAGTGATATGAGCCTTTTATCATGTACCTGTTGGCTGTATGTCTTCCTTGGAAAATATGTTTACATATATTTCTCAATTTTAATTAGGTTAATTTTTATTTTTTGTTATTGAGTTGCCTTGAGTTCCTTATATAGTTTGGTTATTAACCTCTTGTCAGATTTATAACTTGCGAACATTTTCTCACATTTTATAGTTGTCTCTTTAATCTGTTGATTGCTTCATTTGCTGTACAGAAATATTTTGGTTTCATGAAATCTGTTTGCCTATATTCACTTTTGATTTCTGTGCTTTTGGAATCTAATCAGAAGTGAGATGGTTGGATCATATGGTAAATAGATTTTCAGATTTCTGAGGAATCTCCACACTATCTTCCATAATGGGTATACTAGTTTATATTCCTACCAACAATATATTACATAACTGTGTCCAGATCCTCAGCAGCATTTATCATTTTTTGATTTTTGGATGATGGCCATTCTAACTGGGATGAAGTTAAACTTCACTGTAGTTTTCATTTGCATTTCCCTTTAGGATATTGATCCTGACCATTTTTTCATGTGCGTTGGATGTTTGTATTTCAGCCTGTTCATGTCCTTTATCCATTTCTTAACTGGATTGTTTAGCTTTTTTGTTACTGAGTTTCCCGTGCTCTTTATATATCTGGATGTTAGTCCTATATTAGATGCTCATTTAGCAAATATTTTCTCCCATTCTGTTGGTAGCCTGTTCACTTTTTGGAGTGTTACCTTTGCTGTGAAGAAGCTACTTACCTTAATGTAATCCCATTTGTCTATCTTTTCTTTCAGTGACTGTGCTTCTGGGGTCTTTTCTAAGAAGTTTTTGCCTGTGCCAATGTCATAGAGTTTCCCTAATGTTTTCCTCTAGTAGCTGATGGTATTAGGTCATAGATTTAGATCCTTGATCCATTGTGAGTTGATTTTTTATAAGGTTAAAGGTGGGTTCTTGTTTCATACTTCTGCATATGAACATTCAATTTCCCCAATGCCATTTGTTGAAGAAACTGTCCTTTCTACAGGGAGTGACTGTAGCTCATTTGTCAAAGATTAGTTGGTTGTAGGTGCGTGGATTCACTTCTGGTGTTTCTATCCTGTTCCATTAGTCAACATGTTTATTTTTGTACTAGTACCATGAGATTATAATTGCCCTGTAATATGTCTTGACATTTGGTAATGTTATGCCTTCAGCTTTGTTTTTGTTGTCTAAGATTGCTTTAGCTCTCCAGAGGCTCTTGTGTTTTCATATGAATTTTGTAATCTGTTTTTTAGATTTGAGAAGACTGTCCTTGGTATTTTGATAGAATCTGCTTTTAGTAGTGTGGAAATTTTGATGATATCAATTCTTCCAGTCCACAAATGTGGAAGATTTTTTTTTTCTTTTTTTGTGTCTTTATTTATTTCCTCAATGGTTTGTCTTTTTCACTGTAGAGATCTTTCACATCTTGGTTAAATTTATTCCAAAGTACTTAAATTTTTATAGCTATTATAAGTGGGACTAATCTTACAAGATCTTTCTCAGCCATGGAGTTATTTTTGTATACAAATACTACTGATTTTTGTGTGTTGATTTTATAACCTTCAACTTTGCCAAATTGTTTTATGAGTTCCAATGATCTCTTGGTGATATCTTTTGGTTCATCTATAGATAAGATCATGTCATCTGAAAATAGGAATAATTTGATTGCCTTCTTTCCAATTTCTATCCCTTTGATTTCTTTTTCTTGCCTAATGGCTCTGGCTAAAATGTCTAGTACTATATTGAATAGCAGTGGTGAAAGTGAACATCCTTGTCTGGTTCCAGATCTCAGTGGAAATGTTTCCAGCTTTACCCAATTAAATAATACTGGCTGTGCGTTTGTCATATATTGTTTTGATTGTGCTGAGGATTATTCTTTCCATACCCATTTTGCCTTAGGTATTTATCAAAAGATTTCATTTATTGAGAAAATCATGTAGTTTGTATTTGTCAGTTTATTGATGTAATGTATCACATTTACTGATTTGCATGTGTTGAACCATCCATGCATTCTTGGGATAAATTACACTCGGTCCGGGTAGATGGCCTTTTTCATGGTTGTTGGATTCAGTTTGCTAGTATCTTGTTGAGGAGTTTTGTATCGGCATTCTTCATGGATATTTGTCTACAGTTCTTTGTTGTATCTTTTTCTGGTTTTAGAATTAAGGTGATGCTGGCCTCTTAGATGGAGTTTGGGAGGGTTCTGTCCAAAATAAATCTTAAAAAAAGAGAAAGAGAGAAAATATAAGAAGCTGGGAGTGATCCTTTGGGAAACAGCAATGCTTAAAGGATATGACAAAAATGAAAATGAGAAAACATGGCTATAGAAGCAAATAAAAAACAAAGGAACACATTGTCTCAGCAACCAAGTATTTCTGGTCCAAAAAAAAAAAAAAAAAGCAAAACAACAAAAAAACCACAAATGCTCTTGATAGGTGAAGAAAGAAAAAGACCGAAAAGTGTCTGATGGAGGTCATCTATACCTTGATATGAACAGTGTCTGAGGAGCAGTGAGGGCACAAGTCAGTGTGTGAAGTGCACTGCAAAGTGAGAGACAATAGAATGTATAAAAGAAGTGTGGGGAGGCTGTTTTAAGTGCATCTGAAATGGGAGCTGGCAGAAGAAGCAGGACATGATAGGAGATGAAAGTGTGAGATTTCTGTTCCACTATTCCATATTTCGCCATGGTTAGAAAGAAGTGATTAGGAGAAGGAAGTTGATTCAGAAAAGGGTATATAATTTTAACCATCAATTCTGTGAAAGGACCAAATAGGATAGGATTAAGGGATGGGATAAGGGATTAGCATTGAATAATATGGACCGACACATATAACAAGGAAAAGGACCGTATTCATAAACGTGAATATGTAAATTTTATGGCAGTAAGGGAAGGCTTCTGTGACAGTTTCTATTTTCTCTAAAGGAAGCAAGATTATCTGAGAGTAAGAGCATTAATCATAATACCAGGACTTTGAAGGGAATAGTAGAGTTTAAGAGCCTAGGATGAAGTTAGTGGTCACAAATTTATACCTGGACCAGTCTGCCCAATTGTATAGTTTTCCTTTGGGCATAGTTAGCAGTCTAGAACAAGAGCAAATACGGGTAATTAGCTGCAATTGATTTGGCAACATCATAAAGATCTGGAGGGAGAATGTTTAGAGGAATGGTTGAAGAGCAGTCCATCTGACACTAAAGGGATATGGACAAAAATGAAACCATTTGGGACTGGGACCCGTGTTGTGGTATAGCAGAAAAGCTGCTGCCTGTAACACTGGTATTCCATATGGGTGCTGGTTCATGTTCTGGCTGCTCGACTTCCAATCCAGCTTCCTGCTAATTGCATGGGAAAGCAGCAGAAGATGGCCCAAGTGCTTAGGCCCCAGCCATGCTTGTGGGAGACCCAGTTTGGTTCAGCTCTGATTATCGTGGCCACTTGGAGAATGAACTAGGGGGTGGAACACCTTTATCTCTGTAATCATGACTTTCAAATAAATCTTTAAGAAAAAAAGATGTTAGTGAAAATATATTTTCTTCACTTAGGTTCCCCATAAAAAAAAATCTGGGACTATGATTTTTAAAGTATCTCCTTTTTGAAAGATTTGTTTATTTGTCTGAAAGGCAGAGTTACAGAGAAAGAGCTTCTGTCTGGCAGTTCACTCCCCAAATATCTGCAATGGCCAGGGTGGGGCAAAGTTGATGCCAGGAGCTTCTTCCAGTTATCCCACGTGTGTGCAGGGGCCAAGCAATTGGGCCATCTTCCACTGCTTTCACAGACGCATTAACAAGGAGCTGGATGAGACATGGAACAGCCAGGACACAAACCTGAGCCCATGTGAGATGCCTGTGTTTCAGATGGTGGCTCAACCTGCTATGCTCCAACTCTGACCCCTGAGGCCATAATTAATGACAACTTACTTAGGAGGGCTCTCAAGATTCAAGAGTGAGAGAATGGGAAAGAAAAAGTCAGGATCCAAGGGAAAGCTAATTATAATGTGCATATTTGAGCTGCTTACCATTGTGGGCAACTGGGACTGAGGCCTATTAGTGACCCTCTAAGCAAGCTCATAGAGTATGCACTGGAACTGTCCCTCTACAGGACAGAAAACTGATACATTAATCCACTAGCCTCTGTGCCCCTTTGATGGAGGACTACTTCTAGGATCACTAACACTCCAACCATTCTAGGCTACTTTTCTAGGAGAAGCAAAATCCCTGACTTCAGAAAAATCCCAGAAGTAGCAATCCCAAGATAGTGGGGAGGGCTGAGCTTAAGGTGAAATGTTGACAAGAATCTCTGTAGGAACTGTCCACCACAGCTTCAGCTGAAAATTGAAGTGGGCCACAGGGATGTGGTACAAAGTTAAACCTATTGAATAAAAGTCCCTCTGGGTTCATAGTAATTGAGTAAAGTATTTGGAATAATAAGAGTTCTTTGGCCATGAAAGTTGCTTATATCCTCTATGTTTGAAGTTACTTATGTCTTCTGAGCTATTGGTTTATCATCAATAAACAGGTGTGAAAATAGGCTCCTGTAAGGTTCCTTCTAAAATTGAAAAGACCCCTTAGTATATAAAGCACTTAACAGAGTCTGGAATAGTTAGGTTGATGAGACAAAAGTTATCATATTATTGCAGGTATATAAATAAAACACTTATCAATATTAATAACTATCAGCATTATTCATAATAAGAAATTGAACTCTATATAGTAGATTTACTTATTTACCCAAGGGTAGTGTTTTGTAGGCCAAGGCATTGCAATATTGTGTGGATGGTTATTAAATTTTGATTTACTTTTGAATTTGGTTTGAATAAAGGATAAGTACTGGAAAAATCTTAAATACAATTTAGATCCCCTGTATCCTCTTTTCTTTGGTTAGAATTGCATTTAAGTTTCCTCCAGACTTGAATAATTTACTGTATTTTCAGAGCAGTCTCTGGAGATGTTGTGTGGTTTTGTTTTTGAATCTTTCTTCTTTTTGAAGTTATGTAAGACACCATGAAACAATCTAAATTCACTCTTCATTCTAACATCTGATGTCAAATAAGTTTTAATTCTAGCTTAAATCTTTAATGTTGCGGTTTTGTTTTCACTCATTTTCTTTTCAGTGTAGAAGAAAGGAACAGATGTTTACTATTGTTAACTTTCTTTTGTTAGGAATTTATTGGCTAGGCATCACTTAATATATACTTTTTTCTCCTATCTGGGTACAGAATCCCTACTCCTTTTTTTCCAAAGAGTGTTAGAATTTAATAAGGAGACATTTTAGCAATCACCTCAAACCAGTGAATAACCTAATTAATACCAGTTAAAATGTTGCCAATTGTCATCTAACATTTGCATTGCATTTCTGGTCATAAATTGGCTAATGTACCCTTTGCAAGATACCAGTTGGAATATTATGCTTTTAGTTATTAATGATAAAAATTCTTTGCATTTTAATTATGTTGAATATTAGGCTACCATATGATGTTTTCCCCAATTTATCATTTTACCTTTTGTTTACTTTACAGAATCTTTGCTTTACAAATTGATGTTAAAATTTGTCAAGTGTATTCATTTTTTTCTCTCATGTGAATCTATATTTTTAGTTCCATGCCTAGAGATCACTTCCCTACTATGAGCTCTGAACTATGTTCACCTCTGCTGTCTCTTGGTGCTTTAATAATTTTTTTGCGTTGATTCTCTAATCCATGCAGAATTCACTTGAACACAAGATGGCACATTTTATTCCTAATAAATTTGATGTTTATTACAGCATATTATATCTATTATATTGGCAGTCCTTAACTGGAGGTGAAATGGCCCTATAGAGAATGTTTCACAATGTCTGAAGACATTTGTATTTGCCGGGACTGAGAGTGAAGGGGTTGAAGGAGAGATTGGCCACTTGCCTCTGATTGTTAAACATAGATAGTTAAATAGATGTCAGATTTTGGGTACCATTCCTCTGCCAGTTACATACTCACCAGTGATAGTAGCAGTACCCAGCTTACATTTTTATTCCCTATGCTGGAGGGTATCTTGAGAGACTGTGCCTCCTTTGAAGAACTATGGATATACTCAATATTCAGTTATCCCTGATCTGTTTTAAAAACAATGAACTTAACTGTTTCAGAGTACAGACTCTGTGCCATACCATCCAAGTTGAACTAGGGACCTTTGGCACTTGACTTAACCCCTGTATCTTCAGTTCCCTCACCTAGAAAATGAAAGAACTAATCGTGTTTTTATCAGAGGTTGTCATAGAATTTCAAGATGATCAAACCAGTGCAAGGCACATAGTAAACATTATAGAAGTATCATAAAAATAATAAATACCTTGTTTTATGAATGTTGTTTCATCACAATGCCTCATATTTAATTTTATTAAAATTATAATTTAAAAAAGCCATTGCAGATATATGGTAAGGATTTGTTTAAAGCAATATGGATGTTTCTGTTTTAAGCTTTTCCAACATTTCTCATCTTCCTGCACACAGTATAAACCCCACAAGAAAATCAACTATTCTCCATATTATCATTATTTAACATTTTTAGACAGTCAAGCTTGCAAATTTCCTCATATTTTCCACAAATTTTCAAAATTTCTACAAATTTTTTGTCAGTTGTTATCACTCATTAAAATATTTTTCTTACAAGACTAGTATTTTCACATACTCTGCAGCAAGATTATTTCCAGTATCTAATTTTCTTTTGTTTCTTTCAATTTATCATTGACTTCAAATGAATTGAGTACTCACAGGTGATGACATTTGGACTGATTTATTCACTATAAAATGTCAGGACAGTAATATCTGGATCCCTAAGTAGCAACAGTAAGATGTCTAGATTTGCTGTGTATTGTGTGGCTACAGAATATTTTTTTGTAGCCTGACACTCAATTTGGGTCTCGCACATAGGTCACAAGGACCCAACTATTAGAGTTATCCCCTGCTGCCTCCTAAAATGCACATTAGCAAGAAAATGGAATTGGAAGTAGAGATGGGACTCCAACCAAAGCACTCTGACAAATGTGAGCATTCCCAGTGCAAGTTAACTACTGTGCCAAGTTCCTTTCCTGGTCATTTGAATTAATATTTTACTTTCATATATAGCATTCTCTACATTAGCACTGTACAATTAAATTTTTTGTGATGATGGAAATATTCTAATCGGCACAGTCCAATATAATAGGTTTTATTGAACACTTAAAATGTGTCTAAGGGCACCTGAGGAACTGCATTTCAAAGTGTATTTAATTAATTTAAATAGGCACTATGGCTAGTGATTTATGTGAAAGGCAGAGTTACAGAGAGGCAAGGAGAGAGGTCTTCCATGGGCTGGTTCAGTTCCAAAATGGCAGTATTAGTTGGAGCTAGGCCAGGCTGAAGCCAAGAACCAGAAGCTTCTTCCAGGTCTCTTCCATGGGTTCAGGGGTCCAAATATTTGGATCATCTTCTGCTTTCCCTGGTGCATTATCAGGGAGCTGGATTGGAAGTGGGACTCAAACTGCCTCTCATATGGGATGCCAGTGGTACAGGGGACAGCTTAACCAGCTACACTACAGCACCAGCCCCAAACTAGTGAATACTACAATGAACAGCATACATATAGAGTAACTCCTCACCCTTCCATTTTCAGTTTAAAATGCCCAGCTTCATTTAAACTTATATAGATTTCACTGAATGTGTTTTGTGCACCTTTGTTTATAAGGAGAACACACACAAACACATAGTGATCAAGTTATTTTTAACTAGTTCCTGTTTTTTTTTTTTTAAAGATTTTATTTATTTGAGAGCTAGAATTAAAGACCGTGAGAGGGAAGACAGAAAGGTTTTCCTTCCATTGGTTCACTCCTCAAATGGCTACAATGGCCAGAGCTTTGCTGGTTTAAAGCCAGGAGCCAGGTGCTTCTTCCCAATCCCCCATGTGGGTACACTTGGACATCTTCCACTTCCTTCCCAGGCCATAGTAGAGAGCTGGATTGGAAAAGAGCATCCAGGACTAGAACTGACACTGAAATGGGATGCCAGTGCCAAAGGTAGAGAATTAACCTACTGCATCATGGTATTGGTCCCTGTTTTTCTAATATAATAATAATATATAGTCTTAGATGATCAGGACTGTATTCATGCTTTTTTTGTAGAGTATCTAACATATCATCTGTTAAAATTGGATGTTTTCTGCTCATTAATATTTTTGAAAATGGAAATATTCATTATAGGAAAATATGAAGGAAGAAAAAAAGAAAATAGACAAGATGAACAATCACTATAGTGGCACAAAATAGAAATCATAAGGAGCCGGTGCTGTGGCACAGCAGTTTAAAGCCCCACCCTGAAGTGCTGGCATCCCATGTGGGTGCCAGTTCAAGTCCTGGCTGCTCCACTTCCTATCCAGCTCACTGCTATGGCCTGGGAAAGCAGCAGAAGTTGGCCCCGGCACTCATGTGGGAGACCCAGAAGAGGCTCCTGGCTCCTGACTTTGGATTGACTCAACTCCAGCCTTTGTGGCCATTTGGGGATTGAACCAGGGTTGGGACCTCTCCTTCTCTCTGCCTCTACCTCTCTCTGTAGCTCTTTCAAATAAAAATAAACCTAAAAAAAAAATAAAGATTATGACTACAATATAGATCACCAGGATGTGCCAATGAAAGTTTATACCTTTTCTAATGTAATTAATCCAAAGTGTTATGTCACAATTGTATTTGTGTCCATCTTGAGCCTTTTTTTCACAGAAACCCCAAACCCAGCTCTGTTTGACCATTGCACAACAAGCTAATCAGTGACACTGGAGTGGTAGAAGAAAATAGGTATTTAACTTTGGAAATCACAGAACAAGGAGTAGGGCAGCAGTGGATTAATTCCTGGACTCCAAGGAGGGGTAAACAGAAAGCAATCTTAGAGATTGAAATTGGAATCAAAAGGTATCTGATCAGCCCATGTGCAGATTCTGGCTGGTCTGTAGTATTTGTGTTACTTCTTTGCTTGGTCAGCAGTAGGATGGCTGTGCTGTTCTTTCAGGAATTTGGGGATGGCATATTGGGTTCCAGCCAATCTGAGGAAAACATGCAGATTCCTAACACTTTGCTTGCTCAAGGCCCAGGGATTCCTGTTTAAAACAATACCACCAGCACCAACACAGCATCTAAATCTGGGATGTTATCTGTGGAGGAGAGAAATGATCTCATGAGTCTTGTAATTTGAGAGCCTACTCAAAGACTGGACCTGATACAAAACTCCCTCATTTCAATGAATTAGTCTTTAGTAGAAGGTTAATCTGTAATCATCAAAGCAAGGCAAAGACTATGCTGAGGGATAGAGTCTGAGTGAACAGAGCCTGAGAATATCTATGTCAAAGGCATCATATAGGGCAGTTTCATATTTTAACTTGAAGGTAATAAAAATAGCCATTGGTTAACGTTCATTCACTGCATTTATCGATTCATTGTGTCTTACAAGTCATAATTTTTACATAGTATATAATAAAATTCATAAAGATTTTAATAGTTGAATGATAGCCCATTCATGCCTATATACCATAAGTTATTTAATCAGTTCTCTATTTCTTGGCATTTAAGATGTTTCTTTTTCACTTCTATAAATATCATTGTACTCAACATGTTGATACTAAAATTTTTTATTTCTGATTATTTCTTTAGTACTTAATTTTAGATGCAAAATCACTAGGCCTCATGAAATGAACAAACCCTTGATATATATTGCCAAGTCGGATCCTTGACACCAGTCATCAAATTACCCTCTAGAAAGTTCTTTCTTGCTTATAAAAAATAAATAATCCTTGTTCCATTTCTACCCTTTAAGCATTTTTATAAGTATAGCTTTTTCTTTTTTGAGTCTCAAAATTGTTCTTTAATAAATGTTGCTTTCAAGGGATTAACAGAGTAATCAAATGGTTAGGAATATCTGGACAAGTTAAGACTTCTGTTTTTTTCTTCATCAAGGTTTTCAGCTATAACATTTTTCATTTCATAATTGTTTTTTCCTAGGGTGAAAAAGGATCTAAAGGAGACCCAGGTTTGGCTGGCATTAATGGACAAGATGTAAGCCTAACTCTGTTTCTAATATTCTTTTTACATTTTGCCCATATAATGTACTATTGAATGCTATTAAGATTTGAGTATCCTTGGCAAAACTAGCCATGATGACCCAAAATTAAGAATCGAGGTTGTTTTTTTTAATGGCTCATTAGGGGCCCAAGGTCTTTAGTTTCGTTACAGGTAGTTCTTTGTTTTATACATGCATATTTCACATGTGGGTTTATTCTTACCAGCCCTTCCTTCTTTGCTATTTCTGATTTGTGTTTTGTTTTTTTGAGGCTTCAGTTTTCCTTTTTCTTATTACTTATATTATTACAGATTTTCTTCTTACTGTGCCTCTGTTGTCACCCAGAATTCACCTTTTACCTCACCCCATATCTCTGTACAATCAAAAAGTCTGTATGGATAGCTTTGCAGTGATGAGAAGAAAAGGGAAATTGTGTATATGTGTTGCTTTTCTCACTGTGCCAACTCCTCAAGAGCAGGGATCCCGTTGCCTGTGACACATTGCACCCAGTCATCTCCCTCCCGCTACTTAAGACAACTGTCCCAATAGAACTTCATTCCAGTTCTTAGGGTGAAATTTGAAGGATAGACCAAAAGTGAGTCTTCCCTTGATTTCAAGTCATCAAACTCACTGTTTATTATTTTCCAGATATGCTAACTGTACTGGAGAAAATGTGCATAATGAGAGTTATTGTTTTCCTCAGTGTCCTTTACTCATTTAAATATTTTTAAATGAACCTAATGGCCCACTACTTACTCTGAGGATAAAGGATAAGGGTACACCATAGGAGGCTATATTCAATTCCCTAGGACCCTAGAAGATTCCTGAAACTGACTTAGGTGACAGATCATTGGAGTGCAAAAGGAGGCTAAAGACCAATCCCTTGTGCACAAAGTAAGGGGAGACCTGAGTGGGCTTACCCCCAAAAGAGAAATACCTAAGAAATTAACATCAATTCCCACCTCCCCCAACAGCATTACTGTCTTCTAAGAAGCATCACTCACATCCTGAATGTGACCTTTATGTTCCGCTCCCCCTTTGAAATTATGTTCCCACACTAGAGAATGGGCACTAACACCAGTGGCTGGTGATTAGAGCAGTGCTGCATCTTCTTGAAACCTATAGAAGGTGCTCCTCAAACAGTTCATGGAAAATGAAATTAAAAAATAAGTTGATTTTTGGCACAAAAAACGTTTTGAAATCCATGCTTACAAGCAGTCTTCAGAAAGTTAAGAAAACACAGATTATGGGGAAAAAACTACATAGATTTTAATTGTTTTGCTTCAAAGTAAACTGGTGGTCTGGCACTGTAACTGGTAGATGGAGCCACCACTTGCAGTGCCAGCATCCCATGTGGGCGCTGGTTCGAGTCCCTGCTGCTCCACTTCTGATCCAGCTCTCTGGATGGCCTGGGAAAGCACTTGGTCCCCTACACCCCCTTAGGAGACACAGAAGAAGCTCTTGGCTTTGAATCGGCCTAGCTCCAGCTGTTGTGGCCATTTGAGGGGAGAACCAGCAGATAGAGGACCTTTCTCTCTGCCTCTGCCTCTCTCTGTCTCTGCCTTTCAAATAAACAAATCTTTAAAAGAAAAATATGACTAAACCTGTACCTTAATTCCAATGTCCATGAACTTTTAAGTACCTCAGACATCAGAACAGTGAATGGCCCATGCATGTAAACACAGCATTTGATTCACCTCTGTACATGTCACTAGAGGAACCAGGGATGATAATAAAAATTCTAGAGTAGAAAATTGGGGCTCAGTTTGTGTCCCAGGTCTGTCACTAACTGAGCAAATTAGTTCTCAGAATCTATAAAGTGGTAGGCTTAGAATAAATTCTAAAGTCCCTGTAATGGCCCATGACTTTATAAAATGACATTATTAAGATTACAGATTTTAAAGGCGTGAGATTTGAGCTTTCATTCAGTTTTTTTTTAAAGATTTATTTATTTATTTAAAAGCAGAATTACAGAGAGGGAGAGACAGAAGAGAGAGAGAGATCTTCTGATAGCTGGTTGACTCCCCACCTGGCCACAAGAGCCAGGAGCTTCATCTAGGTCTCCCAAGTCCAAGGACTTGGACCATTTTCCACTGCTTTCCCAAGTGAATTAGCAGGAAGCTGGATCAGAAGTGGGGCAGCTAGAACTCAAAATGGCTCCCATATTGAATGTTGGTGCTGCAGTTGGTGGTTTAACCCACTGAGCCAGCTCCATTCAAGTTTTTAGAATCTCTGCTACATGGAAGGCATTGTGGGAAAACAAAACAGGAACCCAGCCAAGTATTTCTAACCTCCCTTAGAAGCTAGCCTTGTCTTTTAAAACCCCTTTTGTGGTTTCTTCTGTGGAAAGAGCACATTTGGATCAAGAGATATCTCTTTCCCCAAGGTGGTGGGTTCTTTAAATAAACTCTTTCTTCTTACCAACTCACCTCTGCTGAATTGGCTATCCAGGCAGAGAGCTGCAAGGGCCTGATTATTTGTCCCATAACACTTCCTCTTCTGACCAGAGGGGAGGTGTAGCCCAAGTATTTAAATAAAGATTCAGTCCACAATGAGTGCTCAAATGGATAGAACTTTGTATTTTCGATATTTTCTGTCGTACTATGTATGACAGCAAAGACAATTATTGGAATTCCTAGTACTTAGTAACTGTTTGGAGTAGTTTTTCAATGAACTACCTCCTCAATTTTCATTTGAACAATTACTGTGATAGTTTAAAATATAAGTAATTAGGGCCTAAACTAGGATAACAGTGGAAAGAAAGATACAGAGGATGATATTTCAGATAAAATACATATGATTTAGCACGTGACTAGAGTGAAAACTCACAAGTAGGCCAACATTTCAACCATTTGGAAGGATGGTAACTTGTGAGAGAGGTGGACTCATCAAAAGAAATTAACTACAGTGTTGTAAAAGACAACCCCTGTAGGCTCTCTGAGACAGAGGGGGCAAAACAAAGATTTTCTCAGAAGTTCATAGAGCTCATGTTAGGATTGAAATAAAGAATTTTTGCAAATAATTGAATAAAAGCAAGGTTATTTGAGCGGTTGGACCCTAAACATTAATTTAGAGACTTGGAAACTTTTTTTATGTTGCCTGAAAATAAATGTAGCTTTTTAGAATTAATCAATTGGTACACACGTATTTAAGGCAGAGGTTCTGGCAGCCATTGTATAAGTTCCAAATCAGAGTAACTCACCAGCTTACTGAGCAAGTTCACAGCCTGCATGTGTGACCCTTTCTCCTCACGTGTCCCAGTCACAGGGGTGCCATTTCCTTAGCACCATAATTGTCTAATGTAGTTCATTAAGTGCGCCATAAAGCATGACAAAGTACATTAACTTTTCTCACTTGGTTCCTTAATTAATATGTAGATGATGTTGTTTTCCTTTCCTCAATTTTGCCAGAGATATTCAGGAGTCATGACTAAAGAGAAATAAAAAGTAATGAACGTTCTCCTCTTTCCCCTCTGCTATCCTTGGAAGTAAAGAGTCAAATGCTCTTTTATTACACTATTGGTGGTGGTGGTGCGGTTAATGCTGAGTTATAATTTATAAACTGTTTTCAGGAGGAGAAACTCATCCCTCCTTCAGCTTTATGAGCTAGCTAGAGCAGGCAGAATAGCATCCCTGTTTTCAGAGGCAAGAAATAGAGGCTTAGAAAATTAAACAAGTTTATTTTAGAAAATACTAAAATCAGCCTTTGACCCTGAATGGCTGAAGAATCTCATTTTTCCCACTAAATATGTCATATGTCATTGCCTACTTTTCAATGTTTAAAAAAACTGACTTTGGAATCTAAAATAATTTGGCATCCATGACAGTTCACTCTGACTTTCAATAAGCACAGGTATACATTCTCAGGAAGTGAAAGGTGCTATAAAGGCTATTTAATTTGAATTAAAGTCAAGCCATGATGGGATTGTAACTTCAGAAATATTCCCTTAGAATGCATAGTGAACAAACTCAATGAACCAGCTCACTCCGGCTACTTTCCAAGTCAGAATAAATTGAAATGATTTAATATTTCTACTAAATGGATCCAACCTTCTTTTATTTAATAGTCTTTATTGCTATACATTACATACATTTTGATGTTAATGTATATTATAGTGATGTCTTCTGTGCCAACTTTCCCATGAAATGAGCAACTCACTTTAGAAAGTGTAAGCCTTAAATTAAAGGGAAGAATACCATAGTTCAGATTTTTTCCATGAGCCCTACTTTTTCGGCAAGACAATTCCTTGCCATGTGGGACTGTCTTGCAAGAGCAGAATGTTTACCGTCCTTGAGACACACAAACTTAAAACTTATGCCAGTACCAGCCCCTAGTCACTGAACAACAACAATAAAATGTTCTGATGTCTCTCTAATTGCATCCTTGACAGATTGTTTATGTCTAAAATTTTGGTAGATCTCCATAGTGTTACTAAACACATGCATACTCATAGTTTAATGCATACCAAACATGTATTAAAATTGTCAGAGATAGAATTCAACCCTCAGAATATGAGACCTCTGTTTTATAACATTCTAGTGTATAATTAAGTGATTTTGAGTGTGATCTAATATGAGTTACATTCCACAATGGTATCCTAGAACAGACATGAAAGAGTATCATAAATTTTTTATTTTGATCTTTGAGGCCAGACTACCTGGGTTCAAATCCCAGCTCTGTTGGCAAACTATACTAATCTTTTTTGTGCTTCATGTCTTTATTTTAATAGTGGGATAATAATTCTAATATTACTTGCCTTATAGTTCTTTTTTGGTGAGGGTTGAAAGGGTTATCAGACATACAGCATTTAGAACAGTGTCCAGCATATAGTAGGAGTTAGATAAATATCTGGTATTAATAGAAATGAGATCTAGCAAGGCACATTTAACTCCAACAGATTTGTCTGCATTTACTGGTTTTTGGGGGTTATATAACCTTGAAAAAATAGATTTCAGTCTTTGAGTTTAGTCTTCACTTCTGCATCTTCATTATGGTCTTTAAAACATCCTTTATTAGAATGACAACATCTGATGTTTCTAAAATAATCATGTTATAATCTCCTTACACAAATGCAGTCTGCATTACTAAGTAGAAAACTATTGAAATCACAAAAGTAGAGCTAGTAACTGGCACAGCTGTTGCCATTGTTAGTGGGAAAAGATGTAGTCAGTGGAAGCTGGGGCAAAAGATTAATTTTAGTGGGTTAAAAATTTTTAACAAATAGCATTATTTTAATAATCTGAGTTTTAAAGATGCTACATCCCATATGTAGTAGGATTGCCAATAAAAATTAATTTCATAGTCTACCTGCTTTTATGACTCTAGTTGTATTACTGTTCGATAGCTTCCATCTTGTCCTTAGATAAAAGTGCCTCTCTGCACATTATATGCAGTCAACCACTGTGTTTTGGAAATCATTTATATACATGAGCTGTATTGGAATCCTTAATAATAGGTAGTCATCTTATTCAGTATTGGATTCAAAGTCTGCTCCATGTGATACTTGATGGTAAATGCTGTGCCTTTTCTCCCTAGAACTCAATAACCATTGATAGCACTAGTATGACATTAGCAGAAAAAATTGCACTTCAAAAAAGCATTACTGATCTGTTCCTCAGAGCCTATTACAATGTCACGGCTTTAACAACATTGTACTTTGTCACAGGAGGACATGAGTTACATGGGTCCACTTTACTGGCCATAAAAGTAGAAGGTTGATGAATATAGTACTTCTCAATTCCATTCGATCCTATGTGAGCAAAAGCACAGTTGTTCATATCCATCAAATGAAGTATAAAACTGAGCAGAAACAACTATTAATTATCCATAAACCTAGACTTGAAAAGTAAAAGCAACATTTATTGAGTTCATGCCATGTGCTAAATGGTTTTACAACTATGATTCATAGAATAACCCTTCAAAATAGCTATTACTTATACCTATTCTATTTGGATGCCTAAATAAATTACCCCAAGTGCTGTATGCAATGCCATTCTCTTCCTGTGTCTCCCAAACTACACATATCTGAAGTCTTGAGCACTTCGTAGACATAGGCATCCCTGGAAACTAATTCCTTCACTTCCGCCATATTCTTCAATGATAATGTTTAGTAGTCGCATCAACTTGTAATTGATTATATTTCACCCTCACCTCTTTCCTGACCACAGTTGATTGAACAGTTGATAAAACCGCCAATAAGTTATTCTCTAGATGTTACATTTAATTTGCCAAGAAGGAATCTTTAAAAATTTTAATTTATTCCTACAAAATAATATATCTAATATATGTGTTTGTTATGAATTATAGTCTTAATTGGAACACCAGTGAACCAAGAACTTGGTGTAAACTGCTTTCCTATTCTATACTCTACTCCAGAGTTAACTATTCCCATGAATGGCATGGCTAATGGTCCCTTTCATTTTTAAAAGTTATCCCTTCATGTTCACTTATTTATAAGGAGTATATAGCTTAGTCTTACATGTCTGTAGATGTTCAATAATTACATGGAATCATTATTAGCCATTTCTTTTTCCATGTTTGTCCACACTGTACAGTTTTACATGAGCAAGAAGTGAGATAATCTTTTAAAACGTTTCTCAGAAAGTGGCATAACCTCTCATCCAATTACCTATATCAAGGACCAGTCAGTCTGGGGACTTTTGCTTCCCACCCTTGCCTTCACCACATCTGCCTGGCTCGCTTCCCAGCTCCATATCGACTGTGACTACCCTAATCCTGCCATTCTGCTTTTTGTCTAGAAAGCTGTTATATTAAATATATATATACACACACACACACACACACACACATATATGTAAGAAACCTGTTATAGACACTTTTCTGCTTTCACTCTTGCTGTCTACAATCTGTTTCACATCACATTGCAGTCATGCGGGAGGGGGCGGGTAAGCAGCCCTATTATGCTATTTGTCCACCTAAAATATTTAAGAGGCTTTCTACTTGCACTTAGAACAAAATCCATCTTCCTCAAAGTGCCTTGCAATTCTTCATGTACCATAACTTCTGGCTAACCTTGACTTAATCCTCTCCTACTTATCTGCATGCTCATGATAATCTTTTCTCCTTGGGAAATTTGGGGCATGATACACTTTTCCCCACAATCATTACGTGTTTGTATCCTTCTGAAACCATGCATGTCACTTTCACACACAAGTCACTCTGACTACTCACCTGACTTAGTAGCTCTTTCCATGCTTATTCATCATATTCAACTGTGTGACCCATTTATTGTCAGTTACTCTTCTAAGTTCCATGGAGGAAAGAACCTTACTTTATTAAAGAAAAAATTATTCTTACAGTTTTAGTTATAAGTGGTAAGAAAGAAATTTTATTCAAGACTATTGCAATAAGGGGACTGCAGTCAGGGAAGTGGGGATTTATACACAAAGAGCAAGGTGAGGGGGATCAGTGGGTGGAACGTTAAAGAGGAGGCAACAAGTATAAAGTGAATCTTGCTAAACTGATTCAAGAAGAATCTTGCCAAAGGTGGGCCAGGGTCTTAGGCATAAATAATTTGATTCTTCAAAGGGAGGGAAGAAAGAAAAGATATCAAGGCTTAGGAATTCTCTCTAAACTAGCTTAGCATGAGTATTGCTGTAACTAAGCTGGACAGGTCATAGACAGGCTGGAGGACAAGGCCCAGGCCTAAGTGAGAAACGGACACATCAACTTCTTGTTTTGGGATCTCTGAGGCAGAAAAATCCAATAGAAATATAATGAGAGCCACAAATTTAAGACAAATGTGAACATGGTACACATTCTTATAGCCATATTAAGAAAAGCAAAAAGAAATGATTGAAAATACTTTTAATATTTAATGCAATATACCAAATATTATAATTTCAACATATAATCAATATAAAAAGTATTAATTTAATATTTTATATTTTCTTTTTATACCAGATATTAGAAGTCCAGTAGCGCATCTCAATTCAGACTAATCACATTTCAAGAATTTAAAAGCAGGGCTGGCACTGGTGGTGTTGTGGTTAAAGCTGCAGCCTGTGGTGCTGGCATCCCATGTGGCCGCTGGTTCAAGTCCTGGCTGCTCCACTTCCAATCCCACTCTCTGCTATGGCCTGGGAAAGCAGTAGAGTATGGCCCAAGTCCTCTGGCCCTTGCACCCACGTGGGACACTGGGAAGAAGCTCTTGGCTTCAGATGGGCACAGTTCTGGCCATTGCAGCCACTTGGGGATGAATCAGTGGATGGAAGACCTCCCTCTCCTTCTCGCTCTCCATTTTCATCATTGTTCTTTCCTCATCTAATGTGTCAAAGATGAAGGAAGATGTTTTTCCTGTGTACCACACAGTGAGGATGTGTCTATCTAACTTTCCTTCTGTTTACACTGTGGATATGTTCAGCTATGGAACTGACTCCTCTATTGTATTCCTGAAAGCTGTCAGTTTTGAGTCGGATCAACTAAAATATCCATTAAAACATCTAAGAGTCTTTGAGGATTCATGAAAATATTTATCAGATAGTCTGTCTACACCTTTTATAGTTTCATTTGATATCTTTATAAATCCAGGTTAAAATACAGAAATTCAAGAAATAAAGTATGCTTTAAAATAAGAAAGATACTACAATTCTAGATTTGTGAGTGATTAAAAAAAAAGAATGCATCCTTCATTCCTTCCCTTCCCCCCAACACACACACAATTAGATATCTTAATAGAGACATGGAAATGTTTTTGATAGCTCTTGAATTTTTTTGGCAAGCTTGATAAAGGCCAAATCAATGCTAAATCAGAGGTATTTACAACATCCACAAATTTAATCCAAAGTGGATACTTAAAAGCTCATATAGATCTAAATGATGTTCTCCCAGATGGTGAATTAATGTAATTTTAGCAGGAAGCAAAGTTGCACAAATATGCAGTATTGAGAACTCGTGCTGATTTAATGTATCTGTACCCACCAAAGCACAGATGTTGCTTATCATTTTAGTGCCAGTTGTCTCTATTTCTTTTTATACTACAAAAGGAAGAATGGGATTTGGGAATTCAGTAAATTGTGGTTTATTTTGTTACTAATAAACTTATTATAAATTGAAGCTTTCTGTGAAATGTGTATAGAAATCATATTGGTTATATTTTTTCTACAGGGTCTGAAAGGTGACTTGGGTCCTCGTGGTCCACCTGGCCCAAAAGGAGAAAAGGTATTGACCCAAACAGTGTTAACTTTTTCCTTTTTAAAAAATGCTCTGAAAATCTATGCAGTGATTTCTTGTTGATACTAATTGCCAGAAACATTTTAAAGTTAACCGAAGGCTGTTATCTTAAAAGCATCTGAACAAGAAAAACCTTTTGGTTCATTTAATTAGTTTGAAGAGACTAAATGCACAATTGCTAATTGACATTCACTTGTGGTTATAAGATTTCCCTTTTCTCACCCATGCTTAACAGCATTACGTATTCAGTCACCAAGTTAGCAAATGTGTCCTGCATCAGGGAATTCAGCCAACAACACTGAGCTGCTACCATAATGGTGAAGCAGGTGGCTTTTCCGAGGAAGGAAGCTAATTTTGTATCTCAGTCTTAGTCTAAATGTCCCATTTCTTGTCACTTTCTCTCATATGCAATTTCCTAATGGCATATTGGCAGTGACCTTAAACAGAAAATTAACAAATAATATAGTAGGAATTATTTTGAATAAGGTCATTGAGTGCAAATTGTGTATTGCACTGTAGTTTTTCCTTCATTCTCAGCACATTTAGAAATCCTTCTTTGCAATATTTTATCTCTGTGTTACAAGTGACCTTACAAATTGGTTTTCAGTTGTCCCTTAACAACTATTGGTTATTTTAATTCAATTCTAAAAATTAATGATTACATAATGCTAAAACTTAACATTTGAAGATGTTTGTTGAGAAATAGCAAGTGCTGAGGAAACTCTGAATGTAGGAATCCAGCATCACGGTACCACACACCACACAGTGTGTGTTCTCCACAGTGTTCATCTAAATGAGAGGCAGAGCAACTATGCTTGGTCTTAATGAACAAGGGTTCCTATGAAATAGAGTTCCTGAGACAATAAAGTGTGCAGATCACATTCAAATTGGAAAATAGTGAAGTTTCAGTTGAACAATTTGTAAAGACTTTTTAATAATTTATCAATATTTCTACCTAAAGTTTGTATTTATGTAGGTCAGAAAAGAAAATTAATAATTAAAATAAACATAGGCAAAGCCTCTTACTGTTGATGGCAACAGCAGTGCCAATTCAGCAGAGCTTTAGAGGAGGTCATGGGAACTGCTTATTGCAGCTGGGAGGCATGAAGTGGGGAGATCCACTTATTATTTCTGCTGATCCTCATACTAACTTTGTCAGAAAAGTTTTCTACCTCTGATGCGTTCCAGCTGCTCCATTAGCATGTAACCATACTTTAAAAGATATTCTAATTTTGGATTAATAAAAAATAGAAAATAAGGTTATTCTAGCATTTCAGAATAAGTTCTGCTGCTGTAAAAAAAAAAAAAACCACAGGGATGCACCAGATGATTTTTATATAGTGAGAGGTAATGGGCACATGATAGTTTGTTGTGCAGAGATTACTATGAAGATGAAATTCTCTTTTTCTGTCCTTCAAGATTTATCTATGAATATTGCTTCTATCCACTCAGAAATTTATAAACAACATGCAAAGAGAGACTATTGGAAACTGCAGCTTTTCTTTAATCTATTTTAGGGAGACATGGGACCTCCAGGACTACCAGCCTTAACAGTAAGTATTCTTGAAATCAAAAACTCAACAATTAAATCTGTTATCCTACTTATTAGTCATACTACATCATGACCAAACCAAAATTTAAATCAGATTAAGAATGATATTCAAGTACATTCAAGTACATTTAATTTGACTTTATATTTTAAAAATGGCACATCTGCCCACAACAGTGAAGCACTTGACCAGGGGTCATAAGGGATTTACTATAAAAGTCTGGATTCAGTACCTACCATGAGCAATTTTCTCTGTCCTCAGAAGGGCTCATCATCTTCTCCTTCAGTGTTTGATTATACATTCTTAACATCATATTTAAAGTAAGTGGAAACAGTGATAGTTTCTACTTACTCTAAAGGCTAATAAATGAAACCATAATCACACAATGGCTGTCTATGCTAATTTATTATCATATTCCCCCAAACCTGTCCAACACCATTGTAGATTTCCTGTGTAATTTGGATCTCAAATTTTTGCAGGCAATATTTGTGTAACAAATGTGAAAAGAGAAGTTTTTAGTATGTGTGTTATAGGAATGTTCTCAATTAAATGATTCCTCATATATTAAATAATTATATATAATTTAAAATATTTTTATATTTAGATACAACTTACTATCACAGATTTTCTTCATGGGTTATTAAAGTTTCTCAGTGGGTCTAAGATTCTAAACCTCAGAAGAGAGGATAATTAGAAATTTGTTCACCTTACATAGATAAAAAATGTTTTAGAAGTTATATATTACTAAAATAAAAAGATTATATCATCTCTTGATTTTATAATTGATATTGCTAGCGAAATAAATTAAGCATTTAAATTCTCAGTAATCCAAAGCCTGTCTCAAAGGAGTCTTCTAATGAGCTGGATAGGGTTTTATGGTCAGGAAGAGCACCAGAATCTTGAAGGCTGTGTGAATTTTATATTTATTTATCGTTGTACTTGAAAAATCCCATTATGAACAATATGCTAACACTATCTTAAATAATCTTTGCATCTCTTAGTGAAAAGACAAATGTTTCTTGATAGGAGCCAATCAGGTGACTTACCTGGAAATAACCACATTCAATTATCAGTGAAATTCTGTGTTTAAGCTTTGTTTTATACTTTCAATATGAAATGAAAACCGTATATTTAATATTTTTATACTTTTTGGAATTTAAAAGTTTGGGGCAGTAATTTAGAGTTAAGCCTACTCATTTTATTCAAGATACATGCCTGTTTTGCTTCAGCTAAGTGATATGCTCAACCACTTTAGTTTTAGTAATTTGATTTCCTATTTTCCATTCATGCTTGAGGACCAATATGCAGTCTGCATGTATCATTTTTTCTCAAATGTAATTTTGGATCCTCCCTGAAAATTATATTGGATTATATCTACTTGGTAGATTTTCCATAGCAGCTTTCCTTCTGCCAAGAAACACCTTGTTGATGTCTCTGCACCATTCAGCTGGCAGGCACTTGGGGAGTACAAGCTAATTTTTATACTTGCCTAAAACCATAAGCACTATGAAATAAAATGTTTCATTTCATTAAGTAAAATATTAATATGATTTAGATTTTACTATTTCATATGCTTGCCATTACTTCCTTTATTAATGTAGATGATCAGCTGTTACTTATGAAATAGGGATGAACTGAAATGAATCCAATTTAACATGTTCTAAATATTTAATTGATCTTATAAGTGTTACATTATTAATTGAAGTAATTGATAATAGTCTTCCAGAAAACCAAATGACTGACTGCAGTATTTTTGGATTGAATGATGCACTGGTATATAGTAAACTAGAGTTCATCCCCAAAACCAGCTGCACACTAAAATCCATTGGAGAGATTTACCAATGTCAAGTGTTCCACCTCTAGAAATTCTGATTCAATAGATGTGATGTAGGATAAATTTCAAAAGCTCCCTAAGGAAGATCTATATATGCAGCTACAGTTAACCATTATTTATGGATACTATAATAGATCAAACTTTCTTTCTACCTAATTATTTTAGCGTTTTTGATATGTCTAGCTTTTATTTGAAATTCAACTTTATGTATAGTAATAAAAAATTTATCTTTCCATTAAGGACTAAAACTAAGTTAACATAGAAGACCTGTAGCTTGATGAACTGTAAGGGACTGAAGCTAGGAAGACAATTTTAATTACAGCCTTAATCCAGCCATTCAAGCACTTTGGTTGTTCAGGTACCCTTATGCCTCTAAAAGCTTATTAGGCATCGAAGCCATCCAGGGGTCTTGTTCAATTGTATATTTTCCCTCTTTGAGAGTGTGAACTGAGGCCTGAAATTCTACACTTCTAGCAAGACCCTAGAAGATGCAGAAACTGCTGCTCCTCTGGTCAAACTGTGTCACAAGGGCTTAGAACCCTCTTCCTAGTTCCTGGCTTTGTCCCATAGGTCAGCAGTTCTCCATCTGCACATTGTTGTCACCCAAAGTGCTTTAAAAAATCTAATTCCCAAGCTTTACCATTTACCAATATAGTCAGAATCTCTAGGGAAGGACTCAGGCAACAGTTGCTGTAAGTTTTGTTTTGTTTGTTTTGTCTTAAGTGATTCTACTGTGGAGACAAGGTTGAGAACTAATGCTCTCAAAGCTTGTCTAATACTTTCTTCTACAGCGTCGCCTTTTACCTCTTGTGCAAACAGTTTAAAATTACTCCTTATATCAGCAATTGTGTCAGAAATACCCAATCTAACTCCCTTTAGAGGCTAAGATTTGGTTTTTGATTACTTTATTCTAGTGGAATAAATTCCCCCTCCATATTTATAATCCATGAGCAAATCTAACAATCCTTTCCTGAGCAGGACCACAAGCATTGGCAATCCAGGATATGGGACCCTAGAAGCTGTCCAAGCATATGCTGCTGAGCTGCCTTGAGAAAGTGCTCTGTTCCTCTCTGGATCATATATTTTATATCTGCTTTACTTTTATTCATATTTTGTCTAATGAGAAATGAGGGAAGTGGCAGTTGAGTACTAGGCAACATTGAGATTACTGATGTAGGGACAATTCCTTTTTGATGCAGAATGTTCAAGAACATTGTAAATATTGAGGTTATTTTGGTGTCCCTCCTGAATTGGAAGAATTAATAATGTTAACATGTCTGTACTGCCTAAAGCAATCTATAGATTCAATGCACTCCCTATCAAAATATCAATGATATTCTTGACAAAATTAGAAAACAATTCTAAAATTCATGTGTAATCACAAAAGACCCAGAATAACCAAAGCAATCTTGAGCAAAAAACCAAGCTGGAGAATCACAATACCTGATTTCAAGATATTCTATGAAGCTATCATAAGTAAAACAGCATGGTATTAATGTAAAACCAAACACATAGCACAATGGAACAGAATAGACAGCTCAGAAATTAAACCCCTAAAGCCAGCTGATTTTTGACAGAAGTCCCAAACCATACATTGGAGAAAGCATCCCTTCAATAAATGGTGCTGGCAAAACTGAACATACATATGTAGAAGAATGAAATTATATCCCCACCTCTCACCATATACAAAAAAAAAAAAAATGTGATCAAAGAACTAAATTTAAGACCTGAGATAATGAAATTGCCAGAAAGAATTGTAGGAGAGACACTTTAAGACATTGGTATAAGTGATGACTTCTTGTATAAGACCACCAAAGCACAGGTAACAAAAACAGAAATTAGACAAATGGGATTATATCAAACTCATAAGCTTCTGAACACCCAGGGAAACAATCAATAGAATGAAGAGACATCCAACAGAATGGGAGAAAATATTTGCAAGCTATTTATCTGACAGAGGATTAATATACAGAATATATTAACAGCTCAACTCAGCAACAATAGCCACCAAAAAAAATCCAGTTTAAAAATGGGCAAAGGACCTGTATAGACTGTTCTCAAAAGAAAAGCTACAAGTGGCCAACAAATATACAAAAAAAATTCTCAGTATCATTAGCAAATTGAAGCCACAAGAAACTATCACTCTATCACAATGGCTGTCATTCAAAAGACAGCAACAAATTCTGGCAAAGACATGGGGAAAGGGGAACGCTCTTTGTTTCAATGTTTTTAAAAGATTCATTTTATTTATTTATTTGAAAGACAGTTGTAGGTGGAGGAAGATGGAGAGAGCGAGCTCTTCCACCCTCTGGTTAAGTCCCTAAATGGCTGCAATGGCGGGGGCAAGACCAGAATGAAGCCAGGAGTCTGGAATTCCATCCAGGGCTCCTACATGAGTGGCAGGGGCCTCAGAAGTGGATGAACCAGTACTCAAACCCACACTCCAATGTGGGATGCTGATGTCATAGGTGGTGGCTTAATCTGTACCAAGATGCAGACCTCAGAAGGGGAACTCTTAGTGGGGGCCAGTGCTGTGGCATCATAGTTTAATCCTCCACCTGTAGTGCCAGCATCCCCTATTGGCACTGGTTCTAGTCCCAGCTGCTCCAATTCCGATCCACTTCCCTGCTAATGGCCTGGGAAAGCAGCAGAGGCTGGTCCAAATGCTTGGGCTCCTGTGCTTACGTGGGAGACATGTAAGAAACTCATTGCTTCTGGCTTTGGATCCATTCAGCTCTGGCTGTTGGTAGCCATTTAGGGTGTGGGTCAGTGGATGGAAGACTTCTCTCTCTGTCTCTCCCTCTCTCTGACTGTAACTCTGCCTCAGATAAGTAAATCTTTAAGAAAAGGGAGAGGGGGCTTCTTATAAAATGTGGGTAGAAATGTAAATTAGTGCAGCTGCTGTGGAAAACTGTGTGGAGATTTCTTTAGAAATAGTGATCAGCATTGTTTAAGATGGAAGGCATCTCCCTCTCTCTCTTCCTCTCTCTCTTTCTCTCTCTCCTTCCCTCCACTGCCCCCCTCCCCATAACTCTGAAAAAAAACAAGTAAATCTAAAAATAAAGACAACTAGAAATAGAATTGCCATGTGATCCAGCAATCCCAGTACTGGGCATATACCCAAAAGACATAAACTTGTTATATCAAAGAGATACCTGATCTGCCATGTTTGTAGCACCATTGTTCACAATAGCCAAAATATGTAATCAACCAAGGTATCAATCATCAGATGAATGGATAAAGAAAATGTGTAACTCTGTCTTTCAAATAAATAAAATAAATCTTTTTTTATAACGCTTTTATTTAAAGAATATAGATTTCCAAAATACAGCTTATAGATTACAATGGCTTCCCCCCCCATAACTTCCCCCCCACCCGCAACCCTCCCCTTTCCCACTCCCTCTCCCCTTGCTTCACATCAAGATTCATTTTCAATTCTCTTTATATACAGAAGATATATTAAGTAAAGATTTCAACAGTTTGCCCTCACATAGCAACACAAAGTGAAAAATACTGTTGGAGTACTAGTTATAGTATTAATTCACAATGTATAGCACATTAAGGACAGAGATCCTACATGATATATTTTTTTAAAAAATTGATTAAAGTAATGCTATAACTAGCACTGAAACAGTATTTTACACTTTGTGTTTCTGTGTGGGTGCAAACTGATGAAATCTTTACTTAGTATATACTGAATCTATCTTCTGTATATAGATAATTAAAAATGAAAAAAAATCTTGGTGTTAAATTGGAAATTGCCGAGAAAAGAAAATAAATCTTTTTTAAAAAAAGTACAACTAGAGATGGTGCGGTAAAATAAATGCATGAGGCTCAGTGTAAGATAAAAGAGCATGTTGAGTGAATGATAATATGACCATAATAATGCCCATAATAATATGTCTATCTCAAAGTATAAACTCAAATTTAAACCTACTTAGAGGTTTTATATTTATTCAAAATACTTGTTAATGACTTGTAATATTTACTTCAGATTCTCAATGATGATCATCTGTGCCTATCCTATGTAAAATTACATACATACACAATTGACTTCTTTTTAAGATTTCTTTATTAATTTGAAAGTCAGCGTTAGAGATGGAAAAGCAGAGAGAGAGAGATTCTCCATCCACTGGTTCACTCCCCAGATGGCTGCAATGGCCACCGTTGGGCCTGGCTGAAACCAGGAGCCAGGAGCTTTTCCAGGTTTCCCGACTGGGTAGCAGGGGCTCCAGCACTCAGGCCATTAACAGAGAGCTGGATCAGAAATGGGGCAGCCAAGTCTCGAACCGGTACCCATATGGGATGCCAGCATTGCAGGCAGCAGCTTTACCTGCTATGCCATGGCAGCACCCCACAACTGGCATTTTTAATCCTCATTACATGCTTGCATTTTCTTTTTTCATTGTTCTTATGATTTTCTATGGTATCATTAAAAATGCCTATGTAGTGTGTGTATTGTTTGTTGTCACTTTCCCTCCTCATTTGAATATTAGTCCCATGAAATTGGCAAGGGTCTTTGTGAGTTTTATTTACAGTTAAATTCCAGGGATATAGAAGGGTGCTTGATACATAGTATGCCCTCAAGGAATAATTGATGTTTAAGAAATATTTTTTCTTAGTTTTTTTTTTAATCTTTGTTGTATTAGACTCATTAACTAGTTTATTAAATTTCTTTCTCTACTCTTAAATAGTTTGTATAAGACACAAATAGTTTTTACCAATAATTTGGGTAAAACCATTTGGTCATATATCTCTTAGCACAAGGTTGTTTTTTGTGCCACCAAATTTATTTTTTAGTGTTTCAAAGTCACTTTTTTCTTGGATTTCAGTTTCCTAGAAAATTGTTCAGTTCTTTTTTTTTTTGAGTCCAGATAGAATAAATCTGTTGTATGATTCAGCCATTGGCTCTGCTTACATTTTCAGGTCTGCAGTCAAGAGTGAGCACATGTTAAGCTTTACTTGCCTGTGATTTGCCTAACATTTATTATATAAAGGATATGGTAGAAGTTGTAGGTTTTACCATATTTTTCCTTGTTCATTTATCCATTCTCAGCACTTTAACTCTCAGATTATAGAATTTAGCCTTCTGGCCCACAAAAATATGAAATAAATTTCTATATATAGGAATTTTGCTTTGAATAGCACAAATGAAAAGCAAAGTCAAATAGCACCATGATTCTACCAAATTCTCTAAGCAACTGCCTTATGAACGACAAAGGGTAGTTTCTCATGAATATCCTTTGCATACATGATATGTAAACATTCTTACTTTAGGAAAGGCCACCAATCACATCTTTCCAAAAGATCTTTGGCTGCCACCATGAGTGGAATGGTCAACCTGCTAATTTCATTGTCTTGTATTGAGTCTCAATAACTGATTATAAAAGCCATTTCTAAATAATCTTTTAACTAGGAGAAATTTATTTTCTAACTTAAATAAATTAATAAAACTGTATTCAGAATCAGTATTTTTTTCCTGAGATATTATTAGCTGATTGTGGGAAAACTAAAGGATTTAATGTCAGGAAGGCACTTAGCTAGTGAGTTACTAATGAATTTAAAGTATCTTTTCTGTCGATGTTTATAACTGACAAGATTTATGTGAGCTAAAAGCAACACTGAATAAGAAAAACTCATGTATCATACTACATATATACTTTGATTCAACTGTAATTTATCTAAAGATCATAGTGCAAATCTATGTTAAAGGTAGATTCTGATAAATTATTCTTAGATCATAATGATTTTGACATAAAAATAATTAAAGGTAAATATTGGTTTATTTATTAAGTTATTTGAATTATGGTATTTATATTAGCTGTTTTCCCTAACATTTAAAAATACAAATATAAATTTAAATTCTTTGGTTATTTGTCATGACTTGCTAAAATCTCAACTTGATATAAATGCAGTGGATCTTCTTGCAATTGTGTATGCTTCATATCCTTTCTACTGTTCCCAGATCCTTTCTATTGTTTCCAGATTCCCCTCAATTAAATAAATTTAGTGAAATACAAGACTGAGCCTTCAGAAGCAAGGCAGAGATCCTGAGTGAAATGAGGCAGTTGCCTGACATTTCTGCCTCCTTCCTCTTTCCCTCTGGCCTCTGCTTGTCATGTCAAAAGAGAAACAGGTGAAGGAAGGTTGAACAGTGCTTATTTCATGTAACATATCCGCTACTGTTAGTTTTCAGGAAAACGACTGTGTTGCTCTGGCCCTGTCTCTTTGGAGAGTTACTAAATACTCATCCAGATGGCACCAAAGGTTTGCACAGAAGCCAAAGGTTAAGTCAGTCAACAGCAAAAGTGCCTTAAACACGCTTACTATATGATACTTAAATGTCAGTTTGTTGGGGTCACATAAACCCAGCTTAAATGAAAATTAGGCACAGAAGGAACATAGCTTTCACTTGATGAAAACTACCTTAAATACTATAAACAACTGAGAGAAAATCTCTGCTGATTATTTATAAACCAAATGACATTCAATTAACAGATGGCTCTAACGCATAAGAAATCCTAGAGTATTCACACAGGGGAAGATTTCCTAAATTTGTGTGTAGAAGACACAAAAGTAATTGTTAAATACAAGTTATGGACTGTTTCCATCCCTTGCCCCTCCTTGTCACTCATTCACTTAGTTGAATACTTACTAGATGTTAGATACTGTGCTAAGTAAGTAATGAGGGTACACATAAACAATACTAATTGTTGCTGACTTCATCAAACTTATTTGGTGTAAGTAACCATTTGGTGGTTAAAGCTGATCATTTTTAAAATGACCATTGTAATTAGTATATAAATAGTCTGCAAGTATTTGTACAACAGTGGTTATACTGATGGTACATACAAACATCTAGTTATTTCAGAGAAAATAGTTTTTAGTACAATTTTGAGTTATAATTTAAACAGTTATTTTAAGTACAGTTGAATTGACTCAATAAGTAAATAATTCTTTCCTGTTAAAATTCCTAAGGAACTAGGCCGGCGCCGTGGCTCAACAGGCTAATCCTCCGCCTTGCGGCGCCGGAACACTGGGTTCTAGTCCCGGTCGGCGCACCGGATTCTGTCCCAGTTGCCCCTCTTGCAGGCCAGCTCTCTACTGTGGCCAGGGAGTGCAGCGGAGGATGGCCCAGGTGCTTGGGCCCTGCACCCCATGGGAGACCAGGAAAAGCACCTGGCACCTGGCTCCTGCCATGGGATGAGCGCGGTGCGCCGGCTGCAGCAGGCCGGCCGCGGCGGCCATCAGAGGGTGAACCAACGGCAAAGGAAGACCTTTCTCTCTGTCTCTCTTTCTGATTTACCCAAAGAACATAAATCCTCTTTCTGTTCTGAATAGGAAAAATAAATATTCTATGGCATGCATGTATTATACATGTTTGTGTGTATATATATATGTATTACAGCATAGTAATTAACAAGTGATTCAGTTTAAGATTATTTTAAATTCTTCACATATCAAAATCGGAGAATTTATATCCTCTTTCTATGAGTTACCTAAATTTGAACCAGTAGCATTAGTCTTTAGCAGTTGTGTAAGTCATATTTAATTCACCTCTAATTGTTTAAAACTGGTGAGCCAACACAATATTGGAACTTTTAGGGTACTATTGGATCAGGAGAAAGAAATCAGTTGAAATATTTTTTTAAATCAAACTTTTTATTTAAAAAATATGGAGGGAAAAGACAAATAAGTGAATTAGTTGATTAAAATAGATGCTGTTTTTGTAATATAAAGCTATTTTTATCTTCTCTGTACAGAAATACGAGTGAGTTGAATGCTTAAGGCCCTGCAAAGATTGCTGGTGCAGCCTCAGGTTTATGTTTTCTGAAGAACTTACAGTCAGATCACTGACATAGAAACAGTTTACATATCTTTCATTAGATGAATGAAACAAGAATAGCTTCTCCTACCATTCTGTTTATAGTTAACTTCTGTTTCAAAAGAAATTTCAAATTGTTTGCATCAAAAGTCTAAATTATGCATTTTAAACTTGAATAGCAAAACTTTCTTTCCTGAAAGTGTTATGCATTGGCAATTTAGGACTTTTATGAAAGAATTATTTTATTTCATGTTAAAATAAGTAATCTAGGAAAATAAATTGCAACGTATTTCAAATCCATTACAGTTATGATCCTTTTAAAAGTCTTATGCAGCAAAGTATGTACAAGTATTTATTTAAGTCATATATCTACATTAAAATCAGTTTAATTAAATTCCATTCTATTTAAGCATTTTAAAAATCTTTGTGATAGTCTTATATTGATATATAAAAGTGGAACTCAAAACCAATTTTTCTCTAAAAGGTTTTGAATTATATTCATTCCAATTAACTGTTCACTGATTTTAACAAACCAAAAACCCATGAAATATGGCTTAGGAGTTATACAGATCCTAAAACTAGATGCCTGAGTTTGATACCTGACCATTTCTTTTAACCTTTCTTTTTTTTATTTTTTTGACAGGCAGAGTTAGTGAGAGAGATAGAAAGGTCTGCCTTTTTTTCCGTTGGTTCACCCCCCAAGTGGCCGCTATGGTGTTGCGGCCAGCGCGCTGCGCCAATCCAAAGCCAGGAGCCAGGTGCTTCTTCCTTGTTTCCCATGCGGGTGCAGGGCCCAAGCACTTGGGCCATCCACCACTGCATTCCCTGGCCACAGCAGAGAGCTGGACTGGAAGAGGAGCAACTGGGACAGAACTGGTGCTCTGACCAGGACTAGAACCCAGAGTGCCAGCACCGAAGGTGGAGGATTAGCCTAGTGAGCCGCAGCGCCAGCCTCTTTTAACCTAAGCCTTAATTTCGTCATTTATATGATGGAATAATGTTTCCTATAATATTATAGTAGTTATTAAGTAAGTTAGTATTTTATATATATACACACACATTTTAAAACAATGTCTGACTACTAATAAGTACTATTTAATTCTTAGCTTTTGTTGTTATTATTCCAATATGAATGGCAAAAATAGGAATGAACCTAAAAGCCATTATGAGAAATGTTTAGAGAACTTTTATAAAATCAGAGTTTCTTTGTAAACTGAGTTCTAAGTATTTTTTTTATCACCAGTATAGCCCCCATGAGGACCGGGACTGCTATCTTATTTGCAACTACATCCACAGACTAATAGTACTAGATGTAGTATAAGTACCCAACAAATATTTCTTCTTCATAGGTAAATGAAATAAATATTTTTCATTGACAACCACATTAAAGTACTTGTAATGCTAAGATGAAAATATCTACAGAGCAGTGTTAAATAATTGTCTTAAATATCACAATGCGGAGGAGACCCTCAGGCACCAAAGCTAAATAACATAGGACAGTTGATCATCTTCTCCAATACTGAAGATTTTCACCAAGAGTCATCCTGAGATCAGTTATTCCTCCTGATTACTTTTGATCAATTGGGAAGTCACATTGTTTATAGACAATGGGAAATATCTCCTTAACTGAAGAATCTTCTGTTCAATATTCTACAGATATAACAGAAGCTTTATAAAGTTTAATTCATCAATAGCTCATCTTAAACACTGGGTATGAGATCAGAAAGTCCAGATTCTCCACTTAAATGTGCAAATATTTTTATTTGCTTATTTTTATCTTGGAATGTCAATTGCTAACATCTGGGAATCAAACAGAAGGTTGTTAACATCATTTCCAACTCAAAAATTATATTTCCTTCTTCACTGTGCTAAAGAATTGCAATCCATTAACTGCATATCATTTAATAATCCTTTAAAATATTTTTCTTTAAAACCTTTATAATTCATAAGATTATTTCAAAAGGTTAGAGAATAAATATAAGGGATAGTTAAGTCAGGATAGAGAAAGAGTTTGACTTAACAGAACCGCAAGATACAAAATTTTACTGACATGAAAGATTTTTACCTTACTTGACAGTTTAGCCTGCCATAGTTTCATGGATCCTGGCAGGAGATATGAAACTCCTGAGTCAGAGAAAAGAAGTTATCATTCATGGCAGCAAGCAGCAAGAACCTCATGTCTGTGTTGGTCACCCTTGTCCCCCAGATTCCAGAAGCAACACAGGCAGGTGCTACACAGGTATTAGGTTTGCATTACAACTAAGTAACTCCAGTCTTGGAGAACCTGAATATTTTATAATGAACTATAAGGAACTTTGTTGTTTTCCTAGACAATGTGGTTTTCCTAAGCAGTACATCTGGCTTTTCTATGTAAACATCCTTAAAAGACAGTCCATAATGAAAAGGCAATCAGAACTTACCTCATAAAACATGCAAAAACACCATAGACTTATGGAAAGACCCAACTTCTCAAACATATCCACTCATTTCTATTCAGTTATGGCCTCAGGCATATTTCCTATGAGTATGACGCTCCATCAACTACTCTGATTCATTTATCAACAGATGTTTGGACTACTCAATTTTTCTCATTTCATTTCATCAAAGCTACTGTTAACAGGACTCCAAGCAAGTGGATGAGGCCAATCTATACTATGGATCTCAGCCTTGTCATCAGCCAGCTGAGTAAAGTTCATGATATCATCTAAATTTACGTTGGAAAGCCATACTATTTTCTTCTTAAGCTTCAGAATTGACCTTACTCCCTGAATTGTGGCATTAATGTAAGAACATCAACAAGGACTATACATTTTTTTTATAAAACAGAGATTGATTCTGTCCTCCACTTTGGCCCAGGTGAGCTGTCATAAGGATGCTGAGCAAGCAGTGTGCCAAACCAAGTAGTTGTTACCTTTTTTTTTTTCTTTTTATCTAAAACCATTTCAAGACAACAAGAACATCCAGGTGTTCTCCAAATAAATGAAAGTTAACTCTTAAAAAGAGTTCTTCTTAAAAAGATTTTTTTCTGGACGGTGCTGCAGTTCAATAGGCTAATCCTCTGCTTGTTGCACCGGCACCCCAGGTTCTAGTCCTGGTCAGGGCACTGGATTCTGTCCCGGTTGCCCCTCTTCCAGGCCAGCTCTCTGCTGTGGCCAGGGAGTGCAGTGGAGGAGGGCCCAAGTGCTTGAGCCCGGCACTCACACGGGAGACCAGGAGAAGCACCTGGCTCCTGGCTTCAGATCAGTGCAATGCGCTGGCCACAGCGGCCATTGGGGGGTGAACCAACAGAAAAAGGAAGACCTTTCTCTCTCTCTCGCTGTCCACTCTGCCTGTCAAAAAGAAAAAAGAAAAAAAGGCATAGATTTTTCATAATGTGCATTTTCCATAAACTTTTTGAAGACCCCTTATAATATATTATAAAAAGTATAATACCTTCATATATCCAAAGTATTGAGGGTCATGAAAGGATGTTATGTTTTATCAAATACTTTCTCTGCATGTGTTAAGATAATCATTATGGTTTTTATTCTTCAACTTGTTAATGTGATACATCAAAGTTACTGATTTACATATGTTGAGGCATCCTTGCATACCAGAGATGAATCTCACTTGGTCCGGATGAATGAACTTTTTGATGTGTCATTGGATTCAGTTAGCTAGTATTTTATTGAGGAGTTTTGCATCTATATTCCAAAGGGATTTTGGTCTATAATTCTCTGTCGCTGTCTCTGTTGTATCTATTTTCTGGTTTGGAATTAAGGTGATGCTGACCTTATAGAAGGAGTTTGGAATAATTCTCTCCCTTTAAATTTGAATAGCTTAAGAAGAATTGAGATTAGTTCTTTTTTTTTTTTTTTTTTTGACAGAGTGGACAGTGAGAGAGAGAGACAGGGAGAAAGGTCTTCCTTTGCCGTTGGTTCACCCTCCAATGGCCGCCGCGGACGGCGCGCTGCGACCGGCGCACCGCGCTCATCCGATGGCAGGAGCCAGGTGCTTCTCCTGGTCTCCCTTGGGGTGCAGGGCCCACGGACTTGGGCCCTCCTCCACTGCACTCCCTGGCCACAGCAGAGAGCTGGCCTGGAAGAGGGGCAACCGGGACAGAATCCGGCGCCCCAACCGGGACTAGAACTCCGTGTGCTGGTGCCGCAAGGCGGAGGATTAGCCTATTGAGCCGTGGCGCTGACTGAGATTAGTTCTCTTTAAAAGTCTGGTAGAATTCAGCAGTGAAACCATCTAGTCCTGGGCTTTTCATGGTTGGGGGGGTCTTTATTACTGATTCAATCTCTGTCTTTGTTATTGGTCCATTTAGGTTTTCCATGTCTTCATGACTCAATTTTGGTAAATTATATGTGTCCAGAAACTTATGCATTTCTTCTAGATTTTCCAGCTTATTGGCATAAAGCTGTTTGTAGTAATTCCTGATTCTTTTTATTTCTGTGGTATCTGTTGTTACATCTCGTTTTTCATCTCTGATTTTATCAGAGTCTTCTCCCTCCTCCTCTTTTTGGTTAGTTGGGCCAATGTTTTAACAAATTTGTTTATTTTTTTCAAAAATAAACTCTCCATTTCACTGATCTTTGTTTTTATCATTTTTATATTTTTGGTTTTTTTATTCTCTAATTTTTATTAATAATTTTATTATTTCTTTTCTCCTGCTAACTTTGTGTTTGGTTTGTTCTTTCTCCAAATCCTTTTTTCAAATTTTATTTAAGTTATACAGGTTTCATGTATTACATATATACAGACTTAGGAACATAGTGATACTTCCCACCCTCCACTCCCTCCCACTCATGGTCCCACCCTTCCTTCTCCTCCCTCTCCTATTCCCTCTCAACTTTTACAGAGGTCTATTTTCAGTTTACTTTATACTTGTAATATTAACCCTACAATAAGTAAACAATTCAACAAATAGTATGAAGAAAAATAGTAGAAACAAAGCCATAAACAATCATTGAATTTCAAAATGTCAATTTCACTCCAATACAATACATTTTAGGTACTCTATTAGTTACCACAGATTAGAGAAAATATGCTATCTATCTTTTGGGGACTGGCTTATTTCACTAAGTATAAAGGTTTCCAGTTGCATCCATTTTGTTGCAACAAAAAAAAGTTAAAAGTCTGGTAGAATTCAGCAGTGAAACCATCTAGTCTTTTTTTTTTTTAACTCATGGGTACTACATATGGTATATATATAACCATAATTTCTCTATCTAGTCGCCAATTGATGGACAACTGGGTTGATTCCATATCTTAGTTATTGTGAATTGAGCTACAATGAACATGGGGGTACAGATAATTCTTTTATAAGCTGATTTCATTTTGTTTGGGTTAATCCCCAGGAGTGAAATTGTTGGATCTAAATCCTTGATATGCATTGTTAGATCATTTATTTGATGTCTTTCCAATTTCTTAATGTAAGCACTAATTGATTTAAACTTTCCTCATAACATTGTGTTTTCTGTATCCTATAAGTTTTGATATGGTATCATCTTCACTCATTTGTAGCGATTTCTTCATTTTGCTTTCAATTTATTTTATAACCCACTGTTCATTCAAGAGCATATTATTCAGTCTCCATGTGTTTGTATTTTGAGATTTGATTATTGTTTATAGCCCTGTCTATACACATGAGAAACAATGGTTTTGTATTTACTTGTTGAATTATTTATCTAGTGGAGGGTTAAGCTTATGATTATAAAGTAAATTGAAAGTATATCATTGTAAAAATTAAAAGAAAGGTAGGAGGAGGGAGGGTGGGAAGTATCATGTTCTCAAAACTCTATATTAAATACTTGAACTTTCTTTCCTTTATAGAAATAATTTTTAAAGATACTATTGTGGGTCAGTTTATATCTTAAATTTAATAATCGAGCTAAATACCTATTCATGGATTAAAATGAAGCATATCCAAATATATGTTATGCTCCAAAAATTTCTTTGGAAGTGGCAGTAGACTTATAAGATATAAAATAGAGTTTTAAGATCAGACCTGCTTAAGTCAAGAGTTTCACCTCACCATTTTCAGTGTTATCTCTAGAGAACTCATCTCCTGTCTATAAAGGGAAAACTTCTATCTCTTGGAGTTGTTAAAAGGAAATTAGATCAAATGTATGAAGGGACTACTGTAATCCCTAGCCCACAACTTGGTATTCAATAAATGTCAGTTCTCCATCTCTTTCCTAATTTATTATAACATATGGAGGTTATCAAAAAATTATTGAGGTGATGACGAAATGTCGCGCTAAGTATTCTTGGTTCTGCGCTAATGTGAGACTCTGTCTATATATTTTTTGCATTAACCCTTTCCTCACTATTGCTGTCTACTTGCTATAGCTCTGTAATGTATTCTGCATACTTAAGAATACAGTACATGGACCCTCAAATTATCTTGATTCATTAAGTACATGAGATAATCTTTTTCACAAGCTTGAAAATAACTGAGTGCTCTGTTCCAATCAAATGTTAAGAAAACACTAATTATAATTTACTCTCATGCCAACATTCTAGTCTTTGATTGGTAAATTGAAAATTAGGGGGTTTGTTCCGGGCTTTGATACCTTCATAATCTAAATATTTGGAGAAAATTTCCAAGCCATTTTACTAACCCAATAAACTGAAAAGTAACACAGGAACATCCTGGAGGTCTCTGTGATGTATCATGACTGATGTCATCAATGCTCCTTGCAAAGAATTGGAGCTACACAGACATAGTCTTAACCTATTCAGTCTGTAAAATAGATGCAGCCATGTAACTGGACAGTTTAATCCTATTTCTAAAAGCTTATATTTAAAGCAATGTTTTTATGTAGACTACTTTTCCATTCACCTTCCATATAATTTTTACCAGATATTAGTTAGGATTCAGATGTATTTCGTTAACTCTCAGAATCCTAACATTTTTAAAGTCTTTTTTTGTCAGTAAAACAATTGCTAGCAATGCCAGTATTGTGGAGTAGCAAGTAAAGCCACTGCCTGTGACACTGGCATCCAGTCCCAGTTGCTGCATATCCAATCCAGCTAATGCACGTGGAAAAGCACAGGAAGATGGCCAAGATGTGGGTGCTTGAGCTCCTGCACCCACATGGCAGAACCAGAAGGGACTCCTGACTTCAGCCTGGCCCAGCCATTGAGGGAGTGAACCAGCAGATGAAAGATTCTCATTCTCATTTCTCTCTCTCTCTCTTTCTTCCCTCACTCTGTAACTCTGCCTTTCTAATAAAATAAATCTTTAAAAAATTGCTAGCACACATTTTCCCACGTAACAACCACAAAAATCTAAATAATCAATGCAACTACGTTTCACATTAGTTAGACATAAATTACCAAAATTCACCTTATAGTTCCTCTTAATTCATAGAGTGCTCACTAATTTTGTGAATTAAGAATTAACTATTTGGCCGGCGCCATAGCTCACTAGGCTAATCCTCCACCTGCGGCGCCAGCACACAGGGTTCTAGTCCCAGTTGAGGCGCCGGATTCTGTCACAGCTGCCCCTCTCCCAGTCCAACTCTCTGCTGTGGCCCAAGTGTTTGGGCCCTGCACCCGCCTGGGAGACCAGGAGAAGCACCTGGCTCCTGCCTTTGGATCAGCGCGGTGCGCTGGCCACAGTGCGCCAGCTGCGGCGGCCGTTGGAGGGTGAACCAACGGAAAAGGAAGACCTTTCTCTCTCTCTCTCTCTCTCACTGTCCACTCGGCCTGTCAAAACAAAAATTTACATAATATTAATAGCCACTCTGTGTTATCCAAATTAGTAGCAAATCATTGCAATTTGAGAACAGCTTCTGTTAACTATTATGGCCAACTCATTTTCTGTATACTTTAGCCACATATGAAAATGAGGGCAATTTCTTACAATTTCAATTGCTAAATTTGAAGCTGCATGCAATAAATGAAAGATAAGTATCATTTTGTTTGGCTTAACTTAGTGTCTCAAAATTTAAAACAAAAAATTTGATTTAAAAATTTAATAGGAATATAAAAATTATACCTATTTATGGAATATTATGTGATGTTTCATTGTGTGTACACACTGTAGAATGTCCAATCAGGTTGAATATATTTATCCTTTCATTCACTTAACATTTATTCATGAATATCAGTGTTATGAAAGTCTCACAGTAAAAATTTTAATAATTGGATTGAAAAACCTAGCATTTGGAAAATTCAAGTTTGGATCCCTTCATGATTACTGTACCAATAAAAATATTGAATGGATAAAGATTTTGAAAAAGAAAAACTGAGACAAGCCCTATAGAAAATATAGGCATTTTCCTCCACCTAGCGGCGCTGGCACACCAGGTTCTAGTCCTGGTTGGGGCGCCGGATTCTGTCCCGGTTGCCCCTCTTCCAGGCCAGCTCTCTGCTATGGCCTGGGAGTGCAGTGGAGGATGGCCCAAGTACTTGGGCCCTGCACCTACATGGGAGACCAGGAGAAGCACCTGGCTCCTGCCTTTGGATCAGCACAGCACGCCAGCCGCGGCGGCCATTGGAGGGTGAACCAACGGTAAAGGAAGACCTTTCTCTCTGTCTCTCTCACTGTCCACTCTGCCTGTCAAAAAAAAAAAAAATATATATATATATATAGGCATTTTAAAAATAAGAGTAACTTTTTCAATATTAAAAAACAGGCATAAACTAAAAATAGTATATTTAACCACATAAACGCCTATATGGCAAAGAAAAAAAATCATCAAATCAGTCAAGTGACAAAATGGAAAAAATACTTATGATTTGCATCATAACAAAAGACCAGATTTCCTGGGCCAGCAGTGTGGCATAGCAGGTTAAGCCACTGCCTGTAATGCCAGCATCCTGTATGGGCACTGGTTCCAGTCCCAGCTGCTCCACATCTGATCCAGCTTCTTACTAATGCTCCTGGGAAAGCAGAGGGAGATGGCCCAAGTGCTTGAGCCCCTGCCACCCTTGTGGGAGTCCCAGAGGAATCCCCTGGCTTCCAATAGGCCTGGCTCTGGCCTTTGGGGATATTTAGGGAGTGAACCAGCAGAAAAAGGTCTCTCTTTCTGTCTCTATCTCTCCTTTCTCTGTAACTCTGCCTTTCAAATAAATAAGATACATTTTTTAAAGAAGAGGGACTGGGTTTCCTACTAATCTATAGAACGGCTCCTAGGAGTCAATGAAAAAGATCAGCAACCCAGTTTTTTCAAAATGTGGACAAGAATATGGGTAGGGTTTATAGAAAAGAAGAATAAGATGTCTGTTAATCACGTAAAGAATACCCAAGTTCACTTATAATAAGAAAAATATAAATTAAAACGCTTCTGAGATATTAATTTTTACTTATAAGACTGGAAATTGTCAAAAAGTTTGTTGGGGCTATGTGTCAGTAAGAATGTGGGAAAACATACATTCTGGAGGAAGTGTGCGTGCATATAATCTCGTTGGAGGGCAATTTGACACTCTGTCAAAATTTCAAAACCTTTTGCTTCAAATCAGAAACTATTGCTATAAACAGTGTCACTTGTTTATGCAGTTATGTCTTAACAGAAACAACCCAGATATCCAGCTCCAAGTTAGTAGTTGAGTTATACTACTATTTTTATTTAAACAAATATAAAATATTCACATTTTCATGACTTTAAATATTATTTGTGGACCCAAGTAGTTTACATTGCCTCTCTTGAGTAGTTTGTTATTTGTTCTGTTTTTTTGTTTCTCCAATTGTCTGTTCTTCCCTGTGATTATCTTATAAATATTCAAATTTTCTCATTGTGTTCTGGGAGTTCTAGTCAAAGCTTTAAATCCATTCTCAGTAACTTTCTAGTCCAACTGCAAAATTATGACTCAATTTATTTTTTTAAAGATTTACTTATTTATTTGAAAGAGTTAGAAATCTTCCATCTGCTGGTTCACTCCCCAAATGGCCAAAACTGGAGGGGCTGTACCATACTTAAGCAGGAGCCTAGAACTCCATCTGGTTCTCCCATGTGGGTGGCAGGGACCATCCCACTGCTTGGACCATCCTCCACTGCTTTTCCAGGTGCATAGGCAGAGAGCTGGATTGGTAGTGGAGCAACTAGGACTTGAACAAGCAATCCAATATGGGATGCCATGCCAACATTGCATGTAGTATCTTAATCCATTGCATCACAGCGCCAGCCCTGACTCCGTCCGTTTTTTCCTGTTGGTTGATTTCATTGCTTCCTCCTTTCCTTGTCCTCTCCCTTTTTGGCTTTATTCCTTCATTTGTGTGAACACATCTTTAAACAAATCTCGAAACAAAAATGTCAAAGGAAGATAGATTTGTCTTAAAAGGTTTTTATTCTACTTTGACATTTAATTGATAACATGGCTTAGAATTCTAAGTTGAATATTACTTCCCTCAGAATTATAAAGGTTTCACTCCATTGTCTTTAAACATCAATGTTGTTGCTGAGAAGTCTAATACCTTCCGGATTTTTGTTCTTGGTTTTCCAAGAAGGCAGAAAACAATAATACTGGTATCTAATATTATTCATAATTTCTTCTAAAACTATTCATTCAGGAAAACAGAAGCACATTTTCTACTTTCCATTTCTTCTTGGGTAGAGTTACATTGAGATGTGCCCTGTGAGTCATGGTTAAACTTTAGATGTGAAGCTATCTTTTTTTTTCATTTATAAGTTTTATTTATTAAAATGTCATTAATGGATATCTTGATATGTGGTGAGCAAGTACTTGCCATTTAGAGATACTCTTCACTTCCTGGGTTCTGCCTTCCAGGCTATTATCTTATGTGAACTCAACAGTACTTTGTTGGATATCAAAAGTTGAACATTGGTGCTCCCACTATTTTTAAAATTTTTAGTCCAATATTAACACTACTAGAGAAAACAGATACCTCCAGAACAAAGAAGGAAGACAGGTGAAAGAATTTTTAAAAATAAAAGTATATTAGTATGTGATTTAATACCTTTCAAATTTCTTTATTATAATACGAAGTACTTTTCTCTCATAAAATTATAGTTTTCACTACTTAATTGTAACCTACTTTGTCTGATTTTACTGAATAGACCATCTTCATAGTTGTCTGCCTTAAAAATTTAAGCCTTTCATGTTGTGTGTAATCATCTCTTTACTGATTTATTTTTTATTTCTAAAACTAGATTAAATTTCTTGCAGTTTGGTCCCTCATATTGTGAACCCCAAATACAAAAAATCATCATTGATGACATTAAATTCGCTATTATATTTGTACATGTTTTCCATTCTTCAGAAGATGATGAAAAGCATTTTAAAACAGCATACATATTGATTTTTCCTCTGTCTGCAATAGAACCAAGTCACTATATAGCCACTGATCTATGTCAAAGACAGTCCAAAATTTCAGACTATTATCATATCAGACTAACCATTCAAACTGAATCTATCATATTCCCTTGGATAAATCATTAAAATAGGTGATACAAATGGATTTGACAGACCATGACCTACCCATTTTTTACTTGTCAACAGAGCCTTGAGTTAAATCAAACCATTTCATTTATTAAGTTAAGGCCAGACAAAAACAAATCTACATAAAGTTTTTCATAGTCAAGAATAATTACAAATATGAAATTACTAATATATGAAAGTGCTTATGATAAATGAAAATGAATCAAGAATAATTATCAAATATGAAACTATATGATTCAAAATGACAGACACATTTAAAATAACTGTTTCTTATTAACTAATGGTTTATATAGGCACTTGATCTCTTAAATTCATGTTGTTTTTTAAAAAATGGTAGTTAATCCTCATCAGCGTAAGAAGAATAAAGAATGCAGTTATTTTTCTTCCTCTTATGCAGAGCAAACTCCTCTAAATAGATGTATAGGATTCATTTTTCAATGCTACCCCATAAAGATGTAAAAATAATTTGGATTATTGTGGTATCAAGTGGAACTTGTAGACAAAGAATATAATTATCTAAACTGGATTTTTTGTAGCTATGGAAATTATTGTCACTACTTCAGTATCAAGAGCAGTGTAAAAAATCATAGTCTGAGCAGCCCATTCAATACCTACTAAATGCAAACAATGCACACTGCTAGGTAATATGCACAGTGGAAAGGAACACGGTATATACAGCTTGCAAAATAGAAAGGTTCATAACAGGAACAAAATTCATTGTTAGAGGAAAGTTTGTGGGAAGTACAGATGTCCCATGACTTCTAGATCCACATTTTATATACCCTAGTATTTCATTTATAATATTTTGTTTTACTGGTAAAATCCATAGTTATTGAGAGCAATCTATTTGTAATCTTTAGAATAATAAGAGATGTATTTTCTGACTCCAGAAAACATGGGGGAAAGGTGATTATGAAAATATGTGTGTGCAACCTCAAGGAACAATCATAATTCATTGTATTCCATGCCTGAAATGCTTCCAGGGCTTTTAAAGGAAATGGTTAAGTTTTAGACGGGCTATGTCTACCCTCTACTTTTTAAATTGTTGAAGGCAGGAAAAAAGTTGTCCATCCAATTTCAGAAATTGTTGACTGCAGCTGGTAATGATTGAATCGCTCCCATCCACGCTAATATCTCCTGAGATTTTTTGGGGGGTGACGCCTCATCCTGTTACTCTCTTATCAGTGTTACAGAGATGGTTTATAAGGGCTTTTTAAAAGTATGCAGAAGAGAGTCTGATATTCTGTACTTCAAATACATCTAATTTCTATTAGACATTGACAGCTGCTTATGATATGATTGACTTTTATATAAACATAGAATTCCTTTACTGAATATTTAGCACTCTAAAGAAAATTCTTTTGAGTATCATAATAATTCTGTGAAGTAAAATATAACTAGTCTTCCTTTAATTTGTTAGCACAGTCATTCTTAAATTCCTCTTACAAAAAATTTGAAAAGTACTTCCCATGACTAGACTAGATGTCTATTACATTTTTACTTACTTTGTTTAAGCTGTTATAAAACTTATTTCCTGTCATAGGATAATTCATTTTCAGAAGAACCAAATATAAATACAAAATGAGATTTCATTCTGATGTCCCAGATTAGAAAAGTTGTTCCAACCATTTCATGTTAAAGACATGAAACAGATAAACTGTTTTCCGTTTTAATTTTGTACATTCTATTTGAAACACAGAAAATCCTCTAGTAGTATTTTAAGAATTTATGCAGATTCTGCTTAATCTTATGTTTCAAGTCTATGAAGCATACTCTAAATCCATAATCATAACATTTAAAATACATTTACTCACAGAACAATTTTATTGAAGTGGGTATTAGGTATCATATGTACCTCAGCATCCCTAGCAAGAGAGTACAAATAATGCTTTAAAATGAAGCTTCTTTTTTCACTCCAGCTCCTTTCCTTTATTGAGAAGTTATGAATGTATCTTGCCTCTTTTCACAAATGAAAATGTGTTGAAATGCAATTAATCTACCATATTAGCTGTGCTAAACATCTGCTGTGTTTGTTAAACACTTCAAAATCCCATTCCGAACCAGTTAATTCTAAGTAATTTCTCCGTTAAATATTTACATGGGCTTCCACGATGATAAGCCTTGGTTTGTCTTATATAATCAGCAGATTGTCCAGAGAGAGCTAAGTGAAAAGTAGCACATTGTAATAGCTATCCACTGGAACCTGAAATGGTTTAGCTGGCTTAGAGTCTCTTTTGCATATTTTTATCCTAGTCAAAAGAAGTAACAGTCTTATGAATTCCTTTCTTTGTCAACATTTTTAATATCCAGAATTCCACTTTTAAAAACAGAAAGTGTCTACATAGACACAGGCAGATGTTCACATCATGAATTTCCTAAATATGTTCTCAAGCTTCTCTTTCAGAAAAGTGATAAATCTGTACATTTGTAAATTTTCTAGAAATAGTCTGATTTAACTGCTATTTTTATAGTGGTCAAAATCAGAGGAAAATTAGCAAAAATGGATAGAAGTTAAATTTTAAATTGTACAGATTATACAAATGTACCATGTGTACACAGACATTTAAAAATTATTCTAACTAGAAAAATTTATATAAATCTGTAAAATGCAACGCAGTAGTTAAAAACTTGAATGTCTATAACACTGATGATATTACAGATGAAAAATTGATTCGTAAATGATCCATAAGGCATACTCTTAGACATCAGAGAATGTAATGACCATTTCATATAGAGGAAAGTAGACAACACTAAAAACTCTCCAATGTTGTATAGAAGACAAAATTTTAAATATTAAAGTGAATATATGGAGAGCAGAAACCTGTGTCTTGAGGCCAACACTCAGTATTGCTACAAACGTGTACTGCGTTCCGTCAGGAAGTGTGATAGGGCATAGCAGAGAAGAGTCTCCTTCCTCTAAGACTTGCAGTCAGTGGAGGATAAATGATGCACAACGACCTTTTCAAAGCCACAATATAAAAGACTTATGGAAAGAGTTCTGATACAACTACTGAGCTCTGTCCAAGTTTAAATCCGATAAACTGGAGCTTAGGTATAATCTAATGCATATAGTAAATGATAAATAAATCCATTATTTGACTTTACTAAATGGGAGTAATGACCTAGATAACAGTGAACAGTTATCCCCAAAGTTTAATCTCTTAGTTCTTGAAAAATATTCTTCTATACAGATTAAAGAGAATTTCTTGGAGTCGGTGCTGTGGCACAGTGGGTTAAGCTGTCTCCTGCAACACTTGTATCCCACATGGGCCCTGGTTTGAGTCCTGGCTACTCCACTTAAGATCCAGCTCCCTTCTAATGTGCCTGAGAAAGCAGTGGACGATGAACCAAGTACTTGGGCCCTTGTACCCACCTGGAAGACGCAGATGAAGCTCCTAGCTCCTGTCTTCAACCCAGCCCAGCCCTGGCTGTTGCAGCCATTTGGGGAGTGAACCAACAGATGGAAGATCTCTTGTTCTCACTCTCTGTATGTCTATATCTATCTGGTTCTGCCTGTCTGTCTCTGTAACTCTGCCTTTCAAATCAATAAATTAAAAAAAAATAATTTCCAAATTGTCCATAAGATTCTTAACTGGTTCTCAGACTTGGCAAAACATTCAGGAAGCATGTTAGTGGGTTTATGGAGGGGAGTTGGTGCCTTAGCTTATTATTTTGACCTCCCACACAAAAGCTTCTCATAGTTTCCATCTGTTGAATACATTCTAAATCAAATCTAACATTATTGTATTATGTTGGCTTTTGCTACACAATAACTCCAACTAGGAGTGGGTTTTTTGATCCTGTGTATTCAGATGCTTGGTGTATAAATGTTTTGGTATTTCATGTTTAAAAATACTCAAAGAGCTATCAGCATTTTGATGAATATCAAAAATATTACATGTTAGTTTGACTATTCATGCAATGATAACAGTTTTCCTAAAAGTAAACGGGGAAATTTTCATCTGGAGTCAAGGTTGTGTCAGTTTTATAAAAAAAGTTACAACTTTCTATAACTTTATTATAATAAATCCTTTGATATATTTGGATTTTGACTTGTTTTTCTTATGTACATTAGGAATTTACCACCCTAAAATCCATATCATTAGCCAGCTTCTCTTGGTTATTTATCATTTGGCAGTTGTCTTAAAAACTACAAATAAAATTGATTACTTTTTCACCCCTTGGTGGTGTTCCTGCCTTAATCAATAAAACATAGCCTCCATTTATCTGCTGAAATGTTAAATTGTTCCAAAAGTAGATTAAAAAGTGAAAGTGATAAAGATATTATTTTTATTCATATTTTATGGAGGAGACAAAGATTTAGGGGAACTCCGAATTGATGACAAATGCAGGATTTTTTGGTGCTAATGTTTTTGAAAGTTAGTTACAATAATTTATATTGAATTCTGAGTTTTATGAAGTTAAAAGTATCTGAATGAAAGCTAAAATATCTTTTATTCAAAGTTAAAATATATGAGGAGACAAGACCTTGCCACACAGTGGGTTGCGCTGCCACATGGGTTACTTGTATCCCATATCAGAGTGCCCAGCTGTTCCATTTCTAATCCAGCTTTCTAATAATGCAGCCTGGGAGGCAGCAGATGATGGCTCACATGCATGGGCCTCTGCCACTCATGGGAGACCCAGATGGAATTTGAGGCTCCTGGCTTCATCCTGGCCCAACCCTTGTAGGCATTTGGAAAGTGAACCACTAGATGGAAAATCTCACCCTCTCTCCTCTCTTCCCTCCCCTCTCCCTTCTCTCTCTCTCTCCCTCCCCTTTCAAGTAGATGAAAAATAAGCAATTTTAAATGAAATAAAAGTATTTGGCAATTTATATAAATATGACACTATTTAGTTTTTATGAAAAATTAAAAATGAATGAATGTGTGATGACAAGGAGTCATCATAAGCACATCTGGTATTTTAATTTAAAGGGTAGCTGTGACTTTTAAAGATAAAGGTCATATTATAAAAATGAACACTAATTATCTTTAAATTGAATGACAAAAATATTTCTTCTGAAATGAAGATTAATTCTGACTTATTTGAATATGTATCATTAGACTTTTCAGTTATTCCAAACCATTAGAGGCATTTAACATATGATAGATTAATTATAAATATTTAGAAAACCTTGTAAGCCTTTACCCAGTAACTTTTATTAGAGTGTATTGACTTCCAACTGTGAATTGCTTTCACTAACAGGTTAATAACACATGTGTGATCATTGAAATTAATTTGTGTAAGGTACTTTTTTTTTAAGGTTTATTCATTTATTTGAAAGAGTTACACAGAAGGAGAAGGAGAAGAAGAGAGAGAGGTCTTCCATCCGCTGATTCACTCCCCAATTGAGCTGAGCCAATCCAAAGCCAGGAGCTTCTTCTAAGTATCCCACATGGAGTGCAGGGACCCAAGGACTTGGGCCATCTTCCACTGCTTTCCCAGGCCATAGCAGAGAGCTGGATCAGAAGTAGAGCAGCCGGGACTCAAACCAGTGCCCATATTGGATGCTGGCATTACAGGTGCGACTTAATCTACTACACCACAGTGCCAGCCTCAATATGTTAAGTACTTCAAAAGTAAAGTATGGGGGCCCACGCTGTGGCTCACTTGGTTAATCCTCCGCCTGCGGTGCCAGCATCCCATGTGGGCACCGAGTTCTAGTCCCAGTTGCTCCTCTTCCAGTCCGGCTCTCTGCTGTTGCCCAAAAAGGCAGTGGAGGATGGCCCAAGTACTTGGGCCCCTGCATCCACCTGGGAGACCAGGGGGAAGCACCTGGCTCCTGGCTTCAGATCAGCGTAGTTCTAGCCATAGCAGCTATTTGGGGAGTGAACCAGAGGAAGGAAGACCTTTCTCTGTGTCTCTCTCTCTCACTGTCTAACTCTGTCACACAAAAAAAGTAAAGGATGGTCACTGTGATACTGAAACAAGGCATTTGTGGAGAGAATCAGGAAAAATAAGCCAGATTTTCTGAAGATCAGTTTTGCTGTGATGTGGACAATTTAGGGAAAATGTGTAGAGTCAACCAGGAAACTCAGATGAGCAGAAGTGATCATTGAACAGATGTAATACAGAGAAATAATGGATCCAAACACTTTTTAGAGCTCAGATCAGTCAGAGTTGGTATCCAGGTGTGAGGGATACATTTGAGAGAGAGGTGGATGAAGAATGAATTCTAGATTTCTGGAAAGAACACTAGAAGGGTATTGTATGAGTTTATTGAGTTGGGAAATGCTGGAGGAGGACCCAGTTTGGGAGAGATGGTGCTGAGATCAGAGTTTGATGTGCTAAATCTTGGATTCCTGTGAGACAGCGGAGAGTCTGCCTAGCATGCAGCTCGAAGATAAACTGGGATTGCAAATCCCAGAATCACTGGCTTCAAGAGCCCAAGACCCTCAAGTATATGAGGTAAAGGAGAGCAAATGTGAACTGAGAAGAAAATGAACTTGAAACTCCCCCACATTGAGCTGTTGAAAATGGAAGGAGGAAGCAGCTAGAAAAACAGAAGAAGCCACTGTAACTGATACAATTTTAAAAATATAGTAACATCATCATTTTGAATGTCATGTTTTGACTAGGGATTCCTGTGCAACAGTAAAAATCAGAGGACTTCCAAGTTAACAGCACCTAGGGTTTCCTGGACAGTTTTAGCACTGAAAAAAATGGCTGTTTTCTGTAACATTTGACAACACTATGAGAAAGCATTAAATGATGCCCATGGTGCTGAAAGTTAAATGTTCTAAATAAATATTTTTTCTTAGAAGATACTTACAGATCTACTCTCCACCAAAAATGTAGTGTTTTTTATAGAGTTTAAATATACAGACAGGTTTTTTGTTGTTGTTGGAAATACTGTTGCCATTTATTAGTGGTAGTTTCATGAAGTGTGGTTCCAGTCAGATGGCGCTTTTCACTGGGAGTGAACATTAAATCTCACAGCTGGTTTGGAATTACTCTTTTGGTTCTTTTCTGGAGTTAGCTACAAAGATAATCATAGAAGGGCAATTCATCATTATTAATGTATTATGTAGCTTAACCTTGGCAGAGCTCAAGTTACTTTAAAAGTCTGGTTTAATAAATGAAATAAGTATTATTTTCACAACATTCTTGGTGAGGCAGATGTAGTTGAAACAGTCTACTGACATGTGTCTCATTTTCATCACAGGATTCCCTGGGCAAGCAGGGCCCCCAAGGTCCACCTGGAAAAGAAGGTCAGAGGGTAAGTAAACTTGGAACAACTGGTGGCCATTACTAACCCAGGGGTTACTTATTTCTGAACACTGATAAAAATGAAATCAAAATATAGCAAGTAAATGGACATAAGGAGAGTATTGAGTATCCAAAGGCTGAAATTTAAGATTTGAGATTTCAACAGAGGTTTTACAAATCAGAATAGTCTATATGTTTTCACAATTGGCAGCACAAGTGCAGAGGTATTGTTTGGGCTAAATGAATTAACCCTAATTTGATCTAGAGTACTTTGGTCATGTTTTCAGTTCTTGTGATAAAATGATGAGTATCTTTGTGGATGTTCAACCCATTCATCAATTCTATGAAGATTGTGAACATTAAATGCATTCTTTAGCAAATTAAATCATTAACATCAGTGACTCTTCCTTAACTCCCCTTTCATCATTGAGATAAAATTTACAATAAGTGAATAGATTGCAATTTCAGCTGAGGTTACAGTAATGACCATGTGTCTCTGGTCCAGTCGAGTCTCCTCATCACCTGCTAAGAGGAATTCCTGCTGTGTGGTGATGACTGTTTGTCTTCACCTGAACACTGAGGATTTCATTCTTATGGCTCACCACTATTGCTATGTCCAGATCATTCTAAAGTCTCAGAACTTATGTATGTGTGCTTTCCTATGTGATTATTCATGAAGTCTTTGGGTTAAATAGAACAGGTTGGATCAATTTCTGTTACTTACAAAGGAAGATTCTGTGAGTTAGAGTGTTCAAGTGACTGCTGAAGTTGGGCTTCTGACTCCGGTTCCCATGTCCTCTCTGTTGTGCCCACTTATTAACCCCAAATCTGATTTTTAGTCATTTCCAGTAGTTATTTGCAACTTGTCCTGCTGGAAAATAAGTCTGTTTGTTAAAATGCATCTGAATTCCCCAAATATTTGAGGTCATATTGTGTATTTTACCAAGGTTTAATTTACTGGGTTAACAAAATCTGAATTCTCTTAACTTGCTTATAATATAGATTCCTCACACTTCCACCCACCCCAGCCCCAACCCCAACCCCAACCCCAACATGCTGATGGTCCTTCTCAGAAAGGACACATTGATCTTCTGGAGATGTCAGGAATGGAATTGGACATGTGTGGTCTCATTTAGAGCAGGGTAATATGTAGAAAGTGTGTACTGCGCCAGGGACAGTGTCCTTGTATTGCAGCTTCCAGTTGAGTCTGTGATCCTTTGGTGTCCCACTATTGACTTGTACTGACCTGTGGCCAAGTAAATACTCTTGTCTTTTATTTTCATGAAAATTTCCGCCAAGTCGTATTCTCATTACAGAAAAATCGTGTTTCCTTGTTAAATCACACAATAATAACTTAAATCCTTCTTAAATTCCATCTTCTAGACTTTAGTCCCTAATAGCATTTCATTTTAGGGCAATATTTCTTTCAAAGAACTTGAATGCTGTTTTTTTAGTGGACTAGCTCCCAGCTTTATATCACCTTAAAAGGTAGCCTCCACCTGTCTTCAAATCATTAATAAATCCAGAGCAGAACAGGCCTGAAAACGCTATGTAACACTGGCAGAGTCGGCCATCTTTTCTACAATGGATGTTCTTGTGGCATGATAATCCAATCACATACATCTGCATTTGAACTCTATCCACCCACATTTCTTAATTTGATGTGGAAGATAATTGTGAGTGACTTGTCAAATACTAACTGAAAATGAAAAATATTCAAATGAGGCTTTTTAAAAATAATAATGCTTCAAGTTGAAATTGTACCTATCAGAAAATGTAGGTTAAAGAATAAATCTTATGTATTTTTTCAAAATTATGGAGTTAATTATTCAGATTTTAAAACTCAATCACTATTTTACGTAAATTTACCCCCATTTAAAAATGTGTAAAGTCCAGACAATTTATATTATTTTTGTTTTTATCTTCTATAAAAAGTAATGTCATCTCAGAACATAAAAAATATAATAGAATTTTATAGACATTGTTAGACATAGTTTGTGTTTAATGCTGCTGCTCTTTGACAAATACCATATTTATTAAAACATAGGCATAGAAGGGCTCAGAAGCCAGGAGTTTCTTCCATGTCTCCCACATGTGTGCAGGGGCCCAAGCACTTGGGCCATCTTCCACTGGTTTCCCAGGCCATAGGCAGAGAGCTGGATTGGAAAAGGAGCAGCTGGGACATGAACTTGTGCATATGTGGGATACTGGTGTCACAGACAGAGGCTTAGCCTACTATGCCACAGTACGAGCCCCACAGCTCAGCTTTTAGACATATAAAAGCAGTTGCGGGGCCGTTGCCTGCAGTCCTGGCATACCATATGGGTGCCAGTTGGAGTCCGGCTGCTCCACTTCTGATCCAGCTCTCTGCTGTGGCCTGGGAAAGCAGTGGATGATGGTCCAAGTCCTTAAGCTCCTGCCCTAGTGTGGGAGACCCAGAAGTAGCTCCTGACTTCTGATTGGCGCGGCTCCAGCCGTTGCCACCAATTGGCCAGTGAACCAGTGGATGGAGGACCTCCCTCTCTTTCTCTCTGCCTCTCCTTCTCTGTGTAACTCTTTCAAGTAAATAAATAAATCTTAAAAAAAAAAAAAAAAGCAATTGTATGGCTATGTCTGTGTGTGGTAAGGTGTACTCCTATATTTTGATTACGTATGTTTGACCAGGCAAGCCTTAGGCACTTTACTCCTAGGCATGGTGTCTTTAATAAATGTAGTTTTAGACAAATCATTAACTTGTTAACTAAGGAGAACATGTATTTGATCAAGAAAATCTCAGGTAAAATGACCCTTTTCACTGCTACTATGTTATTTAACTTTGATCAGAGTTCTTCCTTTATCTGGACATCTGCCCCCTTGCTCTGATACCCCAGCTGCTCCATGATGTCCTGTACTTATCCAGCTTAATAATGAAATTCAGTAAGTAAAAATTTTCCAGACATGGAGCAGATTGGTTTCTCTTCCTTAAAAAAGCAGAGATGAGACTGATGCTGTCATTGTACAGTTGCTCAGGTCCCAGTGTTTGTCTTAGGAATAAATGGCGCTGATCTTGCCCAAATTTGCCAGGACTTTCGTGGTAACACACTTTGTTTTTCTTTAGGCTTGTTTGTTTCAGAACTGGTTTATGTGCTTTACCTCAGATGACAGAAGTAACATAAATTATATTCTAATGATTTCTGGGTTATATTGTTCCCATTAGGAAAAAAGACGTCAAAATCATTGCTTCAGGAAACCCAGCATATACTACAAGTCTCATCTAAGCAAAATGTTCCTTAAGCTGATTTGTTTTTATGGGGCTGGATATATTTTTCAAGTGAAATTATGCTTCTGTGGCCTAGCTGTGTTCAATGACAGTTTTATAGAACACAGCAAGCCAATGAGGCAGATCAGACCTACCTCTCAGTGCAGTAAAAAATAAAAACAAAGTAATATTTCTCCTTGCTTTTAGTTTATTCCAGAGGACTAACTTCACAACTATGAGAATGACCTTAAGGTCCCAGTGAAGAGACTTCAGGGCCAGTAGAAACCACTAACAGTTGCTTCGGTTGCATATCGTGACATGGGCTTGTATCTGGGTGGGGAGAGAGGTTCTTACAGAGAATATTATGTATACGGATCGGGTTTCAGCTTCAGGAAGTAATTTGATTAGTTTCCCATAAAATGAGGGGGGAGGTAAAAATTGTCATCTCATCTTTGTGGATCAAAACTGACATTTACCTATAAATGTATGTGAATGCATCCACAATTCTGCTTACTCACTAGAACAATGATTGGTGTTCTTGTACCAAGAAATTCTATTACTAACAATAAATGTTAAAATACATATTTAAAATGATAGTTTTAACTCTGGTCTTAGGTAAGACAAAAATATCTAAAGGACCCTCTTTTTTTCTTGTACTATACATGACCATGTAGATGCACATGTTATAAATAACAGCAGAGGTTCTGGATTTTACAACTAGTGGTTGATACTTACTGCATTTGTTAAAACTTCCTGGCATACAGACAACATCTTTTCACATTTACATTCACTTCCTGTGAAATGACCTCAGGATGTCTCTGAGGATCACCTTGAGATGCTGTCTGACATTTCTGGATAGATAAATGAGGCATTGTGCATCCTGTTCAGATCTCAAGGAGTGCTGTGACCACCTAAGAGGCCAAAAGTGAACAAGTCTACATTTATAAATGCATTCCTGTTTGCAGAGCTGTACAGTAGATATTAGATATTTGGTGTCTCCCAAATCTGGATTGAACACAGTTGCTGAAGTAAAGAAGTAAGACCAGAAGAAGTGAAAGAAGTTCATATATCTTTGCATCAAACAAATATCTTCAGGAGTACAGTTGTGTTGCAAGGATAAAAATCCTCAAATATGCTCACATTCTATTACTGGGGGAAAAGATAAAGGAACAAGATACTAGGAGATAATGCCTAGCTCAGTCTAATTAAAGTCAAGTGAAAAATAGATACAGTACAAATGTAGCGCAGACTTTGTGCTAACAGGCCATCCCTTAAAGTTAAATATCACAACTAGTTAATGACAGTGTGCCTGTGGTCCACTGTGGGAAACTTCACTCTAATTAGCAGTCTCTGCAGTGCACTTTAAACAGAAGAAACAAAATACCCTGAGAAGCTTGTCAACGAGGGAAAAATAACATTATGACAAATTATTTTGTTCTAATACTCATATAGGTAGTAAAACTACAATGAGCTGAGGTTTTTAAAAAAATCCTTATATTCATATAAGTGAAGGATCAAATGATGCTATTTGTATAGAAACAAAACAAGTTTTCTGTTGTTTGGTTTAGGAAAGAAGAAATGTTTCGTGTTTTTTCCAAGAGAATTCTGACTCTCAATGGCTTGTTTATCTGAATTGACCCCAGAGCTGTTCTCCACTATGAAAGAAGCACACCATTCCCTGGGCACACCCAGTGCCTGAGGTCCAGAGGCCCTGAGACTTCTGGAGGGAGGGACCTAGGGATGGTACTGGCGGTTTCAGGAACATCAGATTAACACATTTTACTGCTAAATGGCAAGGGGAACTTAGTGTCATTCTGGTCTACCACTAAGAAAACTGGGTCCAGAGGCATCTGGCTATTCAGCACCGCAGGGCTATTTATTCTTTTTCACTCTTCTGGGTACTAAGAAACATCTGCCCTTGGTCTTGTGGCCCCTCACCAAAACCCAAGTTTGCATGTCTTGAAAAAAGAGAATATTGAGGAGTTCACCAAAGCACTACTTTGAAACCCATTTTATTTTTCTAATTAAGGCCAGACATTATAAGGGGCAAATACTAATGACACTCCTTCAGTCTGTTTTGAGTCCGTATAGCAGGATAACAAAGAGGAGTACTTTATAAAGAAAAAGGTGAATTTAGCTCATATTGTGGAGGTTCAAGAGCATGACAGTGGCATCTGGTTGGCCCTGATGAGGACCTTGTGACAGATGCCCATCACAGCGGCAGAAGCATGTGCAAGAATTGTGAGCAGCTCATGTGAAAGAGGGGTTCCAAGAGGATGCCAGGCTCCCTTGCAACAACTCATTCTCCCAGAAACTAATTGAGTGCCATGAGACTTCATCCATTTCCCTGAGACAGCATTAATCATTAATCCGTTCATGAGTATGGAGCCCACATGGCCGGGTTTCTTTCTTTCTTCATATGTGTGTGTGTATTTCAAATAGACCTTATTTCTTTATTTTTAATAACTTTTAAAAAGATTTTATTTTTATTTATTTATTTGAAAGATAGAGTTAGAGACAGTGAGAGGGAGAGATAGAAAGGTCTTCCATCCACTCTTTCAATCCCCAAATGGCCACAATGTTGGAGATGAGCCGATCTGAAGCCAGGAGCCGGGAGAAGCTTCTGGGTCTCCCATGCAGGTGCAGGGGCCCAAGCATGTGGGCCATCTTCCACTGTACTCCCAGGCCATAGGCAAAGCATGGGATTGAAAGAGGAGCAGCCAGGACCAGAACTGGCGCCCACATAGGATGCCAGTGCCACAGGCAGAGGATTAATCTACTGAGCCACACCAGTGGCTCTGACCTAGTTACTTTCCGTAAAAACCCACCTCTTGAAGATGTCACCACCTCAACACCATCACACTGGGACCAAGCTTCATCACATGAACTTGTGAAGGGACAAGTCCAATCTAAACCAAAACAAGCAGTTGGTCATTTTTTTAAACATTATTTTATTTGAAAGGTAAAAATAGAAAGAGGGAGGGAGGGAAGGAGGAAGGGAGGCAGAGAGAGAGAGAGAGAGAGAGAGATCATCCACCTGCTGCTTTACTCCATAAAGGACCAGGCTGAAGCCAGCAGCTAGGATCCTCTTCTGGGGCCCAAGTTCTTGGTCCATCTTCTACTGCTTTCCCAGGCACATTTGCAGGGAGCTGGATCAAAACTGGAACAGCTGAGACTCAAACTGGTGCCCATATAGGATGCCAGCACTACAGACAGAGGCCTAACCTTCTACACGATAGCACCAACCCTGAGTTGGTCCTTCTGTGGTCTCTGCATGTCTTGAGGCATGCACATTCAGTTATCATGCTCTACCTATTCTTTGCTAACAAAGCAGAATTGCCTGGTCAGTGAGGAACAGGGGTGGGAATCACCACTACTCATTTTACACCTGTGGGATTGGATTGATTTGTGAATTCAGGCAAACCACTCAAGATTCCAATCTAAATTGATTTGTTTTATCACAGCTTAGCCCTCAGGTATATTATGGGATTAAGCCAAAAGCATTTTGGATGAACTCTGGTGACAGGTGTTCTATGAAGGAGTCTTATAAATATTAGCGACTTAGCCACAGAATTCCTTAAAGCAGATGGAAAAAGAGAAGATACTTTCTGCCAAAGCAGCACTGTGCTGGGATTTTTGTATCAATATCTTTATTCAGAACATCACATTGAACATATTGGTAGCTATACACTACATTTACCATTGGAAATGTCGAATAGAAAGTTACTTACCCATTTGGGACACAATGACCGTACGTGGCTGCCAAAACCCATACTAGTTATGAATCAGTGTGGGAAATATAGACATGTAAGTTTTTAAGATATGCAAAATGTTTGGAACATGAAACATTTTATGACCTAGTGACTGTGAAAGCCACAAAATTATTTTTCCAATAAATAATCAAAGCCTTGACTTTGTAAAACTCCAAAATGTTTTGAGTTACTTTCGCTAATAGCATAGAATTCTCAAAGCAGCTTAAATTTTATAGCTCTTCAGTGCTTTTTATAGTATGTTATGTTTCAGTTTTCAGGGGAGAATATTATAAACAAATGTAATGCAACACTTTTAAGAAAGGTTGGAAATTTCTCTTTATGAAAAGTGGACTATACAGTACACTCATTTCTATGCTTCTAAGCATAATGGTTATTTTAGACCTTGAATTTTGTAGAAACATTTTAGAATCTATTTTTCTTCATTTTCCATTTGTATGACAGTTATCAATATACTTAGCATTCTTTTGGGATTTTTAGTATGTTCCACATAAATAGATAGATAAATAGATGGGTGTGTTAGCCATGCTTTATTTTGAATAAAAAATTTTATTTGAGAGTTAGAGTTACAGACACAGAGAAGGATAGACAAAAAGGTCTTCCATCCACTGGTTCACTCCCCACATGGCCACAGTGGCTGGAGCTGGACCAATCCAAAGCCAGGAACCAGGAGCTTCTGGCTCTCCAACATGGGTGCAGTGGCCCAAGCACTTGGGCCTTCTTCCACTGCTTTCTCAGGCCATTCGTAGAGACCTGGGTTGGAAGAAGAGCAGCCAGACATGACCAGCATCCATATGGGGTGCTGGTGCTGCAGGAGGAGACTTAGCCTACTGTGCCACAGCGCCAGCCCCTCCATCATGCTTTTAACATTTGTAACAACATATATCACACAATGTTATCACTACATTTTTTTCATTTGTCATTTGTGGTTTTAAAATCACTAATCAATATATTTCTTGAACACTAGGAAACATTGATATTTGTATAGCTGAAGTAAAAGATATTAATAATACTTCTATGTGGCCATGAAAAAGACTGACTAAAGAATATCTGAAATATATTTAATACCTTAAATGCACATAAAATTCAATAATGTAAACACATAAATTATATATGTTAGTGATTCCACATTAAGAAAATTAACCATTGATAATGTAATGAAAAAAGCAAGATATCATTGAAGAAAAAATCTACACTTTTCATTATGCTACACTAAGGCTGTCATTTCATAGTCTTCATTGGCCATGTGTTTTATGCCATGTTCCACATCTTTTCCAGAACATTTCAATGGCCAGTGAGTATACTTATTCGATATTGTTTACAGTAGAACAAAAAACCTCTCCAAGAGATCTGAAAGCCTATTTATTTACGCAAGAAGCATTTGAGTGCCTATTTTATGTAAGGTGCTATGGAAGCTCGTGCTGTGGCACAGCCCCAGCCTGCAGAGCTGGCATCCCATATGGGCACCGGTTCAAATCCTGGCTGCTCCACTTCCAATCCAGGTCCCCACTGATGTGCCTGAAAAAGCAGTAGAGGATGGCCCGAGCCCTTGGGCCCCTGCACCCATGTGGGAGACCCAGAAGAAGCTCCTGGCTCCTGGCTTGGGATTAGCTCAACTCTGGCCATTGAGGCCATTTGGGGAGTGAACCAGCAGATGGAACACCTCTCTCTCTGTCCCCACCTCTCTCTCTAACAATGTGTTTCAAAAAAATCTTAAAAAAAAAAAAAAGTAAATTACTATGGATATTGGCTTGTGTTAGATTTCCTTAAAAGCAAAGCACAAGATGAAATTCCTGTGTAAATGACTCATGGGAGAAACCTGTAACAGATTGAGGAATGCAGGAAAAAGAAGAGAAAATTCAGGTTAAAATATGGTTTCAGGAGACATATCTTCTCATAATGACCCCACAAGGCAACCCAGGATCATCACAGAATTTGTCCTACCATAAGGCAAGGGGATGTGGTGCCCCAACTGGGTGGAGAGAAGGGCAGTACCTTGCTATCTACCTCAAAGCAAGGCAGTTTTTATAGACTAAGGTAACCTGGAAAAAGGTACAGGCAGAAGCCAGGAGCAGCCAACATTCTTGGCAACTGAAGACCAGCCATGCCTGGCCCCCCTACATCTGTACCAGAGATGGAGTAAAACATAATGCTTTGTATTAGCAATGTAAAGTCCTCAAGAAAAAGTGAAGAAATGATAAAAATAAAACTTTGATAATATTCATCTCATCATGGGGCATAAGGAGGGAGGAGAAGGAGGTGGAGGGAGAGGGAGAGAGAGAGGAGAGATTTTATAGTAAAGAAAATAACAGAACCATTCTTTCAGTCTAATTAAGAAGAGACAATGGGCAAACTCAGGGCATACTTTTAAAAATAAGTGAAATGGCCAGATAGAATAGACATTGAGGAAAGTAAATAAGCAGAAAGATGACACAATGGACTTAATATTGAAAATGATTGCTATTATATCATATCTGAAATGATGGCAGAACATTTACCCAAAACACTAGAGGAAAATGTTCTTTTGAGGAAGATTGGGTTTTTGAAGTTTGAAGCTCACATCATTAGAGCTGGTGAAGAGACCTACAATTTGAAGTACATTTTAAGTGCAACTCAACATGGGTTGAGATCTTGAGTTTACTCTTAGGAAGTCATCCATTTACAGGTGATAATGAATGTAGCCAGAATGGGTAGAATGATCGAGAGACTCTATAGAAAAAAAAAAAAGATCTGAGTGCAGAACCTTGAAATCGGGGTAGACCTGCAGAGCAGTGTGGAGGTGAACAAGAAAGTTATAGTATGGAGAAATAAGAGAATATGAATAAAGCTTGGAAAGAGAGGGAGTGGCCAGTCGATTGGAAATATTTCAGAGATTCCAGAAAGGATGGAATCTGAGGAAAAGCTGTCTGTGATCTTGAAAGAACCCAGTTTCTAAAAGTGGCTATACTCTGCAGAGGCAGAAGTAACATTCCACAGGTGTTTGCAATGTAACAGCTATTGAGAAAGGGGATTGTGAACTACTGTTTTCACAATTTGAGGTATGAAAGGAGATGGCCTAAGACTATACCTGCAGAAGTCAAGGAAAAGACTCTTTTTAGTACTTGAATGTATTTTACAAATGGAAGCAAGAAAACAATGTGTAGGATGAAACTGAGGGTTGCAGTGGGAAATCAAAATAAATAATCTGACCTCCAAACCAGAGGAAGTTGAAAAAGAAGGTTCAATTGTAAGCATGTGTTGGTACCTGAAAGACACAAGAGAAGGGGCTGAGGGGGCAGGAGCATTCATGTTGCGGGCAAACTTGTAATAAAGGTGCATTGTATATTCATACTTCATATGCATTTCATCTCACACAGGAAGAATTTATCAGTGTATATATTACTTAATAAAATTTGTTAATCATAACAGTCATTGATCTCAAAATTGTTCAGTATGTTCAGACTGAAAAAATGTACAGCTACTACTTATTTCCTTCATGAATGGCAAGCCCAAGTCAGTCAGGTAAAAGAGAAAACAATATAAAAGTATAAGAGATCATGCTAAAAAGAAAATGGAGGAAATGAGGCATTGGGAGAAGAAAAAGCTAATGTACCACATCTTGAGTTTTCTAGATTTGTCAAGCAATACTAAAAATCTGGGCATTTAGTTTTCAGCTTTTCCATCTACACCTCCTTTCCTTTGTAGATCACCAGTAATATCTTAGAAGGACATTTCTGTTATCAGCTGTTTGAATTCATTTATTTTGTTTTACAAATCCATTTTGCTATGATACAACTCTAACTTCTTGGATAACTCTTTTGTTGGTACAGCATAATGATGTCAGGGTAAAATATTGTCGAGATTAAATTGTCCTTATCTTTATTGCTTCTGGCAATTTTCACTTTTTATATCTTTGCACACATTCTGTAAACTGTCATTTTTTCTCGAATGATATAAAAATGTTGAAGCATGCTAATTAAGTATCATTCCCCAGCTAGGAAATGTCAAGGAACTGGTTTATCATGTAAATAGTCCTGCCTGCCCTGGTTATAGCTATAAATGTTTGTATTCTTTACTGGTAACTTACTGTGGGCTGAAAATTCTCTTTGAGATATGATGGAAATGAATATGGTGTATTTCTTTGCAGTTGTTGCCATAGAGATAAAACCTTTTTAAAGTAAAGTAGGATGGCATAAAAATTACTAATTCAAAAGAAGTTATGCTTCTAATTTAATATTAAAATGGCACACTATTCTCTTTTGTCAAAGAAGCATGACTTGAGTGTGTCTAATATACTTCAATTGGGTGATTTCTAGCATAAGAAAAACTAAAGCAAAAAATTGAAAAGGTGAATTCCCCACAGCATTTCATAGTATAGAGCTTTCACTTTTAATCTTTCATTCTTAAGACTTAAAATATTCCTGATTATCTTCCACCCATGATTCAGCTTCTTACTCCTTTATATATTGCTATTCAATTTCAAATCTAATTACCTATAATAGAGTTTCCTAAAAACAAATAATTTATCTTCTTTGCCACATCATTTCCAACAGTTAGGCACGTTTTCCAGCATGAACAAAATTAGAAAGATGAACACATCTACAGAATGTTCTCAGAGCTCATTACTGTTCATGCTCATGTTTTGAAAGTCTTGCAGACTTTCCTAACAAATCAAATTAGGACATTCTTGTAACATATTCTGTGACTTAGAATTATTTTACTAATCAACTTCAATTTGATTCTATGACAAAAATGTCAGCATCCTCACTTTGGAATAAGCTAAACCATCAGTAAGGCTGATGATTCATGAGTTTGGGAAGAGGCAGCCCATGGCACAAGCCACTTAGGTCACTGTGTCTCCAAATCTCTGTGAGAACTAGGTAAGGAAGAAAGGAAAAGAGGACAAGGATGGATGAAAGTAGATCTTCCTTGTAACTATCATAGCATTTTTTCTTTACTTTTGGTGATTTTTTTTCTTTATTTACTCTCATTTTATTCGGAAGGCAGGGTAAGATAGAGATAGAGACATCTTCCATCTGCTAGTTCACTCTCCAAATACCCACAACAGCCAGGATTGTGCCAACTCAAAAATCAGGAACCCAGAAAACAATCCAGATTTCCCATGTGAGTGGCAGGGCTCCATATAATTGAACCACAACCTGCAGTCCCCATAGTGTGCACTAGCAGGAAGTGGAACACAGCAGAGCCAAGACTAAAATCCAGGCACTCTGATATGAGCTGTGCGCATCCCAAGTGGCAATTTAATCACTCACCAAACCTTTACCCACATTTGTTTTCTTTTAAGACAAACTCTTGTTTACCTAATTACAAGGATTTGAAAGGAAGTAGAGCAATTAAGATTGTATCCCTAAATAAGATTGAAGTTAATAAACTTTCATAACAGTGAAGTATTATTGCAGTACTACTCAAGTATGGTGTCTGGGAGAGTTGTCATGAGGCTGTGCTAAGTATGGAAATTGAAAATACATGTTTCAATACTTTTATAAAAAAAAACTATAATTTAGTGTGTGACTGTTGGAGTCACCTAGTTGAACTGGTCAAAGCTGAGTCATTGAATTGCTGGACTCACAAGGAGAATGACAGCTGCTGCTAACTGCCTTGAGTCAAGAAGAGCTGGACCACAAAACATGTGCTATTGTAAGGTGAGCCTGTAAAATGTAATCTGCAAATAGCTGAGAAATGTGATCATTTATTTTTATAAATATCAATTACTTTATCTTTTAATAAGGGTAGAGAAGTAAAATGTATTTTAAACCATAGCTAATGACAAAAACCATGTCGGTAAATTTTACTGACACAATCAAACAGTAGAAATAAACTGAATTATAGCTTTGGGAGTGAGTCAAAGAAATTGTTTTTTAAGATTTATTTATTTATTTGAAAGGCAGAGTTACAGAGAAAGGAGGAGAGACAGATCTTCCACCCACTGGTTCACTCCCCAAATGTCCGCAACAGCCAGGGCTGGGTCAAACTGAAGCCAGGAGCTGCTTCTTGGTCTCCCATGTGGGTGCAGGGTCCCAAGGACTTGGGCTATGCTTTGCGGCATTCCCAGGCACATTAGCAGGGAGCTGGATTAGAAGTGGAGCAACAATGACTTGAACCAGCAGCCATATGGGATGCTGGTGCTGCAGGCGGGGGCTTTACCCTCCATATCACAACAGCAGCCTCATCAAAAGAAAGTAAGATTAAAGTAATTGATACTAGTTTTGTTAGGAAGTATGGTCACTCATATACTGAATTCAGTTAACTGATGTTAAAGCACTAAATCATGGCATGATATTGGCAGCAATGTGCTGGCAATTGAAGCAGTGAAACTACAAAAAGGTTGCAATATTTAAACATAAGTATGTTTAAAACCAAAACAAATTTTTGATAGAATGAACATCAATTTTAAAAGTGAATTGAGCAGCAGGCATTTGGCCTAGAAGTTAAGCTGCCAGTTGGGATGCTTGTGGTCTATATCAGAGTACCTGGGTTCAAGTCCCAACTCTGCTCTCAATTCTAGTTTTTTCTTGGTGCACACACTAGGAAGCAGCAGGTAATGGCTCAAGTACTTGAAGACCTGCCAGTCACATGGAAGACCTGCATTGAGGTTCTGGACCGCTGGCTGTGGCCTGCCTGAGCCCTGACTGTTATACGCATTTTGGGAAGAAACCAACATATGGGAAATTTCCCTGTCTCTTCCTTTCCTCTCTCGCCCTCGCCCTCTCTTAGAATAAATGAATAAATAAATGAATCTCTAATAATCCAATGGAAGCAAATGCTCAATACTTTATACATAAATATTAGTGATATGGATATTTCTTATAAAAGGTTTACTTAGATTGCTGAGACAAACACAAACATGAAATTGCTGAGACACTAATATAGTAAATGATGGTATCAAAGATATCTTCGACCGGCGCCTGTGGTGCCGGCACCCCAGGTTCTAGTCCCAGTCGGGGCGCCAGATTCTGTCCTGGTTGCTCCTCTTCCAAGCCAGCTCTCTGCTGTGGCCCAGGAAGGCAGTGGAGGATGGCCCAAGTGCTTGGCCCCTGCACCCACATGGGAGACCAAGAGGAAGCACCTAGCTCCTGGCTTCAGATCAGCACAATGCGCAGGCCATAGTGGCCATCTGGGGAGTGAACCAATGGAAAAGGAAGACCTTTCTCTCTCTCTCTCTCTCTCTCTCTCTCTCTCTCTCTCTGTCTACTCTGCCTGTCAGAAAAAAAAAAAAAGATATCTTCTTGGAGTAAATATTTAGCAATGATTCCATTGTTTGACATATGCAAAACTAGCTAATATCAACTCAAAGAACAAACAAAGCTAGCATCAGTGCAAAGGTAATGCTGATTTTGCAATATTTTTGGTATACATGCAATTGCAGATGATGTTGATATTAAAGAGGTTTTTTTTTTTTTATGTTCTTTAGCTTCTTTGCTCAGAACAAGCAGCTCTGAACTACAGGAAACTCTGACAGATTACATTGTCCACAAGTATGGTCTGAAGTTCAGTTCTTATGTGAGAATGTTTTTTATGCTTCAGCTGAAATGATAACAAAAATCTTCTGAAACGGTTGTCCTAATTAAAGAGTTTGCAACAGAATGTAAATGATCTCACTTGTTTCCTGTAGTCAGATTTTCATTATTTCAACTAGAATACCTGAGAGGGCTTCCTTCTGAGAAGAGAGAGGTTTATTCTGGCTTGCAGTGGGGAGGTTCACAGTTCAACGGCAGGAGGCCCCATTATTCTGGCAGTTGGTGGAGGCTGGCATTGGCAGAGCGTGTGCAGAGGAATGATCCTGTGGTGAGCCAGGAATCGGAGATGCAGGGAGCAAGTTCTGCTCGTATAACCAACCCTCTTGTGAGAACTACCTTCCAACGGCAAGCCCCCAACAACCTAGAGATCTCCCAGCAGACTCACCTCTCATATGCCTTCATTAGATCCAGTCTCCCTAATCTGCCAACAATTAGCCTTCATCCATTAACGATTAAGATACTGGGCTTTAAACATCTGCATGAACTGGAGGAGCCACGTCCTATTCAATCCATGCCACTAAGAAAGTCTTGTTAATAAAGAAATGTCAGCTAAACTAAGTAATGGGCTTGATGCCGTCATGGACATTGTGAATTTTCACACATTGATATGTTAAATTTGAGATCTTTGTGTATGAGAAAATATAGAAAATGGTGACAGCTATTATGCCGATGTATTATGATTATAAAATAGAAAAATGTTGCTAAGAATGTTAGAATTGAGACCAGTGTTATGGCACAGTGGCTTAAGCTGCTGCTTTCAGCACAGCTATCCCATATCGAAATGCTGGTGTGAGTTCCAGCTGCTCTACTTCCTATCCGCCTTACCCACTTCCTATCCAATTCCCTGATAATGTGCCTACAAAAGCAACAGATGATGGCCCAAATACCTGGATGCCTTCTACCCATGTGGGAGACTCGACTGGTGTTCTGGGCACCTTTTTCCTGGCCCAGCCCAGTCAGTTGTGGCCATTTAGGGAGGGAACCAACAGAAACAAGATATTCTCATTTTCAAAATCTCTCCCTCCCTCTCTCTCCCTCTCCCCCCACACCAACCCACACACCTCAGTTACTCTGCCTTTCAAATAAATACTTTTTTAAAAAGAATACTAGTTTAAAAATGAACTTGTTTCTGCAGGAGAAAAAAATGGTTTGGTCTTACCTTTTAAACGATTTGAACAATTTGATAGACAGTCTTACCTATTTGTGTATCTGCAGTATTTTTAGTAACATCAATAATTCATGCAAAGAAAGAACGTAATGTTTTTCAATGACAAAAAGGGCAAGAACTGATGTTTTCAGAAATTGTTATATATTCCTATAGGTTTTTTTTAATTTTTTTAATTTTTTTTTAATTTTTGACAGAGTGGACAGTGAGAGAGAGAGAGAAAGGTCTTCCTTTTGCCGTTGGTTCACCCTCCAATGGCTGCCGCTGTGGCTGGCGCACCACGTTGATCTGATGGCAGGAGCCAGGTGCTTCTCCTGGTCTCCCATGGGGTGCAGGGCCCAAGGACTTGGGCCATCCTCCACTGCACTCCCGGGCCATAGCAGAGAGCTGGCCTGGAAGAGGGGCAACAAGGACAGAATACGGCTCCCCGACCAGGGACTAGAACCCAGTGTGCCGGCGCTGCTAGGTGGAGGATTAGCCTGTTGAGCCACGGCACCAGCTATATATTCCTATAGTTTTACAATAATTATAAAATATTCTACATCAGTGAAAAGTTATCAGCAAATGGTTTTTTAAATTTTATAGGATATTTTGAATTTTATTTTTTAAAAATGAAATCCATGGGAAATCCAGGGAGCTACATTCATTTATTTCAGTGGGACACAATTTAAATTTAACAAAATATTGGTAGGGTAGAATGCTACAACTGGCTGCAAAAGGAAGACTGAAGAGGAATTTTGAAAATACATCTTTTGTTCCATTTTAAAGTAAGAATTACAAAGAATACTATCCTAACTTTCTGAAATCAGTTTGAGATCTCTTCTTCCATCCCCTTAACTTATCTGTCAATCTGATTTCTATATTGCACATCATCAAAAGAAACAATGAGGCACTGTAGGTAAAAGTTATCCCCACAAGAAATGTTGTCAATTCAACTTGGGTTAGATATGTAACAAGGAACAAGCTCATTTTTTACCTTAAATATGTTACACTGATACAGTAATGCTTATTGGTTGAGAGAGAATATATAGGCACATAATAAGGAGAATTAAGCAAAATGATAAAAATGTTTAAGGGTTCTTATGGAGTTATTATACTTTCCATAATGTGTATGGTTTTGTGTTTTCCCTTTTATATTATGCTTATTATATTGATTAAACATAATTTACTTCCAGTACTAAGCTTTGGGAATTATAAACTTTGTAGGTCTTATTTTTTTCTAGTAATTTAATTTTATGAAAGTATTGGTCACAACAGGAAATTTTAAAAACTAGTTCTTCCCCGCAGAGTGACAGAAACGCTGATACAGTGAGCTGCACTGATTGTAAGTAGGCTGAAATTATAACAAAACCACCCGAAGGAATTGCTCTTACGGATGTATTACTGGTTTAGCTTTAAAAATCATTTAACCATGTAGTAATTAGGGGAAAGGTGCACTAAGCCAGATGAATTATCACAGTCAACCAGTAAAAAACACAGTGAGTTCTCAGCTGTGCAATACATGCTGCCAGGCTTGGAGTGCAGGCACCCACATTCTACACAAAGTGCAGAGCACCTGTCGCACAGTGTGACTTTGTTTCTGGCTACCTAGAATAATTCTCTAGGAATCCACAGCAAGGGCAAGAAATGGTGAAGCTAAAAGCAATTTTGTAATTGGAATTTCTGGAAAACTAAGAGCTGTTTTCTCCCTAGCTCTTTTCCTCCATGGAAGATGAAATTGAGTGGACAAAGTTTGAAGAAGAGTCTGAATTACATTGTTAAGATCTGAGGATCCACTGTACATGGATTTAAGCAGATGATTGTCATATGAGTACTCAGAGCTAAACACCCTAAAACTGAGCTCAAAGGGCAGGTATGTGATGGACTGAGAGGTAGAGAAAGGCACACGGAAGACACAGCTAAAGGTATCCAGGGAACAGTTTGTGAAGATTACCAATTGGCGACTTGGTTTAGGATCAGGTTGACTGAATTGCTTGGTTGGTTTTGTAAGATAAACATAGCCAGTTTCTGGCTTGGCGAAAGCTGACTTGAAATCAAAGCAGCAGAATGTCTAACTTCCTCCTCAGTTGTGAGTACTATATTATAGTGATAATAATAATGCTTGCAATAATTTGGTGACAAAAACAACATATATGGAAGTTCTGTGTTGTCCTGGTTACTCAACACCCATATTACTAAAGATTATTATCTCTGCTTTTCATATAGACACTGAAACATGACATTAAAGGGACCTGTTCGGGATCACTGAGCAAGAAATCAGTAGAGTGAGGTTCTAATACAAGTCTACTGCCAAGCTCTGTTCTCATGGTAGCCACTCCTTTCAAACTGCAGGCCATGATTCATTCGCAGGTCTGCAATGTCCTTGGTGAATTAAAGTAAAGCATGCATACAATACAATAGAAGATACAAAAGAGTTTAACCAGTGCAGAGGGGAATGAATGTTGTCAGAGACCGCATCTAATGTTGGAGCAGAAGTTTCTTGAAGTTTCTGCACTAATGTTGGCGTAGAAGTAGTCACCTCTGTCCAGTCCCCTGCCCCTCTGGAGGCTGCCTTTATTGATTTCCCTTCAAACCTCTTTGACTTTTCTTTGTCTTCCTTGACCTACAGCTTGAGAACAGGAATGCTGGAGGGGGAAGGTGCTTCCTCACCTGCAGTGGTCTTCATGGAGCCAGAACAACCTGTGGGTTGTTAATGCTTGAAGGAGGGCCACTCATTGCTTAGCTGTTAGAGTATTATATGAAATTTGGTTCTTTGAAGTTTTTATTAATAAAATGTTAACCTCTGTATGGTTTCACCAGTGCTCAAAGATTATGGATTCTGAAGTCTTGCAGACTCTGAGTGAGCCCTAGGTCTTTACCTAGGGAAAGGTACCTAACCTCTCTGAGTCTGAGTTCCTCGGTTATACAACTGAGATAATATTAATGATATGCAACCTAAAGCCATACATGTAAAAATACATGATGTGTAAAGTAGTCAGTACAGTGCCCATCACAAGCTATGCATTTAATAGCTGCTAATTGTTATATCTAGAATAATTTCTAAGAATTTGGACACAATAAAAATCCTCTAGCACTGAAATTGTGCAAAAGCTTTTGTGTTTCTTTAGAATTCCAGAGGCTTTCCTGGATTTGTTATCATGTTATCTAGAATAGTTGTCTAGATGGTATTCTGAAGAATCATGACCAACTAGCAGGTGTTTAGAAGATAAAATCTAGCCTATGCCCTACTCAACAACTATGTGCCTCGATGTAGGATCGCATCCATGACTGGAGGGCTACAGCTATGTAGGAAGATGCCTTTTTCTCATTAGTCCAGAAACACCATATCTGCTACTGGTGACCCTGTGTCCTGAGCCCTTAAAATTAGCAAGGACTATCCTGTAAAAGTTTAGAAGTGCCATTTGGTGGATTTTTCTATTCAAGAGAAAGTTATAAAGTAAGCTTTTACTATAATTGCCCCCCCCCAAATAAGTATCTGTACTTCTAATGATAATCTAAAAACAATTTTGAGAGTTTCTTTTCTTGGGCATTATATAGACACTTATAAATCCAGCAACACATCAGGACAAAACTATTTATAACTTAGGTTGACACAGTACCACAATACCCTTTGAAATGTTTTATGGACTACAAATGCTTCATAAAGATTCTTCGTTCTCTTTTCTTCCATCCCTTGATGTTGTAAAATACTTCAGAAGGCTATTTGGAGGTCACCATATATCTAGCATCTTGAAAACATATACTCATACTTCACTTCAAAGCTCTAAGAATCTGATGCATTAGATCAGTAGACCCAGATTTAATTTCAGTTTACCTTTTAAACTCTATTTGAAAATATTTGCCATTGTGCTATCAGAAGTTGCATATGCAACTTACTTAGTTCTATGTTTTAAAACTCAGCTGGATAGATTAAAATATTGATAATGGGTTATGATACTGCAATAACTACCATATGCTAATAATTGAAATCTTACAGGCTATTTATCTGTAGAGAAAAAAGAATACTAAATATTTAGATTCCTTGGGATGTTAGTTCTTTTATTGCACAAAATACTTGAGCAACACAGGACCCCCAAATGAACAACCTCAAAAAATAATTGAAACTTTTGTCTACAATGTAATAAATGGCCTTCAACTTTTTATGTATATCTGTTCATTTTTTACCACTTTGGAAATGTTTTCATTTGGAATTTTCTCTACCCATAGTAGAATTTAACATTAGCAGATAAAATTAGTGAGCCCCATAAACATATATACCCAAAGGTTATATGCTGTAAATAGAAGATTGCATACAAACATGCATTTTTATACACAGATCCACATCCACACAAAGAATCTTCCAAAAGTTTATGGATATGCACAAACAAATCCAGAACCATCAAACTAAGACCTTTAGGCCAAATCTGGCTCATCATTTGTGTAAATAAAGTTTTATTGGAACATGTTCATGTCCTTTTTATTTACCTATTCTCTATGGCTGCTTTTCAGCAGCAGAGCTGAATAGTTAGGACAAACACTACGGGGCTGGTGCCACAGCTCACTAGGCTGATCTCCCACCTGTGGCACCAGCACTCCGGGTTCTAGTTCCAATTGGAAAGCCGGGGTCTGTCCCTGTTGCTCTTCTTCCAGTCCGGCTCTCTGCTGTGGCCCAGGAAGGCAATGGAGGATGGCCCAAGTGCTTGGGCCCTGCATCTGCATAGGACACCAGGAAAAAGTGGCTCCTGGCTTTGGATCGGTGCAGTGCCGGCCATAGCAGCCATTTGGGGGGTGAACCAACGGAAGGAAGACACTTCTCTCTCTCTCTCTCTCTTTCTCTCGTTCTCTCGTTCTCTCTTTCTAACTCTGCCTGTCAAAAAAAAAAAAAAACTACATGGCTCATAAAGTCTAAAAGATTTACAGGAAAAGTTTGTGAATCCCTGCAATAGACAGAAGCTCTGCCTTTGTGAAACTCAAATTCAAGTACAGAGATAGACAGTAGCGAAAGAGCCAAATTTGAGTGTGGTCAGTGGTGAAACATGCAACCAAGAAACCAGAGGAAGGGGATAGGGACTGTTGTAAGGAAGTCAGATAAAGCCATGTTGCAAATATGATATTTGAGCAAATATGTAAAAGAGGTAGGGGAGCATGTCCTGTGGGAATCTAGGAGGTAAGGAAGCTGCAAGTACAATGATGTGAGGTAGAAATTTCAAGAAACTTGAGGAATCCAGTGTGGCTGGAAATGGTGTGAGAAAAGGAAAGACAAGGTGAGGAGGTCCATGGGGATGTTGCATTTATCCCTGAGAATCACTGTAAGAAACTTCACGGAGCTTTTCCTGACCACTGGCTCTAATTGGTCCTGTATGAAATCTAGAATAGTCATTTCATTCAGAGACTGGGTCAAACCTATGAACACCACCTTCTTAAGTAAAATGCCTCAGAAGTCTCCAAACTTAACTTCTGCCACTCATCCTGTCAACCCTTGCCATTGCTAAAAGAGAACAAGATAGCTACTAATTACATGTTTCTGCTGATTGAAAAGCATCTCTGTGATATCCCTTTCCTGTAAGTTATCTGTGCTGACATACTAGTGCCGGCATATTCTATATAAAAGTTTAGCTTCAAGTCAATAATACTAAATTTCCAATTGAGCAATTGGGGTATGTTTTTCTTATGTAATTTCTGGGAATATAATTGATACACTAGGTCTATATCTCAATGTATTTGACTATCCTCTCCATGCCCTCATTCCCTCAAGAAATTTACAGTCTAATAATGGAGAAAAAAATTAGTTATTTTCAAATTTGAATATCTCCCACAAAGCAAATAATTCCTCAGGTGTTTGTTTACATAGTCCTGCCTGCTATCTTTAGGCAAGTGTATTTTTATTCCTTTTTTATTCCTGAGCTGGAAATATCTCACACTGAGAGATTATGTGACTTGGTCAGGTTTGCTTAGTTAATAAACAAAAAAGAAAATATCCATGGACAGTTGTCTGGTGCCTCAATCCATTGCACATTCTTTTCCATGCTGTTTGTTATTGTTAAAACAATAATCAATTATTTTGATCATAGATCTACATGAATTAAAAATCTTTATTCATGTCAATATATACTTTTATAGAATATAAAATATATACATCACATATTTAAAGTATGGCCAAATAAGAATATTGCTATTCTAACCATCCAGAGCCACTCATGCTCCACTGTGATACAGTGCCCTAGTTTAAAACAAGGTGAAACTCTTGAAAGTAATTGTGAACTACTCTGCTGTTTTTGTGGGTCTCTTTAAATAATGTTGATTTTTGTGGGTAACAATACTGATGCAGTGGGAAAATGAGAAATATTTTAATACCTGACTATAAGTCCCTCAAGTGCAGGATCTGTATTTAATTTTCTCTTTAATTGGCAAGATCTAGGAAATAATAATGTCTTAATACGTGAGTAAATGCTTATGATAGAAACAAGATATCTGTTTTCTTTTTTTTCCCACTTATTTATGTTCTTCATTGGCAGGTGATATCTCGTTAAAGCAGTAACCAAATCTATCATTTTGAATGTTTCCAGTGTTGGCTCCTGTACTCTTAGTTATTAATGATTCTCAAAGATTCGATTTAAAGTTCTGTCTTCAGGAACCAAGATACCCAAAATAGATGTGAATATTACCAGGTTATTGCGTGTTTAGAGTTTCATACGCCAAGTGATTGAATTCTTCTCATGCCTCCGGAGAGCTTGACTTCAAATAGATTTCACCTGCATGTGTTTTCACTGTGACTGGATCAAAAGAAATCTTCAATATGACTTTCTCCAAATAATCACCTAGTAAAAGCGCTTTATGACATATGGAGAAAAATAAAAATAGTCAAATTTATAGTTTCCTTTTAGTTGTTGGTTTCTCAGTCATGAGCCATGATTGAGGGATTTTTCTTTCATTAGCGTCTTTGAGTGTAAAACCATTGGCACTTGCTGTCACCTAATAGTTTAAGGCATCTTTATGTCTTTGATTTTCTATCTTGAAAGATGTCTAAACTATGTGATTATTTCTCAAAGGATTCTGTTATTGGTTGATAATAATATAAATGGGATTATAAATTATATTAGCATGTTTCTGTGCATGAGATTAAACATCCTTTTGTTTCCTTTTCCTTGCAAGGTCTTTTGCTTGAGTTAGGCCAGCCAACTGACATATTGCTCATTAATCATACATATTAACTGGAGTAGTTAATGTTTTAAAATCCAACTTACTATTCTGTCCACAGAGACTAGTTCTTGTTTTCTAATGTGATGGCGTATGCTTCAGACACTGCTAATTAGGTCTATCCCTTGAAAATTCATCCTGACATGTTTCAAGAACATTTTTCCCCTTGAGTGTGAGTTCATTAATATCCTTGTATAAGTCTTATAGGATTACTTACACAATGCATCATTCTCTTTTAAAAACCATAGTTTATAGTGAAGGGTGAAATAAAGCTCACTTCTTTATGTACCATATTTTTAGTAAAAAATAGCTAGAAAAATATCAGAAACAAGTTGATACTATATTCAGTAACATAAAATGCTAAGGTAGTCAAACATATTTTACACAAGTGGAAATGTTGTACATATAATTCACTCCAGATTATCTGCACAAACATAATGAAGAATTGTTATAAGCAATCTAAATCAGGTAACCTAAAATTATTTTTACTGAGCCTCTGTATTGAAATATGAATCTGTAGCAGTTTAGTTTTCTAGGCTATTAACTATGTAGGCAGGGGCATATATAACCTACATTATATGACTTCTTTAAGGCAGAACTCCCCACAGATTTTCATGATAGTCAAAATAATTAAACTCAGCACTCTCGCTATAATCTACGAGGCCAAGCACATTTTGGCCTGCCTACCAATCAACAAACTTACTTGCTCTTGTGTCAGCATCTGGATTTCTTACTCTTCCCTCAGCAAACCCTATTCAGCTTTGTTAGTGCTCTCCCCACTGCAGAAAGTTCTTCCTCAGATTTTGTGTGGCTCATGGACTCGCTTGGTTCAGGTTTGTGCTGAGGCTTCTCCTGATATTTCTGTCTAAAACTGTACACCTTTCTATATTATCTCCTTACACTTCCTTATGTTTCATAATTCCAACCACTATTCAAAGGTCATGCATTTACTTATGAGATATGTAATGAGGATAACAGAGTGAAGATGATAAGAGAAGGTACAACCAAGCTGCCTAGATTAAATTTCTAATTCACTCATTTGTCTCACCTGAAAATAGGACTACTTCAAAGATATTTTGAAGATTAAGTGAAGAAATATCTATAAATTGTTTTGAATGATTTCTGGCCTATAGTAAGAGCCTTGTGTTATCTATTGGTATTGTTCATACTGAAATATAAGCTTCATGATGACAAGTGCTTCTTAATTAATGAATGATTCTGTCTACCTGCCTGCCAAAATTGGGAGTGAATGTCCTATAAAAATACAGTGGAATTTCTTCTGAGCCTTTTGGCTAAGATCAAGTGTAAAATACAATGGAAAGTTGGCAACTGAACAAATGAAAAGCTACAAATTAAATCATAGCATGAGTTCTCTGTGATTGAGAAAGCTCATTTGGTTACTAGAGCTTTATGTATGTGTATATTTATGTAGTAGATATTTAAAGGCGCTAGGAACAATAAGCATTTGGAGTTTCTGCCCAAGAGGTTCTTATCTAGATGGGAATAGAGAAAAAGAAGGAAACAAAGAGGATTGGCAAGAGATCCACAGTCAGGACTTGCTGGACTAAATGCAGTACCTTTCCCAGGAAACCCCAACTTTATTGTGGGAAATGTTGACACTGATGGGAGCTAAGGGAAAGTAGACTGATAAGGAAAGAGTTCAAATTACTTTTATTCAATTACTATTTCAAGTAACATTGGCTATTAAGTTTAAGGAAATGAAGAAAAAATATTACCAGTATTTACTTAGTAGTATATCCCCAACTGTTCCATTTTTGAAGATCATCAAGACATTTTCCCAATATTTCAATCAATTGTGCAATGAAAAGCATTAGTAGGCTGAAAAATGCTTTCTGAATACATTTAATCTAAAGGCTAATGAGGATTATCCAAGGCTCAAAAGGATCAAAGAGGACACACATATCTAAAACATGTTTGTGCAGAAGTGTCCATTGAAGACCATCCCTGTTTTGGGGGGCAGGGCTGTTTTATGATAGAGAGTCCTATCTTGCTGATGTGAATGTATGCACTTTTTCTGTCCTTATTTCCTGCCCATCATTGTGACTCCTCCTCCCTGAAGAGATGCCCAAAAAGAGTTATTAAAACTGACACATTTGGGAAGGAAATTAATTTTAACTTCCTCTCCCTGGATTTCCTAAGCTCACCTATAACCATTTGAATAAATCTATCCAGAAATCTGTTTGTGCCATGAAGACAAGATCCAGCTCTCTCAGTTATCTACATTTTCCTCTAGCATAGTATGTAAAACAGTGACAGTAAATTTTTGCTGAATAAAATGTATTCACATCTTTTTGACATGGTTTATTTCTGGCATTTAAATATCCAAATGAATTTAACTCATTAAATTCACTTCAAGTAATTGAGAGTTACATGATGAAATTTTTTCAATTTCAAAATTAACTGGCCTTTATAGTTAATTTTATGGATCCTCTGGAATTCTCTACATGTTTCAGGAAGTTATTGAATAACTGCAAAATATGTTTATGGATTTATTTGGCACTTGTCCATTCAGTCCTTCACAATGAAAATACAATATATCCTGTGAGAATATATCTTCTAAAGTGTGCAGCTCAAATCCTGAAAATATGCTCTGTATCTTCACATTAATTGAAATCAAGACATAAAAAGTCATTAACAGTTTATTTATTAAAATGCTGGCTGGTAATACTGAGCTTTATCCTCTTTACATGCCTAAATTCTGACTTGTCTAAGAAGAACCTCATTGCGTTTTCTTTTTAATATTTCTAGTAAATAAGACACTACCATTTTATATCAACCCTAAATGTAAAAATGTTAGAACTAAACATCTACACTCAAGACACATTTTGAAAGTGCTTGAATTTGGAGAGGTGGAAGCCCAGTGTCATGACTGTCAACAGGGATGCAGTGTATATGGTGGGGTTCCCCTTCTGCAGTCTGGAAGCATGCCTCCTGTGAACTTCCAAATGTGCAGGAAAGAACATTCACTAGTCCAGCTTTGATCCTCTTAATGTGGCACACAGAGATGTTAAAACATACTGTGGCATGTTCAAGAAATTGTTTAGCCACACCCTACTGCTGCCCAACCAGTGATACCAAGATGAATCATGTGCTTTGGCCAAGACTAGCGATGACAAGCCTAGAAAACAAATCCAGAAATCAGGACTGAGACATGGTGGCTTGGCGAGATGGTTCAGAGACCAGACAGATCTAAATGAGAAGTTTCATTTGGCCTACAGAGTCATGGGAGGGTGTGAGGTGAGGGCAAGCAGAAATCAGGCCGGGTGGTAGATTTTTTAAAAGTCCAAATTCTAAGCAAATGTAACACTTAAAAGTATGCCTTGAGAAAACAAGAGAATGTCAAGAATTATAGCATCAAAATAACCTAAATTGTGAATAATTAGGATACCCATTTTAGTGAAATGTAATCATTTATTCAAATTACTGTTTATTCCATTGTGGCTCAGGGGGGATTAGACAATAATGTCACAACAATTTCTAACTTGTTTTAGAAAGCCACAGCAGTTCCTGGTAGATTCCATCAAGGATATGGAAAGAAAGGGACAGAGAGATGTGGAAACTGTGCACTGAGCCCAATCTTGCTGAGCAAAGCAGTAGCACGGATTCATCTTTCTTTAGCTCTAAACCTGTTTTAAATTGTTTGTTGATACTGAATTACAGCCTCTTCCCCTGTCCTTACAAGAGCCACTTGTCTGATCCCTGAAGTAATGAGACCTTTATGACTAGCATTGTTGCTGTCATAGATGTATTTTTAAATATCTATTAAGAAATAAAGTGCTCTTGGGTTATTATGCATTCCTCACATAAGTATCCCATTCCCATTTTTTGCACATATCATTGATTTCTAAATGTGGTGATTCTTTACAACATCAGTCATAAATCTTATTTCCGTTCACAATATAAAAAAAGAAAACCAAACTTCCCAGATAGTCTGTAATGTTTTCCTGTGTAATTAACACCTCATTCACAGTTGTGTGTGCCAGTCAAGGCTCTGTCTCCTCTTCCTTGACATTTCCTTGAGCCTTGTTCAGGCTGAGCTGATGCCTGAGAGTGTGTGAACTATACACATGGAAACAGGGAAATATTTGGGAGGAGCCTCATGTGTTAGCAATACCTGGTAATTTATAAAGACTACTTAGACATGTGTATCGTCTTGTGGGTTTGGAGTCTGCATGCTGTCCTTTTTTAAGTCTGATTTCACTGTAACTTCGTCTTCATCATCTACATTGTCAACAGCAAAAACCATCTGTCAGATAAGTTGCAATAGGCCATAATTTGCATTCTTCTCTTCTTAAAGCCCCTGAAGGGGCCAAGTGTGTATAAGTCAAGAGTCTAATTTAAGATACATGTGCTCTCATACTGCAAGTTATCCTGGGAACATTACCTTTACTGTTGAAAATTTGTAGATGTTATCTATTTAATTCACTTTTTTTCTGACAATAGTGGCCTTGTACACCATACATGAAGTCATTATATCAAATAAAATTGTGTTGTCATGGAAACCCCTTGTTATCATTTTTTAAAGTTTTATTGAAATATGGCATGCATTCAGAAAAAAATTATATAATAAAGATACAATTTGAAACTTTTTCACAAAATAAATACACTCATTTAAGTAGCACACAGTTCAAGAAACAGAACATCACCAACCATCTTCCATACCCTCTTTATTCTTTCTTTCTGTTACTCCCCACCCCAATGTGGGTAACTCATTACAACTTCTAACAGCATAGATCACTTTGGTTTTGTTCTGCATACAAATTGATCAACATCATGTTCATAGGAAACATCTATATTGTTATACATTGAACACTTGTATTCATTTCCATTGCTGTTATACTATTTCATTATATGAGTAAATTATAATTTGTTATTTTTATTTCTACTTTTAATGGCCATCATGATTGTTATTTTAAATTTCTTTCTAAATCCAAATGCATTGGGGCTGATGTTTGCCCTCATTTAGTTGGGGTGCAAGTTAGTAAACTCTACCACATCTGAGTACCTGGGTTCATATCTGGTTGTGGTTCTTGTGGTTCTTAGCTTCTTACTAATGCACACCTTAAGAAGCAGCAGTGATGGATCAAGTAATTGGGTCACCAACACCCACATGTGAGACCTAAATTGAACTCCTAGATCCCAGCTTTGGCCTGATTCAAACGAGCCTCTGCCATTGTGGGCATTTGGGCATTCCTGCAAATGGGAATCAGTCTGTCTGTCTCCCCTTCTTTTCCCTCTCCATCTCTCTCATAAATAAATAAGCTAATTTTTAAAAAATGTATATCCACAGTTAAGTGTTGACAACACGTTTTTAAAAGCCGTAAACTATATATTTTAGAAGATTTCCTTGAAATATTATCAAACATTTTGTATGAAGAAATGAAAAAATTAGAAGATTATAGAAGGGCATGGAGGAAAGGTTCTAACATTTATTAGTATTATTACCACCTTATTACCAGACTTTGTGGTAGGAATTTTTTTTCAATTGTAGTAAAAAATACATTATCATCAAATTTATCAACTTTACCAATATATAAGTCCAGTAATATTGTCTATCCACATGTTTTGAAAAGGTCTCCAGAACTTTTCCTCTTAAAAACTTGAAACAACTTCTATAAAATAACTTTCTCTTTTCCCCCTTCCTTCAGTGCCTCAGAACCACCTTTCTACCTTCTGTCACTGTGAATTTGACTATTTTTGGTCTCTTATATAAATCACAGCATTTTTCCTATCATGGCTGTTTTCTTTCACTTAGTATAATGTCCTCAAGTCTCCTCTATTTTGTAGCATGTGACAGGATTTCCTTCCTTTTTTAATACTGAATAAAAATTCCATTGTATATTTTACCCCATTTTTGTTTATGCATTCGTCCATCAATGGACATTTGAATTCGTTCCACTTCTTGGCTGTTGAGAATAGTGCTGTGCTATTATGGACATACCAACCCAAATGTCTCTTCCTGGTCCTGCTTTCAGTTCTTCTGGGTCTGTACCCAGAAGTGGAATTTCTGAATCAGAGTAATTCTGTCTCTAGTTTCTAATTCTAACTCCATGCTGTTCTCAATAGTGCCTTCATTTTTACACAGTCCCGCTAACATGCACAAGTATTCCAGCCTTTCCAAATCCTTCCCAATACTTATTTTCTGAATCTTTGTAGTAGCCATCCTCATGGGTATACGCAGTAGAAATTTTATGAATTTCCTTTTTTAAAAGTTAATTTTATTTAGAGCCAAAGAGACAGATGAAGACATGAGAACCAACAAGGGAGCCCCCTACCTGCCAGTTCACCTCCAAATGCCTGTATCAGCTGAGGCTGGGCCAGGCCAGCATTAGGAGCTGAGGAGTCATTGCAGGTCTCCCACATTGGGGGTGGGGGTGGGGGTGGGTCACAGATACTCAAGTCATCACCAGCTGTCTCACAGAGCCTGCGTTACCAGGAAACCAGAATCAGAAGGAGAACTGGGAAGTAAACTCAGGCACTCCAATAAAGGATGCTGGTATTCCAACCATCCTAACCAATAGGCCAAACACCCATCCTGATCTCCTTTGTAATCCTCCACAACCCTGTTGCAAAGTAGAAGTAGAATTTTATGGTAGGCAGAAATTCCAGTCCAGGTTCTTCTGATCTTTACAATAAACATTTTATTCTCAAAATTTCACAAAGTTTTTTTGTTCTGAGCTATGATTTTTTACAGGCTATACGGGGCTCAATATAATTGCTTGACTTTATATATTAAATAAATTAGCTTTAGAGCAGTGATTCTCAAAATGTGGTCCCCAGCCCACAAGCTTGTTAGACATACAAGTTGTCAGATTTCACCCAAGCCCTACAATCCAAAAACTCAGAGAGCACTTTTTAACAATCTGCTAAGCCAGCCCCTCAGGTGATACTCATGCATAGCCTGGTCAGAATACTATTGAGTATAGATCAGTAGGCAGGCATCTAAATTACTGTCCAATAATCTTTGTTGCCAATTAGGAAGCTGACATGTTGAGCTCCTTGATGTTTCCAGGGCAACCTGATAGAGTAAATCTGTATGTTGTGCCTTATTACCCAATTGTCAGGCAAGTGTAAGATTAGCCTGATTGTACTAGTGCTCAAATAATAGATTTCACTACATTTGGAGATTTACCCAGACTCTGATTTATCAAAGTTGCTTTTTATTTTTTTGCAAAGAGATAATTTTAATCTGCTCTATAATCATAGGTTTAATTCACCACTAACCACAGCATTCAACTAGGAAAAAGTAGGAAACCAGCCACCCTGACCAAAAGGACTCCTCCCAGTTTAACAGTTTTCTGAATTATCTGCCAAGATCTTCATCTCCAGTCACATTCGAGTCCTCATTTTTTGCCTCATTTTAGAATGGCTCTAAAGTGAGCCTTGTACTACAAGGATTGAAATAGCAGGGGACAGAAATGGAAACAAATGCACAATGCAGTGCTCTCCACAGGCCTGCCATCAACCTCCTAAACCCAGGCCCTGGCCCCAGGTGTCCTCGTCCAGCTCCCCAGAGCCCCGTGTGGAAAAGAGCGAAGATTCCCAGGTTACACTTTCCCTTGAAAGTTAAGGAATCTGATTTTAGTCCAAGGATGAGTTTGTGCCTCATGTCCTGACATAATTACTAATAATAAGACAACAAGACTGTCTTATATTAAATAATAAAAGAGTCAAACTACCAAAAATCTACCATATCTCTAAAATACACATTTGCCTATCCTTAAGCCTTTTTTAAGTGAAAAGAGAAAAAATCTTTAGAGGGAAATAGGAGGTGGTGCCACTGGGCACGTGTTCTGAGCATTTGGGGCCCTCAAAGGAGGGAAATGGACAGTGGATTAATTCCAGAGCATAAGAAAGATGGTGTCTGAGAGTAGGCTAGGAGCTTTATATTGATAGAAATTGCGGTCATCAACAGCCCTCTCATACCCTGCAGTTCCCACTTTTATTTCTCATCCATCCTTCCCTCTGCTGTCCTGTCAGGGCCCCCTCTACAGCTCACTGAGACTTAGCACTTAGTGGACTTTAAAGTAAACCCTTTTCCGAGAATATACTTGGTGTCAGGCTAAGAAAAATGTGACTGTGTTGCTTTGTGAAGGACATCTTTTAAAACTGTTCAAATAGGCTTCAGGGTATTACTATAAATTCAAGTCTAAAAACCAGGCTTAAGCTGAAAATATGTGCTAGTTCAAGTGATCTGCATACAATGCATCTCATTAACTAAATGACCTTCAAAAATATTTTACCTGCATATGCACACCCAGGCAAGGACACATACACAAAATCAGCTTCCTCTCCACACTCAGAAGACTCTGAGAGGCAACTGACTCATAGGATCATGGAAATTGGCAGAGGTGCAGATGCAAGAATTTAGTTGCATGCCCTTACAATACCAAATGTTGGAAGCCTTTTACTCCTCATTTTACACTGTCAGTATTATGTTCTGATATCTCACCTGGTTACTCTTAAATGTGAACTCTGACGGAGTTTGATCAATAGCCGGTCTCAGTTTCCCCACTTCTTGCCCAAATCAATGTATATGATCCCTTTGGAGAAAAGGGAATGTAAGTAAGCAAAGTTGGTCCTGTGGTTTAACTTACCTCAACCTATGGCATGCTGAAAGAAAGAGCCAATTGCTTAGATACCATTGATTTAGTTTTTTTGTACACCTGTGAATTAATAAATGACAGTGCTTTGTCTAAGTAATCTCTGTATCATTGATTACTCCTGACAGGCTAATTGATGTATATTTGCTAAAAGACAGAATACATTGATTTCCAGAAAATGTAAACTCAACACTAAAAAATAGTGTATATGTATTAAGTATACAGAATATTAAATTATGTATTCATTCCCATCTTACAGTTCCATAAAAGAACTTCAAGGTTTAGGTCTCTAAGACAGACAGTAAATAAATACACTTAAAATAATTTTGTTCTTAGTAAATTTTTTACATATCGATTTTGTAGATGTTAACTAGGGTTATTTATGGAAAAGGCTGCTCTGTTTATATGAAGCCCTTTGTGGTATTATCTGAGTTTGCCTTCAGAATCTGTGGATATATTTTTCACCCATTCTTACCATATTTTCTTGCTTACCTCCCAAAATTTACTCTGGCCTTAGACTTCTACTCCACTCCAAACCTAGATGAAAAAGACATTGAGTAACTTTGCCTGACACTTTCAGACTAAGAAAATTAGGGAATGAAAGGACCCTTTGTATGTTTAAGCTGATGCTTCTCAAAAAAATAATCATTGAAAAGATCAACCCAATACTTTTAGTTTTCAAATATCAATAAACTTTAATATGTACTTGTGTTAATATTCTATCCATATAGTGATCAAATAATTGTTAGTAATGATGAAATTGAAAAATATATGCTTAGAAATACTTATTCAAAATAAATGCTTTCCTTACTTGTACTGTCCTTTTTTTGGAAAAAAGCTTAAGAAACTAATTTTATAATAAATGATAAATGCTGTTAAATGATATTCACAACCCACTTACTTAGAGTTGTTAGCGCAAAACTATCTCCTGCCACTGGAATTTAGCTATTTGTAAACTTGGGAGTTCCTATTTGGTTGCAATAATGAGGATTTATGTGAAAGGATTACACATTAGTTCACTTACAAAGCAACTTAACCATCCAAAGGCAAGAAAAGAACTAGTGCATGCATGTGCTCATACAGCATATATACTAAGAATAGGGCTTAGGGAAGTGCTTTTCAAACTTTAGCAAGCATAACAAGAGTGGTTTTAAAAGTTCAAATCAATGACTCCCATCCCCAGAGATTCTAAACTGTTAAGTCTTAAAGGATGCGCAAAAATATTCCAGTTAAAACCCAATCTCATCATCAGTGTAAACCCTCTTTGATAAACATCAACTCAAGATAACAGATGCCTTTATAATTGTATCTGAAACCACAAGATCATCAGATAAAATGCCAATCTTAGATCATCTTTCAGATACATTTTATTACTTTGCTAGAGTATCAAAGTAAGTAGCTTTTAAGGTCTACTGATAAAAACTTTTTTCAGGTACCATGTCTCATTGTGCTTGTTAGCAATTGGTGCACAACTTTTAGAATTCATTAATGCTTAAAAATAATGTGGACTTGGAAATGTTTTTAGTATTTTGTTCATTTTTACTATCTTTGATGTTGCCACTTAATGTTATATTATATTAAAATAGAATCACAGCATTTATCCATTTTTTCTTTTGTTTCAAGGGAAGACGAGGAAAACCAGGACCTCCAGGAAAACCAGGACCCCCAGGACCACCTGTGAGTAAACCATAGGATGACTGTCCCTTTGGAGCGACCCTCTTTATTTCTGTGTGTTTACTCAAGGGTTACTTTACTCTCTTCTGAATAATAGCTTTATTCTTTCTGCTGTTTAAATGATGGATTTCAGTACCTGGGTGAGTAATTTGTTTTTCATAAAGCACACCTTCACTCCTGCAAACCAAGTGAGAAGGGAGGCCGGTAGCTATCCATACACTTCACCCACTTCTTTATTACATGGTTAAGAACAAGTGCACTGCCTGCCTGGACATCCCTAAACCAGGTGTCCAAACAGATGAGTCCTGTTTTGAATCTATATGACCTCCATTTCCTTGATCACTTTTTTTTAAGGTTTATTTTCATTTATTTGAAAGGCAGAGTCACAGATGCAGATCTCTCTCCTGCTTGTTTGCTCCCCAAATGGCTGCAATGGCCAGGGCTGTGCCAGGCTGAAGCCAGGGTCCCAGATCTGCTTCTAATCCTCCCACGTGGGTGCAGGGGCCCAAGCACTTGGGCCATCTTCTGCTGCTTTACCAGGCACATTAACAGGGAGCTGGATTGGAAGTGGAGCAGCTGGGTCTTGAACTGGTGCCTATACGGGATACTGACATCATAGGTGGCAGTATAACCTGCCATGCCACAACATTTCCTTGATTTCTTAACATGAAGGCTAGTAGTAAGACGTATCTGAAGATGCACATTTACTTTCTTGATACAAATGGTTGTGTTAATAGAATTTCACCCTATGTTGTTGACAAGATCTTCTAACCAGTTATCTTACTACATTGTTCCAAGATTCTAGGAAAAAAAATTCCATTTGTTTGTGGTTCTGCTAAATCTTTAACCCACCAGAATCTTGTTTGCATTCAAGCTACTGCACTGACACTACACTATGTCACCAACAGTGTCTTAATCACCAGATTCCCGAGGCACTTTCCAGGTTTCATCTTACTTTACTGCTACACAGAAATTTGCACAACTGAATGGTCTCACCTTGAAATTCTCTGTGTTCTTAGTATTCTGACATGGAATTTTTTCCTAAATCTAGGGGCATTCTTTTTATCCCCTTCTTCAACAACTTCCTGTCGGTCTGCATTTGTATTTTGAATGGACTGAAGAATCCCAGTCTTTTTCATTCCTGCTGGGTTATACATCCCATTTCTTATTCAGTCTCTACTTGGAGATCTCCTATTTATTTAGTACACTAAAAAATTAGCAGGCCCAAAACTAAGTTCTAAAAATAACACTAGATATTTTTCTCTCCTTCATCCTCCTTATCAACCTAGAATATGTCAATATTGCATCCAAACAGCTCGTGAATCCCTCTCTTCCTTTCCATCCTTCTCACCAGTGCCTTAGTGAAGTTATGTCTATATGTTGAAAGCCATCTAAAAGTTGTTCTCCTTCCTATACCTACTCCAAGTGGAATAATACCTAAAAGCGTAACTCTGACCGTGTAACTTAAGGCTTTATATCTAGAGCAACTTGGGTGGCTTAAAATTCTTTATAGATTCCCTTTCTCTCAAGAAAGATGGATGCCACATACCATTCTAGGCTCTTCATGGTTTGCCTTTTACTGCCTTTGCCTGTTCTCCTCTGTGGCCTTCTTTATTTTGTAATCTATAACATAATCTTCCATGTCCTTCCCTTGCATAATTTCTGGACTGTGGCATGTGGTTATTGAATGTTTAACAAGTAAGTAAGCAAATGAATATAGCTTATAGATAAGAAAATGAAGACCAAAGAAGTGGCATTTTAAAGAGCAGAATCCTGCACTACCACTGAAGAGCTCTGGACCCAATACCTTGGGAGTTTCTTAGAATATGGTCATATGCTAAAAATGAGCAAGATTACTGTCCGTGTCATTGATTTCATTTCACTTTAGCCATTCGAGTAGATTGCCTATTGACAAGTCATTGGTGTTAATTGACATTGAGTATAAAATCAAGAGGGAAGGGAGATGAAATTGGGTATCTTGGCATCCAGTCTTTAAAAAAATCAGCTTTGTTGATGTTTATTCCCTTTTTTGCAAAACAGAGAACATATTGTAAGATTTTCAACAATTATTTTATGCTTTAAGGAAGAAAGCTGGTGAATGCTAACAGGCAAGATTAGACCTTCATGTAGTTTTCTAGAAAAACGATGCTGCTTTTAAACCTGGGTGATTGTTGTCTCACAGGATGAATTTGAATATAGAAAGTCTTTATGACAAGTTTTCCAGATGTCTAGGAAAGAATTACACTGAAAAAAAATTAAAGAATTACACTGAATTCTGAAATAAGTTCTCAACTATTGATCAAATGAGTTTACTAAAGGATTTAGAATCTTAAGAGAAACATAACTATCTGAAAGGATCTATAACATTCAGTTCCACAAGTTTTAGTTTATTGCCAGAGTATTTAAAAGTGAGAAGTGTTTACTTTATTTCAAGGTTTAAATTTCAATGGTAAAATCAGCTATGGGTTTGATCCATATATAAATATATATAATTTAAACATATAATTTAAACATAAATAATTTATATTACAAATTATATATATTTAAAATATTTATAAATATGTGAAAGGCTGAATTACATAGAGAGAAGGAGTGGCAGAGAGAGAGAGAGACTTTTCATCCACTGGGTCACTCCCCAAATGGCAGCAATGACCATAGCTGAGCCAGGCCAAAACAGGGAGCCAGGGGCTTCATCTAGGTCTCTCATATGGGTGCAGGGTCCCAAGCACTTGGACCATCCTCTGATGCGTTCCCAGTCATTAGCAGAGAGTTGTATCAGAAATGGAGGAGCCAGAATTCCATATGGAATGGCAGTGTTGCAACACCAGCTCCTACTAACATTTTAACATAGTAAAATACCCAATTCATTAGGCTGAAGAAATGAGGGACAATCTATATTGAAAATAAAATCATTTACCGGATTCTGTCCTGGTTGCTCCTTTTCGGGGGTCCAGCTCTCTGCTGTGGCCCAGGAGTGCAGTGGAGGATGGCCCAAGTCATTGGGCCCTGCACCCGCATGGGAGACCAGGAGGAAGTACCTGGTTCCTGGCCTCGGATTGGCGTAGCACTCCGACCGCAACACGCCTGCCTTAGCGGCCACTTGGGGAGTGAACCAACAGAAAAGGAAGACCTTTCTCTCTGTCTCTCTCACTGTCTAACTCTGCCTGTCCAAAAAAGAAAAAAAAATCATTTATACATGGATCAGCTTTTTTGTAAAATGAAAGTATTGGGCTAATCACCAGCTCATTTTCTATTTAGGAATTATAGTTTCTGAAAACTATCTTTCTCACTCTGGGACTCCTCTAATTGATTGAAATATCTTTTCTATAAGTATCATCAAAACTTCACCTTGGGGTACAATGTTCATCAGCCATTCTGTTTTTTGAAGTTGTTCACATCATAGGTTAAATAGATGATGTGCATTTGAGTTTGCTGCAAAAAACCCTATGGAGCACCTATCCATACTTACAAAGCTTAGTTGAGGACAGAATTGAAAAGAAAGGGGAAATAATTGGCTCCCTGCATTTCTCTGTGCCACCTTCAAGTTTAATTTTTCTAAACATAATGTACTTTCAAAAGAGAACTGTTATTTCCCAAATGATTAGAAGCAAAGAGAGCTTTTGCAAAAGCAGTCTTTTCAAGGTCATAATAATGAACATTTTAAGAAAATGAACTCATAAAATAAGTCTAAGTGTTTCTAATTCACATTGTTCAAAAATTTCACAAATATTTATTTAGGGTCCTACTATGTGCCTAACACTCTGTTAGGAGCTAGCTTGCAAAAACTGAATATGACATGATCCTTGTCTTCTGGGAGATTCAAATCTAATTTGCAGAAGTGTGAATGGAGGTTAAAGGTGGTTTCCCTCAGGAACTTAGAGCAGGAACATAGCGAATTGAGGAAGTTTCTCCAGAGAACCAGATGGAAAAGAAGGAGTAAATGAGCCAGGTATTGCTGGTGGAATGAATCAGTTGCCGCAAAAATAGAGTATGGAATCTCTGGAGAATGGAGACAGGACAGGTAGGCAGCTTCAGGCAAGTAAGATATACAGCACTCAGCCAGCGGCAATGAAGTCAAGCCAGGGAGGAATCCTGGCAGAATTTGTGTGAGGGCTCACAAGCTATGGAAGCTATGAGAATGCAGGTAGAGTCTAAGCTGGAGTCACATGACCAGATTTCATTGGGAGGTCACTCGAGTGATAGATTAAAACTAGATTATGGATATAATAAACAAGATTCATTGTAGCTATCATAGTATAAAGGTAAAAGTTCATTGACAATGGTATGAAAAGATGTTTATTTGATGTAAAATCTTTGAAATCCATGCATATGAGGGATCTTCAAGAAGTTCATGGAAAAAAGTATGCATGAATTTCTAAAGTTTTTGTACCAAAATAAACAACTTATTATTCTATTTTTCTACAATTTTTTTGAAGTTTATCTGAAGAGTATTTGTTATCTCTGTGAACTGTACCATGGGTCTGTTTGGTTTTTGTTACTATTTAGCTTAAGAGACATCCAAGTTTATTTGTGGACATTTTTAGATCAAAGTGTTGTTTTTCATTTATTTGGTTTTCATTTATTGTACCCTATGTGACATACTTCATCTCAGGAATACAATTAAGAGAGCAAGAAAAGGGTTTGGAGCAGCTAAAATTCTACTAATTGGGATTGGAGATAGTGTGTGACTCACCCTAGTGGCCAGGATGTGAGCTTCCTAAAGCATGTGTTAGAATTTCTTATAACATGAAATATTATTTTAATTTTTAATTTTATCTCTCTTACCATTTATTTGAGAGGTAGAGTTACAGACAGAGAGAGAGAGAGAGAGACAGAAGTCTTCTTTCCGCTGGTACGCTCCCTAAATGGCCACAATGGCTAGAGCTGAGCCCATCCAAAGCCAGGATTCAGGAGCTTCTTCTGGGTCTCCCACGTGGGTGTAAGGGGCCCAAGCACTTGGACCATCTGCTACTGCTTTCCCAGACCATAGCAGAGAGCTGGATTGGAAAAAGAGCAGCCAGGATTTGAACCAGTGCCCATATAGGATGCAATTCATTTTCAAAAAATCTGTGGGAGAAAAATTTTATTCTAGTCAGTGTGATTCTCTGAAAAGAATAAAAGAATCCTTTGATAACAGCATTCTTTGTTCCGTTTCCTCAAGAAAATATTCTGCCCTTTGGGGATTTAGAGGTGTTCCCAAAGTCAAAGCCAGTGTTATTTGTTAGGGGAGTATCTATGAAGATTAAAAGAAATGATCTGAAGCTTCTCAAATAATTAAAACATTTTAGTCAATTCTTCTACCCAAGACTCTTAATTCTGAAGTCAAATGTGTGGTTATTTTTACAGTTTACTTATTTATTTTTAAAGATTTATTTTTATTTGAAATGCAGAGTTACAAGTAGAGCAAAGGGGAGACAGAGGGGGTGGGGGGGGAGATCTTCCATCTGCTGGTTTACTCCCCAAATGGCCGCAACAGCCAGGGCTGGGCCAGGCTGAAGCCAAGAGCCAGGAACTTCATCCAGGTCTCCCACATCAGTGCAGAGGCCCATGGATTTAGATTATCTTCCCAGGCACATAAGCAGGGAGCAAAATCAGAAGTAGAACAGCCAGGACTCAGACCAGTGCTCCTATGGGATGCTGACATCACAGGCGGCAGCTTGACCAACTATGCCACAATGCTGGCCCCTTTTTCACAACTTAAAAATGTTTATACGAGAAACACAAGTAGTGTATCAAAACTAATCACCTGCAACTTTCTTTTTTTTTTTTTTTAAGATTTATTTATTTATTTATTTGAAAGTCACAGTTACAGAGGGAGAGGGAGAGGGAGAGAGGGAGGGAGGTCCTCCATCCTATGGTTCACTCCCCAGATGGCCACAACGGCAGGAGCAGAGCTGAGCTGATCCAAAGCCAGGAGCTTCTTCCTGGTCTCCCATGTGGGTGCAGGGGCCCAAGCCCTTGGGCCATCTTCTACTGCTTTCCCAGGCCACAGCAGAAAGCTGGACAAGAAGTGGAGCAGCCAGGTCTTGAACCGGTGCCCATATGGGATACCGGCGCTTCAGGCCAGGGCGTCAACCCACTGCGCCAAAGCGCTAGCCCCCCCCCCCAACTTTCTATTTAGCTAATTGTGTGTGTGTATTATAACCCCTTGCTTGAACATATTCTTTATAAAGTGTTTGTTCATTTTTCTGTGAAAGGGTAAAACTAATCTTAACTATGAAGAGGAAAATCTCCCAATTCTTCCAAAGAATACTAAAAGGTGTCTTAATCCATTTCTGTTGCTGTAAGTGAATACCAGAGGCTGGGTAATTTATAGAGTTCTACATACCTCTTGATTCTGGAAGGTGCACAGTACAAGACAGGCATCTGGCTGAGGGCATCACACAGTGAGACAGAACAAGCTTTCTGGCTTGGGTTTTCCTTCCTCTTCTTATAAACCCACCGTTGTGTCATGGGAGCCTCAATTGCAGGACCTCATCAATTCCTGATTACCTCCTACAATCCCCAGTCCCAAATACAATTCATATATGACTTTGGGGATTAAGTTTCCAATACATGACGTTTGGGAGCCATATTCAAGCCGTAGCAGATGGAAAAACATCACATGCGGATGGCATGATTGATACCTTCAAATACACAGAGATTCTGATTGAGACTTTTTCAGGAAGATGAAGCATGGGAGCATTAGGCAAATTCTTGGGGGAGGAAATAACACTAGCCCCCGAGGAAACAGGTTCAGAAGAGACAAAAGTACACCACACTGGGGGAGTTTGTCACTGTAGTAGCTTTCTATTTAATACTATGCTTACAGTGTCTCCTGAGATCCTCACAGCTGTCTTGACAATTAGAAATTATTCTGGAGTGCATGTTTGGCTCAGTGGCCAACTCAGTGCATTGTGCACCTGCATCCCTTATCAGAGTGCCTGGGTACCAACTACTCCATTTCCAATACTGCTTCCTGCTACTATGCATCCTTGGAGGCAGCAAATGATGGTTCATGTACTTGGGTCCCTGCCACCCACAAGGAAGACTTGGGTGGAGTTCTAGTCTCCTGGTTTCAGCCTGGCTATTGCAGGCTTTTGGAGGAGCGAACTACTGTATGTAAGATCTGTCTATCAATCTGCATTCAAATAAAAATATTTTTAAAATTATTTTATAACTGGGTCAGTGATGTTTAGAAGCATCAAGTAATTTGCTAAAATCCTACGAGAAAGGGTGCTAGAATTGAATCCTAGGAACTGAGACTGAGTATGAAAGACAAGCTTCTAGTTTACAGTTTGGCTTGGATCAGTCATACTTAAACATCCTACACAAAACATTAGATTTTTCCATGATAATGCATATCACTGTTCTGCCTCAGGACACTGAGATAGTGTAGGATAACAGTGAGGCAACTAAGCCACTTCCTCAGTAGCCCAGCCTGGGACCAGTCACCGGCATTTCTGCTTCTCTATTTCCTTCTCTATAAATGTAAATGATAACACCTTCTCCATCCATTTCATTGGAAAGGTCACATGCCTAGTATGCGAATGAATTTTATTCTAAATATAAAGCTGTTTCTAATGTAATTTAGATCCATTATTACTCTTTCAACCTTCCATTCACATGGCAGATAGAAAAGATGATCTTGAACCTATAATCAAACCAATATATTTTAGTACTCTCTATAAATTTCCTAAAACCCAGTTAACCAAAATTTTGAATGTCAATCAATGAATTGTTGAAAGATCACTGTATGGATAAAATATTTCTTCTAGATGTGTATATCCACTCTTGAAGAGATATAAAAATGAGTCCCAATTAGGTAATAAAAATGACTGGGTCTAAGGATTTTTTTTTCCCTTCTTTCTTTCCTGTTAAGGATCAGGGGCTTGTTCATCCATGATCTGTGCTATTGCATTTTATTAGTTGTGATGTTCTTTCAAAGTCTCAAATACTATCCCTCACACGTTAATAAAATTACTTTGTTCAAAAAAGCCTTCCAGTTATCTCAGTAGCATAAGCAATTGAAAATGGTGGCCTTGTGTTTTATATAATGAGACTTGGAGAGCCTCAAGACTTGGAATGCCTTAGTTTATTTCAGAGTATTCTGTGTTGTAGTTTCTTTACAAAAGAGAGGAAAGCAGCTGCAAATGAGGCAGAGCAGAAGGAAAGCAGGAGAATTTAACTAATGAGCCATTAAAGGAAGCGTGTATTAGCCCACCCATTTGACATTAACTTTACTTCTCATTCATCATTACCATAAAAAGTGTTTATTAAAACCACATTAATTTTAAAGTGTATTATGTCTTTCACAGGCAGGGCTTTTGGTTTTCTTTCATTTTTTTCTCGTATTGTTTTTGTGCATTGTTATTGCAGTATGAGAAGTGAGCAGTGGGTTTAACTGTGTCACATTTCAGTGCATAGCAATTTATGTTGAAAACAGAAATTCAATGAATTTGTAACATGGAGCAGCAGCTCCCTCTACTGTTACTGCTGGAAAGGCTTCATGCAAAGAATAACTGCCCTCTTAGAAGTTGTGGGCATGGAAATTTTCCAATGTTTGAGACTTAATTGCATATCAAAATGATAAAATTTATTTTTTAATTTTGTTGCATTTTCTCTTTATCTTGTAGTGTAAATACAAATACTATTTCATCAACAGTTGTTTTCACTGTCAACTTTATGAAGCTTAAAATTGCACACCATTCTGAGTGGCACAATGAACTCTCACACCATCCCCCAGCATTCCACCTGGATATGAGTCATCTCTTTATACAGCATATCCATACTCTGTGCTTTCCACCATTAGTCTCTTAGTAGCCATCCAGGTATCAGATCTACTGTCCCAGGATAGCAGTAGGGCTTACATTCAAGTAACCCTTATTTTACATACTAATAGCTCCAAAGCACATGCTAAACAGAAACTATAAAGTGCTTCCCTTAAAGCTAAAAGATTGAACTTCTCAACTTAATGAAAAAAAGAAATCATACGTTGAAGTACCTAAGGTCTATGGTAAAACCAAATCCTCTATTCTTGAAAAAAATAATTCTAACAGGTTTTGCTGTCTCACCTGAAACTGTGAAAGTTACAACCATGATGCATGGTAACTGCTTAATTAAGTGGAGAAGGTATTGAATTAAAGGACTGAGCACTCTCTCTGGTTTTAGGCATCCACTGGGAGTCTTAAAAGATATCCCCCACAAATAGGGGGAAAATTACTATAATTAACAAATACTTATTCATCATGTATATTTAAATCAGAATTACAAACATAGTATATACCGTGACAAAACAACAAACCACAGACAAGGTCCCTACATTTAATAACCTACACTATAATATGAGGAGTTAGCAATGGCTAATAAGCTATTAAATAAATAGACAAAACAGTTTAGTATAAGTTGCTGTAGGGGAAAATTGAGGTCATAGGATAATGATTTAGAACAAGAGGTATTACTCTGGTTAAGGTGGTCCAAGCAGGTGTCCCTGGAAAGATGATCTGTCTTGAGAAGAAGCTGGCCATGGGAAGGACAGAGCAGAAACATTCCAATCAGCAAAATCAAGACACACAAAGGGCAAGTGATGAGGAGAAACTTGATATACTCAATAAATCTAAAGAAGCTAGGAGAAGAATAGTGCCAGGAAGGGGTGGAGAGCTAGTGGCTTTCTCACATAGCGTCATCCAAGAGTGGAAGTAGGAGTACAAGTGGCCATGAAAGCAATCAGCTGTCACATCTTCCTCTTAGAGTGTGTGTGTTTTCATCTGAGGTAATTAGGTTATTTTTTGATGAATTACTATTTCTACTAATTCAGCTAAATTGTTCTAAAATTTCTAGCCTACATTCTTGGTGCTTCAGTAGACTTGCTTGCTGAAAGAAAACTGGTAAAGATATAATTGATACCTAAATTGGTCTTGACTGAATCTACTGTTGCTTCCTCTCTGAGAGGCCAGCTACACATTGAATCAGGTGAACAGTTACAGCTGTGAAAATATGTGCCCTCAAAATACCATAGAACTAATGCCTTCCTGCACTTCTACCCCATGATTTAATACCATCCTGAGCTTGCCTATCTCCCATCTCCAACTCTATGTTGTGCCCTGAGACCCTAGGATGCAAAGTGAATTTTCTTGCATTTAGTATGATCTGCCTCTCAAACAAGTTGGTATCCCCGAACACATTTTGGGCTGCTGAATAAAGCAGATGACAAAAAATACCTGATTGATTGAAACCATGTATTTCTTAAAACACCCTGCAAGTGACTATACTGAGTTGAAGGCACACCATATCTCAATGGAAAACCAATTCATAGTCTCACTATCTATAAAAGCCTTCAGTTAATCAGGACTTTGTCATGTTTCTAGGTTTTCCTTTCAGTGAAGAACCTCAGTCTCATCTATTAATGACTAAAGGCCATGTTCTGTAATGATAGTATCTTTAGATGAAATGAACCAAACCATTTATTTGAGTCAATGGGAATAGTAATTTCATTTCATTTTTTCATAAAGACAAGATGACATTCCTAGATTTAAAAATGTAGAGACAAAAGACATACAAAGTGGAGATGTGGCTTGTTAATCATTTTTATTACCACTTGTCCCCTACTAGGGTTGTAGTCCCAGACAAAGCAGCTGTTGCCAACATTGCTAAAATTCTAGTGTCACCTTATGTGACCACAAAATACATAGACGTGCATTTGAAGCAGCTGAGGGTATCAGGTTGAGATTCCAAAACCTAGCCCTTGGATTTGATTTCCTAATTCTTTTTCTCTCGTTATGAACAGTAGTAGTGGAATATAATTAGTCACTTTCTGGGTGCCTAAATTTTTTACTAATTTTGGTTACATTGTCTTGGAAAAGGATTTTGTCTTTGAACAATGACTACTTTATTCATCTAGGATCATATTCTTGAAACCAACTACTGAGACTTCTAGACTGATTTATTATTTATAGCTATGATGAGACATAATATTTTAAATCTCTAATTTGTGGTCACCAAACTTACAATGGTTGGGCCCATATACAGATTCAGCCTCATTTCCTCATATGAGGTAAACATTAAGGTTTGAGAAATCAAAGACCAATCAGATGTATTAGAACTTTAATATTTAGAAAGGCAGACTTGTTTCCTAAATAATCCTATAGTTTGCATATGATGATATCTAAAAGGATCTCTACACAATATTTAATTTTACTGTTGTATAACTTTGTGAGGTAGGCAAAAGAGATTGTCTTTGTTTTAACAGTGAGAAAGCTCTGGGGCCTGGATCTAGAAATTCAACTAAATCCTTATGGTCATTTTTGTTTGTACAGTGATATCTAGAATAAAAGGACGGACTGAAAGAAGTTATTGACTGGAGATGTAGCAAGTTTTTAAAAACAAAGAAATCCAGTAGAAAGTCAGTTCCAGCTAGGCTTCAGGAATATCTGGAATGATTATGTTAAATAGTAAAATAATTTGAGGCAAATAGTTAATATTCAACAATGACACGTTGTGGATTTGTGAGAATTTACCATATTTTTCTATAGCATACTTGAAATAGTTCAAATTCACTTTAAGAAATAAGAAGAGCATCCTATGGGATTAGTAGAGGTTAATGTCAATGATGACTTCTTTCCTGGCCGAGATCACCACTGTTTTTTCCTCTGCCTGAAATTTCTTTTAGAATGGGGTTATGCGTTTTAGAACTAAAATTATTAAGTATTTTTCCTAGAATTTCCCTGAGTTTACTTCCAGTAAACACGAGGTTCAGTTGAGCCAAGAATTGCTCATTAGAATGGCCTATAGAACAGAGAGAAGCTTTGAAACCACACATTCAAGTTGAAATTAGAGACAACCATCACCTTAAAATCAAACATAAAGAATCTCCCCAACTACTCAAATTTTGCACCTGCTCTTAGCTTGTATGTAACTTGTTATCACATAAGCCAGTGACATCAGCCTCTTTATCTTAAGTCCCAGCCATGTGCCTTAGGAAGCACATTTTCCCCTGCAATTTTAAAGACAGTGAGTGTGATCTCTTAATTACAGTAAAGGGAGTCTCAAAGCATTGCTAGGTGTTGGCTGATGTGCGCCTCTGGGGTGTGCATAAGCTGACTTTCCTCCTGGTTTGGGTAGTACATTCGGAGAATCCTAAGGTCAGACAAGGAGGTGGAGGCAAGGTTGTTCCCAGGGTATGGTTTTTCTTGGTGGTGATCTTTTGAGGACACCCCTGGATACAATAACTTGTTTCACACATCCCCATCCTTCCTAGTTTTTTGTGCCCCTATGGCTTTTATCACCTTGTGCTGGGTCATTGATGTTGCTTCTGTGGGTGGCAAGGCACTCTAAAGATTCCTGCTGTTCCTTATACTGAAGGAAGCTGACAAATAATATTTTTCCTTTAGCAGACATACTGGGGAGAGACGAGTATGAAACATTTCATGGATGGATAAGCAGAAGGGCAGCATTAGGAGGGAGTGATATTTTTTCTAACCATCATGCCATGGAAATCAGAGTCCCATTCTTTCAATAATGCAGTGGATTTTTATCTTAAGAAATTAGAATCTTGAAAAATGATGTTTCTCTGCTTGGAAAATAAAGTGTTAAAAAAACCAATGAGATTCATAGCATAATTTAGAAAATCTGCTTTTATGAAATGGGTTAATTATACCCATTGAATGCATGCACTGTCACGGTCTTGTCCTCCTACTCTTGTTGCAAAATGACAAGTGAAACCAGGGACTGTGCAATTTTGGAAAACAATCGGGTCACATATTGAGTATTTTGCTTATTCATACAACCATAAACTGCCTGTGCTTGAGTTCCCTCAATTACACAGCTCAGTATGCAGGCCAGAAGCAGACAAACCCAGCGCAAGCGAGCACTTTCCTGGAATACACAGAGGAATGAGTTTGAAAAATGTCCAAAGTGGCAGATGTGAAAAATTCTCATTCAAGATCCAGAATCTGCCTTCACTGCAATCCTTCACCTGTTAATCACACTGCTTCTGAACTTCTGAACCAGGAATGCTGGTGATCGCCCAGATGGAGACACCTAGGAGCTATAGATTTTTTTAAGAATGGCACAGCTATGTGCCAATATCGGGAAGAAACTGGCTAAGACAAGAGAAGATCATGGATCACAGAGTTCCAATGATTCCCCCAGAAGGAGCACATGGCTGCTGGCTTCCAACCAAATTTCTATTTGCTTTTGAGGGGAAGTTCCCAAAAGGTGTCCTTGCAGACTGTGTAAGCCAGCATGTTGTTGTGCCACTTAAATCCTTCAGATTCCCACAAAGCTGATATATACATCTCTTCTTCACAACAGAGTACAATGGCACTGTCCTAGTTTTATTAGGATACTTCAATTCCTTTGTGCATGACCACTTTCTCACAACTGTTCTCCACTGTGATTGCATGCTCATAGGAGTTGCAGCTCACCAAAATCATGTATCGCTTACAGGCAATATTATTCTCTAGGTTAGCTACTCTTTTATTCTCCTTCCTTGAGCATTTTTATTTTTCCTTTATCCCTCATTTATTTGGTGTTACTGGATCCTCAACAGTTACTTAAGATGCTAACTGGCTGGCGCCGTGGCTCAATAGGCTAATCCTCCACCTTATGGCGCCAGCACCCTGGGTTCTAGTCCCAGTCGGGGCGACGGATTCTGTCCCGGTTGCCCCTCTTCCAGGCCAGCCCTCTGCTATGGCCCAGGAGTGCAGTGGAGGATGGCCCAAGTGCTTGGGCCCTGCACCCCATGGGAGACCAGGAGAAGCACCTGGCTCTTGCCTTCGGAGCAGCGTGGGGCACCGGCCACAGCACACCAGCCGCGGCCGCCATTGGAGGGTGAACCAACGGCAAAAGGAAGACCTTTCTCTGTCTCTCTCTCTATCCACTGTCCACTGTTCACTCTGCCTGTTAAAAAAAAATGCTGAGTTTGCTGAGTTCCTTTTCCTTCTCAGTCTGTTCGCTTGTTTCTCTCCTTTTCTCTCTAATCCAAGTCCCTGTGATCTTATTATTTCTCTGCATCTCCAGTAGTTACTGCCCTGATGCTCACCATCCTCCCATTCTGGTCACTTTGCTCTTGATCTTTTCGTGTCACCCAAGTCTTTGAAAGTGCACATCTGTACCATGTCTCAGAGTTCCCCCTCATGGCCTATATTGATTGTCTGCTTCATTAAGGGATCCTGTGATCTTTTACCACAGTATGCTCTTCCTGATTATTTTAAATAACTTTAAGATGATTGATATTTTATTTTTCTGTCATCTCTCTTACTGTGAGACAGTTGAAAGCAGAGTTAAAAGATCAAGGCCGTAGGGTCTGGTAGGCCTGGTTGAAACCTACCTCTTGTCTACTAGGTGTATGACCTTGGGTAAGATATTTCGTGTTTTGTTATATGTAAAATAAGGAAAACTGCTCTTTGCTGGGTTGTTATAAGAGGTAAGCACACCAATATTTATACCTGTGCCATGGTTCGAGTATATTTCTATTCCTAAAATTCAGGTACTGCCAAGGTGAGAGTATTAAGAGGTCTGGCTTTTAAGAGGTTATTAAGCCACGAGGGCTGCTCCTGTATTAAAGGAATTAATGCCCTTATAAAAGGGGCTTCCCAAAGTTTAGCTAACTTTCTAGCTTGCTCTTCTGCCATCTGCCATGTGAAGACACAGCAAGCAGGCCCTAACCAAAACAAATGTCAGAATCTTGATCTTGTACCTCCCAGACAGTGAGATCAATGACAAAATTAATTTCTACTTTTGTAATAAATTACCCAGACTTGGGTGTTCTGTTATAGCAGCATGAATGGACTAAGACAATTTGCCACCCAATGGTTACTTCCAGAAGGTAATTATTGTTATTAATATTATTATTACTACATTTTAGCATTCCTTGCCATCTTCTCATTGTTTTTGTCTGTCTTTCCAAAGATTTAGTCCAGGGATTACCATTTCCAAGGCAAAAGTGTTCAAACTTTTAATTTTTTCATTATCATGTGCATGTAACTTCTATATGCTTTTCTCCCCTCCTTTCTATTTTCCTCTAGTCAAGTTTTTGTAAAGAAATGTCATCCATCTAAGAATCGTGGCCTTTAAGCATCCACATTGACGCTATAATCACCCGGAAAAACTCATCAGACTCAATAGTCAATGTAAATGAAAATATCTGTTTAGGAGCCAGCACCTAGACTCACTTGGCTAATCCTACACCTGCGGCACCAGCACCCCGGTTTCTGGTCCCGGTTGGGGCACCTGTTCTGTCCTGGTTGCTCCTCTTCCAGTCCAGCTTTCTGCTGTGGCCCAGGAGGTCACTGGAGGATAGCCCAGGTGCTTGGGCCCCTGTACCCGCATAGGGGACCAGGAGGAAGAACCTGGTTCCTGGCTTCGGATCAGTGTAGTTCTGGCCTTAGCAGAACTACTTGGGGGGGGGGGGGGGTGAACCAGCGGAAGGAAGACCTTTCTCTCTGTTTCTCTCTCTCACTATCTAACTCTATTTGTCAAATAAGTTAAAAATCTCTGTTTAAGAATGTTGGTGCTGGCTTTGTGGTGTAGCAGGTTAAGCTGCTTGCCTACAACGTTGGCATCCCATATCAGTACTGTTTCAAGTCACAGCTGCTCCATTTCTGATCCAGCTACCTGATAATGTGCCTAAGATGGCAGTGGAAGATAACACAAGTGTCTGGGTTTCTGCCTCTGATGTGGGAAATGTAGATGGAGTTCCAGGCTCCTGACTTCAGCCTGGCCCAGCCCTAGCCATTGTGGCCATTTGGGGAGTAAACCAGCGAATGGAAGAGATCTCTCTCTCTCGTTTTCTCTCTCTCTCTCTTTCTCTCCCTTCCTCTCTCCCTTCCTCCCCCTTCTCTCTAACTCTCCCTTTTTAAGTACATAAATCTTTAAAAAAAAAAAAAATGACAGTACTTCAGATTTTATGACTGTGTCTTCTAATTAGCATGGAGACCTGAGTTCTCCATGAGCATTTTTCCATTTTAGTCCCTACCTCTTAAAATTGAAGCTAACTTTAAGGCTTGACTAAAAAGAAGTAACTGCATTTCTCAGAGCCTCATGCCAGAAAAGCAAGCACCTCACCCTAATGGTGATGTAGGGAGAGAAGGTTTGGAGTCTTCTATCCCATTTCCTGAACCCTTCTCCTGTCTTGGGGCTGTCTTCTCCCATCTCTACTTCCCGCGTGCCACTTCTTCTCTTTTTCTGTTCCATTCAACTTCTCAGGAAATTATGGATGAACAATCTAATATATTAGATAGGAATGACTTTGGGACTTGGTTCTACACATTGTTCATTGTATGATTTTGGGGCAAATCTCTTGGTTATTTGCATCTATCAGATGAAAAATTTAATAGTACCCATCTCATTCAAATAAGATAATATGTTTTATAATCACATTACCCTGCCACCTGTGAAAATAATTCTAGAATTTCTTGAACTGTGTAAATATGAAGCATTCATCTTACATCTTTCAAGAGAGTGTGCATTTGACCTAGTTAAAAAAATAACACCACCAAATAAATAAGTCTCTCTTTAAAAAGTTTTGGACACAAATAGAGCATGTGAGAGATATTTTTGAGGAAAATGAGCTCCTTCCAGGAAGCTAAAATTTCACTTGGTAAGTACTATCTGGCCCATGTTCACTGTTCTGGTTGCTTGTAATCCCAAACATGAGAGCTTGAGGTTTCTGTATTGAAATCCAAAAGTAATGTAGACACTCACTGAATCATCTCCTGGATTCCAGACATATGTTTTACAGTTTTTAGAGTTTCTAGGAATTTGAACTGGGAAGAGGAAGTATTGGCATCTCCTCAGACACTAAAATGTTATAGCGGAATGGTTCCAAGAAAAATAATGTTATAAAATTATGGATGTTTAACTTATATAATTGAATCGCAGAGACACTAAAAATTCATGTATGTCAAATATTAAGACAAATAAAAGTATCTGTGGGTTTTTTTAAGGAAATGAAATGATTTCTCAAATATTTTCTGTCTAAAGAACATAATTGATTCTTTTTTCTGAGTTACAGTACAAGTTTATATACTGTAATTCTGGTCCAGAATCCATCCATGAACTCTTTCCTACTGATCTGGAGCTCCCTACAGCTTTGCATTCAATTAAGTAGTCAAATTCCTAGATTAATCTAAACCTGTTGTCCCTGTCCTCTGTGTATTTGGAAGCAGCAAGCCCTTTGCTATGTTTGATATTATTTATAACTGAAACCAAAAACAGCAAGCAAGAAATTGGCTTTCCCCAGAGAATTTTTCTTATAGAAGCAATGAGTCCATTGTATTCAGCAAACGTTTGGTGCAGCCTCACAGGGCCTGAGTGTGTGAGGGGGTGGGGGGTGGGGGCAGAGAGGGTAGGGTACAAATTGGGAAACTGCCTTGTACCAAGATCTATGTAAAGATGAATTTGAAAGGATTGAACCTTCTTGGCCTCAAGGAGTTTTCATTCTAACTGGGAATATAGATCCTAATACAAGCCACTATAACCAGTATAAATGTGCTTTTCCTAAGATATGTATGATACATGTATGATATACATACCTATATATGTATCATATAACATATATGAGAAAAAATTTCATTTCAACATTAGATTTCCAACCATTATCATTGCTTCATCTCTTAATTCCAATGTCTGAGTTTAGACTTCCTAGTGCTTTATTTAAAACACCAAAGAAAAAATATGACTGATATCTGCCTTTTCTACTAGCCATTAGCATATTGGAAATGTTTCCTGAAAATTAATCCAAATGACCAAATGACTTTCCAGAAACAAATTGTCTGTCTATTCTTAAACAAAGCTCTCTCTCTCTCTCTCTCTCTCTTTTTTTTTTTTTTTGCATGATTTGGAGGGAGTTGATTAGTAAAGCTTCTTTCACAGAGGTTTTTGATATTTCAAAGGTTGTTACTGAAGTTAATTAGAAACCCACAGAGCCAAAGGCAGTTGTGTGTAACCTGAAAATATGTGTTTGAGAATCCTGGGAGGGGACTGAAGTGCTATGGTTCATGGAGATAAGTGGCATCCAGATGGCTCAAGGAGGCTCTGCCAGCGGAGTTACAAAAATCTAAAGGTGCTTTGAGAGAAAAGGGTAGAATGAAAAAGTCCAGGAGTGAGGATCAGAGAGAGTGCAAAGGAGTTGACTGAGCAGCCATGGAGAGCTCAACTCACAGTGCCTAGGGTTTGTTAAACCTCAAACAAAAGGCTCAAGCCATGATTTGCACATAGAGTTTATGATAAACAGTGGGGTTGTGTAAAAATGTTTCTTTGGGCAAGGTGAATTGACTGAAAAGTGAGAGTGCAGCTAAGATCAGCACAAAGGAAGCTCGGTTGTTTAATAGGAAAAACTGTCTTTTAGACTTTGGGAATATCCAGCCAAAACCCAAATCTACTCAGGAAATGATAATGCAAACACTCAACGTTTTTGCACTATACGTCTCATAACTAAGGTGGCAGACATCATGGTATTTCTCTGTTCTCTCCCCATAGCAAGATTTTAACCAAAAATTTCTTAAATGCTACTGAAACTATTTATGAAAGTATGTACTTCCCAACTTGAAAATCACTTTATTCATTCCCCAAAGCAAGAATGTTTTCTTGGAATGGGAAACATCATCAGGAGCTCTACAGGCTAGGTTTATAGACCTCTCAGAATATTTTACATCAGTGCAGTTGGGTTCTGAACAGGTGTGTCTCCCTGGAGTTCATTATCATTTTAAAGCAGTTCTATAATTGTGTACTCATCACATTAACCTGAATGTCCTGTGTCTTCCAATCTAAGTGGAGTGAAAAAGAGTGCCATAAAAGATAGGCATTGTGTAGCTATGATTTCTGTAGTTATGTTGTGAGTCACTGTTCTGAGCAGGGTATTTGGACAATTTCCCTTTCTGTAAACCTTCAACTGGTTTTCCTAATAAAGCTCCTAAGGGCATTAGCCAAGGCTGGAATGGCCTCTGTAGCTAAACTTTTTTTCTTTTTTATTCACTAGACTTGGGTGATCTAAATGTCTCCTTGATAGGTCCTTATAAGCAGAAACCTTAGGGAAAGTAACCTCTCAAGTGCCCCAGAGCATCTACTAACATACTGTGATGTCTGGAGACCTGTCACTTTCCACAAGTGCTTAACTTCCTCAGAGTTAATTGACAGCCCTCAAGACTGACCGCCCTTACTAACCTTGGAAACAAATGACTCCTTAGATCTTCTCCAGCTATGTTACATATCAGAACAGAAGATATAAAAATAGCAAATTTCTTGATACTGTGACTGTCATAGAGCCACCAATTCCAAATCCCAGATCTCCATTGTTTTTCTAACTGTAAACAAAGTTTCTCTTGGCATTTATATGCACAGTTTCTCTATGGCCACTGGTTCCTGTGTTGATGGAGGTTGTTTCTCTCTGACAGTTCCATAAAACTTGTGTTCAAACTGTACTTTATACTTTGTGTGTCTCTATGGGTACAAACTATTGAAATCTTTACTTATTTTAGAGTTGATCTTCTGTACATAACCTTAATGAGGAATGGGATGGGAGAGGTGATGGGAGTTGGGGTGGGAGGGCAGGAATGGGGAGAAGAATCACTACACTCCTAAAAGCAAAAGCTGTGCATATAAAATTTATATTCATTAAATAAAAACCTTCCAAAATAAAACCCACAAAGTGGGTCATTGCTACACTGATTGCCCTCAGTATAGCAGTAGACTTTCCAAAGACTCTAATCTAGTATCTCCTTTCAGCCTCTACAAGGTTCCTTCAGTCTGCTACGTGAACTTGTATAAAGTTTTGTTTACAGGGTAGACTGTAAATCTGTTACATTAAGCTCAAAATTTATGTACTCAAAGTATCCCAGTTACTAAAACAGTAAGAAAGAAAATTTTCTCATAAACATTCATGATCAAATTAAGCAGTAGATGAGAACCTATTTTGGGCTCAATGCTGATCTTAAATATTGGCCTTGCCACATACCAGTGGTATATCTTGAACCAGTTAACATTTCAAACTCTCTCTTTCTCTTTGAAATAGAAGTGATGATTCTGCTTTCCTCATGGTGTTGTAGGGATTAAATGATTTAATTCATATAAAAACCCTGTTAGATTGCATGGCAAACAGTAAACACTGTATAAATGTTTGCTGCTATTATTTGATTCCTCTGCTTTATTTTAGACACTGTGTTATTAATTTGTGATCCCTAATAATTAATACTTTATTAACTAAAATGAGTGTGTGAAGGTAAATTTCCCCACCTCATCATTACTCTTAGATATAATTGGCCTTATCATTCATTTATGTGCATGTATCCATATGCATTCCTGATGATGCTACTTCGTATGGTATCCAAAATTCCTGCTTATGATTTGTTTGCAGAAGTATCAGTATGTATGGAACCTTGTGTCTCCTGAGTTTTATGAATGAGATCTTAACTTGCATCTTCTTGGCAAGAAACTTTTTACAACAGTCCCCAACTCAGTGATTAATTTGTTCATTGATTCATCTAACTGACCTAGAATACTTTACACAAAGCTGGCTAATGCAACAATAACATGTAAAACATATGATGCTGCTAGAATTCTTTTCTGACTTTACCTCTCTTTTGATTTCAACAAGGTAACAGCCTCGTTTGTCTTTCCAATCATAGTCAGCTCCATTACTCGTGAGGCTCATTATCTTCAAGAGCTATACCAACCTGCTTCCAAGCATCCATCACCATATCCTTGTGTCCTTTATGTTCAGTAGCACAATGCAAAGATTTCCTGTTAAAAGAAATGTTTAGTTGCAAGCTGTTCATAAGAAACACCCAGCACAAATGTTAACCAACGTTAATTTTTTCTGTATGTCCAAGGTTTTACCTTTATTAGTGAATGCAGCCAGAAATTTTTCCTTCAAATTTTGTTCACTGCTCAAAGCTTTCATTCTGTTTTTAAAAAATAATCTTTGTATAATGGTGCAGTTTGATCTGCTCAATTTTCTTCTTCCTGTGCCTTGTCTTCCCAGGGGAAAGGTTAAGGACTTTGCCACTATAATATTTTCTCTCCTCCTAACTTTCAAGGTCTGAATGAAATACGTGATCTCTTTTATGAGATAGCTAAATCCATTTTGGCCTGAACTACGTGATCTAAAATAATGCTAAGCTTCATATTTGTCCATGGCTCTCTTCCCAAAATTTAATCCCTAAAAATGTTGAAAAACTCCTTTCTTCCTCTCTTCATAGAATCTTTAGAATCAAACATGTCTTCTGTCTAACTACCCCATGCTCGGCACAGTGTTTATTGAATAGTTCCAGCCCAACTAAAAAAAATCTACTTAAATGTCTTAAGTCTGAGGTTTTATAGCAAACATCTTTTTCTGATCCCAAAACCCATGTGCAGCCCATTTGCATACAATTCAAAAGAGGAAGGCAATAGAAAAAATATTTCCCAAGTTAATAACATGTGGAGGCACACATTTCTATAATACATTAATGAAGCTGTATGAGAAGTGCCAAAAATAAACCAAAGCTATAACATCTTCCCTGAGAGAGTCCTAGGGGTGCAATTGCTGTTAATAAAGAACACGATGATGGTTGACCTTCTGATACACCATTACTTGTCCCACTTAGGAGTTCTCTGCATTCATGCAGGACTTAACCTAGAAATACCTTTAGGAACCTGATGATAAGTTAATATCCATGCACGTTTAACTCTAGGTTAATTAAGATATTTGACCAAGGAGTTGTAAGATATATTATTTAAATACATATATTTTGATAAATACTTACATGTTTGGTTTGTTTCTCATACAGGGACCTCCAGGATTGCAAGGAATACAACAGGCTTTTGATGGACATTATAACAAGGTATGGCTTATAAAAAAAACTTATATACTAGAGATTTTATGTGATAATATTTTTTGGGAAAAATTTCTTAACTTTCAGTCTTTGATACATGATTACATACATGTAAACATCTTTGCAACTATAAAATTAAAGAATTATTATAAACATAGCACTTTAATTATAAAATTAAAGAATTATTATAAACCCAGTGCTTTATAAGTTAAGGAAAAGTATAGTCCTGAGAAAGGATGTCAGCAAGAGAGTGAGACTCAAAGATAGAAATGAAATGATTGGTTGATTCATCATCCAATAAGAAATACTCAAGGCCTGATCCCTTTGTCTGAGGCAGTCTGTCTACTGATTAGTGTCCAATATACATAGAATAGCTCATCATTGACACTTGCAATGCGGAAGACATTAGAGTAACTCCCCCTTTATGAATTTCCTCCCTATGGTTTTACTTTACTCTTCCTAATATTTCCTCTGACTACTGTTAGTTCCTCCCTGCTTGGAAATCCCAGAGATATTTTGTACTAGCACAGGCTTTGGATATAACAGGTGCTCAAAAAGAAAAAAGTTTGTTAAATGATGAGCTAATTAATTCAAAATCCAAATTCTTTCTTCATCAGATTAAGGTTGACATAAATACCTAAATAACTAGTCATTGATAAATCTAAAATAAAATTTATAGATGAAGTGTTATACTTTTTAATTTAAAATAGCAATCGTACCTTAAATTTTCTCCCTTATTTAGATCTTCCATGGAATATTATACTATGAAGAATGTATATTTTTCTAATTCTTTATTAAACAATTTAATAGCTCTACATCAGCTATTAGAAACTTGAGACTTGGCACAAGTAAAAAGAACACTGAAGCATGTCTAAATTTAATCAATATGATAACATTTACTGTCAGAAAATAGGATTTATCATAAATGCTTTAAAATAATGAGAATAAGTTGGCTCTAATGCCACAGTGTCAGCTAGAAAAACTTAAAGAACACTATATTACTATCACCCTTGGTATAAAATTTACTAAGTTGCTACTCAGCTACTTAAATATTTGCTATCCCTAGCAAAACTTTTAAAGCTCATATCTTTACAGGTCTCACAAGGCAACTTCTATGTATAGTTTATTTTACCGATGAGTCAGTTTTCCCTTAAATGAAAATGTATGGAGCATTTATATTTTAGAGTCTGAAGTGAGAATGTACATTCTTAAACTTTAGCATTTAGCAAAAATGAAGGCTGACTGGAGCAGCCAAGGGGAGAGTCTTGATACTAACAAACCAGTACTTTGAACCTAGCTACTAACTTACCAAAAAAGAGCTCCCAATACCATTATTGCCATTACAGAATTGAAGTTCACAGTATTTAGTACACATGTGCCCCCCCACAGTGACTTAAGAAATGAAGCATAGCTGGATAAGAAGAGAAACTATAGATTTTTTTCATAAGCAATGCACTAGAACCATTGGCATTTGAAGAACTTAGACCACCTCCTCTCACCCTCAGCTTCACAGAGAGTCCTAAATTTGCCAAGATGAGTACAATGCATGCTGTCCCTTGGCAGTGTCCCCACTACCCTTCTGTTTTTGGATTTCTATGTTGTTTCATTTTGCAACTTAGTGCATACCTATTCAGCTGGCTGTAGCAAATGAACACAGAGATTGGAAGGAGTGGGTGGAGGGAGCAGTGGGTGAAACTTTCCTGGAGGTTAAATAACCAACCATGTATTGAGACCTATAAAGTGACACTCCAAGGTTAAAATAATCTTCCCTTTTAAATTGGCATTGATTTATGTAATATCTGCACTAGAGCCCTGGGGCCTCAGCGCCTCAGCTGGCAGCAGCTCCAGCGGTCACAGCCCAGATTCTGCTGAAGCAGCTTCCCAGGAGAGGGTGAACAGCACGGCACTCATGCAGCCGCTTCCCGCTCTAAAGCTAAAAGAGCTATAGTTCAATGTCTCATCCCCAGAATCCTCAGTTGCCTGTTGATCTTTTCCCCTACAATGTTCCTATGTCATTGAGATGGAGTTCAACATAAGACACCCTCTTCCCTCCTAGCACACATGAAAAAGGGAAAAGAAAAGCCAAAAAGGAAGTGAGATATAGAGAGACAGACCAAGGAGAGAGATTGGGAAGATTATATGTGCATAAATATGTTTATGTGTGCTTTGCATGGCCACTTAGGGCTGCAAAGAATAACGGTGGAAGATTTCTCTCTCCACCACAGCACAGCGTGCAAAACAGCTGCTCCCATTCTGCAAAACTGTTTGCAAAGAAGCAACAGTGCTGAGCAGATTTTTTCTCATAAGAAAAATCATCTCGTGATCCAGCCAACTGGTATTCATTGTCTTCAGCCCTAGGGATTTTAATAAAAATTTGATAGGGTCCATCAACTTCTAAAGCCATCAGCTCCAGAGGTCCTTAGAACCCCCTTATGTGGCAAAAACAGTGTTATCTGTGGAGGCCAAATACTGGTAGATTTTACATTTGATTTTTTTTTTAAAGATTTACATTGAAAATGCATAGTTGTGTTATCTTACATCACCACAAGGTCTCAGCTGGTGATTAATGCTGTGCCTGCCAGCAACCAATTCTAGTGTTCACTTCTCCAAATTGTTGATCCAAGAAACCCAATTTGCTAGCAAAATAATCTATTTTTTCTCTCGTGTGTCAAATCATAACTTCATTTTAATATCCATAGACTAGAAAGGACAAAATCTTTATCCCAATCAAATAAACAGTGTTTTTGCAAGCAGTGAGTTAAACCCAAAGACAGTATATAAAGCAGCTAAAAGACCTTTCTTGCCGACACCATGGGCAACTCTTCTAGACCCAGATTTAGAAATACACCTTGGGTCTTAACTTGCTCTCTGTCTCTCTCTCTCCCTCTCTCCCTCTCCCCCAACTCCATCTCCTCAATTCTCTCTCTCAATACTCTCTTTCTCTCTCCCCTTCTCTCTCTCCCAATATCTCTCCCTACGCCCCCCCTCTCCCTTTCTCCTCTCCCCCTTTCCACCCCTCTCCCCTCCTCTCTCCCCCTCTCTCTCTCCCTCTCTCTCCCTGTGCCCAGGATCTACTGGTTTTGGGGGGACATTGTGGAATTAGGCACAGACACAAGAACTTTGGGACCTGCTTTGATTATTGAGAGCTCCAACATTCATCTATGCCCTCCTCCCTTTTATGACCCACCATACTTGGGACTTATAAAATGTTCTGCCGGCAACTGTGAGGTTGGACTTTGAATCAGCCTTGGATCTTTTTTCAACTGAGCACAGCCTTCTCAGCCACATAACACATTTTAACTTTCTAGGGCTACCAGAACAAAATATCACATACTGAGTAGCCTAAAACCAAATATCTGTTGTCTCATAATTCTGGAGGTTGGAAGACAGCAGGACCATGCTCTCTCTGAAAGCACTAGAGAGGGATGGATTCCAGGCCTCTCTTCCTTGGTCATCAACACAGGGCATTATCCTTTTGTGCATTTGGATTAGGATCCTACCTTACTTCCTCTATGGTCTCATCTTAATTCATTATATATGCAATGATTCTATTCCTGAGTAAGTCTACATTCTGAAATACTAGCAGTTAGGCTTCAACATTAGGGGTTGGGGAAGACAGAGTTCAACCCATAGTAGATACCTAGTTTGTTTTAACTTTATGTTCCCCCATACCTAGAATGTTATGGCAAGTTCTTCAAGGGCTGAACTGGAGGATTTTCATTGACCTCACATCCTGGGAAGGAGTTCAAGTTCTTGGTTTTCTTTTATTCATTAAGCCGTAGGAAATTGCTGATATTTCACTTGTGGGGTGGGAGGGTTCCAGAAATGGCCATCTCTTAGAGTTGAACCCACACATATTTAGACAGTTAGAGTAGCTTGAGTCTTTCCACTTGCCTGACCACAGGTTCCAAACTTCCATTCAGCATTTCCCAGAAGAAACAAAAGAAAAATGCTGACATCCCAGACTGCTTGAGATGAGTGGGAAGATTAGTTCCCCTCCACACCCCAAAACATACACGCCATGACCCTCACCACTTCACCACAATAATTTTTAATCAAAACTGTACAATTTATTTATTTAGAAGAATTACAAGAATTCTTAACATGGCAACAGGATATAAATTAAACAAGTACAAATAGAAAAGCATCTGAAACAAAGTCATAATTGCAGAATCACATACTATGTCTCTTATTTCTGCAAAGCCAGTGATTATCTAGTGCCATTAGTTTGGGGAAACTGGAGGAAGGAATCTCATGTGTCAGTGAACAAATGCTACTAAAGTTCAACTTTGAATCTGCCTCAAGTATTGATAACTCAGGAGTGGAGACATCACCAAAGGTCCCTGAGGGACTTAATTAGATAGATTTCCTGGCAGAACCATCAAGTGAAGCAAACATAGGTGTTCTAATAGGCAATATAGGGCCCTGTTGCTTTTCTGAGTGTGAAAGCTACCAGGAAATCAACAATCAGGTATATTGATAGAAAACTAGGTTTCAGTGTTGCAGCATCTCTGATGCCCTCTAGGTGGTTGGGGGTAAGGTGGGCTGCACTGGGGTATGCACTTACTGGAAGCATTTTGCATACTTTTCTGTTGTGCAATGAACTGGTAGGGGCCTTCCAAGCCAAAGACCATCTCTGTGCAATTCATATCTTAGACAAAGGTCTGTTCAAGTTTCTCCAAAAATGCCCTAACATGAACACAGCTGAGGAGAGATGTTGATGTTTTGTGCATATTGACTGATACCATGACCAAATGACTGGTATTTTCAGGAAATCTCTAAAATTTTTGTTTCTGTGGAGTTTGCATTCAAGCAACTGATGACTGTTTATGTATGTGTGTATGCCTCTTAGAGTCTTAAATGTGTGGTGATAATTTATAACTTAGGATTTTGAAATTTTTATCTTCAATTTAGAGATCTCAAAATAAAGAAGGAGACATGATACTATTTGTCACAACATCAATAATAATGTCAATTTTCATTTACTTGTTTTTATTTGAGTAACAGATAACATGATAACACTTAAAATATCAAACTATGGCAATGGTGATCAGAATGTGTTCTATGTATTTTGATTGTTTAAAAATCTCTGTACTTTTAAGATATCTACTAATGTATATTTTAATCTGAACAAACTTTAGTGAAAAAAACCATATGAATTGTAATTATTGGCTTATTTACTCAACAAATATTTACTGAATGCTTCCTATATGTTAGGTACTGTACTAGGCATGGGAAATTCAATTCCAGGTTATTATGGAGCTAAAATTCTAGTGCAAGAGATGAAAAACATATAAACAATCACAAAAAAAGAAAACTCTAGGAATTAAGGGAAAAATGCAATGTGTAATGAGAAGATGCGACAGGGAAACCTATACGGGAGACCCAGAAGAAGCTTCCATGAGTGACTGTTTATGCATGTGGCCTGGAGGGTGACTAGTTGCTGGCCAGACTAAAAGGTGAGGACCACAAGTGGTAATCTAATGACAAAGACAGGAAGGATATTGGCCTATTTGAGGATCAGACAGAAGACTGTTAATGCTGGAATTTCTGTCAAAGCACGGTGGCCCAGAAAACTCTGGGTATGAAAGTCACCAGAAAATTAACAATAAGGTATATTGATAGAATGGGAAAAGGAGCCAAGGTCATGCCTTTAAGGTTTTGAAGGAAGAATGGTAGCCTGTCAGGAGTTGAAGGCAAGTCATAGAAATGGAAGAGATTTGAGGAGACAGAGTCAACCTTGATTCTGCATGAAGAAACAAAGATGAAGGTGTTGAGAATGACCCAGAGTAAAGGAAAACAGCTCTATGTAAGGGAGAGGTTGAGTCCAGATGTTTTCTTTCCTTGATTTTTTTTTTCAATTGTAGAGTAGAATTACTGATCATCCTAATATGATAAGTAGCACAGATATGTTAAGAAGTTATTATCATTCCTCTACTTCTAGACTAGCCAATGTTAATAGTGTGATGTGATTCTTTTTTTCTCTCATACATGAGTATGTTGTATATTCTAGGTTTAGAACTTGTTGAATATGAATTGATTCTAGAAGTTAACAACTGAATACATCAATCAGAAAATTATACATATGGGTTTAAAACTCAGAAGGGAAGTATTCACTGAGTAAACAAATTTGCTTTTGTGTAAATGATGCCTAAGCCATGGGAATAGATAAGAGTACTGGGAAAAAGCATCGAGTCACAAGAGAGGAGAACCTAGACAGAAATTCTGAGGAAGTCCAAACTTTGATAGATGAAGGAGGAATAATAGTAGCCATTGAGATAGGAAAAAAAACTGTAGAGTGAGATATCAAATAAGCCAAGAGAGGCAAGTGCAGCCAAGAGGTCAATTAATGAAGAATCTATTAGATGTGCAACAAAGAGATCATTAATAACATTAGAGAGCCATTGAAGTAGAGTGGTTGGGGCAAAAGCCAAATTACTCTGAGCACAGGAGTAAATGGGAAATGAAAAAGTGATGTCAAAGCAAAAATTGTACCTCAGGAAGTTAAACAGGCAAGGAGGAGGTTATTCAAGACCATTGCAATGAGAAAGAGAAGCCAGATTCTAAATGCAACTCCAATGAAATGAAAGCTGGAGGATTTTTAAGTGCTGAAGTGAGAAAGAGGGCACAAGATAGAGTAGGCTCTTGTGTCCATGGATTCAACCAACCATGGATCAAAAATATTTTTTCTAAAACATGTGTCTGTACTGAACGTGCACACATTTTCTTGCCATTATTCCTTAAATAATTTGACAACTCTATGTAACATTGTATTAAGATATAACAAAGGGTCTTCAAAGTTCATAAAAATGAATATTGTAAAAGAAACTATACATGGATTTCATTTTTTGCACCAAAATAAACTTATCCTTGTATTCAAATTTTCCACAACCTTTTTGAGGACCTTTATATAGGTAATCTTAGAAACAACTTAAAAATATATGGAAGGACGTGAGTGAGTTATGTGCAAATACTATACCATTTTAGATAAGGGACTTGAGAGTTCACAGATTTTGGTGTCCATGAGGGATCCCTGGAATCAGTCCCCGATGGATACCAAGGAATGACTATTTGTGTTTGTTAATTGGTTTTACTCAACAGAAAAGCAAATGTTCTCACATCTCTGTAAACCAAAGAAGGTGTAGAACTTGGAGCAAGGCTTAAGTTAGACTCCTATACTCATGCTCCCACAAAGGCTCAGAGATAGGGCTCTATCTTCCTTGATGATTCCCTTTCAAAGGGAGGGCTCCAGGGTTCTTGAGAAAGACTTTCCTGGATTGTAAAACTAACACAAGGCTGTTTAAAAGATTTACATTTCAAAGGGAAGCAGAAGGAATTCACAAGTAGTGGTTTCCTAAAGTAAATGCTCTAAGGAAGGGCAGAGACTGGATCAGTAAGAAGCCTGTCAGAAGTTGACTCCAGCTGAGGGGAACATTAAGGCCACCTTGCTCAGGGAACACAGAAGCATTAGCTGCCCTTTTGAGAAAATTGTCCACGAATGGAAGAGGAGAGGAGCTCAAATGAAATGAGTGCCCAGGGAACTGTGTGTTTTGTTTGGGTTAAGTTGAAGGAAGGCAAAATAGGTAGGCAGACAGAAAGAGAGATGAGAAAGAAATTGGCCAATTTCAGCTGCATTTTACTTAGTTTTATCAAATTGGCCAATTTCACTGAATGGTATGGGTAATATTAATAAGAAAAATCTCCTAAGAAGGCAGAGAGCATGGGATTCAGAGAATTTATGGAAGAAATGGCCACTGGTCAGAGAAGGGACAGCTGGAGCCAAATGTTGCATGCACATTGGTTTGTAGATCTAGGGGCAGGAATTTCAAGAAATTGCATTTTCTCAAGTATGGTAACGGCCAAGCTCATCTGCCCAGGGAAAGTGGACCCCCAGCTAGTGGTCTGAAGATAGTAAAGATGTGACAATGGTGCAAACAGGAGGCCAAAGAAGCTCAGCCATAGGGTTGCCCACTGAGGTTGCCAGGTATGAATTTAGAGTCTGGACAATTTGTCCCCAGGGGTGCGCTACTTCTCCAGAAGCATCTCCCTGGAAAGTCACAGAGAAGACAGATGGGGTCTCAAAAGTTGGAGTTATTTCACAGACTTTATTTCACAGGAATATTCAGCAAATGGTGAGAGACAAAAATGTCTGCAAAAGTCACAGTATTCTTAAAAAAAAGTGATTACACGTCAATCGTCTGACTACATATGTTTTTTTTAAGTAAAGACTGGATGCAGTAAAAATAAGTGGACTTTTTTTGAGTGGTGCTTTAATTTGTTGTATTTTTACCCAGGGAAATGGTGAACATGGAGTCGGCAGCCCCAAAGGAGAAAAGGTAATACAATTTTCAAGGTGAAGGGAAAGGTCTCGTGTTGAATAGCAACTTGCTCGTTCACAGGTCAGAGGCAGACCGGCTGCAGCGGTAGGTTTGGTCCCTGGAGGCTGTGCAGCCTGCAGCAGGCAGCAGCCTCCATGTGCAGGACTGCCATCCGCGGCAGAGGGGGCTTCTTGGTGAGGACCCATGAGTGGCAGTTGGCTACAAGGGAGGGAACGCACCAAGGGGAAATAGCTGTTAACATAAATTCAGTCCCAAGATTTGGTTCAAAGTGAGATGTTTCCTAAATCCATGTTGGTGGCAAAAGTTATCTGAAGACCCCTTAGGCAAAAGCGCCTGTCTCAGACTCACTGCTTTGTGTCTTTTTAAGTAGCCAAACAGAAGCCAATCATGGGAGGATTTTCTGGAGGTATTTTATAATGCACAGCTGCAGTTTAAGCAAATAATTATTTCAAAACAGTTTAAAATTAAAACACTGATGAATTTCCATTGCTTTCTCATTGTCATCTTTCACTGGTTTAATTGTATTAGCTGTGTATGTTAACTGTGAAGATGACAGATTCACTTGCCCACTCCAAAAGAGGTGTCACTCCTATTTGATTCTGAAATTGCGATGACCTTGGATTCAGTGTGAATGAGCCATTGTCAGAAAAAGAAAAGTGCACATTAAATCTACAGACAGAGGTGTGTAGGATGGAAAATACTCTTGAGGGAACATGGCCTGTGAGTGCTACCTTGATTCATTCATCCAGTAAAAATTCCCTTGATTGAGGGCAGGGTTTTTCAGCATCAGACCAAGAAGATAGGACTTCTGTGCCTTATAAATCAATGCAACACACCTATTCAAAAGATCAGAAAATACTGCTAAAATATAGTCCCTACAGAAACTAGGAGCTATTGACCATTGAAAATTAAATTTTCTGCAAAATAACTAAAGAAATAAAACCTTGACATTCTGAAAAAGACATCCAAAAATAATTGATTATCCAGCAATGATAAGCCATTTATGTGTCTTGGATTTTACTGCTAACACATTAGTATCATTTCCTGTAAGCCAATCACTTACAGAAACCATGCCCCACCATAACAAACGCATTACATTTTAAACAACTACTGGACACATGTGGCTGGGGGAGGGGAAGCAAATGAAAGCCCCAAAGCTTGTCACACAGGACAGCTGAGCAAAGAGAGTTGTGACACTTTTAAAGTATTTAAATGATGATTCATTTCTTGAGACAAAACAGCTGGCTTCAGTTTTGCTATGTTCATTAGGAAACATATGTTGCTTAGGAATTCTTAAGACCTCGCTGATGAGAAATTTGATTCTGTAAAACAGGTGTATTTCAAACTCTAAGGACCTTTTCTATTGCTCAAAATCCTCTCTAATTGCTTCAGAATCTTAAGTGGGATTAGAAAAAGCCAGTGGCATAACTGTTCTGTCTTCCCACACAAATAAATAACCTGGAAGAGTCCACAGGGAATCTGATGCAGTGCCTGATATAAATGTACATATAAAATGATTTTTATGATTATAGTTAACAGGGGAAAGATTCTGCTAATAAATAATGCATAAAAGAATGAAAGTTGTTACTAGGAGAATGTAAACAACCCTAACTATACACATCCACCTGGTATCTATTGTGAGTCAAAGTATTCATTTTCAAATTTATAATGTTGTTTGTGAGTTACCATAGTGAAGATTTAAAGTTCCTTCAAGCTGTTCTCACAGGCCTTGATCATGCCTGTAGTGGACCCCAGTGGTGCTCAACTCTGGCTGCACATTGGAATTACGGGGAGACAATACCCGTGGAGACAATTGGAATTATGGGGAGACAATACTTGGAGACAATACCTGTGCTAGGCCCTAAACCACACAGACTGATCCAGGATGGAGTGCTCAGCTCCATTACTTTTTAAAAGATTGATTGATTGATTTGAAAGAGATATGGAGAGAGAAGGAAGGGGGGGGGGTTGATTCTGTCCACTGATTCACTTACCAAAATGCCAGGCCAAAGCCAGGAGCCAGAAGCTTCATCTGGGTCTCCCACTTGGATGACAGGGGTTCAAGGACTTGGGCCATCTTCCACTGCTTTCACTGGTACATTAGCAGGGAGCTGGATCAGAAGTGGAGCAGCTGGGACTTGAGCTGGCACCCATATGGGATACCGACACTGCAGGCAGAGGCTTAACCCACTATGCCAGAGCACCAGCCCCTGGATCATTATTTAACTGTAATTCTAATACGCAGCCAGGAGTGAGGACCACGGTGTGGCACCAAGAGCATTGGCTTTGTGATCGCAAGTTGATGCAACATTAACAGCTGGGTCCCCTTGGGAATCCCATTCATTTCCCTAAGCATCAGTCTCTTCATTTGCAAAATGGGCATATTCATATGTACACAGAGTTGATGAGAGGATTAAAGTCAGATAAGATCAACTTATCCAAAAGCACAACACCAGACACATATTAAGTCTTTAGGAAAAGTTTGTTCTTGTCTATTCTTGTGAGGTTTCATTTAGCTCTTTTTGGAATTAATCATCATTACCATCCTTAGCACCTAGCTTTGTCCCTCTTGGCATCTCCTGCCATAATTTCAATAGAACAGGAGTCCAATTTCTGTTGTAAAATAAAATATTTAACTTGATGTAGAATTTAAACACATAAGTGTATGCCAGGGGCCTTGGACCCAGGACAAACAGATCCAGATTCTGATGGGTCAGAGAACTCAGTCACGTGTGGATTTCTCTCTCCTATACTCAGAGTGCTGGTGAAAAGTGCTCAAAGAACGGCACTTACCCCGGCTTTGTGTCCGTGGTGGGATTTGAACACACACAGACATCTACATACACAGCCACACAGCCACTCACATACATACAATAGCTGCATATGTGTATCCATATCCATCCACAAGCACCTGCCATGTCTAGCCATGCCCCCCAACTACTTGCCCGTTGCAATGACACCAGTTACCATACAAAGTGATAAAGGGACAAAAGGTGTGGGAACTGTAACTTCACCTTCCCAAGTTCATCTCCTCAACAATAAGTGACCCATCATTGCTGTGTAAATGCCACTTCTCAGGGCACAGACCAGCAAAAGAGAATTACCAAATCAGCCTGCTGTTTGGAACCAGCCTTACAATGAAGCATGGGAACAAGCCCTGGAATATACATACAGATTGTCCCTGGGTTAGCAACCACATCCTGCTTCAAGAACACTGAGATACAGTGATATGGAACACAGCTGTTGTTAACGGTAAATAAGAGAGGAGATCCCACGTCCCGCGTGACCAGCTAATCAGTATTGAAATGCTGATTGCTCTTCTGCAGTGTGGCTGGGACTGACAGGTTGTGATGAAAGGATAGTGAATTCGCAAGATGCTCGAGGAGAACTGCTGGCCTTGTACAGACAGTGGCAGAGGTCCTATGGATTCCTGAGAAAATAACAGATATATTTTGGGGCAGACTTTCAGGGGAGAAAGATGGAGTCTCAACATCAGACCTTTCAAATAACATCAGAAGTGACTAAATAATGATGGGCAAATTCAGCCCTTGACTTTCAACTCATAGCCACAGTGATGAATCACTGAACATCCATCCATCTTAAACATGTTTTAAAAACGATGCCAGGGCTGGTGCTATGACATAGCAGGTTAGGCCGTTGCCTGAAGTGCTGGCATCCCAATGGGTGCCGGTTCGAGACCCGGCTGCTTCACTTCGATCCAGCTCTCTGCTATGACCTAGGAAAGCAGTAGAAGATGGCCCAAGTCCTTGGGCCCCTGCACCCACGCGAGAGACCCGGAAGAAGCTCCTGGCATCAGTTCAGTACAGCTCCAGCTATTGCGGCCAACTGGGGGGGTAAACCAGCAGATGGGGAGGGGAGACCTTTCTCTCTCTCTGCCTCTCCTTCTCTGTGTAGCTCTTTCAAATAAATAAATAAATCTTAAAAAAAAATCCCATATACGCCTAAGATTCAGGTAAAAGATGCTTTTGTTGCAGAATTTTAAATGAAGTAATGAGGCCTGAAGATTTCCTCCATGGGGCTTGCACTGTGTTGCAGTGGGTTAACGTCCTGGCCTTATGGACGCTTGTTCGAGACCCAGCTGCTCCACTTCCGATCTAGCTCCATGTTATGGCCTGGGAAAGCAGTAGAGGATGGCTCAAGTGCTTGGACCCTTGTACCTACGTGGGAGACCCAGAGGTAGCTCCTGGCTGCTGGCTTCGGGTGGGCACAGCTCCAGCTGTTGCGGCCAATTGGGGAGTGAACCATCGGATGGAAGCCCTCTCTCCCTCTCTCTCTGCCTCTCCTCTCTGTCTCTCCTCTCTCTGTGTAACTAGGAATTTCAAATAAATAAATAAATCTTTTAAAAAAAATTTCCTCCAAGCCCAGCCTCACCCAAGGAGCACAAGGGGTGATGTACCAATGTCCTTTGGGTCCTTCCTGTTTAGTGCACTGAAGTCCCATCTCACGTTTGTATCAGTCCAACTATGTAGTAGCTATGGAGGTAATTACTCATATTCATTCATATATATTCTCTGACCACCTCTCTTTGATATATAGCAGATGTCATAGTTATAAGTAATTTCTAGACCCTTTCCTCACTTTCTAACTTTATTAGGCAACTGTAATTAGTATGTGCATTTTTCCTTCACACCTTCATACTATGTATTTTAGCTCTACCAGACAAGTAACACAGAGGTCATGCTATATGCGCTACTGCACTTATACCAGCAACTTGTTTATTTCCTTTTGGGGACAAACAACTACTGGTCCCTTAAAGTATTTCCAAGCTTCTCCTTCTTCTGACATTGGATACAATGTGTTACGTCTGGGGAAAAAGGCTTCTCCTACAGTGTGATAAGTATAAGCCAGATGATACACTAGGGATTTAGATGTTAGAGGAAAAAACAGTTTTGTATTTTGCTTTGCTTTAGGACAAAAGTGTATATTCAGCATACTATAAATTTCCTGGTTATTTCAAAGAATATAGGGAGTATTTACATTTAAAATGTGAGTTAATTTAGAGAAAAAATAAGTTGAAAATATATAGGTGGCATGTGAGCATAGCCAAAAATCTGGAGTTGGTATGCAGATTACAGGACTTCAGGAAACATGGTCCTAGAATATGCATATTAAGTCTGATGTTTTGCTTTCTTATTTTAAAGATTTGTTTATTTATTTGAAAGGCAGAGTTACAAGGGGAGAAAGAGAGCGATCATCCCCAAAAGGCCGCAATGGCCAGAGCTGGGCCAATCCAAAACCAGGAGCCAGGAGCTTCTTCCAGGTCTCCCACATGGATGCAGGGGCCCAAGAACACTTGCCATCTTGACTGCTGCTTTGCCAGGAACATTAGCAGGGAGCTGGATCCAAAGTGAGCAGCTGGGACTTGAACCAGCACCCGTATAGGATGTAGGCACTGTGGGTGGCAGTTTAACCTGCTAAGCCACAGTGTGGACCCCAGAAGTTTTTTTTTTTTGTCTTGTTTTTGACATGTAGAGTCATAGACAGTGAGAGAGAGAGAGAGAGAGAGAGAGAGAGAGAGAGAGAAAGGTCTTCCTTCTGTTGGTTCACTCCCCAAATGGCCGCTATGGCCAGAGCTGCGCCAATCCAAAGCCAGGAGCCAGGTGCTTCTTCCTGGTCTCCCACGCGGGTGCAGGAGCCCAAGCACTTGGGCCATCCTCCACTGCTTTCTCAGGCCACAGCAGAGAGAAGTTTTGCTTTCTTATCCATATGCTTCCTTGCCTTTCACAGTTTCAATATTACCTGCTAAAAACTTGATAGGAAGAAAAGTTAATCCTGAGATCTAAATGAATAATAAAATCAAGATTACACATATTGTTAGGCCATCACAAAACACACCAAACACTGAAGTAAGGGAAAGAATTTATTGGGGAAAACCCAACAGACCGGAAGGAAAGGGCGAAGAGGGAAAAGGAGAGTGAGAGAGGAGAGGAGGAGGCTAGAGAGCCACGTGTTCAGGAGCAAGTCCTTTTAAAACTTTGCTGGAGGACGGGCAGGGAAGCAGGAGCACTAAATCCCATTAGGATGGGGGTGGAGCTGACACCGGTGGTTGGGCCATGTGGCCACCTGGCTTTCAGCAATAGCTTCGGGGACTAGGGCCTAGGATGTAAATCAGGGTGTAGATCGCACCATAAATAAAACTGCGCTATTTTCCTAACACGTACAAATATGTAATTTGAGACAAATTGATAAGTATCATGCTGGGGCTGGCACTATGGCACAGTAGTTCAATCTTCCACTTGCAACACCGACATCCCATGTGGGCGCTGGCTCTAGTCTTGCTCCTCATCCTATCCAGCTTGCTGCCATAGCCTTAGAAGACAGTGGAAGGTGGCCCAAGTGCTTGGGCCCTGCGTCCTCGTGGGAGACCCAAAAGAAGCTCCTGGCTTCAGATGGGTGCAGCTCCAACCATTGTGGCCCATTGGGGAGTGAACCAACGGATGGAAGACCTTTCTCTTTGTCTCTCCCTCTCACTGTCTGTAGCTCTACCTCTCAAACAAATAAAGAAAATCTTTTAAAAAAATCATGTGTATCTATTACACAAAATCACAAAATATACATTAGGATAGAAATGTGGAAATAAGCCAAATATTTTAGGACTATGATGAATCTGTACTTGAAGAACTTTTAGATTCTTGCTTAAGGCTACACTGTAAACAGGCTTGTCCACACAAAGGATCAGAATTAGGGTGTTCACTGCAACTTTGTTTATAGCAAATAAAACTAGAGACAATACAAGTGCCTGTCTCTGGGGTTGAGATATGCCTTCATACATTAGCATATTTGAGTGTTATCCAGCAGACACAATGAAGGAGCTAGATCACATACATCAATGCAGATGGATATTAAAAACTACATTGAAAAAAGCCACCCGAGTATTATATGCAAGATAAAGCTATTTATGAATTTTTAAAAAGATTCAAAATAATGTTAAAATACCACATATGCAGTAAAGGTACAAAACTATAGACTGAAAAGATACTCGGTTCATGAGTGTGGCTCCCTCAAGGATAACAGTCAAGTGGGAGACATATGAGGTTTCTTCTTTGGTGAGAATTTTTGTTATTTCAAGTGCCTGATACATCAAGATTTCATGTATCCTACTTTGTGTTTTCTGTATTTTTTTCAGATTTAAAAAATAAACAAAGATGTATGTGCAGAAATGTAATGTGAATATTATTTTGCAAAAGTGCTTTGGATGTTGGAAAAATCAGCATTCTTTATATGTCCTAGTGGCTGTCTAAGATGTGGTTACTCAGGGATTTTGGTAAATGCTAAAAGGAAACTCAATGATGGACTCCTCTGATATCTGATTAGTGTTATAGTTCCCTCCTACAAGTATTATCTCTCAAATTGTATCTTCTGAGGACAGCTTCTATGTCACGTAGGAATCCCTCTTCAAGATTCTTGACCAGAGCGCCATTGACATTTCGAAGCGGCTGCTGTCACCACATTGACAAGAATGCTTTCTTTGTCCACAGGATCTAAGCAGTAACACAAAGACTGGGAACAGCTGAGAGAGAAATTTTTCTGCCTATAACTACCAACTCCTCCCACCTAAAAAAAAGAATGTCTGAAATAAAATTAGCCTGCATGATTGTGTCAGCTAGACAATCTTACTTGTTTGAGATCACAAAAATCCATAATTTTTTTTAGTACACTATACATCAAATTTGTAACTTTTTCTCCTGTAGGTGTTCTGTCCTTGAAAACACTTAGTTTCTGTTTCACATTAATTTCAAATACAATAATGAAATATTGTGAATTTCTAAAAGTCCTAAAGGCAATATAAGGTGTTGACAAACACATTATTAAGCAAATAGCCCAAGATTCAGAACTTCCATGTCTCTTGTTCACTGTTTGATAAAGTCTGTGGTTGAATCTGTCAGTTGAAGCAGCATTGTTCATCTAACTTCATGCAAAATCTCTCCTCTGCTTTTTCCTGAAAGGGTGAAACTGGACTACCAGGATTTCCAGGATCTGTTGGCTCTAAAGGGCAAAAAGGAGAACCTGTAAGTGATAAAGTGTTAAGTGCAGAGGAAAGATATATATATATATATACACACACACACACACACACACATATATATATAATTTTGAAATACATATAATATAGAGAGCAGAATGAAACATGTATATGAAATAATGAACCAATTTAAAATTTTAATGTATAATTATTAAATACACTTAAATATATTAAATATAATTTATAAAATAAAATATTTAAATATATCTTTAACATTATAGGTGCATAATTATTAAAACAATAAAGTATATATGAAATAATGAAGTGAATGAAATAAAATATGTATATATATTTCATATATATAATGAAAAATATTTTTCCAAAGCATTCCCAATTCCATATACCTTGGTTGTCTCTGTCATGGTGAATGAAAAATAAATAAGATCCAGAAGCAGGTATATGCTTTAGCAGGTACTATGTCCGTACATGTATTAACTCACTTAATCTGCTTAAAAATGTCCTGAGGTAGAGTTTTAGCACCTCTATTCTTCTGATGAGGAAAGTGAAGCATAGAAGATAGCAACATCCCCAAGGTCACAAGCTAATACATATTGGAGCCATGAGTCACATCTTGGTGGACTGATTCTAGAACCTAGGGTTTAAAATCACCTTGCTGTCCTGTTACAGTCAAACATTATAGCAACATGAATAATAAAATCAGTACATCAAAAGACTGGTAACAATGTATCAAAAAATCAGGAGCATTTATCCATTTGATCAGGCAACTGTTTGCATATCTTCTGAAGTTATTTTTCTTTCTTGGTTTTCCTAAGATGAAAGTAGATTCCCAAGTCACTTTTTTTTTTTAAGATTTTATTTATTTATTTGACAGGTAGAGTTACAGACAGTGAGAGAGAGAGAGAGAGAGAGAGAGAGAGAGAGAGAGAGAGAAAGGTCTTCCTTCCGTTGGTTCTCTCTCCAAATGGCAGCAAAGGCCGGAGCTGCGCCAATCCGAAGCCAGGAGCCAGGTGCTTCTTCCTGGTCTCCCATGCGGGTACAGGGGCCCCAGCACTTGGGCCATCCTCCACTGCCCTCTTGGGTCACAGCAGAGAGCTGGACTGGAAGAGGAGCAACTGGGACTAGAACCAACATCCATATGGGATGCCGGCTCCGCAGGCGGAGGATTAACCTCATGCACCAACCCACCGAAGTCACTTTCTAATATTACTATGACCAGTTTCTTTTAAAATTCAGTTCTTTGGGTGGCATAAAAAAGAAAAAAAAACTATAATATGATTTATAGTTAAATACGACCACCTAAAGATATAATGATCCTAGTTACCAGAAAAATACTGCCCCCCAAAAAGTAGCCCCCAAGAATCAGGCTTAACAATGTTTTATCTTTGTGGGGTTTTTAAGTTTAATATGTATTTTTAAATCTTCTTTATCTTTTCCTTACCAGAGTGAATAAGGAATATTGGTTTACCAGGAAATATAGAAGGGAGTGGTCACTGAAATGCTAGCATAACAAACAGGAACAATAAGTATATAATGTTGCAAAGCCAAACCTTCCCTTTTGCTTCAGCTTTTGAAAGTAAGCATCTTTAGTCAAGAAAGTTTTCTCAGGCAGCTTTACCATCAGCACCATAACCTGTGAACCTTGAGGACTCTACCTGCCCTTAGTATCTAATCCAAGTCACTATGCAACTGTGGACAGTAACAGTCTTTAACAGGATTCCCCAACTGAGGATTTCCAAGAATGTCTGGGAAATCTTATCTTTCCCACAGATTCAGCCTCCAGTTGCCCCTGCCACCTGCCCACTCCCTCGTGATGTCCCCCTTTTGGGGGTTCTTCTTACCAGCAGGCTGTAGGTGAGCTCCTCTTGGTCTTTACTGTCTCCCTGCCAAGCTGGAGCTCTGACACCCACCTTCTCTAATTTCCATGTAATACCTGGAGGACCTGACAGTAAGCTGTACTAAACTTCTACTGGAAAATCAGGAAATTACAAAGCAGAAAAGAGAAACTTTCATTGAGTTAGAGCAGTGCTTCTTAAACACAAACATGCACTTGAATCCTGCTGATTCTAATTTACTAGATCTAGGATGGGGCCTGAGGCTTGCAGGCTCCCAGATGATGCTGGTGCTGTTGGGCTGGGAACCAACACTTCAAGTAGCAAGGGTTGGAGGATTTCACAGTTGCCAGGTGTGATAGGTCTTTTCTCCCCTTAAGGGCTCCCCTTTAGCTTTCTTACTATCAACATTCAAGGGCAGCCTTCATTCCACTGAGACTGCCTTTAGCACTATATTCTTTGTTCAAGACAAACAGGCTGCCTTTCCTACTAACTTTTCTTTGCCAGGTCCATCCTAATCCTAAATTATTCCAACTTCTCCATATATCATTGCCTACTTTCTTCTACCCCACATAAAAAAATTGCATTATTATACAGAGTGGTTTAACTCTGTGTTCTCCACCTTTCTATTCCAGAACACAATCTAAACTTGATTTTGCATAGTAATCAGAGGCCCAAACAGATGGGAAATCTTTATCCAGAATTGATCCTGAATCTCCAATCCTGAGTGGCAACTCTTCAGGTGGCACTTTGTCCCCAGCTACTGGACATTTAAAATATGGCTAGATGTGTAATAATGAGAGTTGAAATATTGTTGGGAAATCATCTGGCTGAACTCCTTTTTATAGATTAGGAAAAGGAAACTATAAAAGGTTAAGTGACTTGGTCTTGGTCTGCAGAGTAGCCATTGGCACCAAGCTTCAATGTCTGAATGTCACATGTCTAGATATCCAGGCCCCGATTTTGTTTTTTGTTTGTTTTCTTTTACAACCATTTACTTTAGTCAATTTGGCTTTTGAGTTTGACAGCAACTCTAAAGAGGCAATGATATGAGCAATGTGATATAAGCAAAAGAGGCTTATATCTAATTGATACCATTTCCTATCTTAAAAAATAAACAGTTTTTGTAATGAAGCCTGAAAAGCAAGAATATAAATAAAATCCCGATGTAATGTGTAGAAATTAACCAATGATCAAAGATTTGATCATGTTGAACAGTCATAGGGTATAATAGTCAGCTTATATTAAGTAACAAATGAACCCTGACATTTCCGTGGCATAGCCTAAGAAAGGTTATCTCTAACACAGATTGTATGTCTGGTGTGGTTCAGTTGAGAGAGGTGGGCGGTCTCTCCACACTACACACAGCCCACCGATGACCGTCATGTAATTATGCTCTCAGGTACACACAACCCTCCTAGTGACCATCGCAGAAAATGACCAGAAAGTGACTGGATGATTTGGAAAGGGTTTCTCATTGCCTTGGTCACATCTGTTCACATTCCGTTGTCAGAACCAGCTGCATGGCCCTGTAGAACTGCACAGGAACTAGGACTAATGGGAGAGAAGAAAGTGAGCCCTATGGTCCCTAACACGTGTGACATGTGGTGAAATCACAGAGGCACACTTAGTGCTCACTTATCTGTCATGAGTGCTGTATTTGAGTATAGCAGTCCCTAAGAAAACTCATGGTTGCAAAATCTACCATAATTATTTTTACATTTTCTCTTGACTTTTGTATGAATTTTTTTAATTTATAGTTTCCATTTTACAGCTCACTCAGTGCAAATAATAAATCAAATTATAAAATCAAATCAAACACACTAAACAAGCTTGAACTAGAAATGAAATAAGACTGCCTGAATTTAAAATCCTGGACCACCTCTTACTGGTGTTGTGATGTTGGAAAAATGATCTTGCTTCTATGTGCCTAGTGTCCTCATCTGTAAATGGGTATGCTGACAGCACCTACCCCACTGACATGTAAGGATTCACTATGTTTAGATATAAAGTGATTAGAACAGTGGTTAGTACATTGTAAGAATTTAATAAATGCTAGCTATTAGTTTTGTACTTGCATGACTATAAATTATCTAATGAACCTTTGACACCAACACTGTGAAGGGTGTGTGTGACACACTAGAGATGCCATGACAGGTTGAATTACAACGAAGACTCACAGTCTACAGCCAAGTTGAAAAAAGAAGCATAACATGTGATGAATGCTGTTGTAGAGAAGTAGAGGGAATCATGACAAGTTAAGTGACTGAACCTGAGTCTCTTCCTTCATTCTTAAAGTAACAATACTGTGTTTTAGACAGTATTGCTATGATGTTGAGATCATGTTCATATAACTTCAAGAACAGAGGATAGTAAGAGAAGGCTGGCTTGTGTATGTATGTATGTAGCTGTATGTTGAGGCTACCTGGTGGTGATAGTACATCAGGGACAGGGAGAGTGTTGGTTAATAATAGTTATCCCCTCGGAGCTTCATAAACCCAACAAGAACCATTATCAGTTTCACACATTTGAACTCTTATTCACCCAGTAATTAACCTTTTTAAGTCACTTTCATTAAACTAAAAATGAAAATTAGAAAATTAATTTTAAAATAATGATTCTGTATGTTTACTTATTAAAATGATTCAACTAGAAGACTTGAGATGAATGCTTTTCCATTCAACCCTTTGATGCCATCACTCCTGTTCTGCCTCCAACTGAATGTGTGTGACATCTTCTATAACAAGGCCATAGAAAGCTTTGGCCCTGGGGATTTTTCCAGTGTGTCAGCCTCTCAGGATTCTCTAGTTGGTATTAGGATGATTAGTTCATTGATTCTTTGGGAATATGAAATAATTTGTAAATTAGTTCTCTTGAGCGCCTTTTAAGATGCAAGATTCTGTGACACTCTGAATCATTTACAATGGATGCCTGAGTTTGGCCAGCAGGATTTATCCATTTCTAGCTTTGGAGACTTCTTTCTTAAAAGTATTCATAATTGATTCTATTTTCTCCCCATTTTCCTAGGGGGAACCTTTTACAAAAGGTGAAAAAGGAGATAGAGTAAGTAGATATTTTCTCACTATCTTGGCTTTTCTACTTCATTGATTTCTTTCTGCCTGATCTCTATTATGTTTACTTTATATCTAATAGATTTGATAAAATAAGCTGCCTGAGCATTTTACTTTGTCTTTGGGGACTTTTGACTCTTGATACATGAGAAATGTTAAACCTTGTTAAATGCTATCATGTGATGATATTTTAACATTTGTTTTCTTTAACTCATTTCTATTGATGATTGGGAATAAAAGTCATAAAATACATCTACCTGGGATAACTGAAATAAAATCTAAAATAGAAGATACAGCTTTTCTCAAGAATTCTATGAATGACCCAAATTTGATTTATCAAACACAAATAAGTCATAGAAAAGAATATCATGATATCTAATATTGTCTTCTGTATAGCCTTAGTTATCTTTCTTTTTTTCATTAAGTAAATATACCTGATAATAGAATCAATAACACATATCACCTTAAATTCTACTACCCCTCACCCTTCAACTGACAGATTTTTTTAGACCATTTATTTATTTGAAAGGCAGAGTTACAGAGAGGGAGAAAGAGATCTTCCATCCAATGGTTCATTCCCCAAATGGCTGCAATGACCAAGGCTAGGCCTGATAGAAGCTAGGAGCCTGGAACTTCATCTGAGTTCAGGGTCCCAAGCACTTGGATGATCTCCCACTGCTTTCCCAGGTGCATTGGCAGAGAGCTGGATAGAAAGTGGAGCAATGGGGACATGAACCAGTACCCATATGGGATGCAGGTATCATAGGCAGCAATTTCACTCACTGCACCACAATGTTGGCCCTTCAACTTCCCTCTAGTTTTAATTCTCTGGGATATGAAATTAACTGGTAGAAAATCACAGGAGCTGGTGTTGTGGTGTAGGGGGTAAAGCTGCCACCTGCAGTGCTGGCATTCCATATGGGTTCCAGTTCAAGTCCCAGCTGCTCCACTTCCAATCCAGCTCTTTGCTATGGCCTAGGAAAGCAGTAGAAGATGGCCCAAGTCCTTGGGTCCCTGCACCAACGAGGGAGATCCAGAAGAAGCTCCTAGCTCCTGGCATCGGATCGGTGCAGCTTTGGCCATTGCAGTCAATTGTGGAGTGAACCAGTGGATGGAAGACCTCTCTCTTTCTCTCTCTGCCTCTCCTCTGTGTAACTCTGACTTCCAAATAAATAAGTAAATCTTTTAAAAAATCATAATATTGTCAGTTAAGTTGAAAATTCCGTGGTTACTAGTGGAACATGGTGTCAAAGTGGCTTTGGGAAACAAAAATACTATTTTTAAAAAGGGAAGTAGTGTTTATCAGCAATGAATCATGTCTTAGAAGGAACCCCCTCTTGATTTCATCATGTCTTATATAATTACCCCCTTTATTGTATGTTAATTAGTAGAAATTCAATTAAAGTATCAAAGATATTAATCTCCATCTGAATTTAAGGAGTACACAAATGGTGTTTATTTTATTTACAGGGAGAACCTGGGATAGTAGGTTCACAAGGAGTAAAGGTAATGTTCTGGTATTCTTCAGTTTTATCTCTAACCTTCATGAGGTTGGGAAAATTACAGTAACATTTAACTTTCCTTCCCACCTATATGTTTAGGGAGAACCTGGAGATCCTGGTCCACCGGGTTTAATAGGCAGCCCAGGACTAAAGGTACGGAAGACATAACTAAGATACATCAGAAATAATTTGGGAATCATAGCCATTCTGTGTAAAACAAGATACTTTGATGTGCCTCTCATTTGCTTCACAAGTGCGCTCAGAGCCTTTTTCCCGTTTCCATAGTGATTTCCCCCCTCCCTTGGCTACATTTATTATACACATACACATACTGACTTGCCATTTTTGCTCATAATACTATTTTTAAACTCTCTTTCAGAGCATATTCACAATAGCATCCCTAAAAGCTTTAAGAGTAAACAATGTGAGTTAAATTGATGTCACTGAACTGTACTCCTAAAAGGGATAGGGCTAAGTATTCAATTTCTAAACCAAAATTATGCAGCCCTGGATACTGGGTTTCCCTTGTGGGATTCTTTGGGAGTGACCCAAGAAAGAGAGCAGCTTTGGAGAGATGCAGCAGACATTAATGTGGTGTGCTCCTAGCCCATGGGTAGGCAAGTTATCCAGTTATCACCTGCTGGTGAACACAGATCCATTAAATGATAACATCTAGAAACTATCTTGGTAAGCCAAAGTATATTTACATTTCAGCACTATACAGAGTAGGTGGAAAGCTATAAAGGCCACATCATGTTTTACACACAGTCAGGCATAGTGTCTTTTTTTAATAGCAAAGTAACAGTTCATATCACTTTCTATCTTAGGGTCAGCAAGGGCCTGCAGGCATCATGGGGCCCAGAGGACCACCTGGAGATGTTGTATGTATAGTGTCTTTGATGTTTTGAAATGAAATGGAAGCTAAGATGTGTTTTAAACAATGTCAGCATCTGCTCATTGTGACTCAGTTATGCTCCACTTTCCAAAGGCACGGCTCATTTCCACCACATAAACTGATCACATCTAATGTCAGAGCTATTGGGAAGAATAGTCCCTTCATGTATTCATGTGAAGTCCTTTTGAGTATCATTGTTCTAATACATTTGTCTTTGGAATTCAAGTGAACTAAGTTATCATCTTGGAAGTGCTTGTCAGTGGTGCACCAGCAGCAGAGGAGACTGGAAAAATCAAAAGAAATTAAAGAAAACTAAAGAAAAAAAGCAACAATTTCCAATATGCATGACTTTTTGTTCAAGTCTCATCTAGGGAAGACACTTTGAGAGTATCTGTTGTCTTCTAGTAAGCACCATCCCAAAAAGCAGATCTTGGTTGAGAGTATTTCTGTAGTGCAGCTGGAGGAAGAGCTTCAGGTTGCATTATAACCTAGCTTTAGTGGACTCACCCCCACCCCCTACCCCAACGTACACACACTCTTTAAATGTGCTTTTCCCAAGCTTCCAGAGCAGTTTTCTGTCCTGCATACAACCTTCCTATATTTCTGAAAACTGGGGTGCTAGGAGCTCACAAGTAAACAAAAAATAAGAAAAATACTTGACTGTAACTTTTTGGAGACTGATTACTACCTGAGCCTGCAGGGATCTATTGGTCAGCATATATATTCTTCTTGGTAGTTTGAACAAAAAGTTCACAGAGAAAAGCATTTATTGCACTCTCAAACCAATTGATAGACTACTACTGCTTGTATACCTAGTGGAGAGATCTTAGGGAAAGAGAAAATGCTGATGGCATTGGTAGAACCTCAAGACTCTCAGGAATTGAGACTAAGTGGTAAGGGCTGGAGCTAAAAGGAGAATGAGATCAAAAGGGACAAAGCCATTGTTGACAAAACATAATAGAACCATATTCTATTTACTCTTTTGTCCTGAATCATGATATGGTGCTACCAACCATCATCCTTCCATTCCTTCTTGCAATGCTGTGGGTGGGACATTTGGTTCAATTCTCCTTTATTTAGTTCCTTTCCCTTTACGTCCAGATGACTTCACCTGAAACGAGAAGCTACCTATTTCACCAGTGTTTCTCTCTACCTAACAGGCCAATATCAATCCATCCCCTTAAAGATTATATGTTGATATTCTGTTTTCTTGATACATATTCATAGATAGAACTATTGTAACAAGAGATGTTATACCTGCTCTTTACCTTTACTTTGAATTTCCCCAGGGCTTGCCAGGAGAACATGGTATCCCAGGAAAACAAGGAGTTAAAGGAGAAAAGGTATTGTTTGTATTTTACTCATTTTGTATATTAAGTAATTAGGAGAAAGAGAATATCGTAATGGCATTGGGGAAGTGAAAGGCTAGCACAGGGCTTCAGGGGTTGTACAGAAGATAGTCAACTATGATGTGAACAGCACCGCCTGGAGCTGTGTACTGAAACAGCACTAGTTCTGACGTTGAACCACTAAATGAAAAAAATGACTCAGAGAGTCTGTTGTAGGCTCAACTCTCAATTTACTATAGACTGAAGAAATACCTTAATCTTTCATAACCTATTTCTTGACATCTACATTAAAATAACATTGCTGAATAATTGGAGAATAAAAAAAGAAGCCCATACAGATCATTGAAACAACTCTATGAACAGAAATGTCTTTTGTGCATATACTTATATACATGAATATTTTGTGATACTGCTGGACTTACTATAATATAACTCACTAAAATAATCTAAATTAATTTATGAAAGTTATAATGCCTAGGAGCAGGCATTTGGCCTAATGGTTAAGATGTTTGTTAGGATGCCCATATCCAGTATCCACATTGGAGTACCTGGCTCTGCTCTGGCTAGTGGCTCCAGCTTCCTGCTAATGCTAACACTGGGAGGAAATAATAAAAACTCAAGCACTTGGGTTCCTAACACTCATATGGGGGGGCCCGGATTGAGTTCCTTTCTCCCCACTTTGGCCTGGTCATTGCAGGCATTTGGGGAACGAACCAGCAAATGAAAGCTGGCTTGTGCTCATGTGCTCTCTGTCCCACTCTCTCTCCTCCCAATTAAATAAATATTTTTTAATAAAACAGTGTCTAACATGATTGGACACTCAGTAAATATAATTGATGAAGAAAAAAATGAATGAATGAACTTCAGCTATGATGAGAACTTAAAACGATGGAAACTAATTCCCATTGTGAACCTGAGCAAAGAAGTAAGAATCTCACAATGTTGTTTTGTTTTGTTTTGTTTTGTTTTTATGTTTTGCTTTTGTTTTTCAGGGAGATCCTGGTGGGATTATAGGCCCTCCTGGACTTCCAGGTCCAAAAGGTGAGGCTGGTCCTCCAGGGGAAAGCCTGCCAGGGGAACCAGTAAGTACCAGCCTTTTACTGTAACTTTAACTTATTTATTACAGTTATGAGTCCCTACTTTTAAAGCACAAGTATAGAAATAAGTTTAGGCCTACAAAAAAAGAATTGTCCATTTTGTTCTTTAGATCAGAGATATAGCCATTTTGAAAGTTTGTTGCAAGGTCTCTCATCTTAAGAAAATACATATGCACACATTTTGCATATGACTTTGGAAAATGCATAGGTCCCTTGAACTCTGTTCAATGATCCCTAATTTTAAACCATAACTCTTCCTAGAACACTATCTTGAAACAGAAGAACTCGGATCACTATGGTGGCACAGTGGATTAAGCTGTCACCTGTAGCACCAGCATCCCATGTGGGTGCTGATTCGAGTCTTGGCTGCTCCATTTCCGATACAGCTCCCTGCTAATGTGCCTGGAAAATCAGGGGAAGATGGTTCAAGTGCTTGGACCTCTGCTACTGACATGGGTGACTAGACAGGGGCCAGGCTCCTGGCTTTAGCTTGTCCTAGCCTCTGCTGTTGGAGCCATTTGGGGAGTGAACCAAGAGAGGGAAGATCTGTCTGTCTGTCTCCATCTTTCTCTCTCGCTGAATTTCTCCTTGTCTCTCTATAACTCTGCCTTTCAAATAAATAAGTAAATCTTTTTAAAAAAAATAGCTTTGCACATAGCACTGTAGGTTGTCATTTGCAGAGAATGACTTTGTAATCCAGACTATTCCCAAGATATAGAAAACTGCATTGCAGGGAAAGTTTAAATAACCAGTGTTCTTCTATGTATTGTCTTTTTGCCTCATCCTCTTTAAATTTTTTGCATTAATAAGTTATAATAATAGTTCTCAATATTGGATGCCTTGTTTTATAGGAAAAAGCACCTCTTCTATTTAAAGTAACTATACAAAATGTAAACCCTATTTAAACGTGTTCCTGGTTCCTTTTCCTATTATAAAAAAGGTTTTATTCAAGTAAGATAAAGGAATAAAATATTTTTCAGTAATGACTTCTCAGATGTTTTTAACCTTTTTAAAAAAAGAAATTCATTTACCTCCTTTGCTGTTTCCTTTAGGGTTTAGATGGAAATCCTGGAGCACCCGGTCCACGAGGGCCAAAGGTAGAAAAATATCATACTTAATTTAAAAAGAACTAATAAGTAAATACAGTAGAAATATTCTTCTCACGTGAGCCTTGCCCTAATTGAAACATCTCATTTCACAGGGTGAAAGAGGACTGCCAGGTGTCCACGGCTCCCCAGGAGACATAGGCCCACCAGGAATAGGAATTCCTGGCCAAGCTGTAAGTGAAATTCAGTTGAGTTCTTATGACATTGTTGACTTCAACATTATGAGATAAAATCCTGTGGCAAATTTTAATAAGAAGAAAAGAAAAGAAAGGTCAGAGGAAGATGTATAAATCAACCCTATCCAGAGAGGATTGATCAGCGTTGCAATTACATGGCTAAGCACAAAGAAAGTACTCTTTGTTTGACTTACATGGGCTGGTCACAGATGCGCAGATTTTAGATTAAAAGAAATCAATTTGGCCGGCGCCGTGGCTCAACAGGCTAATCCTCTGCCTTGCGGCGCCGGCACACCGGGTTCTAGTCCCGGTCGGGGCACCGGATTCTGTCCCGGTTGCCCCTCTTCCAGGCCAGCCCTCTGCTGTGGCCCAGGAGTGCAGTGGAGGATGGCCCAGGTGCTTGGGCCCTGCACCCCATGGGGAGACCAGGAAAAGCACCTGGCTCCTGGCTCCTGCCATCGGAGGAGCGCGGTGCGCCGGCCGCAGCGCGCCGACCGCGGCGGCCATTGGAGGGTGAACCAACGGCAAAGGAAGACCTCTCTCTCTGTCTCTCTCTCTCACTGTCCACTCTGCCTGTAAAAAAAAAAAAAATCAATTTAATCCCTCCTATTCTATATATTGATAACTATGAGTGCATGTTTGCAAGATGATAAGAATACCTAATTATAATATCAGGTAGTTATATAGTACTGCTTATTTTTAATTAAAAGAAAGTAAAAAGTTAATTTTTAAAGTGGCTATCCCCAAATATAAAGATAAATAAATGAGAAAACTGATTACCTTGATTGGATCAGTATATATAATATACATTTATTGTAGTATCACACTGCACCCCATGAATATGAATAATTTCAAAACAAATATTTAAAAAATAAAGTGGTTGGAGTATGTATATATGAAATGATGCCAAAAACATGTATATAGTATCTTTTAGAAGAACAGGTATTTTTAATAATTGAAGCAAATAAGACAGCTTTTTAATATATTTGAACTACAAAGACATCGTCTAAAAAGTTTCTGATGATAATGTAGTGCATACACACTCATTAATTAAATGATGATAAGAGGTGAAACTTTTTGCTGTGAAAAAACAACAGATTTTGAAACAAGAGCAAGGGAAAAATAAAGTGATTCTAAAGACATTAATTCGAGTCACAACTCCAGGCCTCGAGAATTCTGACCAACAGGCTCAGATTGCGGGTTCCTGTAACAACTTCTTCATGTTCTGTCCATTTGCTCTTAGAACTCAGGAAGATGCTGTCTTTTATTGACTAGTTTGTCATTAATAGGAGAATATACAATAAAGGATTGCAGACATATGGTTAGAAGAGGTACAGGAGCTGAGATCTGGAAGGGTCTCCGGCAGCAGAGCTTGAGTCTCCCTGGAATTGGGGTGCACCACTTTCCCAGCATATGGATGAGCTCACTAACCTAAAAGCTCCTTGAACCTTGTACGCTTTTGTGATTTTTAAGGAGGCCTCATATATGTAGGTATTGTCAATTATTAACTCCATTTTCAGATCTTTTCCTGTCTTTAGAGAAATAGAGAGTGAGACCAAAAGTTTCAGGCTTCTAATATGTATTGATCTTTCTGGTAAGTGGCCTGCACTCAAGAGCCCACCAAGGGTCACCTCATTAGAACAAAAGAGACTCCTATCACAGGAAACTTCAAGATATTAGGAATTCTGTGTCAGGAGCCAGGGTCAAAAACCAAATATTAGAACAGAAGTTTCTCCCAATACTCTTATTGCTAAGGAAATTGCATGAGTTTTAGGGGCTCTGTGCCAGGTACCAGGGGCAGAGGCCAAGTGTACTTGTATTTGTCTTTTTATATCACAGTATTACAGCCTTGGATTGAAATTGTCAGGAAAATTTAAAGCAAGCATAAATAGCAAATGGTGATGTTGTACAGGACTTGTGTTTGCTTGTCCAGGGCGAGGATTTGAGTCTGTTGCTGTTGTTGGGTAATTTATAATGAATAAACATTTATTGAGCTCATAGTTCTAGAGGTTGGGAAGTCCATGAGCAGGGCACTGGCACCTGGTGAGGACCCTCCTGCTGCACCATCTCATGGTGAGAGAGAAAGTGTGCCCGAGGGGGTCTCCCTTCCTCTTCAGATAAAGTCACTAATTGCATCCTGAGCACCAGCCCTTCACTCCTGACCTCAGGTAATCCTGATTACCTTCCATGGGCCCACACCTCCAAATACCATAAACATATGGCTTTGGGAATTAAGTCTCCAATACATGAACATTCAAACCACATCAGCATAAAAGGCTGCTGAGATGGATGATTAAACCAAGTTTTAAAAAGTATATCAGCTGGGCCAGCGCTGTGGCACAACAAGCTAAAGCCCTGGCCTGGAGCGCCCGCATCCCATATAGGTGCTGGTTCTAGTCCTGGCTGCTCCTCTTCTGATTCAGCTCTCTGCTATGGCCTGAGATAGCAGTAGAAGATGGCCCAAGTCCTTGGGCCCCTGTACCCACATAGGGGACCCAGAAGAAGCTCCTGGCTCCTGGCTTCGGATAGGCGTGGCTCCGGCCATTGTGGCCATCTGGGGAGTGAACCAGCGGATGGAAGACCTTTCTCTCTGTCTCTACCTCTCTATATAACTCTGTCTTTCATATAAAAAAAAAAAAACTATATCAGTGCGTCCAGCACTGTGGCACAGCAGGCTAAGCCTTCACCTGCAGTGCTGGCATCCCATATGGGTGCCAGTTCCTGTCCCAGCTCTTCTCTTCCAATCCAGCTCTCTACTAAGGCTTGGGAAAGTAGTGGAAGATGGCTCAAGTGCTTGGTCCCCTGCACCCACGTGGGGGACCAAGAAGAAGCTCCTGGCTTCAGCCTGACCCATCTCTGGCCACTGGGTCTATTTAGGGTGTGAACCAGCAGATGGAAGACTTTTCTCTGTCCCTCTCTCTGTAATTCTACCTCTCAAATAAATAAATAAAATATTTAATAAGGAGAGTATAAGGTTGAACAGGAAAGTATTACTTAAGGACACAACATAAATACAAAGGGAGCAAAAAAACCTGACAATAACAGAAAATAATTTTTTTAAATATGAAAATAAAAGTGATCAGCTACTTACATCAATTGCTAAGAAACTAGATCTTTGCTTGGTTAGGTTGTAAATTCCTCTTTCAGGGGTTCATGGTTGTATAATAGAGAAAGTTCATCTCCTAGCTTCATTTTAGTTACCCTAAATTCCTATTTTCTAAAAATAGAAAATAACTTATTGAAGCCTTAATTCCTCCTCCTGTTACTGAACACTGGTTCTGTCTATTTCTTCAAAGAGAGAAATGACTCAAAGTGGAAAGAAGAGAAGAGAGGAAGCCCTCAGCCAGCTAGGTAGCTATGTGGTCATTAAGTTTCTGAACAGATAGCATCTGAGTGCACTCTTTGTGCACATGTGACTGTGCAGCAACAGATGATGGTAATGAGAGATGTTCCAGTTATCTGATCAAAATTACCTTAATGTTTCCAGCAATAGGTGAAGTGCTTCTCTTTGCAAAGAGTATGCATGGTGGCAAACCCTGTTTTGCTTCTAAGTAAATTACAATACTTAGCTTTTTATTTTGTTTGAATAGCATATGGGCATTTATGGTGGTATTCTGATTATTGAATCTCATTTTACTCAGGGCTCCCAAGGACCAGCTGGAGAACCGGGTATCCAGGTAAGCTACTGATTTAAGTTACCTAGTGCAGCAAATTTAGCTTGCTGACTTGAGGGAAATTATATACTGAAAGACTGTCCTATAAGTAGGTCTTTTTATTTTCCTCGTTTTCTAGGGTCCTCGAGGTCTCCCTGGGCTGCCAGGGACCCCAGGGAATGATGTAAGGACCTTGTTTACCTACTCCTCTCCCCACTCCCATTTTGATCTGCACCTGTGTCAATTTGCAAAGATTTGAACCTGATGCCTCTGTTTTCAGGGAGCTCCAGGGAGGGATGGAAAGCCAGGCCCGCCAGGCCCCCCAGGTGACCCGGTACGTAAACAGACTTTTTCTGATTTATATAGCTTTAATGCACCCATGAGCCAAACAGCCTACCAAGCAGGTTTTGCTGTCCAAACTAATTAGAATGCTCAGTGACTGCTTGGTGGTTTTGTTTATCCCTAGTATTTTGTAGAGGAAAAAACTCAAGCTGGGTCAGCATTTTTGTGCGTGTGATGAATACTTATTTCCTAAGGGTATAATTCAACTGTACAATTCTGCCCCAAACTGAGCCTTAGCATATAATATCTCAATCCCATGGAAAATTGAGCTAAAATATATTGCCACAATTTCCATTCTGTCTAATGCTGGTGACTAAAGGAATTTCATTTTTTTTAAATGGAAGTCTACAGGTAAGTTACCTATAATATGGCACATATTCATTGATTCTGCATCTTTAAAATGCTGGGAAGATTAAATTATGAAAGCTGGCTCAAGTGGGCTTTTAAAAAATGCGTTTAGGCATTAAATGCATGCTCCAAAGTTTTATTTTAAGTTAAACCTTGCTTTGAGCGACACTGAAGTCCATTTACATAGCTTCAGACTTGGCAATTATAGTTTCAGAGAACATATGGTACATGACATTATATTAAGAGTTTTGTAAAATAAAAGCCAAATCACCTCTCGGTTCTAAGCCTCACAAATCCATTCTACCTCTCCACTGTTTGGGCCTTATGTGTCTTTACAAGCTGCATGCAGAAGCATATTTTGGCCTTACTATAACTCCCTCACTGAGTGAATCATGTGTGTATCATCTGGGAATCTCATAAAATGGTACTTGGATTTATAGACTGTTTCTCTGAAGGGACATTTTTTAAGACACTTGGCCAAAATGGCACAGGTTGTCTTAGTGTCTGTGTTGTCTCCATCATTTAAGCTAGCTTTAACCTCTTCTGAATTTCTGAGATAAATAACCTTAAGGCAAACTTACCCCTGTACATTTCATATTCTTCAACAGTCTGATAATGTTCTTGGCCAAAGAGTAGTTTCCTTTCAGTAAATGCTTGATCTTTATTATTTAAATCCAATAATGTACTAGGGATGGAATAAAGATTGCCATGAAAATAGAAAGGTGCAGAATCCAAAGGTCTGTGTGCATTTACATATTCACAGAAGAATATGAATATATGAACTACTTCAGAAGAATACTGAGTATTTCTAAAAAGCAATTCTGAATTCTGACAGTGCCATGTATTGATTTTAATATAACAATGATTCTGACAGTCAGACCTTAGAAGCACCTTGCACCAAATCTCAATGGCGTGGCATTTTCAGGAAAAATCTCAACATTCTACTGTAAGTTTTCATTATATTGTTTTATATGCATCTATACGTATAAATCCATACATTTGTGTGTTTTTTTCTCCTTAACTGCAGATTGCACTTCCTCTCTTGGGAGACATCGGTGCCTTGCTCAAGGTACTTTGTTGTCTGTAAGAAATTATGTGTTAATTTCCAGGACAAACATAATAAAGAAAATCTTTACCAGAAGTTGAGTTCATTGCTTCAGTTGAACTACAGCTTGATATTTGAATGGCAGAATATCTTTAAGATAGAAAAAGGAATGTGTTAGAGTTAACCATATGTGTATAAAGTTAATTGAAAATAGATCTTAGTAAAAAAAAAATAAGAGTGAGAATAAGAAAGGGAAGAGGAAGGGAGGTGGGAGTGTGGGTGGTAGGGTGGGTACAGTGGAAGATTCTAAACTTGTAACCATGAAATGTATGAAGTTTGCAACTTCAAAGCAGTATAGTTCTGCATACATTCCTCTAGACTTACTTCTAAGGGTACAGTTTAAAAATTTGCCATGGCCGGCGCCGCGGCTCACTTGGCTAATCCTCCACCTGTGGCGCTGGCACTCCGGGTTCTAGTCCTGGTTGGGGTGCTGGATTCTGTCCTGGTTGCTCCTCTTCCAGTCCAGCTCTCTGCTGTGTCCTGGGAAGGCAGTAGAGGATGGCCCAAGTGGGAGACCAGGAGGAAGCACCTGGCTCCTGCTTTGGATCAGTGCAGCGCACTGGCCATAGTGGCCATTTGGAGGGTGAACCAATGAAAAAGGAAGACCTTTCTCTCTGTCTTTCTCTCTCACTATCTAACTCTGCTTGTCAAAAAAAAATTTTCCACAAGACCCCAAATTTCCTTAAGCTGGCTGGTAAAGATAGCAGCTTATGTATTATAGAGATCATATGGATAGGATTAAGTGGTAAAGTGATCATATAAGAAGGACTAAGTGTTTGCTAATAATCATAGGAAGAGTTAAAAAGGAGTGAATGCTTCAACGTGGGAAGCTATCCATATAGCAGACTCATAGAATGGCAATCGTTTTAAGTAGCACTCTGACCTCAGAATCAGCCTTTAAGGCATTATGATCTGGTAGAAAAGCCCAGGGGAGCATTTCAGGCATGGAAAGCCAAGACACTGGCAAAAATGTTCTACATGGAGGATCTCTGTGAGTGAGACCCCAGTGGAAAGAAGTGGCCATCACAGAAGGATGTACTTTTCTCTGAAAGGAGGAAAGAACTTCTACTTTGCTTGTGGCCTTATCAAATTAGTGGATCCAAAAGGCTTCCATAGCCTCAGCAGCTCATGTCAAGAGTCTTGGGTCATCACTGATGTCATACCTAAGAGTGTTAATTGTTAAATAAACACGATTCACTCTGCACTAACTTCCCATGCAGGAGCTTTGTCCTCAAAGAGTTGTATCATGAGACTTAATAGTAAAACTTGTTCTCAAGAGTCACTTCCTTTTAGTGTATTAGGTGGAGGATATTCTTATGTCTCATAAGTTATAGTTATCTCTAAGAGCTCACAAAAGATGTGTCATTCTTAGGTTCTTCTTTAAAGGTAATTTCTAAAAGGAAAGGAGGAGGAAGAAGTAAGGGAAAAGAGCAAGAGAAAAAACTGAAATCATCATTGAGATGCAATAACTTTGAACAGCCCTTGTCTGGACTATTGAGGAACAGTTTTTTATTATTGTTTTCTTTTTCTTTTTATTTCTCATACTAAGTGTTGAACTCTTTAACTAGAATAGAGTTAATCCTCTGTATATAAAGTTAAATGAAAATAGATCTTAGTAAAAAGCAGGACAGAGAATGAGAGAGGGAAGAGGAGGAGTGAGAGAGTGGATACAGTGGGAAGAATTACTATGTTCCTAATATTACAAAATGCATGTAAATAAGTAAATAAAGTATTGAAATAGTTCTACACTTATAAGGATAGTCTTTGCTACTAAACAAGTGGGGGGAAAGGATGTTCAATAAGTGGTGCTGGAATAACTGGGTAACTGGGGAAAAAAATGAACCTGGAACCCCTACCTGAAAACTCAAGAAAAACTAATTTGAATGCTAAAGCAAAGATTAAAATAGTGTTAAAAGAAACAAAAAAAGAAAAAAGAATGTGTGTCTTTATGTGGCTTGTGCATTTATACTAATCCCTTCACTCATTTCTATGCCAGCCTCTCATTTGGGCTGTGGAGGTCAGGAATGGTAGTTCTGTGAGGAGCCATGGAGACCAAACAATGTCATGAGTGCCTGGCCTGGATCACTCTCTCCTTCGGGGCAACAGCTTTCTCTTAGTGGGCGTTTCCTCGCCCTGGTTCACTACTGTAAAACCTGATCCTTCTTATTGTATCCCAAGTAGTGGCTTAGCCCATTGTGTCTTAACCCACAAAATTAGTTTGGACAGCAAAAGACCCTCTAAAAATGGTGCATCAGGTTTTAGGGCAAATGTTTGCTCTCATGACTTCAAAACTCAACCTGTAAGTTAGCTGTTTATTGAGCAGCATTGGTTATCATCCAGGGACTGGTCAAAGCAAATGGCCACGATGGCCAGAGCAGGGCCAATCTGAATCCAGGAGCCAGGAGCTTCTTCCAGATCTCCCACATGGGTGCAGGGGCCCAAGAACATGGGCTGGCTTCTACTGCTGTCCCAGGCCACAAATAGAGCTAGATTGGAAGTGGAACAGCCAGGACTCACATATGCCAGCACTAAAGGCAGTGACTTTACCCACTACACCACAGCACTGGCCCCTGAAAATCCTGTTAATTGTGTTAAGTTTTCAGACATTTCTCTGAATTCATAGTTTTTCAGATATTATCAGTGATGGTTATAAAATTATATATGCATTTTAACTCCCCTACCAACACATTAGCCCTGCAAAATGTTCCAGGTGGTAAGGTTAGTTTGGGAAACAGTGCTTGTCACTCCAGTTCCATTTTATGTATTCCTACTCTAAGTAGGACCACCATGAAAAGAACTGTTTAACCCAGCATTTTTGAGACAACTGGTTTCAGAACCTTTTCAATACGAAAAATTGTCTTCCAAGAAGCATATTTTTAGAAATCAGACTTGCATTTATATTCACTATTGAATACCCATGGACTTTCTGGCCAACTTCTCATCATAGGCATCTACAGGGGTTCCCTTTTCATGTTTAAAGATCTTTCTGTTTGCTGAAAAGGATGAAAGATAGAGGCTTCTATTTTCTTGCCTTCTGTCAGTGGTTAAAATATCTCCCCAATCTGTGATCCTTATTCTATGACCTCTGGTCATGTTTTTTTTAAAGATTTATTTATTTATTTGAAAGGCCAAGTTAGAGGGCCAGGGGCAGAGGCAGAGGTAGAGAGAAAGAGAGGTCTTCCATCCGTTGGCTCACTCCCCAGATAGCTACAATGACTAGAGCTTGGTCCATCCAAAGCCAGGAGCCACGAGCCAGAAGCTTCTTCTGGGTCTCCCATGTGGATGCAGGGGCCCAAGCACTTGGGCCATCCTCTACTGCTTTCCCAGGCCATAGCAGAGAGCTGGAATGGAATAGGAGCAGCTGGGACTAGAACCAGTGCCCATGCAGGATGCCAGCACTGCAGGCAGTAGCTTTACCCACTAAGCCACAGCGCTGGCCCCTGGTCATATCTTTATTTCAACAATATATTTTAAAATGAACCTTTAGGGTCCTGCATTGTGACATAATGGATTAAGCCACTGCCTTCAAAGTTGGCATCCCATATGGGTACTGAGTTGAGTCCCAGCTATTCCACTTCCTATCCAACTCCCTGCTGATGTACCTGGGAAAGCAACAGAAGGTGGCCCAAGTGCTTGGGCCTCTGCACCCACGTGGGAGAACCAGATGAAGTTCCTGGCTCCAGGCTTCCACCTGGCCCAGCCCTTGCCATTGTGGCCATTTGAGGAATGAAGTAGAAAATGAAAGATCTCTCTGTCTCTTCCTACCCCTTGTCTGTCTCTCTTCCTCTCCCTCTGTAACTCTGCCTTGCAAATAAATTAAAAAAAAACTTTGTAAAAAATGAACCTTTAGGGGCTGGTATTGTGGTGAAGTGGATTAACACCCTGGCCTGAAGTGCCAGGATACCATATGGGTGCAGATTCAAGACCTGGCTGCTACACTTCCCATCCATTTCTCTACATTGGCCTGGGAAAGCAGTAGAAGATGGCCCAAATCCTTGGGCCCCTGCACCCATGTGGGAGACCCGGAAGAAGCTCCTGGCTCTTGGCTTCAGATTGGCGCAGCTCCAGCCATTGCAGCCAATGGGGAGTGATCCCTTGGATGGAAGACCTCTGCCTCTCTGCCTCTCTCTCTCTCTCTCTCTCTCTCTCTCTGACTTTCAAATAAATAAATAAATCTTAAAAAAAATGAACCTTTATGGGGTGGGTACTGTGGCGTAGGCTAAGCCTCCACCTGCAGCACTGGCATCCCATATGGTCACCAACTCATGTACCAGCTGCTCAATTTTGATCCAGCTCTCTGCTTATGGACTAGGAAAACTGGAAGACAGCCCAAGTGCTTGGGACCCTGCACCCACATGGGAAATCTGGAAGAAGCTCCTGGTTCATCACTTCAGATTGGCAGTTGCAGCCATTTGGGGAGTGAACCAGTGGATGGAAGACCGTTCTCTTTGTCTTTCCCTCTGTCTGTAACTCTGCTTCTCAAATAAATAGAATCTTTAAAAAAATTTTTTTTAAAGATCCTTTATAGAGCTTTTAACAGATACTTTTTGTTAGCTCAATGATAAAACATGTTTATCTTATGAGCTCACTTCAATTCAAGTCATTCTAAATTAGATAAACATTATAGAGAGAGCTAGGGAACTGAAATTCCACTTAGATATCCTGTCTCCACTTAGACTAGACAGAGGAGTGGAGTCCAAGTCACTCATGTAATTATTTCTTACACTGACTCGTAAAATGTGAGTGAATTGTGTGATAGTCACGTTGCTGATTTTTTGCTCCCAAAGGAGAAATCTTTTATTTATATTTGTTTTTCCTTTCTTTTTCTTTTAATATTTTACACTATTAGTTGTATGATTATTTAATCTTGCTAGCTATTCCACATTTTGTTCCTTTTTCCCACTTTAAATATGTGGCTAAGCAATTGAATCTGTATACCTACGTGTATATTTGTAATTTTCATTTAAGTATCATCAGACTTTTTCAAATAAAGCTCACCCTTATCATAGGCAGATGTTGTTGGTTAGTTTTGTAAATAAGTTTTAACTTCACAAAAACTAATCTTTTCAAATCGCATTCATTCCTGGAAACAGTAAATTGGCAATTGCTACATAACTCTTTGCTGGCAAAGGCTCAAGTACAACTTTAAACCAGATGCAACCTCACTTCTACAGATGCTTTTATAAATCTGTCAATAACTTTTTTCTTTTATTCCTCAGAACTTCTGTGGCAACTGCCAAGCCAATGTCCCTGGGCTGAAAAGTAGCAAAGGAGAGGATGGAGGAGCTGGTGAACCTGGAAAATACGATTCTGTGAACCGGAAGGTGAGAAGTTTAGTTGCACGTGTGCAGGCTCCATAGTTCACACAGTGCGATCTCTCAATTCTCTTACTCCCCTTCCTCCAGGGTGATATAGGACCCCGGGGTCCTCCAGGAATCCCAGGCAGAGAGGGACCAAAGGTAAGGGCAGTCTGTCCTCCTCTCCTCTGTGAGACCCTCATGGAGGGGAAAAAAGGAAAAATTCATCTTAAAATATACTTTCTAAAATATTTGCATATATTTGTATAAGGGAGTAAGGGACAACTACACGTTGTCATTAATTTGTTCCCTGACCCTGTCCAAATTAAATATCCCAAATGTCCAAGATTTTATTTTCATTGTTCTAAAGGGTAACAATATGACTGAGTGTACAGGATGAATTTATTATGTTTTTAGGGAAGCAAAGGAGAGCGGGGCTATCCTGGAATACCTGGGGAGAAAGGCGATGAGGTAAGATTCTTCTCTGATGATACATCCCTATTATTATTGGTTCTCTTTACTTGACTCAATAAGGCAAAGTCAGTTTTCCAATAGCTCACACTTAATGCTAAGAGCAATGATTTAAAAAAAAAATGAGATAGGCCTTTTTAAACATTAGTACACTTTTAATAATTATTATTATCATATATTCATATCTATTACTAGTGGTCCAGATTTCTGAGACAAAGAAGGCATAAATTTAATATATCAAGATAAAAGTAAGGGGAAGCAGGAAGGGGAAATTTGCTGAAATAAATTCCAGGGAGACAAAAGGAATTGATGGAGTAGTTGAACAACCAGCCCAGGAGTGAGGCAGCTCCAGAAGTCAGCAGGTCTTGTCTGGGACACTGCTGTGACATGGTTCAAACCCAGTGACCTTGGTTTGTCTGCGTCTCTGCTCAGCTCCCAAACTCTTGGGAGAAGTAAACAATCAGAAGGATCTAATTGAGCTAGTTTAGATCAGCTACTAACACCCTAGATTAGGGCCCTGAGTCAAATGTGCTTTTGAACTAATGGTATAATTTTCTGACTTAAAACCATGTGATGCTCAGGATATCATTCTTCTCCTGCATAATTCACATTAACTTTTAGAAAAATCAATTAGAATGATGAATTGTTGTTAGTTTAAACAGCTTTGATACTAACAGTTCTTAATGAAAGTTAAGTAAGCCATCTGGCCTATATTAACCTTCATGTAATGCAGAAAAGTATAATGATATAAAATATATTTCTCTAGTGGGAGTTAAATTTCACCTTACAAATGATCATCACATATTATTGTTTCTAGTTAATATTAATTCTGTTCTGGAACACTCTGATATTTCGTTCCATTTCTTTTACAAAGAAAAGTAACATTTCATTGCATCCATAAATAAAACAGAAAGGCACTTTATTTTCAAAATAAGTAAGAATTAATGAGCTATTGCTTCCTCAAGTTCCACAGGTTTCACTAAAGTACCAGCTCAATAAGCTATTTTCATAGTGCAACAGCTTTTAACTGCCTAGATTCAAGATGCAGGTTTTAGAGGCAGTTGAGAAAGTAATAACAGAAAGATCAGGAAATAATTGGAATTCAGGTTTTTTATAAATGACTTGAAGTTAAATTCACTAGAAGTTAATTTCTATTGATTTTTGCTGGTACTTTACTCTCTTGGGGAACTGAAATCCATTAACACTCCCCACTGTTTTAGTGTGTTCACTCTTAGGTACACCTGATGGATTCTTTGACAGGGGCTAGACAAAATTTTTCTCAGAACTTATTACATGGGAATATTCCAACATGTTCAAGAGATTTGTTTCTGTTATGTCTTCACATCGCATGAGTAATATGAATAATCCTGAAGTAATAGCTTGACTCACTTATGCTTTTTGAGAGGAATAGGGTATTGTATCTTTCATCTCTCAGATAAATCTAAAAATAGTAAATATAATCTGTTTTCCACTTGGACTCAGATACTACCTAAAATAAAAATTTATTGATTTGTTTAAATGAACAAAGTTTTCACCAAGAATATATGCATTTACAACTACCCAATAAATTTCTTTTTAATGTATCTGTGTACCAGCTGGTCTTAACAAACTCTCAAATATCTATTCTACTCTTACTGGAAATATACAGAAGGACAGTCCATCTCTTTGAAGGCTTCTAATTGTTAAGTCGTCAGTTGAATTGGTTTGATAATTGAGAAAGAGGAAGTCCTTGTTTGTTACTCATAGAAAAGTGACATCCTCCACAGGGTATTTTTCCCAAATTTTGTTATACAAAAGGTGCTGCTAGATCACAAACTCACTTCTCATAGAAAGAGTGAATTGGAGAACAGTTCTTCCTGCAGTACTTCAGAATAATAGTTCATAAATAGGATGTGCAAAATGTCACTAACCATAAATTATAGCAACAGGAAAGTAAATATTCTTAGTAGCAACTGAGTTAGAACTTAAAATATCAGAGCAGAGAAAAAACTTGGCTCTAGTGATTCCTGAATAAGTATGCAATAAATTTTCATTTGTATTTTAGTTTGGCATTCTATGCTAAATTGACTGTCCAGTTTAATATATATTTGTCTTCTTTAATGACCATATTGTCTTCGGAAATTATCTTATTGCCCTTTATGCACCCGCAGTAACTTTTACCCTTACTACAAAATTTAAGCTTATTCATAGAAAGACTGCTGAGAAGGTTTTTTTTTTTTTTTTTAATTTATGGACTGAGGTTTATTTTAAAGTGTAATGTGGTCATCAAAGGTTAATGAGTCCCAAGCTTATAAATTTCTCTACCTACAACTCAGCATCTCTAGACTAATTCAGAGTTGAGACCTAACATAGCAAAAAAAGGGAATATATATGTATATATTTCTTGTACATATAGAGGTAATTTTATGGAAATGTATATATTTTGAAATAAAGTAATTTATGGTATAACATGTAATTTCCAGCCATTTAAAATTTCCATTCTCAGGCCGGCGCCGTGGCTCAACAGGCTAATCCTCCGCCTTGCAGCGCCGGCACACCGGGTTCTAGTCCCGGTCGGGGCACCGGATTCTGTCCTGGTTGCCCCTCTTCCAGGCCAGCCCTCTGCTGTGGCCCAGGAGTGCAGTGGAGGATGGCCCAAGTGCTTGGGCCCTGCACCCCATGGGAGACCAGGAAAAAGCACCTAGCACCTGGCTCCTGCCATCGGATGAGCGCGGTGCGCCGGCCGCAGCGCGCCGACCACGGCGGCCATTGGAGGGTGAACCAACAGCAAAGGAAGACCTTTCTCTCTGTCTCTCTCTCTCACTGTCCACTCTGCCTGTAAAAAAAAAAATAAATAAAATAAAATAAAATTTCCATTCTCAAAGGAAATGTTTTTCCTTTCCATTTATAAAGTTGCAAACAGTTAATAGTAGGAGATTAACAAGAACCAGGATAACTTGCTGAGGTATATAGTTCACAATGAGTACTCAAACCTGTACACATACAGCATCGCCAATGAGATTCATAGATTCTTGAATAAAAAAAATGCCCACATTCTTTACCACAAGATTATGCCCAAAACATTACATGAAGTGTTCCACCATGTGCAAGATAATTCTTTTCAGTGTTTATTCATATTATATAACATGAAAAAACCTGAAGTCATAGGTAATCCCGTTTGGCATTGGATGTACGAGTCTGGTAGAGTGTGGTTCTTGAGCACATTGATCCGAAAAACCATGATCCAGCTCTTGGTTCTACAGACCTCTCGTAGATACACAGTTTTAATATAATCACTTCTTCTAGTAGTTCTAATATATAATGAAAGCACAACTCAAGAAAGTAAAGAGGAAAGGAATTTTGTTATAATAGCAAATGGTTTGGCAATATCAGAAATACTTTATACAGAGAATTAAATTCTGAAAGAATGAAGCTATTCAGTCTAGAACTTTGTGTATAACATGGTTATCTGAAATAGCAAAAGGGTATTTTATAATACTTTTTTCTGATTACTGAAGTGATATAAGCTCATCATAGAAAAATTGGGAATCACACAAAGGTATGAAAAAGATCAAAGCTATCCTTATTCCCACTGCCCTGGAAAGTCTGTTGAGAATGTTAATATTCTGATTCACAATCTCTTATCCACAATTCCAAAATCCAAAAGCCTTAAAACACTGGAAATATTCCCATTTGCAGCAAATTCATTTGGCAGTAAAATATGACCCGATCTCATGTAGAGCTGGCTTATTTATTCCACTCTATCAGAATATCATGTTCTGCTACAGAAATATTTGAGTGTTTGTTGGAAGGTGCTGCCTCAGGCACAACCAAGAGTATCACAGAATGTGTTACCTCTGTTTTAAAAAAATCCAGAATGCTGAAACACCCATGACACTAAAGTTTCCAAATAAAACATTTATCTGTTTGTCATAATAAAATAATAAAAATCTTTCTCATTCCTGTCTTTTAGGAAATATATTTATAATTGACATTTATTTGTCCATGTTATCCAATAGTTTTCTAAAACACTATTTTAATACTTGAAAAATGTTTCATGTTTTGAGTTTTATGTAATCTATTTAACTAATATTCTATTCTTGGTACACTTGGTAAAGGGAAAAAATTAATTACACAAGTTACTAGTTAATCTTGCCAGTTCTTCCTTGACATATAAACATATCAACTTCTTAAATCCTATCCCATAAAATTAGCATTATTCAGTAAATTTAAGAGGAGAAAGGTAGAGGAAATGTGTTTTTATGGTCAAGCCACTAAAGGGTTCTAAATTTAAATTCACCAATGAGCCTGAACAACTAAACTAAATATTATATTGTAAAGCATTTTCCATTTTTCCACTACCTGAGTGAAGCTGCAGTATAACTGTGTATTTCTGCAATGGCCTTCTGCCAGTCTGACGTGTGTATCTCCATGCCTCAGCCATATGGGATTCTCAGTGGTGCTGCTGCTGATGGGATGGCTCTGTAGGAACAGAAATGCTCCATGAATCATCATGCAGATATAGTCATGTTTGTGATAGAGCCCATGAAATGGCATTTGGTGTTCCATCCTTACTCTCTGAAAATGGTTATTGGTATATGCCATAAATATGATTCTCAATTAATAAAATACATGCTAATTTTCACTGATCAATATATTTGGTTAACTAAAATAAACATCTTCTTTCCAATGATATAACAAATTTTATGATAGCAACTATCTGTTCTAGGGTCTTCAAGGAATTCCAGGCATTCCAGGTGCTCCAGGCCCAACTGGACCCCCTGTAAGTATTTGTTGAAATGATTGTGCTCACAGCTCATATTTACTGGAATGACCCAAGATGAATTAACATTTCCCATTGTTTTGTGTTGGCTGTGCCTCTATATAGATGGTCCAACTATTGCCTAGAAAACAAGTCTTATCCAGCAACTCAGATTTCCGTTTAGGATTACTTAAGGTTTCTCATCATCCTGGAGACTTGTAATCAGAATTTCACTAGGCCAGAAAGAAATCTGTGATTTAAACTATTCTGTTTGAAATAGGAATTGGATATAAAAGAGCATTCAATTTGTTAATTATAATTTTTCAGCTCCAATCTTTGAATGGGATATTCAGATAGCACTATAAACTGAGAATTTAGTTTCTGGAGGGAAAAAAAATGGGCCAAGAATGATCAGATTTAATTCATTTTTATTCCTACATGTGAACTAAAATACCTTCAATTTTACTGAAAGCTTGCACTGCCCCTCAAACACACCACCTCAGCCACTGCATCTTTGTGGAAAACAGCCATTCTGTTTTCCAAGGATAGAATCTCTTTTCCTTTCCCACCTCCCAAGGACAATCTCTTTTCCAGGCAGAATTCAATTCTAGAGTCACAAAATAAAATACAGGACACGCATCTAAATTTTAATCTCAAATAAATCAGTTCTTAGTAAAAGTTTATCCAGCATATTATATTTTATTTGCTAAATCTAGCATCTCAATTCACATATCAACTTTTCCATCTCTTCCCTTGTAGAAATTTCTATACAGAGTCTTTACTACACAAGTAGGAATGAGCCTTAATTACTTAATATTTTAAATCATGGATTTGTGATAATGAAAGTTTTATCATTTATGCTTTCACAACTGTACGTAGAACAAAGGTGACTTTAAATTGCACACTGAATTTAAAAGTTATGAAAAAAGTTGTGAAAGGAATCCTGAAAATTATATCTAACTCTCTTCCTAAAGAAGAATTAAAATTAAATTTTACTTCTCATTCATAAAATGCAGATCACATTAGTCAATATGCACATTGTTAATTTTTCTGTCTTGGCGTGTTTAAAATGTTGATCACTCCAAAATTATAGCTCATTTAGAAAGGCATAATGTTATGTAAATTGCCATTTAAACAGCAAAGCTACATTCTTAAATGTATCAAAAGGTTCCAATTAAGGTCATTAAATGTGGTTGGTCAAGGTGAAAAAGTGACCAAAAGTACAAATTTTACCCTTCTGAGCGCTTATCAGCAGGATACAGCTGCTATATCAGTCTAAAGAAAACTGAGCTTGTAAGACTGATTTAATTAGGATCAAATGACCTTCAGAATGTGTAAGTTTTAGCAACCAATTTCCCAGACCCTTCGGCCATTTAGTGTTGTTTCTGTAACAAACTTGGCTTTGTGTTTTGCAGGGCTTATTGGGAAGAACTGGACACCCAGGTCCAATGGGAGCAAAGGGTGACAAGGTACAGAAGAAAAGCCTCACCTACTATCTGGATCTGGGATTGGGGTAGAGGAGGGGCAGGGTGAGACCTGTTACAAAGAGATCCATGGAATCGAGCAAAGTCTGAAAATACAGATGTTGGCAAGGAGTAGTTCACGTTGTAGTGGACTAAGATTGACATGGATGCCAAAGTTTGCCTGAAAACAGATATTATCCCTAGGGGAAAGGTTGAGAATACTGGCGCCACATAGCAAAGATGCAAACTGGACTCAGGGTCCTGGGCATCTGTCTGTATGTAGAGTGTGGTGAGGGAAGCCTCCTGAGGGTCAAGTGTTTAGCATCAGGCAGTGCCAGCCACAGGTGCTGTCTTAGTCTGGGTGGTTATAAACAACAAACATTTATTTCTCACAGTTCTAGAGGCTGGGAACTCCAAAATCTAGATGCTAGCAAATTTAATGATCTGGGGTTTGCTGTCTTATTCTAGGTGGCACCTGCTAAGTTATGTCCCCACATAGTGGAAGGACAACCAAGCTCCACAAGTCTCTCTTATGAGGATACTAATCCCATTCATGAAGCCTCCACCTCATTACCAAATCACTTCACCAAAATCCCACCTCCTAATACCATCACCATGAGGTTAGGATTCATTGTATGAATTTGCAAGGGACACAAACATTTAGAACAAAGCAGGTGCCAAGGCTCCAGATAGCATGCTGGCTATTAGGAACAGGATCCAAATAACAAAGGGCTTGCTGAGGTAGTCTACAAATTTTGTCCATTGGTGGTTATAGAGGAAATTCACTAAGGAACCAGAACAACTTACTCTCTAAGAAGAAAAGTGGTCAGACATATGGGTTGTTGTGGGCATGAGGAGGACCAGCAATAGAGAAGTCTCAGGAAGACCACAGGCTTCAAGGGTTTACCCAATTTGGGGTTTAAACTGGTCCCAAAGTGTGAGTCCAGGCAAAAGAGAACAGATGAATGAAATAAACCTAGCTATTCAGATTAAGGAAATAAGAATCACATGTGTATATGAGCCACTCAAGTAACTTTTACCTCTTGTCAGGGTTCAAGATCCCTGACCAAAATGGTGCATAATAGCATCAGGAGCAAGAGAATCCCAGGAAATTTTAAAGGAAACAATATGCTTATTCTAGATAATCTCAGCTCATTTTTTTCTGGCAATATCCCAAAGAGCTTGCCCAACCCCACCAGCCTTTTTTCTCTGTTCTCTATGGAAATTCTTCAGTCATAGCCTTGCCTTTGAAGTTAATGGGAATTCCACACTGAGATGAGCTTGGGGGCACAAATCAGAGTGAAAAGGATGACTTTTAATTGTGCCAGGGGAAAAAAATGTCTTCTCAATAGGCACATGTTTTTCCTTGTCTGTTGACTCCAGAGAACTTAATTCTCTTTAGGACTCTGACAGTTGCCAGCAGAAAATGATGTGTCTTAGAGAGATAGCCACCATCAAAGCAGTGTGGGGAAAGATAGAATGAACTCATTTTTTGTCACACATTTTCAGGCAAATACATTGCAAGCAAAAGTTTACAGTTTATTGATAAACATGCAAATAAAAAATGTCTGACCTGTATTTTGTTATTAGAAATGGAGAGATATTGGAATGAAATCCTCCATCATATTTATGAAAAGGAACTGAAATTCCTCAGAGTTCTTGGGCACTGGGAGAAGGAATTTTGCTCTCCCTGGATTCTTTTTTAAGTAATCATGTGTTGCCATTTCTCCTAATATATAGGAACTTAAAAGATTTATGAGAGTATTATTTTAAAAGAAGAACACAATTATAGGAAGAATGAAAGATACCAGAGGGACGACAATAACGCTTATTGTGGACTGAAAAGTTTTCCACGTTTTGTAAAACAAGTGTATTTTTTCAAGATCCAACTTGAATTCTTTTTTCTTAAATTCCATTTTCCGTCTGCTTCTCCTATAAGCAGAGTTTCCAAGGCTGTTTAAATTTATAGACCAGTTCCTTTAAACAGTGTTACACCACAGCCACTTCTGTTCAGTGGGACATATCTGAGTTAGATATAAAGTCTAATATAACCTGGGAAATGGAAAAAGTTTCTCCTCCTTCAGACGCAACACAGGCTGTGGTTTTCTACTTTGGTCAAATTATGTGTGTGGCCTTGAGGTTCTCAAAAGGTGAAGGTGGTGGAGATAAGACTAAAAGTGATGGCTGACCCCGAGGGCCTCTGTCCCAGAGCCCACCCCCGTCTTGTGGGAACTCCACTCCACACCCTAATGTTGGGAGAGATCTCCTGACAGCCTTTCAAGTCCAGGACGTGATCACCTGGGTCGTCTGCCTCCATTTAAAGTAAGCCTGGAGCTCCCACAATGAGAGTCTATGTGATGTGGGAGAAGTCATTTGCTTCTCCTGTGGTCTAGAAATGTGCTTTCCTGGGTCAAGGAAAAAACCAAGCTGAATAAGACTTGGCAGGGCTGAAACAAAATTGATTTCAGAAGCTAGCTCTCTGAGCAAGCACAGTCTTGTTTATAACTCTGGGCTAGGGATGTCTAAACCATTGATTTTGGTCTCTGTCCTTCGTAGGGCAGTGAAGGTCCCCCTGGAAAACCCGGACCACCTGGACCACCTGTGAGTTGTTTCAAGTTTGAAATTGAGCATTCATGTATTTACTTAACATGATTATAACTCAGAGATCATATCAGATATTATCCAAGGGGCCGATGTTGTGGTGTAGCAAATAAAGGCACAGCCTACAGCACCAGGAGCCTATATGGATACTAGTTTGAGTCCCAGCTGCTCCACTTCTGATCCAGCTCCCTGTTAATGGCCTAACAAAGCAGCGAATGATGGCCCAAGTGCTTGGGCCATGGCACCTACATGGGAGACCCGGAAGAAGCCTCTGACTGCTGATTTTGGCTTGGCCCTGTCCAATTGTTGTAGCCATTTGGGAAGTGGGCCAGCAGATAGAAGATCCCTGTCTCTCCCTCCTTTTCTCTCTCTCTAGCTCTGTCTTTCAAATAAATAAGTAAATCTTAAAAAAAAAAAAAAAAAGATATTCTCCAAGATAAAAGCATCCTGAGTTTTACTGTATAAATATAAATGATGGCCATGCATGTTTGGGGAGACCGAGTTTTTTTCCCCTTTAGCTCAGTCCTGCAAATTTGCAGAATGTAGACTCCCTAGCATGGACTCAGGAGAGCTGGTTGTGTGCTTCCTGGCTCCACAGTTCATGCCCTGGGGACCTTGGGAAAGTGATTGAACCTCAATGAGCCTCATTCATGGGAGAGAGGGGCTGTAAGGAGAGAGCCCTTCTGGCAATTCGAGCTAGGAGAAAATTTAGTAATATCTTAAATGTGTTCATTCCCATCCATGATGTCTGAGACGCAAGGAAATTCTATTTTTATAGCACCTACTGAGCAAAATATACAAGAGCCATGGATGATTTTTATGCTAGTGATTGTGATAGATGCGCTCTCTGTCAGGGAGGCTATGAATTGGAGAGGTGCCTCTGTCTGTGGCAAGTCTGCCCTCATGTGGGGCCATGCTCACATCGCAGCAGAGCTGAGATGCAAGATAAGCTGTCTTTTCCATCCCACCTCACAGGATGGTTTAAGAAGCCAAACTCCAAAGAGAAAGTACAGAATTCATCTGGGACTTTCGAGACACTGGAGGTACAACTTTAGGAACATAGTGATTCTTAAAGTGTACTCCCTCTGCAGTGGACGGAACAGCAAATATAGCATGAGCTCGTGAAATGAGCCTCTAGTTTTAAAATGCACTTAAGAAATCTTCCTCTTCCCTCTGAATCTCCAAAACCATTCATCCTTCAAGACACAGACAAACTATATTCTCCAGGAAACTCCCTCTAGAAATATCATATAGAAGTATCCATCGTCTCACTGCACACAGCACACACAAATATAGTATGCATTCAGTAACTGTCAAGTGAACGAGTGAACTAATAAAGGAATGGATAGATGAAGCATTTTTCTTCCATAACTAGTATTTTCATGATGCATGTGAATTGTGTTCCCTGAGCATTGGCTACCATTATCTAAAAACAATGAATTAATGGCTTGTTCAGTTTTTCAACTGAAATGTGGAAAGAATTGCAAAAAGGAAAATGTAACACTGATTTTCGATTCTATGGAAACTTAAAAGATTCTAACTAAAATTTTCATGTGCATCTTTATGAAATGGTAGAATGTATGATTTCTTCAAACTATGGAATAATTTCTCTTTTTCAAAGATTTATTTATTTGAAAGGCAGAATTACAGAAAGAGAGAGACAGACAGACTGACTGACTTCCATCCATTGGTTCACTCCCCAGATGATGCCAATAGCTGGAGTCAGGAGCCTTCTCTGGGTCTCCTATATGGGTTTAGGGGCCCAAAAACCTGGGCCTTTATTACTACCACTCCTCACCTCATCCCTGCTGCATTCCCAAGTGCATCAGCAGAGAGCTGGATCAGAAGTGGAGCAGCCAAGCCTAACCAGCACCCACAGGGGATGTCAGGTGCTGCAGGCGGTGACTTAACCTGCCATACCACAATACTGGCTCCAAATTCTTCCTAAGTGTTGGTTACACAGTGACTTTATATGTCAACTTCTTTTTAAGAAGAAATTTATTTATTTATTTGAAAGGCAGAGTTACAGAGAGGCAGAGAGAGAGAGAGAGAGAGAGAGAGAAAGAGAGTCTTCAATCCACTGGCTCACTCCCCATTTGGCTGCAAGTGCCAGAGCTGTGTCCATCTAAAACGAGAAGCCAGGCACTTCCTCCAGGTCTCTCACACAGGTGCAGGGGCCCAAAGACTTGGGCCATCTTCCACTGCTTTCCCAGGCCGTATCTGAGAGCTGGATTGGAAGTGGAGCAGCTGGGACTCAAATTGGCACTGATAAGTGATGCTGGCACTGCAAGCGGTGGTTCACCTATATGCCCCAGCGCCAACTCCAATGTCAACTTTTTATAGGAACTTCTTGTTCTGCTTTGTTCTAAAGAATACATTTTTTGTAAAACATCCACACAGGCTTTAGGTAATGGCATCATCCCATTTGCCTTCATTTTCTGTTTTCTATGAAGAAACTGTGGGAAAAAATTACTTTTCAGGAGCAGAGTGTTCCCTATTCACATCTTCATCAGCGCAGCCACATTATACCCGGCAGGTCAGCAGGCTGTGAACAGTTAGCATAAATTGGCAATTCAGAAACTGAATTTTAATGAGCAAATAATATTTTTCTCCAAATACATTAGCGTCTCTTCTGTCAAACCTGAGCATTAATCAAACCCCAACAGAGAGTGTGTGAGCTCCAGGTGTAGCTCACTGTCTGTCTTGTCATGTCTTTCCCTATATTTGCTATGAAAAAGCTAAAAATGAAAACTTTGTATTATTTTACTTTATTAAAGTCACTGTCTAAAATGGGACAGGAAACACTTCAAAAATTGAAAAATTAAAAAGTAGCATAGGTGCACTATCTTTTGGTAAAATGATGAAAGGTAAAGAATTAACTTGAAAGAATAATTCTGTATCTCATTTCTTTCCTAAGGGTATACCATTCAATGAAGGAAATGGCATGAGCAGTTTATATAAAATCCAGGTATGCACAGTTATAAGAGTGCAAAATTGTTTTGCAGATAGAGATTGTTACAAATTCTTCTCATCTTTTCCTTTCTTGTTTTCTTTTCCTTTCAAGGGAGGTGTGAATGTGCCCAGTTACCCAGGGCCACCTGGTCCCCCTGTGAGTATACTTGCTCTTCTTCAAGCACACTTGAGCTCAATGGCCACAGTGTAAAAAAAAAAATCCTATACCCTGAAAAATGCATGCTACAACTATAACCAAATTTTACAAGATAAAATTCTAATACAATGGAGAAAATGGACCCAAGGAAGTTAATAAAGCATCTTCCACAATTCTGTCACCATTTTAATTGAAAATCCAAGAGCTGAATTAATGCCCAAGAAACCACTTTCCTGGGAATCCCATAAGTTATATTTCTTAATTTGATTCTTCATGCCCAAACTGGAACAAAAACAGAACTTGCAAATATTCTTATGTGTATTAAAGAAAATTGGACAAAAATGTTACATATTCTTTAATTTTGCTTTGATCATTATTTTAAAAGTGACTTGATTTTTGTTTGTTTGTTTTTTAATATAGGGCCCTAAAGGAGATCCTGGGCCAGCGGTATGTCTGTTTCTGTGTCTTCTGTCATTTAGCAAAGGATCTCTGTTAACGTTTGAAAGCAGAGCATCAGGCAAAGATGTCTGCCATCTTAGACGTTCATCAGTTAATGTTTTGGAGGCGACAAATAGGCCAGGAGTGTGTTCTTTATTTTTGAAATGCATTAGTCCAGATGTTGTCACTGCCCTGAGGTTCATCTCGTTCCATCAGTTTGTTTTAAAATCATCCTGTGATGGAAGAAGGCACATATAAAACTCCTGATAAATGGGACACTTTCTTCTAATAGCCCTCTTCCGATGATTGATTGGGTTTTAAGTATATTGTAGAAGAAAAATACTTACTAGAAAGGAATTCCTTAACATGTTTCACGTCTTCCCCAACAGAAAAAGGCAGGGACTGTTGATTTGCTTTGACTGAGGAATTTATTCTGCAGAAGATGTGTGCTGTCATAAACCTGCTATTGGAAGGAATGTATCAGGAGCTTAGCACTCTGCACGGAAGGAGAGTGTGTCCTCCAGCTTCTCAAAGGATGATAATTGTTCTCAGCATCTTTCTCAGCCACAGAGCCTCACTGTAAAAGTTCTGCCAAATTCAATTAGATTCCTTTGACTCCTTGGCATTTTTTCCTGTCATGTCCCTTTCAAGCATTAGCCCCTCCCTTTGTGTTCCATATGAGTATCTTTTTTGAAAAAAATGTATTAATATAAACAGAACAGATTTCATTTGCTTCATAGATACAGTTCTAAGAAGATAACCATACTTCCTTCCCTCCTTTTTTCCCTCACCCAATCCCTCTCCTTTTTCATTCATTTTTCTTTAATTTTTGCAAAGACATCATTGTAATCTACTCTATAATCACAGGATACATATCAGAGAAAACATATAATATTTCTCTTTCTGAGACTGGCTTATTTCACTAAACATAATGGTTTCCAGTTGCATCCATGCTGTAGCCTTTGGATATGTGCTTGAAACTCAACTATATCTAAAACTAAATGAACTTTCAAACCTTTTGCCATGGCCATGTGAAAGAATTTAAAGCTCCTTCATTAGAGCACTGGTTGATGAAGCTCAATGAATATGTTGTAAACCAGAGAAGAAACAAGCCAATAAAAAGTAATCTTTTTACATCTAAGTGTGTTTCCAAAGGAGATGTAGTAAAGAGCTTGTTGTTGTTGCCGGGCAATGTACATTAGAAGTCAATTTGTTTTCCCTTGAAGGTACTATTTCAACTACTCACTGTCATATTCTGAACCTCAAATATGTAATTTAAGTTTCCTTTGTTTTGCTCTTTCTGCCACTCTTTCTTTATTTAGGACATTTCATGTTTTCATCAACTATATCCTTCACTCTAATTTTAATTTTCATTCATCTTTTTGGTGAAAATTTTCTGCTGATCTTTTCCTCTCCTACTCACACACAAAACAACCCATCTGAATCATCTAGATAAAGCTAGACTTCTCATTGACTTTTGTGCAATATTTTTCCAAGTTCTTTTTTTGACAGGCAGAGTTAGAGAGAGAGAGAGAGAGAGAGAGAGAGAGAGAGAGAGAGAGAGAGAAAGAGAAAGGTCTTCCTTCCATTGGTTCACCCCCAGAATGGCCACTACGGCTGGCGCTCTGTGCCGATCCTAAGCTAGGAGCCAGGTGCTTCCTCCTGGTCTCCCATGCAGGTGCAGGGCCCAAGCCAAGTTCTTACATTAGTAATTTAGATTTAGGTGAGAGTTTTCTTAAAGTTTCAAACTAAAGTTTAAGTTATAATTCACCCACATTGGAAAGTGACTGGAAACAAAAATTTAGACATGTTTTGGTAGAACTGGAAATGATGGGGCTTCAGATTTCTTAGTGGCAACTAAGAGTAAAAAATAAAAAGTTAATGTAGGTTGTTCCTTGCTTTTAGAGATGTGAAGTTGAGTGAGTGAAGCACAAAAATGGAAATTAAATAAATATTGTATAAATATTCATGATTATTCTAGAACAAAACTGTAAAATTACTCTTTTGTGGCTCACATCAACACTTTGGGCAACCCTCACCATCCACTGTGTTGCCCTGTATGTGAACTAATACCTCCTGCTGTAGAAATAAGCCAGGAATGGTAGAATGGGAGTCGCAGAGAGGAAGACTGAAAGGTCTTTTGTGGCAGGTAGGGGAAGTTTCCTCTTTCAGTACCCTTCAAATCCCAGTGATGAGAGATCTATACCACAATTTCTAATCTATTCAGTAAGCCCCCATAGAGGAAAATTACCTTTAATTGAATTTATTATCTTCTAAGACAAACCATTTCATTCATTTGGTATTCAATTTGTAAGTAATTTTCAATTAAATATTTAATTAGTAGCAACTTTCAAATATTGATTGAGTACCTGCTTTGTGCTAAGGACTGTTGAAAATGTAAACAGAGAATCAAAGAATGGATTTCCTTTGTTGATAAGCCAGGGACCCTTTTAGAGAGTTGTGAGCAGCATAGAATCTGAAACTCTTTTTTTTTTTTTCCTGATGGACTGGTCACATATTAGTGGCCATTTAAAAAGATTTCTGAAACATAAAAAACTATCAAGTCATATGCCTATTCACTAAGTTTTTGTAGTAAGGGCAATATAATAAATGATATTGGAAGTTAGAACATGGATAATATTTTTAAGCAGACTGAAATTATGTAAAATGTATAAAAATACATTTACAGAGAATAAAGTTTGGAAGCTGTCTTTTCTATGTGATTATGTTTAAAATATCCAAAGTCCTAAGGAAATGTTTATAGTCTACAGTTATTCATTAACAATAAAGTATCAAACAACTACCCACTTTCAATCCTTCTTGATTTAAAAAACACTGTGTAAAAATGTGTGGATGTCATATCATTTGATATATAGATATTTGCAAATGTTGTCATCACTGAATCGTACCATCAACATAATAATATACATTTTGTCATTTTATGATCACTGTCTTGAAGCCCACATTATGTGATAGTAATATCTACATATAAAGTGACTGTGGCAAAAGGTTAACAATTATTAAATACGAAAACATAAATATAATTAATAAAAAGATAACAATAAGACCCTACTGTTGCTTTGTTCAGAGTTAGCAGCCTTTTTCACCATCAATTTTCTACATGTGTCCGTGAGAACTATAGGGTCCAGTCAGCCTGGGAACCTGTAAAAGGATTTTTGTTTGGTTTTTGTTTTGCTTTTTAATGGAAAACACTTCCCTGTCCCATTTCAGTGACCTATCAGCCTGAGCAATGACTTAAGGAATCCCTGAAGGTGCTTCTCTGGGTTTATCCTCTTAAGTGTTTTCAACTCATGTCCAGCTACAGAGAGTAATTAAAGATGACAAACTATGCTTTGAGATCCTCCTGTTCATACACTCTTACAGAGCTTAATCCTATTCTCTGATAAACTAGCAGGCCCAGATATCTCACAAATTAGCAAATTTTATTAAAGCTCAGCTTTTCTTTCTACTTCTTATTGAAATTGGAGTTATCACTGACTAGAGGGATTCATTCTAATTAGATTCTTAATCAGAATAAAAATGATTAATTAGAAAATATACCTCTCTGGAGAATAGGTTGCATTCTCAAACTATTTTCGAACATCAAATACAATAATGCATTGCTTGAAAATAGAGTATATAATTTACTTACTAAATTACAAAGCCAGGTTTGGGGTAAAAAAAATATAGACAAAAATATCTTTGCTTTTGAAACCAATGCTTAAAAACTGTTTGATCATTGCTCTTGCATTTCTTATGTTCATATCTAACAGGGAGAGCCTGGTGGAATGGGATTGCCAGGACTAGAAGGATTTCCAGGCATGAAGGTAAGCACAGGTGTTAGAAAACTGCTGATTCATTAAGCATTAAAAATGGTTACTGAGGTGGGCATTTGGCATAGTGGTTAAGATGCTGCCTGGGACACCCATAACTCATGTTAAAATGCCTGGTTCTAGTCTGGCCTTTTCACTTCTCATTCAACTTCCCTCTGATGGGAATCCTGAGGAGCAGCAGACAATGGCTCAAGCACTTGAGTTCCTACTACCCACATGGGATACCTGGATAAAGTTCTAGGCTCTATAGTTGAAGCCTGTTCAAGCCCCAGATGTTACAGGCAGATGGAAGATCTCTATTTCTATCTCAGTCTTTCTATGTTTATCTGCCTTTCCAATAAAATGAGCAATAATAAAAATGATTTTTAGAAAGAAGATGCAAAATCTTTTTTAAAAATGTTTACTGTGTACCTGTTTTAGATTGGGGGCATACGTAAAGGAACAAAAACAGACAAAACTCTCCATGGTCAGGGAACTTATATTCTAACAAGAGTACCTAAACTAAAAGTATACACATAATAAAATGTAAATGATGTTGGTAAATGCTATAGAAAGATATTGTAGAACACATTAAGGGGACTCAGAGTACTGGGGTGGAGATAGGGGTTGTATTTTTAAATAGGGTGTTCTCCAAAGGCAAGATTTGAACCAAGACTTGAAGGAGGTTACAGGAGGCAGCCAAGTCCCTTCTCGTCTGAATGAAGAATATTCCCAGAAGAGGAAACAACAGGTCTAAAGACTCTGGGACATGGGGTGTTCTGTTACATCCAAGAAGATGAGCTGAGTGAGGGAGGAGAGAGTTGCAGGAGTGGTCAGAGAGGTGAGGGAAGGAGTGGCCCCATCAGAGGAGCCATGCTACTCAAAGTGTGACCAGCAGAGGACCATTGCCAGTCTGCAAACTTTGTTGTAGATTCTACACTAAGATCAGTACAGTAGTTGAGAATAAGCATCTAAAAGTATGCCCAGTAATTTGTCTCAAATTGCCTCACAAACATGTAATCAGTAGACTTACCTTAGTTTGTGAATATTAGAAAATTAATAAGAAACTATTCCTTTACCCCAGGTGGTTTGAGAAGCACTAATAAAGAAGATTATCAGACATTGTAATGACTTTATCTTTTGCTCTGAGTGAAACGCAGAGCCATTGGTGGTTTCTGAAAAAAATGATACAACCCACTATTGGAAGCAATAACAGAAGCAGGAAAACCAGTTAGAAAAACTATGTAGTAATCTGGGAGTGGAGATGGTCTCAGATCAGAGTGAAAACATTGGAGGTAGTGAAAAGTGACTGGGTCCTGGATATATTTTGAAGATGGACCCGGTAGGATTTTCTGACTGATTATATGTAGATATGAGAGCATAAAGAGGAGAAGATGTCTTCAAATTTTAGGGCATAAGCAACTGATAAACCTGTCATCATCTGAAATAAGGAGTGCTGTGCACAGAGCCCATTGTTAGGGGCAAGTATGATCAAGAGTTTAATTTTGGACATGAGGCCAAATTGGGAGATACCTGCTGGACAGCAAAGTAGATGTATTGAGTTGGCAGATTTCTTTTGGAAAGACATCTAAGTGGAGATAGAAAGTGGGCTGTCCTAAGCATATGGATGCTCTCTTAAAGCAAGGAGACTAGATAAGATGATCAAGGGAACGACAATGTATTTTTTTTTTTAAGAGAGAAGAGTTTCAAAGACTGAGTGAGTCCTAAAAAAAAAAAAAAAAAAAAAAAGACTGAGTCCTGAGAACCTCCAACATTAAGAGATTAGAAAGAAAATGAAATTTTGAAAGATGGAGATATGACCAGGGAGGTAGGAGGAAATTGTGGTTCCCTGGAAGTCAAGTGAAGATAGTTCAGGAAAAGAGATTGATCACCTGTCCCAAATACTGCAAATAGGTCAAAGTAGCATGGGGATGGGGTCAAGTAGAGCATCCAAATATTGACAATTTATTTAACAACAGAAATCATGGGTGTCCTTGGACAGAGATGTTATTAGTATTTGACTGTATTGGCAAGAGCAACTTCTGGACTTGAATGTATTTAAGAAAGAATGAGAAACTCTGAATAGAGACAGCAGGTACAGTACAAATAATGCTCAATAAGTTTTGCTGCAAAGAAAAGCAAAGATATGATCCAGAGGCTGCTGGAGGAAGTAGAGTCATGATTTTATAAGATGAATTCTTTAAGACCATACAAATGCCAGAATGCTTATGTGCTGAAGAATGATCCAATAGAAAAGAGGAGAATTGGTGTGGTGATATGGGGTCAGAGAGAAAGAGAAGAGAGAACGGCTAGAATAATATCTTTAAACAGCTACAAGAGAAAGGAGCCTAGTGAATGAATGTGGGGGCTGACTTCAAAGAAGAACAGGGATATCTCACCTAGAGTAACAGTTGGAAAGCAGAGGATAGGGGACAGGTACTGATGTGGAGGAAGATGTATTGTTGGAACTTATAAGAGCTTTTTCTTTCTGATCACTTAAGTTTTTTTCTGAGATGGAGAAAGCCAAGTAATCATATGACAGTGAGGTTGGGGATGTCAGGGGAAAATCTTCTGGAAGGGAGGGTTTGTTAGCTCAGGGACTTCAGAAACATGATGCTTTAGTAGCCTTAAGGGTCCCTTCCAGTTTACAATCATGAACTGAAGGAGACCAGCTGGTGAGATACTTGTGTTATAAACATTCAAGTAAAGGCTCAGAACAGGAGGGGTGTTGGATTTAAACAATGTTCTGGTTTTGACAAGTGATGTGCTAAATGCAAGTATGTGATGACAGGATTAGCGGTGTGCACAAAGAAGCAATTGTAACAACCACCATGGACTTTAAAGTTGGCAAAGAAGGGAGACAGCCATCCAGGGGTGAGGAATAATAAGACATTGTGCCATCAATAGATTAAAGGTCTTGGGATTCAAGGAAATAAAAGGAGTGAGTTAGAATGATGGGAAGTTGTGGTTCAAAGTTGAAATGCATGAAATTAAGATTAGGGAAGTGGTGTATATTTTTGTTGATAAGGTTTCAGGTGTAACTGTGAGAATAAGAATCAAAATCATTATAGGTGAATTATTAGGAAATGAGAGACTTGAATGTTGAAAGTAGTCAATATTGGCCGGCACTGAGGCTCACTAGGCTAATCCTCCGCCTGTGGCGCTACACTCTGGGTTCTAGTCCCGGTCGGAGCGCCGGATTCTGTCCCGGTCGCTCCTCTTCCTGTCCAGCTCTCTGCTGTGGCCCAGGAGTGCAGTGGAGGATGGCCCAAGTGCTTGGGCCCTGCACCCCATGGGAGACCAGGAGAAGCACCTGGCTCCTGGCTTCAGATCAGCGCAGTGCGCCGGCCATTGGAGAGTGAACCAACAGCAAAGGAAGACCTTTCTCTCTGTCTCTCTCACTGTCCACTCTGCCTGTCAAAAAAATAAAGTAAAAAAATAAAGTAGTCAATATTAATCAGGTATACAAATATTAAATAGAAAGCTCCAGTATATTCATTTCAAGCATGAAAAAAATTATTTAAAAAGGAATAAAGTGAAACTGATGAAAATTATCTCTTTACATTCTTTGCCAAATTTTCCATTACATTTTTCTTTTTGACAGTGATTATGCTTCATATGTGAAAGATAACCATTTTTTTAAGATTTATTTATTTGAAAGAGTTAGAGGGAGGGAGGAAGGGAGGGAGGGAGGAAGGGAGGGAGGGAAAGAGAGAGAGATCGAGAGATCGAGATCTTCCATTCACTGGTTCACTCCCTGATAGCTGCAATGGCCAGGGGTGGGCCAGGCAAAAGCCAGGAGCCAGAAACTTCTTCGGGGTCTCGCACATGGGTGTAGGGCCCCAGGCATTTGTGCCATCTTCCACTGCTTTTCCTAGGCAATTAGTGGGAAACTGGATCGGAAGTGGAGCAGCCAGGACTTAAACAAGCTCCCTTAGGGATGGCAACTTTACCCCCTATGCCACAATGCTGGTCCCAAAAGATATTACTTCCATTTTGGATGTTTTATTCTAGTTGGCCTTTGCCTTGCATTTTTGTTTAATATTATTAAAAATGTAACTTTAACATAGTCATATCTAACACAAATTTTCTTTATGATTTCTTGTTTTTATGAACAAAATGACTTTTACATTCATTTCAACAAAGATCAGCTAGTGTAGTCTTCTTACTATTTTATGGTCACGTTATTTTTTATGTTAATCTATATGAAATGTATGTGGGATTTAATGTAAAGGGAGGAATCAAACTTTTTGCAAGGTAATTATTTGCACTATTTGTTGAATAATGCAAACTTTACTAAAGTCCTATTATGATTTCTTATCTATATCTGATTAATGATATTATCTATATCTGATTAATGATATTTTGTTACACTGCTAATTTTATGCCATTACTCCAATTATCACAGCTTTATTACATGTTTAAATATTGATGGTGCTGGTATCTCTATTATTCTTTTTTCTCTTATCTCATTCATTTATTATACCAGGTGAACTTTTACATCATTTGATCAAACTACAATTTTGTACGAATTGCATTAAATTTATAAATCAGTGTGGGCAACAATGACACCTTTACAACATTGTCTTGCCCACCAAGAACAAAGTATATCTCTTCTTTTAATCAAGTCTTCTTTTATATCCCCAAGTAAAGTTATGATTTTTTTAATGTAGGTTCTGCCCAACAAATTGCCATTTTATTACACCATATATAATCACTAGTATTTTCAGCACTATCAGTTTTATCTAAAACACCACATTGCCTCTTGAGAAAGAATTCACTGTGTTGTTCAGAGAAATTCAAAGGATTTTTAGATGGGTCAAATGATAAGAACTACAGATTCTTAGTTCTCTACTTTTTTATTCTAATCTTATATACATTGAGTCAAGTATAGGAAAGGCTCGTCAGAAGATACTCAATGTGTTGGGAAAAATATTAATTTTAGCTATAAGTATATATGGAATACCATTATCACAGGCTTTTAGCCTAGTGGTTATGATCCACATGTCCCACATCAGAGTACCTGCGTTCAATTCCCAGCTCTGGCTCCTGACTCGTTTCCTGCTGAGGCAGACCCTGAGAGGCAGCAATGATGAACCAAGTAATTGGCTTCCTGCCACCCACGTGGGAGACCTGAATTAAGTTCCTGGCTCCCAGCTTTGGCCCAAGCCCAGCCTCTGACATTCCTGGCATTTGAGAAGTGAACCAGTGGGTTCTCTGTCTCTCTGTCTTTCTCTTTTTAGCTCTTTCTTTTCAAATTAATATTTTTAAAAAATATATTGTAAAGTTATATGATTGCTTGTTTTAATACTTTATTAGTATTGGTTTTGTGAAAATGAAAGTTAACAGGTTCAATTGGTTATTCATCTTGTTTTCCCATCTACTCTCTAGCTTTACATCAGCTAATATTGATTAACACTTATAAAATCAAAATTGTATTTGAGCATTAATTTTATATCATAAATGTTTTAGAAATATTATACGTAGTAATTTATTTTTAATCCCCACAGGGAGATAGAGGCCCTGCAGGTCCCCCAGGAATACCTGGTATATCGGTGAGTTCAGATTACTTTTCATTATTCTCACAGATAACATTACTTTTTTATAGAAAGCTTTTATTAATCTTGATGTGAAGCAAGGGGAGAGAGAGTGGGAAAGGGGAGGGTTGTGGCTGGGAGGGAAGTTATGGGGGGAGAAGCCATTGTAATCTATAAGCTGTATTTTGGAAATTTATATTCTTTAAATAAAGGCGTTAAAAATAAAAAAAAGAAAGCTTTTATTTAATAAATATAAATTTCATAAGTACAACTTTTGAATTATAGTGGTTTCCCCCCCATACCCACCCTCACAACCCCAAGCCATCCTACCTCCTACTCCCTCTAACATCCCATTTTCATTAAGATTTACTTTTAATTATCTTTCTATACAGAAGATCAACTCTGTACTAAGTAAAGATTTCAACAGTTTGCACCCACATAGATACACAAAGTATAAAGTACTGTTTGAAAACTAGTTTTACCATTAATTATCATAATACAGCACATTAAGGGCAGAGTTCCTACATGGGGAGCAATTCCCCAGTGACTCCTGTTGTTGATTTAACAATTGACACTCTTATTTATGACATCAGTGATCACCCGTGGCCCTTGTCATGAGCTGCCAAGGCTATGGAAGCCCCTTGAGTCCACAAACTGTGATATTATTTAGACAAATCCATAATCAAATTGGAAGTCCTTTATTCCCTTCAGAGAAAGGTACCTCCTTCTTTGATGGCCCCTTCTTTCCACCGGAATCTCACTCACAGAGATCTTTCATGTAAGTCATTTTTTGCCCCAATGTCTTGGCTTTCCATTCCTGAAATGCTTTCATGGGCTTTTTAGCCAAATATGAATGCCTTAAGGGCTGATTCTGAGGCCAGTGTGCTATTTAGGGCATTTGTCATTCTATGAGTCTGCTGTGTGTCCTGCTTCCCATGTTGAATTTTTCTCTCCTTTTTAATTCTATCAATTATTATTATTAGCAGACACTTGGTCTTATTTATGTGATCCCTTTGACACTAAATCCTACCTTTATGATCAGTTATGAACTTAAACTGATCACTTTTTTAAACTTTTATTTAGTAAATATAAATTTCCAAAGTACAGCTTTTGGATTACAGTGAATTTTTCCCCCCATAACTTCCCTCCCACCTGCAACCCTCCCCTCTCCTGCTCCCTCTCCCCTTCCATTCATATCAAGATTCATTTTCAATTACCTTTATATACAGAATATCAGTTTAGTATATATTAAGTATTTCAATAGTTTGCACCCACATAGAAACACAAAGTGAAAAATACTGTTTGAGTACCAGTTATAGCATTAAATCACAATGTACAGCACATTAAGGACAGAGATCCTACAGGAGGAGTAAGTGCACAGTGACTCCCATTGTTACTTAACAAATTGACACTCTTGTTTATGGCATCAGTAATCACCCTAGGTAGGCTCTTGTCATGAGTTGCCAAGGCTATGGAAGCCTTTTGAGTTCACCAACTCTGATCATATTTAGACAAGGTCATAGTCAAAGTGGAAGTTCTCTCCTCCCTTCAGAGAAAGGTACCTCCTTCTTTGATGACCTGTTCTTTCTACTGGGATCTCACTCATGGAGATCTTTCATTTATGTCATTTTTTTTTTTTGCCAGAATGTCTTGGCTTTCCACACCTGAAATACTCTCATGGGCTTTTCAGCTGGATCTGAATGCCTTAAGGGCTGATTCTGAGGCCAGAGTTTAAACTGATCACTTTAACTAGCAAGATGGCATTGGTACCTGCCAACTTATTGGGATTTGGAGTCCCATGGCAAGTTTTTAGCTTTACCCTTAGGGGTAAATCTGAGGGAATGTGTGCTGAACTGTAATTCTCCTCCCTCTCTTATTCCCACTCTTATTTTTAACAGGGATCAATTTTCAACTGGATTTAAACACCTAAGAATAATTGTGTGTTAAGTAAGGGTTTCAACCAATGGTATTAAATAGAAAAAGAAAATACTAAAAATAAAATGGTAAGCTGTTCCTCAACAGTCAGGACAAGGGCTGATCAAGTCGTTGCTTCTCATAGTGTCATTTCACTTGTACAGGTTTCCTTTTAGGTGCTCAGTTTTCACAGATCAGGGAGAACATATGATACTTGTCCCTTTGGGACTGGCTTATTTCACTCAGCATGATGTTTTCCAGATTCCTCTATTTTGTTGTAAATGACCGGATTTCATTTTTTTTTACTGCTGCGTAGTATTCCATAGAGTACATATCCCATAATTTCTTTATCAGTCTTCCGTTGATGGGCATTTAGGTTAATTCCATGTCTTAGCTATTGTGAATTGAGCTGCAATAAACATTGAGGTGCAGATACCTCTTTTATCTGCCAATTTATTTTCCTTTGTGTAAATTCCGAGGAATGGGATGGCTGGGTTGTGTGGTAGGGTTATATTCAGGTTTCTGAGGAATCTCCAGACTGACCGCCATAGTGGCTTAATCAGTTTGCATTCCCACCAACAGTGGGTTAGTGTCCCTTTTCCCCCACATCCTCGCCAGCATCTGTTGTTTGTCTATTTCTTTATGAAAGCCATTCTAACCAGGGTGAGGTAAAACCTCATTGTGATTTTGATTTGCATTTCCCTGATGGCTAGTGATCCTGAACATTTTTTCATGTGTCTGTTGGCTGTTTGGATTTCATCTTTTGAAAAACGTCTATTTAGGTCCTTGGCCCATCACACGTAACATTCCTAAATCCATCAACGTATGTCCAAGTAATAAGAATGACTGGGAGTGCGTCATAATTTCTAGGGCAGCATGTTCCTAAAATCCCCAATTTAAAAAATAAAGCTGCCTGTCTCCTACCTCAAGAGTACTCCATTTTTTAATTTCTTATTTACATTTTATTTTATTTAAAAATTTATTTATTTATTTATTTGAAAGGCAGAATTACAGAAAGAGAGAGAAAGAGGGAGAGACAGATCTTTCATCTGCTGGTTCATTTTCCAAATGACCACGTTGGCCTGAGCTGAGACAGTCTGAATCCAGGAGCTTCTTTCAGACACTGACGTGGGTGCAGGTGCTCAAGTACTTGGGCTGTCTTCCACTGCCTTCCCATGGCACACCACCACGGAGCTGGATTGGAAGTGAGGCAGCTGAGTTTTGTACCAGTGCCCATATGGGATGCCAGCATTGTAGGTGGCAGCTTTACCTGCTATTCCACAATGCCATTTTGTTTATTTTTCTTTTTAAATTTTTTTCTTATGTATAGAGGAAATAAATTTCATCTATTTCATATATGCAGTTTTAAGATCTTAATGATACTTCCCATCCTATTCTTCTTCCCTCCCTCTCTCCATTCTTCTTTCTTTTTCTCCTAATTTTTAAAATGGCATATTTTTTATTTGTTTAGTCTTTTTAAAAATTGTGTATTAATATAAAGAAAATAGATTTCATTTACTTTATAGGTACAGTTCTAATAAGATAACCAAAGCTTAACCTTCCATTAAATAAAAAATTCAACAAATAGAAAATAGAAAAACCACTGTTCCTCAAGAGTATAGACTAGGGCTGTAAACAATAATTAAATCTCAAAATGGCAATTTTTCCAACATGCATTAAATTTTTTTGCACTCTATATTAGCACAAATCAGTGAAAACATGATATTTCTCTTTTGGGGATTGGCTTATTTCCGTTATTTAACTTTTTTCTTCCCATGTCTCTTTCATGGGGATAAGGGGAGCCCCTACTACCTGTGACTGCGCATTAATGTATGAGCACAGCTTTGAAGAGCTTTTGTGTTTCTTAGTTCTTGTCATATTTCAACATTCTTTAGTTGTGAAAAAGGAAAGTTCTCCTCAGGCAACTACTTCAAGTTTCTTAGATGAAGCTGCAGCCTGCCTGAGTTATCCCTTAGCCTGCTGTTACTAGCGGAGCTTTATTGCCACTAATGTTTCCTCGTAAACTAGCCCTTCAATCCTCTCAATCATTTTTGTTGCTCTCTGGTGTCAAATGTTTTAATCTCATCAAGGTCTTTTCAAATGAATAGCAAGTGCTCCAGGAAAGGTTGAAATCATTTCTCTGAGCCCCAGGGATCATTCTGGTCTTCATTCATGATGCTCTAATTAAAATTTTGTGGTCACGCTTTATGAATAAGAGGCCATTTATCCTCTTGCTAGGTGCTCTGCAGGACAGGTCCAGGAAACATTATAAGAAAGTCAATGGAAACCATGTGCTTGAATCATAGGAACTGAGAAAGATAGGAAAGGGCATTGTAATCACCACCCACCAACCACTGACACTTACTGGAACCCTACCCACCCAGGCCACACAATACACCCAAAGCCCCAGCCATTACCCCATCCCTTCAAGTGCCTTACTGCATTTCACTGCTAAGTCTGAACAAAAAATAAAACACCATCCATAATTTGTAATTTTTAGACAACATCCCCTTATTTGGCTATCATAGTTGAGTTAAATATTTGTATGATCATAAAAGAAACATGGAGGGGCCGGCGCTGTGGCACAGTAAGTAGATTAAGCCTCCACCTCTGGTGCTAGCATACATATGGGTGCCAGTTTGAGTCTCAGCTGCTCCACTTTTGATCCAGCTCCCTGCTAATGGATCTGGGGAGGCAGCAGAGGATGACCTAAGTGCTTGGCCCCCTGCACCCACATGGGAGACCCAGAGGAGGACTCTGGCTCCTAGCTTCAGATCAGCCCAGCTCCAGCAGTGGCTGTCTGGGGAGTGAACCACAGATGAAGGATATCTCTCTCTCTCACTTACTCACTCTCTCACTCCCGCTCTCTTGCTCTTGCTCTATAACTCTGCCTTTCAAATACATAAATAAATCTTTTTTAAAAAGTAACATGGGGGCCGGCGCTGTGGCTCACTTGGTTAATCCTCCGTCTGCAGCGCTGGCTTCCCATATGGGTGCCAGGTTCTAGTCCCAGTTGCTCCTCTTCCAGTCCAGCTCTCTGCTGTGGCCCAGGAGGCCAGTGGAGGATGGCCCAAGTGCTTGGGCTCCTGCACCTGCATGGGAGACCAGGAAGAAGCACCTGGTTCCTGGCATTTGGGGACTGAACCAATGGAAGGAAGATCTTTCTCTGTCTCTCTCTCACTGTCTATAACTCTGTCAAAATAAAAAAAAAAAAACTTAAAAACTAACATGGATATATTTTCCTTAGAAATCACTCTGTAATTATTTTTTTATTACATGAAGTTTCACCACACCCTGAATCCCATTCGCTCCCCACTCCATCTACCATCCACCAGTCCTAGCACCTGTATGGAACTCTGTTTCTGGAATTGCCTTCAGAATGTCCCACTTATTTGCACATCCCATTCTTGTTTCTATGTCATATAATAGAAGTTTAATTTCCCCCAACTGTGACTACAAATTACTTTTTGCTTTTTACACTAAATGAAGTTTTCTTCAAAGAAAAAATATTGGGCCCCATTGAAAGACTTTTAACCTTATGCACCAGACTCAAGAAAGGCAATCCAAAGAGGAATTCCACAGATATCTCTAAAGGGTGCAACATAATTGAAATAAGGGGCTAGCCCGCCACTTCCTGACATTTACTTAAAAAGCAGTTTCCACATAACTGACCATTACAGAAATAAGAATGGGTAAACGTTTTACATACTGCAAACATGCAACTGTGCACTTAAAAATACACCCTCACTTTTTAGTCCTGTAACTTCCTCTGGCTCAGAAATAACATATAGTAC